>CM073760.1:105401338-106105158 GCA_037127475.1 Arma custos | reverse complement strand
GAATATGACAGCAGTAAAAATTCTGAATTAATATTATTGAGGAAACACTGTTTTCTTTTACACGCAGCTCAGGAATGAATATTGAATTGCCTTTTCTTCAGCCGTTCATTATAACTCCTCCGAGGAATTGATTGGCTAGATGACACTTAGCATTGAAGAAACGGCAATAAAATATGTAAATTAGGCAGGTTATATTAAAAGCAGAGATCGGCCATGTTGTAGGCCTTAGATTGTAAACAAGCTATTTTTAGTGTCCCATCTCCACTCTACGAAACCGCTAACGCTCAATCTATTTCTTTAATTCCCTATCAGAATGATCGTTTTTAAATTAATTATTAATTTTTTTTAATGCTATCATAATTTTAGAACTTAGAAACCATGAAGGGTTTTGAATCAGTTGATAGTAGGAGACTAAACTGTTTCTAGAACGATTTTGTAGGGAGGCAATTTTTTTCGGAATCATGCTCAACCGTCAGTTAAGGATATCCAAATTATGGAGGTTGGATGAGTCTCAGGATGGCTAGTGTATCCCACAGTGTCTATCCAAGGCGTTTAATAGATTTAATAATTCATTACCCACAACAGGATTCGAACCAAGAACCTTCAGCATAGCACTCTACACATTGAGCTACTCCAATTCCTTTAAAAATTAGTATACCTGGACTAGACGTTGAATAAGCGGTTAAGTCCAATTTTATTCAGAGAGCGTTAACTGTATTCTGGAAAGCGGAATTGTGCCAGTCTCATAGTTTTGAACTTGAAATGGAGTTGTAATATAATCTATAACTCTTTTTCAAATCAATATATGACTTAGGCCATCATGCACTTCTAAAATGACACGATTCCGAATCCCTTAGTACAAGACACATTTAAAAAAAAATCGACTATACCACTAATTCACCGGGGCTAACAGGTGTATACATGAAAATATCATATTGATCGAAATCATGAATCAATTAGGTTCATCTTTACATTAAATTAGCTTCTTCTGATGCTGAATGCATACGATTAAATCTGCAATGCAATTTAATTTTGGGGAAATTTATTACCATTGAACACTTTTATTTATTTATATTGATGCTATATCTTTTATTGATAATGATGTAATATGTAGCAGAATCTTTTAAAAAATTAAAAAATGTTCATAACCTTTTGGGTTGTTTAATCAAAGTGTCTTTTCCTTTTACTACCATTGATCAATCCGAATAACGGCTTAGTATATAATATCATTTATTTATTCTACTAATTAGAGTTATGCTGTTAATTATTTTCTCGGATTCACGCATATTCTGTTGGATAACTCGCTGAGGATAACCACATTACCTAATCCTCTACTAACGCACCGAAGCTCTGCCATCAATACGCAACACGTTGAGAATGAAAAGACCGCTGCCTTCATTGTGTTGGAATTCTCATCATCCAGGATTACGAAATTAGGAATTTCATTGTCTTCATTCTGAATCATAACCTTCCGTGAAAGGAAGCAGGTTTGGTTGTAGACTGGGCTTCTAGAAGTGAATGTCGGGTAATGGTAAATTGTAAATATTTCTGAGCTCTGTGAGAAGTCGATCGAGAAATGACCAACGAGAGCGAATAAGGTCACCCACTTGACTCCAGCGACCTCCCCGGCCAAGAGTGTTCTCCAGTAAGGTACTAGCTTTAATTACAACCTCGACTTCCACAATCCCCTTCCACCCTCTCTCTGTCTCCTTCTCACTGTCAGGACTTTATCACGAGCCGGGATCTCGAGTCCTTATTCCTGCCAGAAATAATGGGAAGGTCCTTGAGGAAGAGCCCTTCTCACATTTCTTCCTAACGAAACACGCCCCGTTCTGTCAGGGGGCCTAAAGGAGATGTGAAGATAAGACGGAAGGCGTAAGGAGGGATGTGGAAAGAGGTTAAAATGCGATTAGATGGTTGGGTTGCATTGCGTGAGAGTACGCACCGTGTCTCCTATCCTTGAGTGGAACAAGGAACAACCTTATTGTAAGTGGAACCAAATTAGGTCAGTTAGTGAATGCCTTAGTCGGCAATTAGCATTTCAAATTACTTTTGAATTATTCAGCTGATATCAACGAGTATAAATTATAATTTTATATTCTTTACATCGTCAATTGTTATTTATTTTATTTTTTCCTGTATCTTCCGATCTTTATTGCTTAAAAGAGGATAGTTTAAGACAGCAACCATTGTTCTTCGAGTCTAAGCCCATTGTTTATCATGGATATAAATATTTTAATACGAATAAAGTATATTTATGTTAAGCCGTGATACGAATGCAAGTATAACAGCAGGTAAGAGGTATGTTGTTCATCTAACAGAAGTTACCTGGAATTAAAAGCTTCAAAAATGACGTAACCCTATTTACATATGTATTTTTTAAATTTTTACTAAATTTTATCGTGCCTGTTTTTTCTAGGGAACCATAATAGGTGGTCTAAGGTCTTTTGGGTATACAATGCTATAAAATAAAAGAAGGAAACATTAAACATAAACCAACGTTTCGCTGCCATACTATCCTCGTACCCACGTAAATTAATTTACTACACGAATTTTTTAATTTTGTTTTTAATGTAAATTGCTTTATTTTAATTGCTATTTTATATGGTATTCCATCCAAATTTTGATTAAATAGATTGTTTGTTCATTTAACGTCACTTTATGCTGCTATCGGACGATGCTACAGTGGGAGCTCTAAATTTTGCCTATCCAGGTTTAATTAGGATAGGGATTTTTAACGAGTACCTGACATCTTACAGACTCGGGACCCCCGTTTAACGTCCCTTCCGAAGGACGGCGTAACTAAGGATTTTTTACTCCCTTAAAAAAATCCTAGGGCCACCTGCCGGGCTACGAACCCGCGATCTTGAGTTTAGTAGTTTGTTACGCTAACCACTAGACCACAGGTGACCTTAAATAGATTTTTATGTTTTATATTATTGTTTTGTTTACTTGTCGATCTACAATCTTAAAACCTAATGTATTCATGTATTCTTTCTACATATATATCAGTATGTCATTATGATAATACATGAAAAAAATGTGTCTATATAGACTAGTCTGATTTCCTCCATAAACCTCAGGTTCCGCCCTTTCCGACGATGTATTCATTGAATGTTTTAATATGTGTGAAAATGCTATTATCTAAATCAAACTGTAGAATAAGAGGGAAACGGAATTGTGTAATATAAGTAAGTGTAACACATAAAAACATTATTTTTCAATAATATATATATATATATATATATATATATATATATATATATATATATATATATATATATATATATAAATTTATTTATTGATATTTACAACTGTATTACAATAATACAACAAGTAAATAGGATAAGTGCTACATATTGACATGATTATGACAAGTAGAGAAACTACCCACTGGTAGTACTCATCAATAAAATATGAAAATAAAAAAGATAATGCCAACAAGATCTTGAAAAGAAAATAAATCCCCCTTGTGTACAGTCTTGAGCTGTCTATTAATTGACCTTCAAGTAGGCGGAAGGATTGCGTTTGAAGGTGATTCTACTTATTTGGGTTGGGGCCGTAATACGTAGAGAGAAGCAGTTTTTTGATACCACCGAGATATATATTTCGGATTCACTAAGCGTTTTATTATTGTTATTTGATACAACCATTTATGGACTAAAAATTTACAAAAGTTTAGGATTTCTTCCTCGTGGTATTGTTTCCTTGCCGTTTAGCTTATTGTCAGAGATCTCTCAAACCTATTCCTAGATTCACTGTAGATGACGAACAAAGATATAAAGTATATTCACACCTGCAAATTCTTCTAAATTCTGTCCTGTCTCACACTTTGGTTGGTCCAATGCTTGCACCTCCTGAAGCTATGGACTTAATGGACATTTTCCACTTCTTTTGAAGGTTGAGAATTTGGATAGCCAATCTATCGTGTCCTATTCGGTTCAATGCTATTACATTATCATCGTCACTAAGAGTTTTATTTTATTAGACTAATACATTGCCTCCTTGATCCGATTCCTTGAAGATATCTGCATCATATGGGACATCATATCAGTGTATACCGTATAAAATGATGGTTAATTATACTTCAACGTTCTAATCGCTCACCTGTACTAAAGTAACTATTTACTTTATTTCATTCGCAATAAGTGTGACCACTCCTTTTTGTTGAAATTTTACTATGCTCTAATACATTCTGTTTTAGAATATGGGATTGTTTGTTGGAGTGGTGCCTATGCCAGTATAATTAAGCCGTTACTGATTCTTCAAAAAAAAGTTGTCAGATCAATATTGAGGAAAGCCAGTAGGGAACCTTCTCGACCACTTTTCATTTCACTGCGGGTATTGCCCGTTAATTATTTGTTTTTGTACAAAACCTTAAGAGTATTTTTTATCTGAAGTGGTAATATTGATCGCCATCCGGCTGTATATGGAACCAGGCGTAGAAACCTTTATAGTGTGCCTACACCTAGTTATACCTTTTTTAAGTCGTCTTTTGTTTACATGGCGCCACGAAATTTTAATAACCTTCCCAACAGAATAAAAAATGCTTCAACCACAAAAATCTTTTGCACTACTCTGAAAGAATATATTTTTTCAGAAAAGATATAGATCATGTATTGCACAGCTGAATTCTGAATTCATAGTCTACTTTACTTCTTTACAGCGTAACTTTTCTTATTTATATGCTCTCAGGCCAAAACTTCATCTTAATTAATAGAATTGTGAGGGTAACCCTATCACAGGTTATGACCTTAAAGGGTACCTATACCCATTTCCTTTATTTATTTTTATGTATTGTTTACTTATAAGCTCTTTTTACTGTATTATAAAATATGTACTTATTTTAATTTTTAATGTGGAGATGGATTAATAAATAATAAATAATATTCTTTTCCAACAAACTTCTTCTGCCTAATTGTGAACTCCTGTTTCGTTTTCTTCGTTGAGTCCTCGACTAGCTGTACGAAGCACGCGTCACCGCAAGTTGTCGTGAGGCACAGAGAGTAGAGGCCTCTTCACGGTAGGACAGTAAGATCCCTCGGGCAGAGAAAGGAGTGTCTTCGTGCTCATCATCCTCCGGGGGCCAGCATTAACGGGAAAGTCGGATAGCTGTCATCCCTAAACTACCGGTTGTGGCTGTTTTTAATTTTGATTAATGTACCTATAAGAAGCCGTCAACAAAATGAACAACTAAATACCTTGCACAAAGCTCGGTAATATAGATGGTCATTGGAAATTAAATTACAGCTAGTTCATTGAGGAAAATTGCTTATTTACGGTGGCAAATTATATTATTATTTTTAGCAATGTTTTTAAAGTCACTGAGGTTGGTAGAAATAATTCAAAATTCAACATACATTACATTTAGTATTTATTTTATTTTTCCTTCTTTAGACGGAGTGAGGTGAAAATAAGTATTAAGTAATTAAAAGTTAATAATTAAAATATGGAGCGAAAAGCGAACCGGGTGGAGGCCAAAAAATAATTCTTTAAATCATCACCATCATCACATGGCGCTATGGTCCATGGAGGACTTTGGCCTCCTCAACAGTTTTCCTCCACTTTGAACGATCTCCCGCTGCTCTTATCCAAGTTCTTAACCCCAGGAGCTTAAGGTCCGCTTCCACATCGTCCAGCCATCGCATTGTAGGCCTTCCTCTTCCTCTTTCTCACTGGATGGAGGTCCCTCAATGATCAGCTTCGGGAGCCTTTTTTTATCCATTCTGTGAATCCAACGCAATCTTGTTTTTTAATACAGGTAACTATGTCAGGTTCTCCATAAAGGTCCTTAAGTTCTTGGTTCCTTTTCATGCGGAAACAATTTCCTTCCTTGTTTGGGCCATACACTCTTCTAAGAATCTTTCTCTCCCATGCATTCAATAATTTCTCATGCTGTTTGGATAGAGTCCACGCCTCCCCACCATAGATGACGACAGGACGAAGTAATTCTTTAAATTTATTTACTAGAAATCAATTATAGAATTCAAGCTTGTTTCCGTATGCTGATAATAGATGTGTATTATCAGTCAACACCAATGCAGTTATTGCATCCCAAAGCCCCCAATCCCATATCACTGATCTTAAAGAATGGTATCAAAACTGGAGAATTAAAATAAATTTTCAATAATCGCATCAAATCACTTTTACCTTAAGTCATAAACCAATGACTTCCTGCCCTTCAGTATCCTTTAATAATATCCCTCTGGTGCCTGTAGAACAGATCCGATACGGGTGGCACCTTGACAAACGATTAACCTGGAATCCTCATACAAGACTGAAAAGATAAGAAACCGCACGACGTTTCAGGCTACTTCAAAACTTACTAGACAAACGCTCTAAGCTCCCAATTAACTACAAAAGTACATCTACATGACCGTCATACGACCTATTCGAACTTGGAGTAGAGCTTTGGGGCTCCACTAAGCCTTCCAATTCCTCTCGTATCCAATTCCTACAATCCAAAATCCTTCGTAAAATCCTCAATGCTCCTCATTTTGTTAAGAATAAAGTCATCCATAACGACCTTAATGTCCCTTTTGTTGCTGACTTGTCCCAAACCCGGTATCTATCCTTTCATAACAAACTTCATTCCCACTCAAACCCTCTAGTTTCAAACCTAGCATCCTCTTCAATTCCCGAAAATCCTCCGAGGCGTCTGAAAAGAAGATGACCACGTGACCTTCTTAGTTAAACTTTGATTTGAGCACTACAAGTGGGTAGTTTCTCTACTTGTCATTTTCATATCATTATGTATCACGTATCCTATTTACTTGTATTATTGTAATACAGTTGTAAATATCAATAAATAAATTTAAAAAAAAAAGCTTGTTTCAGCCCTTACATATTACGTTTCAGCCCTGAAGAAAACCTGCAACTTGTGTTTCATTATTTAAATAATTTATTTTTTACCTCAACCTGAACAATTTTCTTTTGTGAGAATATTTACTTAAATGATTAGGCTTTTTTAGCGATTATTTATATATATATATATATATATATATATATATATATATATATATATATATATATATATATATATTCATTCTGTTCGTATTTCTATTTTGTTTTATTTCGTGAATAATTAATTTTTTTATTGTTAGTGATTTTTTAACTTGTTTTAATGTATGGATAAATAAAAAAGACGTTTTTTCTTTTTGTGTTTTTGAATTATTTTACAATTTCCAATAGTTTACAAGCGGAGTGGCTCTGTGTTAGAGCAGAGAATTGGCGTGCCAAAAGTTCTGGGTTCAAATACCCCTCCTAGACCAACTTTTATTTAATCTCTCAGCAGCCGGAGATGGTTCCTATGGGTCTTGGATCCTCTTGGAACTCGCCTAGCCTCTGTAAAGTGGGTATACGAAATGGGGGGAAATATCTAGCGGTTGAACGTGATCTAGGACAAATCATCTCCCTGCTTAACCGTTGTCTAGGAAACAGTGCAGTATATAGCACATATTGAACCCCAGATACTTCATGGGTTGTAGTAATACAGGTTTTTAAATGGTTGACAAAAAAAAATTTACTTATTTTTTAAAACTTTAAATTCCCTGTAGACCTACAGTCCCTGGCCTTATTAATGTGCCCACTGGATAGATTCGTTCTTGTTACAAGCTTGCATTATCATTTTGTATGCGTAACGATGTAAATCGAGTTTAAATATTAGTTTTATGGGTAAGTTAGATATCTGATAATAATATGAAATTGAAAAAAATAGTTTTGAAAATAAATCTTTATTTTTTTTTAAGTATTTTGTGTTGTCACCCTATTTACACCCTATTTTACATATTGATGAAAAAAAATAGTTAAAATTTATGATACAAATTATAAATCAATAATAAACTTACCGAATCCGACTTGTATTTAATGAAAAAGAAACAATAAGCCACAAAAATTTCAAACACAAATTATGCACGTCGTCACTCGTAAAACAAAATGGCTGTGCTAAAACCAATGCTGCCATTACTAAAAAAAATACTTTAAAAAACTTATAACAGTGTTGACATAACTTAAAACAGCAAATATTAAGACACGCGAAAGTATTATATCAAAAAAATAAGGAAAAAACAAAAAGAAAATAATCTTTCTTGGTGGGCACATTAATATGGACAGGGACTGTGTATGTAAATCATTACGTTACTTCTACCACAAGATCGTCTTAGTGTGGTATTTATCATAAAAGAAGGTATGGAAATTATTAGATAAAAACGCATCAGTCCAACATATATTTTGAATATAGTTGGCTATAATATGCCAATATTCTGAGACACCATTAGATTAAAAGTCATACAGCTTTAAATTATGACTGCTCGTTACAGCGTTTTTCATTGTTGGAAGCAATTGCTACGGATACCATTTGCAAGATGTACAATATACCAACTAAATCAGGCATTTTTCTCACCGATTGCCAGTGAAAGTTCATCAGCATTTCAGAATATATAATTTTTATTTGCAATCTGTACACTCATAGCGTTCTAAAAATAAAATATTTGAATAATGCTCGACTACGTGTTGTCAGTTGGTTTAGTTCTGTAAACATGGACTAAATTTTAATATTTTTTCCTGACTTAAAATTAGAACACGGACGAGTTTTCCTGTTTGTTATAGATCTGTTCAAACAGGTTTGCCTCGGAAAAGGCCTTAATGTTAATGATATAAATCATTATTCATGTAGCATTGTTCGGATAAGGCCACTTGTTATATAGCTTAAAAGAGTGTCAAAGAAATTATGAGGATCGATGTAGACCTAGGTTTTTTTTTTTCAAATTGCATATGTGGTCTTTTCAGCGCTGCAAAATATCGTGTTCAAAATCTGGAAATATAAATGATTTTCCTTTAAATTTCTAGTGGTTTCATAAATTTGAACGAATATCCTCTTCGATGAGAAGGTCAGTTCCTGGTCAGTGACTGTGTTACATTTTATGTTGTGGTTCACATAATTTTCCACTTTTTGAATTTAAAATTAAAAACCTTTGGGTTTTTTATTTGTTCAAATTGAAGTAGAGCAACATGTGCGACACTAAAGCATAAATGAAAGGTAAGATTGATTACTAAAAATTAATTACATCACACAATTTCCTTTCAAATTAATGTCTGCGAATACCAATACTTTTTTTAATTATTGTAATGTATTGTAATTATTTCGCAAGTTGATTCGAGTTTTAACTGTTCTTGGGGTTTCCTTTATTTTCTGAAAAACAAATCTTGGTTCATATAATAATAATAATAATAATTTCTTTATTTATTCTGGGACAAGTCCCTATAGAATAACAATTCAGGCATTGTAAGCTATTATGTCTCAGAGTGTAAACTAATTACATTTAATTAATTATTACAATTAACTTAATAAGTGGGAAAGTATTAAAAAAATGAACAAAACAAAAAAAATGTGAATTACCTACAATAACAGTATTTTAAGAACAGAATAGAAGAAAAGAAAGAAAAAAAAATTAAAATAAGTTAACTATAACTATATAAAAGAAACAAATTTATGGTCACATATATATCAAATTTATGCCAAGAAAAAAACAAAAAAAAGAAGAAAAATTAAACAATATTATCCGAGATTTACATTTCATCCCTTTTTGTCTTTTTTAATATCTATCTATATGACATTAATAATACATATGTACGTGGTTTAAATTTCATATGAATACATAATATATATAAATACATAATAACACACACAAATGTACATCAAAAAACATCATTCATTCATCGAATAAAGAGAACATTAAGTCTAACTGATCCTATGATACAGTTTATAATTATAGGGATGCAATTATGGGAAATGCATATCATATTATCAAAAAATGAACTGTATAGTTACAACTTTTATTTCTTAATGAAATGATTACCTAAATCTACTCATTACCCATAATTACATTCTCTTTGCCATACTAAAGCTAAGAATAACTTGTGATTTTGGAAAATATTAAAAATTAAATGAATAAGCAGTTAATACTTGAAACGCACCTCGAAGCGCCAGCCTGCGTAATAATAAATAATAAACATATCTTACAAAAAATATGTTTATTATTTACTACTTGTGAATTGGGTATCCGTTCTGCAGATTACCGCTTCATCTCATATTAATTATGTAGAACAAGTGTGGCCTTATTATTTTATTAATAGCTTTAAAATGTTAATGTATTCTTAATTCATTAAAATTTATTTATATAGGATGCTAAGCTTTGCAGGTTGTTCATTGATAATTTAACGAATCTCCGACTTGCCCGACATACAAGGACGCGTTTAAGACTCTCAGTACTAACGGTACACTTGGTTCTCGACAATGTTGCAGTATCCAATTTGGAAGGTACTTCGATGTTCACGTCCCGCCGTCGGCTGGGGTAACCCGGTCGACTTCAGAAACAGTTCTAGTCTGTATTCCTTTGGAGCGAGAAATTTATTAGCCCCGTACTTGTATGGAGAGTGCACCTGCTGTTAGCGGCCTATTTGGAATCAGCCATCCGTTTTATCTTTTAAGTAATACTCAGGGACTATTCGAGTTGTAATAATTTGATAATAATAATTTATTTAAAAATTGGTGCACCTTTTTTTTATATACATCACTAATAATTTGATGCTTATTCCGTTATAATTAAACTTCAAAGTTGTTTTCCCTAATATTATCGATTGTAAGACTAGAGCATATAATAAGGAGGTATTTTTCTTCATCAAACTACATTATATCCGACCGCATTATAGTGCTAGGCACTTCACTAATATCGGGAATAATTTAGGTATTCAGGATCAAAAGCTGATAACTGTGAAATATCTAAGTTAACATCTAAATATGTTCCTACTTTTGATCTGACGTACCTTCTTCGCTGATAGCACAATGTCCTGTTTTCGCAAACAGGGTAACTGGAAATATGATGGTTAGTCCACTGTTGGCCAATGTTCATCAAATACCCCAGCGGGCTAACAGTCAACAGAGAGCCTCGGATTCGGTAAAAGACTTTAGAAACGCACACGGATGGATTTTGGAACTTGGAATGTAGAGAGCTCATGAAACAAGAAGAAACCAGAAATCTCTCAAGTCAACTAATTATTTAGTCAAATTTTATTATAAACTAAATGTCTTCAGAAAACAAATATAAAAAATCGGTGCTTTCATGATGTTTGTACGAATAAACAGGTTTCCCTTATGTCGCTAATAAACTACAAGTGATAAATAGCTAATGCGTGAATTCTCAAAACCGAAAAGCTGTTATCGAATTACGATCTATGATTTATGTTATGATTGAGATATATTTACATTTTTTATCTTAATTTAAGATATATTTAAGTTGCGTGATCCGACACAGAATCAATGATATGGGTGAATGAAGGTATCAAAATGGATTAAAAATTTATTTTTTTTAAACGCATTAGTGTGTTATATCCTTGCCATTCTTTGCCTTATAACAACAGTAACACAAGGTTCTTCGTTAATCACAAGATTTCAAAAAGGATCATATCTTCAAGAAAATTTTGTTATTTTGTCTAAACTTTTTTAGATATATAACACAACAGCTTCCCATAATACTGTATTAATCTTGAACCAAAATACTGGGGAAGAGAATTCTGACCATTATTGAATGCTTTCTGTTTGTTTCTACTGAAGTTTTATTTATTCAAAATAATATCCATGACAGTTGAAACTCCATCAGAAATGATTATTCATTCCTGGCATTATTATTTTCACTCTGACAAAACAGTGATGAGACTTATGTTTGCAGTTGCTTACAAAATGCCGAATGACCAGATCTGACCTAAGTGGAAAAGATTACACATAAGTTCGTTCCATTATCCGGTTTTAAGCAGAGAAGGATTTTCAGCTTTAACGATTAAACCGTATGTAAGTATGTTTAGTTCAGAAACCCGGGGAACATGCCCGTTAATGTATTTCTGCAAACTCAGTACTACTGATGAGTTGTATAAGCAGCTAATATAACTCCGTACAAGAGCTTAGAACATTATGCATTAGCTTGCAAAGTTTTGTAACGAGTAATTTTATTTTGGTATATAACTTTCCTTAAAATGTATGCGAGACCCCCAGGTTAAAACTTCATGACCATTGTTCATTGCAAACTTAAAAATAAATAAACAAATACAAATAAAAAAGAAGGAAAATTATGGGTATAATACAGAAGGTATATTAACAAAAATTGACTTAATTTTCTTAACAAATTTAAACATTTTTAATGATCCAAGATTATTATAGCACAATAACTAAAAACTTTATCCGCGATTACATTTTTTTTTTATTTACTAAATTGGTTACTTATTGATAAAACTGTTAGTAAATATTTTCCTTGAACTTAGTGAGGGACTCGCAACTTAAAAATAAATGACGCTTTGCCATGTTAAAATAAGAAAAATAATTAATAAAAACAAAGAAATACATAAATATAAAAAAAGAAGAAAAATATCGATTTAGCAGTAACAAATTTCAATATTTTAAATGAGCGAACATTACAATAGCATAAACAAGTAAAAATTCTATCTGTGATAAAAAAAAAAAAGTTGGCCAACTAAATTGGTTTATTTTTGTCAATACTGAAACATATAATTAAATTCAACTAGCAATAAATTAAATTTTTAAAAATATCAGTCGTTCTTAGAAGTTCGGTTGATGTCTCAATACATTGAGAATCACACCGACTTCTCCTATCATAATGGATAAAGCTGCAGCACCGGTGAATAAGTGGTGCAGACGATTTTTTTCCTATTTATGTATCTTGTACTTAAGTAAGCCGATTCGTGTTATTGCATAAGTGGCTAACTCTGTTATTGGCTTGAAAATTAAATATTGCTTGATTTATAACGCCATTTAAGCAAAACTACGAGAATTTCACAATTCCGCTTCCCTCAATACGATTGACTCTCTCCGGACAAAATTCTACTTAACCATTTATTTACCGGACTGCAGATTTATCTATGATCTAAGAAACAAGACGTAAACAGGACGATCCGAGAACTGACTGATTAGCTTTGGCACCAGACACTCCCTAGGGAGAGGCATAAGTCACGAAAGGAGCCAAACTCCGGACGAAAACAACTTTTTTCCCTCGGACTTGCAAACTGGCCTCATCGCAGATAGAGATAGGCCTCCGAATAAACTTGTCGCATTCTCGGCCATCCCCTTCTCGATGTATTGCCTCCGGGGGGTAAAGGGTGCTAGGGGTTGGTAAACATCTACGTACTAACGCTTTGTTCTAGGTCAGCTCTGTTTATCGTGTCCCAAAAGTTTGAACATAACAGGACTCATGGGACTGCTGTTCGGATCTGAAGTTAGTGTGTAATGTGTGAGCCAGCTAGATAGATCTTATTAATTTTAACTATTCCATATATTCAGGATCAAAACTCATTATCAAAATCAGATTCGGGTTTGGGTAGTAGCCTGTGGACTGAAGTTTGTAAGTTGAGATTGGTAGTGTCGGAGCTGAGTCTTCGGGTTCACTTACCTTATTATTATTAAGTAAAAAAAAAGTCAACTGCAAGTATATCCGAAAACAGAAGGGAGAAATATATTGGTAAGAGAAATTTTACATGTATAATAATATATAATAAAACATATATTAAATGTGAAAACAAATAACAGTAAAGGAAACGACGGTAGCAGCTATTACGTTTGTTTTGTTTTTTAATATAAGCGTAGAATTTTATATTTTCTACATGAATCACAAATAATAGAAAAATTATTGAGTTTAATAAAAATTATAAATAAACTAAAATTATTTTTTTAAACAAAATCTACGACTGATAGCCGGTTTGTTAAAACTAAATTAGCTAATTGTAGAAGTATATAGGATTTAGAAGTAAATGGGTCATGGGAAGTCGTTGCAAAATCGTTCAAAAATTTTTGAAAAGATAAATACTAAAGTTAATTTACGAATAACCAATTAAAGTAAGATATTTAGAAACGGAACATGGAACATTTAGCTTATTGCTCTGTTATAGGAACTTTTTATTGCTGTAATGACCTAGAATTTGTGCCCAAACAACAGAAAACAGAAATACAAAAGCACACTGTAATGTATTTTGTATTTTTCTCTTAGATTGAACCTCGAATTTTCTTAATAATTATTATATGACGAAACTTCAAAACCGAACTCTGGAAAAGATATTTTCAAGCCTGAAAAGAAAAGAAACAAACGGAAAATGGTGATCATAAAACGTGATAAATCAACCCAAGAAGGATACTGTAATTCTATGTTCTATTTATACAGGCCATCATTAAAAAGACGATTAAGAAACGATAAAAATCGTAAAGGATCTTCTGCATATTCAACGTTTTTTATCAAGGTGATTTAAAATTCAAGGTTCTATCTATAACTTTAATGAGCTCATTTGTAGTTAAGACTGTTCCTATTAAAACCACAAACACATATAAATTAGTTTTTAGTGAATACTTAAGTATGTAAACAATGAGTGAACCTCGCGAAGGTTGTTGTATATAAGAAATTTGGCGTCAAAGTGCTGACATTTATATATCAAAATATCGATTTTAAAGGAATACTTCCATATTTTACCGATAGTTTTAATAATAATAATGTTTAGTTTTATCGATAATTAATTTTGAATATAGAAAACTAAAAAAGGCTAAACATAATGTTACAGAATCGTGAGTATTTTTTATTAATATTAATATATTGTAAAAAGCTATGTATCAACTGGGTTCTTGATAATGACCTATTACTCTTGTATGTGTACTATTGTTTATAATTTGTTTAATTAAATTATTCTTTGTATAATCAGCTATTTTATATTACCTTTCCCAGCCGTCGAGTAAACTCCCTAATGATTAAGTGTTTTCATTTGGGCTTTGATGGTGGTGGGATGCTATCAATTGTCATCAATTTGGTATTTAGTTGGAATGTATAAATTGATAATTTTTTTTTTTTTTTTTTTATCGGGGATATTTAAGATCACTTCCCAGTAGGAATTGGTCTCCAGGGAAGTTACACCATCACTCCTTAAGGGGAAGGCCTACATAAATTAACAAGTAAAAATTGTATATAGTATCTGTAGTAAAATTATTTTAATTTTATTATATTAATGATTCCTGTTAATTTTTTGTAATAAAGGCTTTATTCATTCATTCATTCATTCATAAATTGATGGTGGTGCCTGAATTAACATATGTAAAATCTAATAACATCTATCTAATAACTATAAAATATATAACTAATGTATAAAATATATTAGTTGTTAGTTTGACTAGTCACCGCAGACAAGGCACCCACAGGCTAGGCATATTCACCCTTAAGATGGCCTACATCGTAGGCCGAAACGTTGGCAGAATTAAGAAATAAGTTTCACTTATTTTGTGTTATCTCTGACTGCACCCCCTGACCAATTCAATGCATCATTAGAAGTAGCCTTTCAACTATTTTCCTCTCAAATATATATAACATCATTCATCTTATTCGGTTAGCAATAAGTAAATATTTAAGTATTGATATAAAATTTGTTACACACCACTAGTTATACTTCGCATAGGCTAACTACAATTAAATATCACCGATATGATATATATATATTGATATTTTTGCTCTCAATATAAGTAAAATCTTAGTTCGTTAATTTTCTAACTCATTTGTATATCATCAATATAATTTTATATAATTAATATTATATTATAAACTGCCACCTCTTTCATACCAATTTCGTAACGCCTTTCCAACAGTTAAAGATATTTTTGAAGATATTGATTATAACCTATCAAAAATAAATAAAATAGGACTAGCCAATCGTCTACTGCGTCAAATATAGCAATTCTATAATGAATTTTCTTAATTGTCCTTGCGAATGTGTGTGTGTTTTTTTTAATGAGGTTTGTTGTGTATGTTAAACCAAAGGTTGATGACCGAGGGTTTTGCACATTGAAAAACCAACAAACAAACATAGTAACAGCACTAGTTGTTCTGACAATGTTATGTGTGCTTTATTATACTATATAACAGTTTCAATGATTTCAGTGACTAGAGATGTTATATTTTCATGGGTAGGAAGTGAAGTGGCTCAGTGGTAAAGCGCTGAGTTGCTATGCCGAAGGTCCTGGGTTCAAATCCCGCTTGCTGGCAGACTTTTATCTAATATATTAGCTCCTGGAGATGGATCCTATGGGATCTGGGACTCCACTCAAGTGGGCACCTAAAATAAGGGGGAAATCTGGCGGTTGAGCGTGATCTAGGACAAATCACCTCTCTGCACAACTGTAGTCCAAGAAACAGTACAGTCTCTACCATGTACTGAATCCCAGACGCTTCACGGATTGTAGTGGTACATTTTATTTATATAATGTAATTTAAACAACGCTCTATTTGCTCTACTCAACTACGGCTGAAAATGACTTTTGATCTATATTTTCTTCCATATGAATACTAAAAGAAAGAATATAATATACATTATAAATTTAAATGGAGTCCAGTGGACGAAGAAGTAGCGCATGGCTGAGTGTATAATGATCTGGAAGATCGCAATTCACGCTCCTCGTGGCCTACAATGTCTCGCTCTGACATTTACGCCTTCACGATGGTGTTTACAGGAAGCAGAGAGTACGAACGAGGTGTGTACTGCCCGTCAATGAGTGGAATACTAAGTAAACACTTCTGCTGTGTAGTGCCTGTCTGGAGTTATGCATGCATCGCAGTAGATACAAATGCTAAATATCAAACGTGAAAAAAAAAAACACATTTTTTTACTACGAATGCTTTGGGATTTATGAATGTGATAGAAAAATCTTGAATCTGAATTCACTTTGTTAAGGGGAAGAATCGCCTGTCATAAAGTTCGAATATGCAACTAAAATACAGCTTATTGGTGGATGTCAATGGGAGTCTAGTGACAGATGATACTGAAGTGAAAATTTGCGTGTACATTCATTCTAATCTTCTCAATGTTTGCAGGAAAGTTATTTTTTTATGTTGATACAAAAGCTCGAAGTAAACATACGATACATGTTCTCAATATAATACTATATAATACAATAGAAGTCTTTATAATAGCATAAAGATGCCGACGCCTATTCAGGGATCATTAGGATATCTCCTTCATATTTAATCAAGTGGTTAATAAAATATACACATAAAGCAGATCCTAACCTCGCAGTCTTACAAAACGCTTACCAGAGACAACTATACATCCCACCACCAGGAAGGCACTAACGGAACTTCAAATTACCGATTCCGCTCCATTGGTGATGAATTCGCCGAACAGAGGACCTGTGGCCATACAAGTAGATATGCCACCCGCGGGAGTCATCCTCGAACGCGGAGGTCCGTGTAGTTTCTGTTCTATCAAACTTTATCGCTTCTCGTCCATGAATCTATTAGCTCTATATTCCCCGGCGTGCCTTAATGTTTCAACTTCATCCAATATAGGTGTTAACTTATACCATTACTTAATTTCGTAGGGTAGAAACTCTAGAATATTGACATAAAAACAAAAATTATTTGTTATGCATTAATTTCAGTAGGTACTTAGAATCAATATATTTTTAAAATAATTATTGATTGAAATTTACAACTGTATTATAAAAAAAATGAATGAATGATAAATAATGACATGGATTAAGGCAAGTAGAGAAACTACCCAGTGGTAGTACTCAAAACAGAAATCCAACTTAGAAGGTTATGAGACCAATTTTTTAGAAACCTAAGAGGATTATTGGCAATTGAAGGTTTTAAACTAACGGGTTTTAGTGAGAATAAAGTATGTCATGAAAGGATTGATACCACATTCTGGCCAAATCAGCAACAAATGGGACATTGACTTCATTATGGATTATTTTATTCATAAATAAGTAAGGAGCTTCAAGGATTTTACGAAGGATTTCGGATTGTAATGATTGGATACGAGAAGAATTCGATTGCTTTAGTAGTCCGTGAGTCCAAATAGATCTTATAATAGACATTTATATGAGTATTTTATAATTAATTGGGAGCTTAGAACTAAGAGTGTTTATTTAGTACGTTTTGAAATATTAAAAGAAAAACATTTAATCCTATAATAATAGAGATGTTTTAATGAATTTCAAAAGTTAATATTTCTTGATAAGCACAAATCTTTTGGAAAATTACATGACGGAATTCGAAAATCGGTCCTAAATGCTGTGAACAAGAAAAAATGGATAAATAGCTCTCTATTACTTATAAAAACTATTTCTACCTAGGTTTAGAGCTCGTGATCATATGTTCCTTATGATTTTAAAAAGAATATTTTCCTTAATAGTTTCATACTATACACATATACAGTTTTACAGCCTGACGAATTGAAAGAACACGCACGATCTCTATCAGATAACATACCGACAAGAGGCCACCTTGTAACTTACATACCTACTAACTACCTTGTATATGTTAAGAACAGTCATTGTAGTGCATAAAAGTGATCTAAAATCTCCTGAAGCCATGTTTTGTCCTTAACACGTAAGTGATAAAACTTGGTTCGAAGATTCTTCGTCCAGAATTAATGAAAAGCGGGCATTAATATAGTCTTGATGATTCATTGTATTTTACCTCTACCTTAATTGTAACTATCTTATATTTGCTACCTGAGGAGCATGATAGCTCAGTATGTACTCAGGCTGCTGAGTTGCTGAGCCCCAGGTACCAATTACGATACCAGCTGATAAACAATTGTTTTTATAAACAACCACGAATCGACTCTGTGTGATCTGAGACCCTTGTGGCACTCACCCAACCTTTTTATATCCCTTAATAAATGGAAACTCGATCGTTGAATATCACTCGATCGTTGAACATCACTGCTCTCTCAACCGGCGCGAGATCAACAAATCCTTCATATTTGAACACTTTCGCAAAATAAAGCAACAGCATCTTAAAGTATACCCTGATATTTTAATAGTCTCTCTGTAAACTGTTCCTTATTCGAACAAGTCGAATGTTAATAATGAACTCATAATGTCGATTCACAATTATTCAAACATATTAAAATGAGCGGTTATGAATAAATCAAGGGGCCAAGGCGATGAATAATCCTGTGCGGCAATTATTGAAATGACTCTCGGACAAAGGGAACCCTCTACCGCCCGGCGAGGAGTTACTCCCTCAGGACGAATACAATCACGAAGAGGTTCATCTCCTGGAGTCACGAATATATCGTTGGAACGGTGATGGATGGCGGAGCCATCTTGCCGCAGACCACAACTGTTCTAGTTCAACTTTATTGCTGTTGTTTGCCTTGGCTGAGGATGATACCTCTGGCCCTGGTCGGTCATCCCGCTTCGAAGATTCGCTCATCGTGGGCGTAGGGGTGGTTCTATTGTCCTTCATTATTACGGTTTGATGAGGTCCTGTGGAGAGCAACAATAAGGAAAAGGAAATGCAAGGTGATTAAAAGATTACGTAAGTAAACAAGGTACAAGCAACGGAAAGGCTAGCCTTGTGTGATAGTTTTTAGTTAAAGATAAATAGGAATTGAAGAATAAAACCAACTCTTCTAGCTTAGCCGGAATTAAAATTATAAATTAACAATATTTGTATACTGAGGCGTTCAGAATCAAAAGCGAATAACTCCAAAATTCCAAAAATCTAATTTGTCACATTATTCGCTTGTTTAGTCAATCTATTTTATCTAAAACACTTTTCGCCTTATTTCTCATAGTTTTAGTACGGCGCGGAACCTGAAATTCTCGGGAACATAAGACTGTTTGACTTAAGTTGCAAAAGATTTGAAAACGTCTATTTTTAAAATTTTGGAGTTATCCGCTTTTATCATGAACGCCTTGTGTAAATTATTAGCAATAACAGTAAAGTACCATAAACAGAAAGCAATTTGTCTCCGTTTAAAAATAAAAGTTAACTTAGGGTCGAGAGTGATCAGGCAGTAAGGATCATTGGATCCAGAGCTTGGAGGACCTTGGCGCAGGACAGAGAAGAGTGGAGGCGACGCCTGGATGCGGACAGGGCCCATGCTGGGTTGTAGAGCCAGTGTTAATTAATTAAAAAATGAACATCTCAAAAGTTGGACTTGTCACCTTTCTGCAGTTAGCGATTCACACAAAGCTTAGCGTTTTTTCTTCTCATTTTCCCTAATTATTCTATGTTTTAAGTTAATTTAGAATATTTTTAAACTATGAATGTTTAATGTAAAAATGTTTATTTACAAACTACACAGTATTAATAACCTAGTAAAATGTAATTCAAGGGTTTGTTTTTTTACGAGATTATTTAAACCGTGTGGATTTTAAATACATATGAAATAAACGGTGGTCCCGAGCCTGTAGGATGTTAGGTACTCGTTAAAAATCCCTATCCTAATTAAACTTGAATAGGCAAAATTTAGAACTCCCACGTATTATCGCCCAAGTAGCCATAGTGACGTTAAATAAACAAACAAACAATATATATTTGAACAAATAAAATTATGTCTATGTGTAGATATATGTACGAAAACATATAATCTATATTTAGCTGACTCTCTTTTAAATATAGGACAGTTGTGAGTTGGGTCAAGGAACTCTGACCTTTTCTCGGACGGATCCCAGCTAGCGCGATTTGCCTCGCCCGTTGGCTCAGAACGAGTTTTCGGGATTGCCTTTCTCATTTCTTTCTTATTATGAATTCAAATCTTGGTTTATATAGTTCGTAAACTGGTTAAGAGATTTCAACTTAAAGAAATTAGATGATTAGTCACACTCCGTTTGCTGTAGTTAATGCTTTTCTAATGTAACTGTTGAGGGAATCGAATCCAATCACGAGTTCATTAATCGGGACATAAGGTGAAGGCCTGGTTGATTTAACGGAATGTTTCTCACGAGGCACATCAAGATTTACTCTTGGTTCTAGGAGTATCAGTGATAGGTTATATGAGCAATGTCAGCTGTGTATTTCATATTTTGAAATACCAGCTGAATTTAAAAAGGAACTGTATTTCTACACCCATGAAGAATCTTGAGTTCAGTATAATGCATAGAATGTTTTGTTTTTAAGACTCTTCAATCCCATATCACAGACCCTCATGAGCACACCTATTGCTAACAGATTAAATATCTGCTACAATTGGATTTGAACCCAGGGAGCTTCAGAATAGCAACTCATCGCTCTACCCTCGATATCCCTAACTAGCGCAAATAGCTCGATAATATTATTTTAGATTTTTTCCTTGAAAGCAGTGAATGCTCGCAGCAAATTGATTAAGCTGGAGGAATAAGCGGGTCCATCTATCGGTATAAATTGTTGATTTTTTGGGGTTTATGTAGTATAAATTGGATTTTTAATAGGTTATTAAATACGAGTTTCCTTTACTTTACAAAATTTCTGCTTTTTTACATTCTACATATATTAGTCCAAATTTTGTCTATGTATTTTAATTCATTTTTCTTATTTTCATTCTTTTCCAGGTTTTTATGATCAACTTATGATACATGCAGCTTTGATATCTAACTCTTCTTGTATGTGTAGCTTTATATCAATGTCTACAAAAAAATATGTAAACAAGCAACAATCCAAACATTAACAAACTGTTTTGTTAAACTACCCAAACATTGATCGGTTCGTGACTTAGCTGTTCTCCGCTCCTTACATTTTGGAACCCGGAACAAACCTGGGAATTAGCGAGTTAGGACATGTAACTAATTTATGAGGCCCTGTGGAAATTTACAGGTGTGCTGCAGGTGTACGGTCCTCGTGTTTAAACATTTCATTCACTCGGTTTCGGCGGCGGAGAGCTGCTAAATTATTCCGATGCCCGACTGAAGGATCGAAAGCACCTCCACTGTCTGCGGTCTTGGCTAACGGAGCCTGGTACGAAACATCGCGGGGCAGAGGCTCCTCGCTGGCCTAGGGGTCTCGGAAAGGGATAGTGTTAAGCTTACATAAAGATAATGAGTAGTCGCAAAAAATAAAACAGTATGGGTTCTAAGTCAAAAATCAAAGATGTAGGACATTAAATCTACAGTCCCGGTGAATAAGCGGTTTTCGAATGCACATCGCCCATTGTCTAAATTAAAGCTTAAATTTCTATAGCACCGGAAAAAGTTCAACTTAATCACTTATTCACCGTGGCTGCAGATATTTCTTACATATCAAGAATGAACCGTGTCAGGCTATTTATAATTTAGGAACTTATTCCATTATAATAAAGACAGATTTATATATTCTGCAAGGTTAATTATATTTATATGTACCTATACAAACCATGAAGGGTCTTGGGTATAGTACTTGGTAAAGTCTGTATCGTTTCTAGGACAACCGTTGGACAGGGAGGTGATTTATCTGAGTTCACGCTCATTTCCCATATTTTCCCAAATCACTCTTTAGTGCCTGGGTGGTCTCTGGGTCAGGGCTTATTAGTACCTTTTTACAGATTAAATAATTTATCTGCCACAACCTGATTTGCACCAATCTTCCGCTTAGCAACTCAGTGCCCTACCCACTGAGCGCCTTCCCTTCCTAACTAGCTAAATAGATGATTTACCATTATTGTACTTCATTTTGATTTTCGCAAAAATAAATTTATGAATGCGTCTTAAGAACTCCATATTGGAATGAATGTGATAATCTTTATTTAGATATTATATAACATAATTAAATTTAATTAGGCGTATAGTTATTTTATTATTGCCTAAAGTATCTACATATTTATTATTTTCAATCCTGGTCGTCTCCAGATCCGAGTGTCCGTCCATAGCTGTTAAAAAATTTAATGATTTATCAGCTACAGTTGAATTTGAACCCGGGACCTTGAGTACAGCAACTCAGGGCTCTACTCACTGAGCTTACCCGCTCCCTTTATTATACTTAGGCAAGATATTTATAGCTATGAAAAAGATATCCACTTGACTTAATATTTATAAAAATGTATTTTTTTCAGCTTTTATCAAGAAAAAAGTTATATCGAAAGTTAAGAATTATTAATCTTTATATCAATGCACCTCTAAATAGATTTATGATAGATAATAGAATTCGATAATATCTGTATTTCCTAAACTTTTGGCGTGGTTTCTAACTATGAGACTTTTCTGATGCTTTACTGAGTTCTGTTTCGAATTTGGTAAGAGGTAAGTATGTCGTTTATCAAAAAGACCAATCAAGAAAAAATAAATGAAATTTAACTAATTTAAAATATACTGGAAAGGATGCTGATGAGTAATCTGAATCAATTATACATGAGGCAGGAAGCAAATCAACCTTGGATCACCTTACTTGAAATCAATAGTCGGGATTGCCAATCGTAATTGTATAGTTGTCAATTGAAATTGGTTTTCTTTAATAATTCAAAATGAAATGAATTTATTTATCTTCTTTTCTTTTATTATTTTTTTAATTTTAAGGAAAGCTTTTTCTTATTTATATCTAAATTCTATGGTTAAGACGCTATAACTGGTATAAATAGAACCTTTAAAAAATTGTAAAGTGCAATTGTCAGGTAAAATGACAAAATCTATATCATTTGTTTATTACTTACTGTAAATCTCCTGTCCATTTACGTTGACGTAATTACAGCAATTTGAATATCATTCTTCACTTATATCCTAATACTTGCTAATTAAAAACGGTTAGCGCCTCAGAAAAAGATCCTGTACCGCTAAACCTTTTAAAGGCTATGTATTGTTCCTAAAACAAAGGTTGTGTGGAATTTATTTGTGCTGGGGGAGTTTCAGGAAGGTCTCTAGGTACCAAATCTTGGATTACAAATTATGACAGAATGATTCATTTACCAATGCCTGTCTCGAACTCTAGACATATAAAGCAGTAACTCAGCACTCTACTTATTGAGTAAAAAATGCTCGACCGTGTGGTTTAATTGTCATGGATAATTTTGCCTGATTATATTATGATCTCAAAATGTGTTGCATATAGAAATACATATTCTTTGATTTTTTCCCTTTTATTTCCATATATTAGCCATGAAAACCCATTTTTAAATTATTTTTAGATAGCAGCTTGAGAGTGTTCTCTACTTCGAATGCTATTTACTTGAAGCCGGTGAAATCTGGCCAAAATATTAACAGAATACTTTTATTTAGAGTTTTGATATAAATATTTTTTTCCTACTTTATATTATTCCGTCTGTAAGCATAAGCACGGATTTCCTTTGGGAGGTAGAAATCAAGAGATATTTTATGCACTGGCTAGGTGGAAACTCCTTTGGTACTTTTTCTTTCCTTTAAAAAAGAAATACCATTACGAAACTATATAAATTATTTCCTATAAATGACACTTCTTTTCCGTGCGACTGATTGGAAATCCGAATCAGTACGAAAAATCAAACTAATATCAGTGGACTAATTGTGGTATTATTGTACGAAACCCATATATCTGGTCGGAAACGGTGTTAAAAGTTGCGTTTTAGCTGTATTTTTTAATTCTTCTGACTAAAAACACTCATTTTTTGTAACCATAGCAAATTTCCTTATGAAGTCAACAGTGTTTGCCTTATCAATACCTTCACGAGGCTGTGAGACCATAGTACAGGCAGTTTGGGGATGTTGCGCCGTTCATTGATGGCGAACAACTACTGTCCTTGTTCTTCGAGACGACCAGGTCGTGTTTGCGAGGCGAAAGGTCTACCTTGAAATAAAGGTGTATGCCCTAAAGATATGCTACGAAATGGTGGGCTTTAAAATCGAAAAGACCGAGTACATAGCAATCGGAGATACAGATACAAGTCCGCTTCTGGTTGACAGGGAGGCCTGTAAATGTAGTACCTGGGTTCTTGTTTAGATGCTGCCGAGTCGTCCGAACATGGCGTAAGAAGAAAGGTGGAGCATGCCCGAGGGGCTACCAGACTGCTGCATCCGTTCCTTTGGAATACATAGATATCTAAAGACAATAAACGCCGTATTTTCACAACCATAGTGGAACCATCATATTCCCCGGAAACCTGAAATTTGAGCCTCCGTTTGTACTCAAAGGTGCTGGCGGTTGAGATGGATTTCTGGAGAAGGTGTCGCCGTGCCACTTGGCTGGATAAGGTAAGAATCCAAGAAATTCGACAGAGGATGAATGTGGTTATATCTACAAATGAAAGGATCGGTGCACGCCGCCTAAGATGGTCATGTATAGAGAATGACTTTTGAATGCTGGCCAAACCGAGTTCTGGATTGGGGTTTCACCTAGGAGGAGAGGACGCGGACGGCCCAGAAGCAGGTGGATGGAGGGAGTCCATGAGGAGATGGCTGGTCGAGGACTCCAAGAGGATGATTGGATGGATCGGGAGACATGGAACTCTGCTCCGACCCTTATCGCAACGCCCATAAAGTAAATAACGTAGGAAGAATATTATGAATTATGATACGAGTTTGTCGGTACAAATGCAAAATTTTGAAAGTGAAAAACACCACTTTTCAGTTGAGTAAAAAACTGTTTCGAGGTTCATTCAAAATCAGTGCGTATCGTCATAAATATTTTAGCTACGTCATTATACTTTTTTAATGCACTAAAGATGAATCTATAGGAATTTTATATAAATATTCAATCCTGAAGTAAATACTATAGATAATAAACCAGCAATTTGTTGTTTTTTTTCACATTCAATACTTTGCATTTGTATTTGTAGTCGGCAAAAACAAATGTATCATTATATTATACAATAGAATTAACAATATTTCTAAGATACTGAATTCCATAAATTAATAATTATAATAGAAGCGATATTAGGAAAACTATTGAGGAGAATCTGGTCCTCAAACTACTTACATATTTATGAGAGCAGTATTGCGGTGAAATTTTTTTTTGAAAAAAGTTTTGTTTATGTTTTCTTTTTTCCTTTTTATTTTTTCTGTTCCAAGTTTCATTCATTATTCATTATTCGGCGGTTCATTCATTATTTATATCGAGCGGCCGGAGGACAAAAAGTTGAGAGGGCAATTTCCAGCACAGTGTGGGATCAGAGCCCTGGAGAGCGCTAAAAATATTTTGCCACAGCAGCAGTCTCCAGCAGCCTCAAGCAAGCTCTAATATTCGTTAGCATTATGCCAGGAAATAAATAACTCATATCTCAATAAATACAACAATTACAGAAGCATCAATATTTAAAAAAAAACAGTGTCATAACTCGAAAAACCTAATTATTCAATATAGGTGTTTGAAAGTCCCATGTCTTGTCAAAATTAAACCTGATGAGTAACAAAATTCAAAAATTGGTAAAGCAAAGCATTCCTATTGTAACGATGGTATTGAAAGTATTTTATTAACCTTTTTTAAATATTTTATTTGAAAAGAAAATATTAAAAAAATTATATCATATAAAAATAAAATAAATTATAATGTTTTATCAACCAATAGAAACTGTTTATTTTATCTTACGTCATTATTCACATAAAACATCAAGTTCAAACATAATACTCAAAAATCAAGCTCAAAATATGACTTTATTTTAAAAAAATTGTTGGAAATGTAATAACAGATATGTCGTCACTGATATAAAAACCTTCAACAACTGCAATTGCTACTGAAGGGTTAACCCAAGAATGAAAATTGTTAGTTATGTCGATGCTCTTTTAAGGGAGCGATTTAACTTAGTGCTTCAAAATGTTTCTTATAGGACTAAAAGTGCGATTTTAAATTGTTTTATCCTCATACAAGACTGAAAAGACAAGAAACCGCTCGACGTTTTCCCCTACTTAAACATATACTGGACAAATGTTCAAAGCTCCCAATTAATTACCAAAGACTCATTTGCATGACAATTATCAGACCTATTTGGACGTTGGAGTTGAGCTTTGGGCTCTACTAAACCATCCATTTCATATCTGATCCTTACAATCCTAAATCCTTCGTAAAATCCTCAATGCTCCTTATTATGTCACCAACAAACTCACCCATCATGATCTTAATATCCCTTATGTTGCTGATTTGGCCCAAACTAGATACCTATCCTTCCATGACAAGCTCCATACACACTTGAATCCACTAGTATCTCAACTTGCTTCCCAAAATATTCCTCATAACCCTCCGAGGCGTCTGAAAAGAAGATGGCCTCGAGACTATAGAACTTTATTGGAGGGCCACAAGTGGTTTTTTTTTCATGTTCTTTGTTCATACAGCAGATTTACTTGATGCAATATAATTAATAAATTATAATCATCAATAATCAATAAGTTATTCTAAAAAAAAGATTGTGATTTCAAGTGGTTTCGAGAAAGGTTTAAATTTACAATTCGATCCGAAAGATAATTTTTTAAATAGTTTATGCTATTCCTAAACATTTTGACATCCCGTCATCCAGGCCCCCTATCTGTATATATAATTCTCTTGTTCGTGTAATGAACTCCTCTATTTATTTATTTATTTATTAATGTTGTAAAATGTATTTACTGTAACTCGAACATGTATGATTTACTATAAGGTATATTTTAGTGGTGCAGCTGATCTGCATATTCCGACATGATTTTATTTACTGACGATTGCTTCTTCTTGGAGCACATAACTTCATATGTTAAAACATATCTTCAGTTGTGGGGAAACATCGAGTTTAGAGGAAAAATCGAAAAACATATAAATTTTAATGTTGTGGAGTATTTCCGACGCAGTTGTACGAATCAGCAGTGTTAAATTATATGTTTTTTTAAACATTTACTGAGGCGGACAGGAACTTTCACTTAAAATGACGAGAACGATTATGCCTTCCGCACTGAACGTGTTAAAGTAGTCTTCAGATGCTCCATGCTCTATCAGGAATTGCTTTAGGTCGTAACGTGTCATTTTTATTTTGTTGTAGTTTCAAGCGTAAAAAAATGTAAGTTAAGAAGGTCGCCCATTCTCGAATTACGTATTTCCCTGTGAATTTCCTAAAATAGCACAAACGCGCTGTTAAGTGATTAACTGTTATGTAGCAATTGTCTTTTAAGACTCATTTAAGACAAGCGGAAATAAGAAGAATATTATTAATTGAAAATAAAATTGCTAAATTTTAATTATAGATTCATTATTATCGAGGTAAATTTTACGAATAATAACTGAGGCATTTAATAGAAAAAATGAGTTTAACTCTCTACACATACAATTTTTGAGATTATACATTGTATAAAAGCTATAACTGGTTTAATAAAATAATAGAAATAAATCGATTTTTTTATCAATTGTCAACAGTCCATAGTTGTCTCTGTCACTATTGACCAAGTTCTACGATTTCGTTATGATCTTCTTCAGTTACGGTCAATCAATTAGATATTTCTTAGGGCTATATCTCGGCCATTTATGAAAAGGTTGTCAAATTATGAAGTGTCCGAGTATCTTTAAACATTGCTGTTTTCAGTAGAAAACATATAATTTTTTTTTTTTTTACGTAGGTATAACATAATTTTTTTAATTTCGTTTATATGTTTATGTAATGCGTATGTTTTTTTTCAATGCAAAAGACCCTCTGTAACCTTTTAATTGTGATTTTTATGTTGCTCATTATAGTTGAGCTGTTTCTGTTTTTTATTTAGTCTCCACATGTATTTTTTCTGCAAATAACAATAAAATAGCGTATCTGAAAGAAACCAACTTAATTAGAAACTGCTAGACGAACTTACGCTATGGCCTGCTAGTTGGAACCTCCGCACTGTTTTCACTTTCCTCCAAGGGCCCCTCCACATTAATATGCAAATCCACAGCCAGCTGAATTAAACCCAAATGTCAAGCCTAATTAAAATCCGAGGGATAGCCCGCCTTCTAGAAGCTTCTTTTTTCTAAGCGGCTTTCTCCAAACCAGAACCAGATTGGATGGGAACTCGCCAAGGCAGGAAACGTGCGATTCGTTATTGCCCCAGCAATCAGATACGTTTTGAACTTCAATTAGGACGGGGCGGTTCCTAACATCCTGATCGGAAAGGGGTTGTTAACTCGTTCGAAATGAACTAGAAACTACTTAACGCCATCCCTTCAATTAATCCAATAATTGAGGTAGATGAACTAGGTATCATGAATAATTGGAACAATGTTTCCACGGGAACTTTGAATCTTTAAACCTCGTTAGGGCATTAATTGCCGAGCTAACTAACATGGAATGCAGGGAGGAAACTCCACATCCCACGAAACTACTAGACGAGCCAATGTACTCCATAAAGACATAGCTGGCTTTCATTCCGTCAGGGGACAACTTTCCACGACAGATGGTAACCTCGGGGATCGGGTTACCCTGGGGCGTTACAAGAGGATATTCCAGGTTGCTGTATTTGGCCTGGTGTAATCTGCCACCGGTGTTCGCTCCATACCCGCCCAGGCCGGCTTCCGAGTCGAGAAACTCATATCATAAGGTCCCTGAGGAATAATGAACGGCATACTGTTTATGGCAGTTAGAGACATGGGTGTTGTTCAGTTTTAACAAAATGGAAGGATACGTGAACATAAAACACTCAACATCGCCCGAGTAAGTTTCAGTACGTACACGGCTTAATCAGCACCTGATATGGTGTGATAAATTGCGAAACATGTCCTGCTGCAAGGCTTGGAGAAAATTCCGTGAGTTATGATATTTATGAAGACACATATGGAGAACTGTAAATCTGTAATAAAAATTAGAAGGAAAACCCGTTCTTGTAACTCTTATCAGTTGGGAAAGAAATTATTTTTGATATTGTATATCCTACCGATGCATCGCTAGGATATACAAAATCAAACATCGCGATGTTACCTTGTGTTTTTTTAGAAACTATATCTTCAGTGCTAGTAAACCCAACAATTCATGTTAGGAATTGGGTTAAGTCATAGAAGTTTTATGTTTCCCTTAATCATGAGTTGTTTCGAATTATCGACCATCAATTTAAAAAAAAATAAACATATTTATGTTTATTCTAATAAGAAACAAACTGTGATTACTAAAGATTGTATTTAATTTAAATAAAATATTTAAAAATGTAGTTTTTTTTGTTTGTTATTTCATTTTTAAGAAAGTATTTATACTGCTGTGAAAAGTGTTGACTAATTTACTTCATGAACATTTCATGCTTAGTCTTTGTTTTATTTTATTTTTCAAAAATTTCAAAAAAACATAATTCCGTAGAAATAGAATGTACATTACATCATATTAGAGTACAATAACTGGGAAGACTCTGACAATATCTCCATTCCTACTTGCCTTTATCCATGCCATTATATACTATTCATTATATTATTTGATATAGTATAATACATCTGCGAATTTCAATAAATTTTCTTTTTTAAAAAAAAAAAAAAAACTTACACCGAAGCCAATGTTCTAAGAAAATTATTTTTCATCTTAGAGAAGAGTTGGTCGACTGTATCTTCAAATTTAAGTAAGAAATAGTTGGGGGTGCAGTCAAACCTTGACTGCACCCCCAACTATTTCTTCTATTAGCCAATTTACTTTTTTTAAGTAACAGAATTTATGTTACTAAAGCTCCTATTTAATAAATACTTTGTAATTAATAATTAAATACATAATTTAACAAAACTATTTATTTTCTTAAAGTATGATCCACTATTTTTTCCCAACAGACTGAAAATAATTTTTCATTTTTATGTAGGGGACACTTTTTTTCAGTAGCAGAATTTTCATTACTTCAAAGCCTGTCTTTCTATTTAAAAAATAGGTCTTCTCTTGAAGTATGAGACACCAAATTTTTTTCCAGCAATAGAATCTACTTTACAACAAAATCCTGTCTATTTAAGAAATTTATTTTTCGCCTTGAACTATGGGATACTTATTTTTTTTTCCAGTAACAGATTTATGGTAGTATCAGCTTAAGACCTTGGGATTTACGCGCTGGGACAACGATTCTGGAGAAGGTTCTCCAGTAGCTGTGACCTTGGCCTCCAGGAATAGAAGCTGGACCTCTTGCCCAATCAGCTGTCGACATTTATATGCCCCTCCCCTCCCCCCTGACCTTAATTCGTATCGACGCAGAGCCCCAGAGGATTCCCTCATTAAGATCTGAGCAGTGAATTGGCTTCATTAGTTGTTAAGTTTACTGCCCGCCTCAATTAAAACAGTTCCTATTATTTAAGTCGTTTCGTTAATTTATTCTTATAGATGTTTCCACCAATAGGGGGTCGTTAGAATTAATTGTCAGCTGTTGTAGTGAAATAAAATTGTTGGTTTCAATTAAGTCAAAACTAAAAGAACAGTAAAATACAAAATTACCTATTTTATGTGACTAAACAATAAACCCTATAATAGTGTATCAAAAGGGTATTTTATTTTATTGAAATACTGTTGTAATTGTATATTGAAAATATTTATAAATAAAATGTTGGCGAATAAGAAAAAAAATACTGAACAATATGAACTATAAAAAAAAAGTTCGAATCGGGTGAAAAGACTACAGCGTTTTTATTTATTTATTTTTGGTATTTCAGTTTTTGACAGCACATCGCCTACTGTCTCAATTCTAGATAAAATTTCTTTTAAATATTTTCCACCGTCCAGTTTGAGTGTGTTTGTGTGTGTGGGTATTACTGATCAATAATACATAGCGTACCAATAATAATATATATACCAACATTTTATAAAGCGAATCATAGGTCTTGATGACCTAAGGGTTTTAAGCTTTTAAACACCATCATACATATAGACTGATAATGGATTGATATGTAGCTAGTTTTAATCTTTGGATGTTATTATAAAGTGTAAGGAATTTAAAAACATACAAATTGGTGTTTAGTTCATAAAAGGAGTAATGTAATTATACGGAAATTTAGAGAATTATTCAATATTTAATAACAAAATAAATTAAGAAATCCTTGCTGACGTTGTACTGGCAACTATAATTTGTATAAATATTTCTACCTAAGAATAACATCAAAATCTGTAATATTACGGCTACTTTTCACCTTATTGAAATAAAAACCACATCAGGACACAAAGGTACCGGGTCTAGGTATTTTCATGCCCAACAATCTCTTATAAAACCAATCAAAATATATCAACCTTCACAGAGTAAAGTTTGAAAATAATATATTTTACTATTCTAGGTCATATTCATAACAATTTATACTGAAATAAGTTATTAGTATACTCAAGTGTTAACTATTGTAATGATTCCTCTTGATGTTGCACTCAAAGTATTACATAAGCATAATACCATGATAGTAATCGTCAAAAGTTTTCCACTTTCGAAAGTGCAAAATCTTGTTGACGTTCAAGTGACCTTTTCAGTGGTAAACAGATCAAGCAGCTGATGAAATCGTTCTTCCTGATTACCAATATAAAAAACATCGTATCTAAAAGGGCTCCGACGTGATCGTATAAAACTTTGGTTATTGTCGATAATATATTAGGAGATATTATATAGGACATTTCGATTAGGGTCCGTGAAGATTAAAATATACTATTATTAACATTCGTAATTGATGTCAGCTCTTTTCTAACGATATGCTATTTACTGTTTCAATTTGGCTGGGAAAGAGATATTTATATAGGTATTACAATATTATATATTTGCTTAATATCTAAATGTATATATATATATATATATATATATATATATATATATATATATATATATATATATATATATATATATATGTATATATACAATTCGGAAACAAATCCCGATGTAACCAAACTCAATTAAAATGTTACATGGTTCGTTTGGTTTGATAAAAATAAATAACAGAGAGGGAAACCTTTGAAGTGGTAAAGTTCCATTCATAATTAAAGCTATCGCATATTCTCCTCGTCCTGGAAAAAAATATTCCAATAACTTTCTACCTTGTTTTTTCAATTCTACTGACAGATTTTTTTTTTTTAAACAAGATCCCATGTAAATCAACCCGATCCCATTCGATACAGAGCTCTGTAAAATATTCATTCATCTCAGTCAATTTAAACCCAGCCATTGTTTTATCTCTGGCACACAATGAAAGGGAGGATGTAGGACAAATATTATTGTTTGCGAATATTAATTGAAAATTGACTGTTCAATTATTTAATTTGCTTTTTTCCTTATTGATTAAGTTATGAATATTGACATTGATGTTTCGAAATTTCAATAGTTTCTAAATTTCGACTAAAATTCTATATAAAGTCAGGTATTTTATTTATTGTGGAATAATTAATAATTATTATAATAATTAGGTATTTGGAAAGAAAATCATAGTCGTCTTTTTTTTCCAATATTTTCAAATTAATTTTTATTATCTTTTTTATTTTTTAGTGTAAATTTCCTTAATTTAAAAAGTAAATAGTGCAATGTCAGATATATAACGGCATCAACATATCTATTGATTGATTAGACTTTCTGTTTTATGTATATTTTAATGCGGTTAGAAAACTCATTTTTTAGCCTCTTATCATTTTTCTGTGAACGAACCTCATTTTTTTTCCATCCCAATTAGAATTTATAATACTTTATGAGGAAGAAAACTATTTATTGGAAAGGCAACGTTTTATTCCTGATTGCAGATCTCAAATAACAAAATTAAATTTTAATTTTTACTATATATAATTTTCATTGTCTGTATTTTGCATATTTAGCCCAGAAGAAGATTTCAATGTGGGTCGAAATTGATTTTCCGATAAACGGTTCTTACTACTTCTGAAAGAAATTGTTTACCTCAACCCGGACAATTTTTTTCCTCATATATGTAAGGTTTACTATCATTATTGAAGATAATAGTTTATGGACTGTGTTTAGCATTGTATTTACTCTTCCTAATGTATTGTTTATTGTTATAATTTATAAATAAAATCTTGAAGGATGAGAAACAAAAAATTGAAAATAATAATGAATAATCATGAAATCCTGATAGCTTGTTATGGAGTAGCAGCTACTGTGCTATAACGGATTCCAGAAACAGGTTATTTTAGCAACTCGTTCTTTATTATTAAGTTCTTTCTTTTTATCATTAGTACTTGAAATAATATAAGTTGAAAGGGAAAATGAAGAATAGAATCCGTATCGTATAAAATAAGTAAACTAAAATCAATAAACTATATTATTTTAAAAATGAAGGAAATTGATTATAATATGCCTATAACAACATTTGAATTAATAATTAATTTTATTTAATAATTAATATTAGTATGTAAAGAAAAGACAAATTTATACCCAATTCATACACATGATAATATAGTATAGAGAACATCACATAGATAAATCGATCTTCACAAAGCATAATAAATAACAATTTTTTTTTCTTCAAAAATATCTTTATGGGAATTAATTGATAAATTTAAACTTAATTCAACCATCAGCAACTCAGTAGTCAATATTCGCTAGTCTTATAATGGCAATGGGAATTTCATACTTGTTAAGAACACTAGTACTGTTTTATTGAAATGCTATTAAAGCAACCATAATTCATAAGAATATAATTGCGACAACGGAAATAATAATTCCTTCTTCTTATCGCGTTTTATAATCGACGGCCTTGTTTATAAATTAGCTACTGCTTGTAGCGTTATCTCTTCTCCTCAGGAAGTTTGTATCTAGAAATTATTACGTTTCTAGGGATCGAAATTTATAAAGTTGTAAGATGGGTATCGTTTAGAATATCAATTAGTTTCTTCTAGCATTTAGTATGGGATTATAAAAACAAACAATATAGTAGCGATAAGATATATAATACATTTAGAACCTCGAAGGCCGAGACTAAAATTAGAATATTATTTCTATTAAATTATTCCATCCCTAACTTAAAACGTTAGTATTATAAAAATCAGTCAAATATAATAAAACAGCTTTGGATAAAACCTAAAAAAAACTGTACCACTACGACCCATGAACGAGTCTGGGGTTCAGTACATAGTAGATACTGTACTGTTTCATGGACAACGGTTCTGCAAGGAGGTGAATTGTCCTAGGTCACGCTCAACCCTCAGGTTTTCCACCCTTATTTTGGATACCCAATTTTTATAATATTTTATAGAGGCTGGGTGAGCCCCAGGAGGGTCCTAGATCCCATATAATCCATCTCTCGTCGCAACCAGACTAAATAAAAGTAACTGCCTGTAGCGGGATTTCAACCAAGACTTCCGGCATGGCAACTCAGTGCTCTACCACTGAGCCACTCCGATCCCTTTTTGGTTATTCATTCAACATCATAAATTTTGCCTATTCAGTTGTATATAAACGCAAATATACACTTATTTTGTTGTATATACTTTGCCAAGCATTTTAATTTATTATAAAAAGCATTAATATTTATTTGAAATTATACCAGATTAAATATTGTAAAATGTAAAAATTTCCATAATAATATAGATGCTAGGTAAAGTATATACTACGAAATTGGCAATATCCCTATTCGCAGTACGGCTCTGGACCGCCATTTTACAGCCCCTTCGAAGGATGGCAATACCAAGAATTTTTTTACTCTTTTAAAAACTCCTAAGGCCACCTGTCAGATTGTGAACCTTGGGCATAGAAGTTTGTTATGCTAGCCACTGCACAACAGGTAATCCCATTCTTATGAAGTTTTGGCACTATCCTCAAAATCTTTTTGTATGTATTTCCAGGCTTTGTTTATTTGAAGTGAAAAACAGCTAGAATACAATGACAAACAATTTAGTATATTATTGTTACATTATGACATTGGTATTTTTATTTAAATACAATGTTTCGAACGTTCATTAAATTTAGCTTTTTAATGTATGGTGTCTAGCATAGATAGGTGTTTTTCCTAATGGGATCTGAAAAATAAGGTGTGATTTTATACTCGTTATATCCCAAAAGGATAGGCCCTTTCAGAAGAATAATTCATTTATTCAATATAAAAAAATGTATAGAAATAATTTTCGTATACGGATGGAGGATGTAAGTTTGACATGATATGACGGCGAAATTGGTTAGGCAAAGCCATACTGTCTGCAAAAGCTTGTTAGAGAATCCTGTTCGACGGAGCCTTGTTAGAACAAAAACCTCCGCAGTTCCACCACCTTATTCCTAACGATGTCCCAACCGTTACTTCGGATTGCAATGGTGCTTCTATTCAAGATGTAGACTCCCTGTATCTCTTTATTTCTGACAAATAGTGTTCAAAAGTTATGGCAAAAGCAATAGCCATAATACTGAAGGTGATGGAGCTATGCAAGGAATATATTTAGTTCATACATATATCTATTTTGCGGAGTTGGATCAGCTCAGTGAGTAGAGCTGAGCTAAAAAAAATACTTCTACAACCTACAAGTATGTACTTTTTCTAGGATAACTGTTGTGCAAGGAGGTGGATAACCTGAGTTCAACTCGCCTGTCATGCTTTCCCCCAATTTAGGAAATCCACTTCCTAGAAGGTACAGATCCCATAGGGCTGATCTATATTGTTCAATCTATATTTTTCTTTTTAATCATTTTCTGATAAAGATGAAGAGAAATACATAAATTAAATTAATATAAAAATAAAGATATGCTAATAAATAATGCTATCAACGTTTAATCAAACTTTTTTATTAGTGATTAATTTTAGGATGAAAAAAAAAAGTCAAGAGAGGAATTGGCGTACTCATTACACTAAGGTCAAAATAGTCTTCTTAATGCAAATTAGTTGTTAGAGATAAACATCATTAAAGCTTTTCAAGCCATTACAACACTTTGTCCTCTAGTTGAGTCTTAAGGAACAAGAAAAAGTACTTACAAGAAAAAGTACGCGCTTTTCCTTGTGTTCTTTCTCAAGCGCGCAATTAGATTTTTTTTCCTCTTGTCTTGTAGTTTCGCTAATCACAAAATGTGATGTAAAATTGACTAGTATATTTTACCAGAACCTGTACAAAGTCACCTAAAAATCATTATTACTTGAAATTTAACGTCACGGAAACTCCACTGATCGAAATGGAGTCATTAAACAGCCATAATATACTGCCTAAAGAAAATATTTTGTTTTCCGTAGGAGAAAACGGCACAGAAGTAGATTCATTTATAGTAAACAACTATTTATTTCAAACCTACGTTTCGATCCATATTGGAGGTCTTGTTCAGGCCTTCATAGTCATAAGTGTTGTTTGGAAGTGGCAGTCACTCCATCACAAGCCCTGATGAATATCTGCAATGTGAGGAGATACGTTAGTTTTTTATAAATTGTTTATTAATTTTTTATTATTTACTTTGACCTTCTCCCGGACCATTTTCTCTTCCATATAATTTATTCGATAAATCTATAATTATTCAAAATATTAATTTTTTACCAATAATTTTAGATAATAAAGCATTTTTTAAGGCATTTTAATAAAATCTAATACTAAGCTACTATACTAAGCCTATCAAGGTCATGTTATGTAACCAAATATAGTTTAGAAGTAGGCAATAAGCGGAATATATGAATACCTACACTCTTTAGCTTATTCAGACAGCGATTATTGACAGGAAAATCATTTATTAAAGACGTGTTAGAAAAGCGTGTACGTTATGTAACATAGTTCGAAAATAGATAGCAAACGGAATAAATGAATACGTACATATTAAAGTTTATTCAGTCAACTATTCGAATTTTAAAATTAAATTTAAATATCAAAAAAGATGAATTCAGAGTGATGGATTACTTTATTTATTATTATTTACATTATTATTTCATACTATCCTTGAAGTTTTTGATAATTAGTTAGTATAAGTTGAATTCTACACTGACGATAAATAATTATTCTGACACTTACTAACTTTAATGTATAGGATCAATTTATTTGTTATGTCGAAGATCTTCATGTTTTTTCTACTTCCTTTTTTCAATTTATGCCTTGTGTGAACGTAAGATGTTTAATGTACTAATTTATTTGTACACAGTTTAATGAACTAATTTTATTGATATTTTCCCTAGAAGTGTAATTATAAATGGACTAAAAATGTGAACATGTGGGCCTATTTAAAAATTATGACTTCACAGGACTTATTTTAATTTGCATTTATTAACAGCATATGGAACAAAGAACCTGGTTTTGAACTATTCTTTAAAAACATTGTAGCTTACATTGAAAAAATAAAAGAAAAACTTGACCTTCGTGTTTTATTTCTTTGTTTTTTATACGTGCATTGTATTTTCTTTTTCTTTTTTATTTTGTTTGCGATTCCTAAATATCCTTGCCAGAAGAACGTTTGAGGTCTAATCCTCAACAATTTTTTTTTTTAATCAGGGACAATGTAGTCGGATGGTTTCTCGTAGAGCTAGTTGTATTCCCCTTTTGTAAAAAAAAAAAGAAAAGAAAACTGTAAACCTCTTTGGCAATCCTTATTTAAATTCCCAACACTCACGTCAGCAAGGACATTTGATGTTTTGTCCAAGAGGAACTTAATTTGTTTAATGTAAACTTATAATAAATTTCTTTGATGATGAAAATTGTTATTTAGAAAGTTGAATCTGTGTAGAACCGTTATTACACTTTACCTAAAACTTACACTACTAATCTTCTGTGTAGTACTTTGTTGTTCCTTAATTCCCTGTCTGCCTCAATATGAATTAATTAAGTTAATAAATGAGGACAACTATAACAAGTGTTTAAATTTTTAAAGCTGAAATAAATAATTACTTTAAACGGTTTCCTTTATCCAAAAAATATATACCTACCCCATTATATATTAATATACCAATTATATATACATAATATAACTATGTAGTTTCCATATGTACTAACTATATAACTATGTATATACTTATTACTTATTAGCTTACATAACTAATAAATTATTTGATTATTTTGTCACTCACTCACTATTGGTGGGTACAGTCCTTGTAGGAGCTGGCCATCTGCCACCATTTTTCTCCATTCCTCACGTTCTCCAATGAGACTCCTACAATTTCTTACCCCTATCTTTCTCAACTCTTCCTCCAAATAATCCATCCACCGGTGCCTGGTTCTGTCCCTTTTTCTTTTTCCCCCCGTGCGCCTTTTAACATAATTTTAGGTAGTCTGTAGGATTCCGTTCTTTCCAAGTGCTCTAAACATCTTAGCATACTCTCATTAATAGAGTATATCAGGCTATTAGTTCTGATTCTCTACCACGGTTTTGACTGGTCCAAAGATTTTTCTCAGGACTCTTCTCTCCAAAACCAGAAAAGATCTTCTGTATTCCTTGGTGAGAGTCCACGTTTCACTGCCTTACATTGCAACTAGCCGAACGATTGTTTTGTATAACAGAAGCCTTGCCTTCCAGGAAAAACTACTGTACCGGAGATAATTTTGTAATTATCGATTATTAGAACTTTTTAAAAACATCTCTCACTCAGTCACTTACTGTTGGGCGTCACGGTTCTTGCAAGATCTGGTCCACTGCCACCTTGTAATTACACAAAAACACCTCTACGTGTCTACCCTTTATTAATCTTGTTTTTACAAAAAAGTCATGTTTTTCTTTATGGTCCTGTTTATATTCACATAAATATTTTTGCCATAGTTTCATTTAAGTTAAAAATAAATAAATAATACAGAGCAAAAAGAAAAATATTCTCTAATTCTATAACTTTTTTCCATCCATTATGAACAGATATTGAGAGATGAGTTAGCAGTAACTTTTTTATCTCCAGCTGGTACAGAAACATGTGTTTTTGGATCAATTAATTAGGACTAAAGTACGTCTTTTCTCCCTCTGCGTTAGAAATTGCGTAAAAAAGTTAATTTTATTCTCTAGGGAATAAAGTAAAAATTTGACAGCCTAATTCAAATAATGTAGGTTTTGTACTGAAAAAGTTCAGGGTTAGGTTGGTACACCTGTCACACCGCCCATTAAAATCAGCTGTTGTTTCAAAACACCAAAACTGATAAACAGAAGTTCATTTGTGTTCAGGTCGTGTATGTTATGGATCCACCACATATTGTACCAGAAGCAAATAATGTTATTTCAAATGTTTTTGAATTTATTGTAAAACATGTAATAATATAAAATATTATAGAGTATAGTTTGCCTTTTTACATCCCATCTGGAGATAAAATCTTGTATGCCCCTCGGGAATAAATTGATCATTATTCCCAGCAATACTTTACTCCCTCGGTTTGGTCTCGTGAGTAAAGATAATTATTCCCTCGCATTCGCTCAGGAATAAACTCTATTGTTCCCTCGCATTCGCACGGGACAAACTCGAACTCGAAACAAACTTACAGCTGAGGGAATAATGATCTTCTTTAGTCCCTAGGTCCATAAATAACTATTAAATGATAGTTTTTAAAAGATAAGACCATAGATGTGTTCAGTAATGACTGCCAAAACTTCAATGTCAAATGAACGATGGGTCTAGTGATTCTTGTACCAAACTATTGCAAAATGAGTTCTTTTGAGAGGGTGGACTAGGTCAGTATTGTGTGCGCTTTCCTTTAGAAAAAACAAGAATAGGCAAAGTTGCGTTTTATTTCCTAGCCTTTGAATGGATTCCCTTCATCAGGGCTAGATAATTATAGCCAACAATGAGAGCTGCGCAGGACGCCTACGGAGCTGAGGAGAGAAGACAATAGGGTCGGACAAAAGATAGCCGGGGTCCCTCAAGGTCCGTAGGACTCTGTTCAGTCCTTTGTTGTATCCTCTACAAAGATGGGTTGCATCTTTTGTAACGTTAGCTTATTTATTCCATGCGAAACCTATGTATATAATGGACTAATATATATATATCACAAGTTAAGAAGTTACCTAATTTATTTCTGTATGTAGTTATGCGTAAATAAGACTATGACAATAAAGAATTTCCATATCTTTCATTTCTTCTTTCTTACTGTTGGCAAAGTTTCTTGATATAACAATGTACTTTTAACAATAGTTAACAAACAAGAGACAACTTGTAAGGATTTCTCAAGATCAATGCAACCTACAATACCAGGACTTTTACCAGGAATATTTCTTTAAAATAGTTCAATAATTTTAGATTTGCTCAACCAAAATTATTGTTACACTACATCGAAGTTAGACAGCAGTTTTTCTAAGTGGTAAAGTGTAAGTTCATAATTTGATGTGAAGGAAATATCTACTAAATAAATCAAATTCAGTTAACATACGGTAGAAGACGGTAGGTGTACTAACTAGGTAGACTTAACTATGGATAAACATTATACCATAGAGACTGTTATAGAACTGCCTCAGTGGCTACACTCTTTTAGATACTATACTCCAGCCTTACCATCTCCTCTCTACTCTATAATCTCTCTCTCTCTCTCTCTCTCTCTCTCTCTCTCTCTCTCTCTCTCTCTCTCTCTCTCTCTCTCTCTCTCTCTCTCTCTCTCTCTCTCTACATATATATATATTATCTATCCTGCATCTTAGAGCTAGTATGTATTGACATAAAAGAAGAGGGGAGGGAGGTCAAGGAAGTTACATTGCTGACAACACGAAAGATATTTCATAGCTTGGGGGTTAGGAGCTGAAAAGTATACACGATCAACCTACACAAACAAGGTCAACAACCCAATCTCATCAATTACAGCTTATAATCCCTTAACTATTCGAATCCATTGCGATCCTTTAGGTATTATAAAACAATTAACCAGTGGTATTAGTCTATTTTTTAATTAATATAGATATAATTATTTACAATTATCCCTCCCACCGATTCGCTTTGTGACTATTTCTATATCCTATGCTTTCATCAGCTCCCCTAGTGGCCTAATATGTCAACGTCGTTATCCCGGAGGCAGCCCATGTGGGTTGTAGTCACCACATGTGACAGTCTTTTTACTGCGGACCCTCTTCAGGGCAACACCATCGTGCTATTGATTGGGGCTGGTGCTCTAAAGGGATCCTAAACCATCTGTGTGGGGAAAAAACACCTTGCCGTGTTTAAATCTCCCGCACCATGGAAATGGGAAACAAAAAATCTACGAAAAAAGGTGGGATTTACGCCACGGTGGTGGAAAAAAAACTGTTAAATGGAACCCTGAGGGCGTGTTAGAAAGCTATATTTCCCTAAAGTCACCTGACACCAGGCCCTCTGACTGTTCGATGCTCTTGGGCCAAATCTATGGCCCTATTTGGAACTTATAGGAATTTATAGGTTTTCAATTAGTCTTAGCCAGAATGTATTTAATATATTGATATTAGTAGTATAAAACGCAATATCCTATCTCACCATCCTCAGTTTACTTGATTATAATAAAACTTCAATTGAAGTAAGCAATTGAACAAAATTACTATTGTTCGTTTTGTTAGGTATAATTATCATTTAACTAAATATAAAACACAGAGTCAAAGGCAAGACAAAATGAAATATAATTAACGATGTGATAAAATCTGAAGAATATGACGATATTGTGATCCCAATCACGCTCTTTAATTCAACTACGTTTTATAAAATTTCTGCCGATGATTATAGATTCTAACCCTAGAAAACTGTATAAATATGTATAGATCTTTATGGAAAAATCTGTTGTACGATTTTTTCCCACATTATCAAAAAACAAGGAATTCTGTGGTTAATGTATCAATTCTGGTACCAAGCAAGCATGTAAGAATTGCACTCTATTCATGTCAACATATTTGTTTTTTTAAATGAACAACATTTAATTAAAGATATACTGAATGATAATTATTGACCTTGATATTGTATCTGGAGGAAAGAGGTCTGAGCAGAGGTCAATGAATATCTCTTAGAATTTTTAAAAATTAAAAATTAAAAAAAAAAACAGTATGTGTTTTAAGCTAGTATAGGACCTATCGAGCCCCCAGCCCCTCCCCTCTCCCAACAGCCCTGAAGAAGAACTACAAAGTAGGTCGAAACGTTGGCTACTTAATAAAGTTTTCTCCAATTCTAAGAGAAATTCATTGAACTCTACACGGACCACTTTCTTCCACATTTAATTAGAGATAGTGTACAAAAGATATTAGACTGCAAATATATAGGATAACTTATAAACTAAATAAAAAATATTAATATGTGATTGAAAGCAACATTATTAGATAATTTAATAATTGGATTAAAACAAACCTAGTATCTTTATTATTAAAAAAAGTTTCCGAAATGTAATAAATATATAAATAAGGTGGGATAATAAAAATAATGGGCACAATATAACTTTTTTGTAACAATGGAAGTTCGAGTTATTTATACAACTCCACAATCGGAATAATAGTTGAGATAAACAGTGACACAATAAACTATTTTACAATAGTAGAAGTTTGAGTTGTTTGCACAATCGCACAATTGGAATAATGGCTAGTAACCACACAGTTGGCATAAAAAATGGCACACTTTCGTCATATTCGTGAAAAATATTTTATTTTGTGCTTTTCACCATCTGATATGTTTTTTTTTTTAATATTGAATTAAATATTTTTAATTTCTTAGTTAAATGATAATTATTTTAAACATAATACACAATAATTAAATAATTTTGTTTTGTTTGTGTTTATAATACGTAATGAATAAAGATATCTAGCACAATTAAATGGCAATACTAATCCGATTTATTAGAAACAAGTAAATTAATTAATTTTTTTTTTTGATAAAACCATTTTGCTCTTTAAGGAATAATTTGTGAAGATAATTCCAGTGTAATAATTAAATGTATTTCTTTCGAGTTCAAAACTATTTACTAGGAATGAATGAGGGTTCCAAATTTTGGCATTACATCACTTAGCCATAAAATTAAATTAAAGATGTTAGTTATAAAAAAGTGGTTTAGATAGAATTGGATTGGCTGTCGATGGGATGGCACTTGGTCATATGAAAATACCTGAAAAATATGACCCTAGGGAAAGGGTTCCGTATTGGGTGAAGTTGTCGAGTGCTCAATTGACAGCTTCATCTCGATCCTTCTCCACCTTTATATGGTTTTCTATTCAATGAGTTTAAATTATTATCTCCAGTTAATTCATTACCTTAATAATCATTTTATAGTATGGAAGTAGCCCCTATCCGTCAAACGGCGGACCAACCATCGTTTTACAAATAAAACGGGTTCTTCATTTTATTATGATTATTATTATTTTTATTATTATTATTCTCCCATACATGTTAATTAAAATCTACACTGTTATCACAAAAGCTTTTTTAATTAATTGATAGAGATTTTAAATTGTAAATTACCATCACTTTATTATAAGTAAAGTTCTTTTTAGTTTAGAAACAGCAGTGACTGATGCCTAGGATTGAGCAGTGTATCTGTTTTTGTCCGGCGATAGTTCTCGTATCTGCTCATAGGGTGCAGCACAATCGTCGCGGTATGAAACCTATTTGGATTCGTTGTTTTTAATGCCTTTATTTTTATTTATCCCTCTTTAAGTTTTTCAAGTAATTTTGAAGTCAGAATCTGGTGTATAGAATGATCAGAGATGCGATAAGCTGGAATATTTCGGATGTGGAAAAAAATTATTTTGGGAACAAGAGGTGTTTTTTCGGTTACGATCCGTCCTGCTTTACAACTGTAAAATCAAATAGTATTCTGTATGATAAATTCAGAATCAAATCTTAGACAAAGTTGCTTGGTAAAACTATCGAAAAATGCAGTTTTTAAAATTTCCGGGTTATACGCTTTGTATCCTAAACGACATATATGTACATTAGAGAGACAACTATATTGACCCTTATACTGTTGTCTAGTGCCAAGGGAAAATATGGAAGTGCTAAGGCTTTTAGATGATAAGTTCAATAATATATTTAGCATTGTGTATCAGCAGTTTAAATTGTTTTCATTTTATTTGTGTCATAAATTTTGGTATCCACCTTTTTTCTCGATTAAAATTCTAATTAAAGCTTCATAATCATTTCACGTTTAATTATCTGATGATTTTTTTTTTTTTTTTTTATGGCTTTAAGACTTAATTTCAAAGTCCTATTTTGCCAGCAAACTATGATGGTTTAAATGTTAAAGTCTTATTTTTGTTTTCCTAAGGAATTTTATAATCTGACTAAGTCCTTCTCTGTCCTGTCCCTTTAATTTTTCTGGTATACTGAGGGCCGACCCCTCGATATGTTTCTTCCTCTCATTGTTGAATCTCTTACAGGACATCGCCACGTGTAGAGGATCCTCGACCTCATCGCAGATCTCACAATTTGGTGTCGCCTTTATTTTCATCAGATTTAAAAATTTGCTGGTATTACCATGGTTAGTTCTTAATCTAATCAGGTTAGTCACCTCACTTCTCTTTAAAGCTATTCCAATCGAAACGAACCATGGTTTTAAAGCAATTTTTGGTAGGAATGAATAGTGATCCTTCCCCTTGCTCTGGGACTCCCAATCATATAATCCCTGCCATTCTTTCACAATTGTAGCACTCAAAAAGCGCAAGGTATCGATTTTAGGAATTTTAATATTAAGCCTTTTTGCTTTGGTAGTGTTTCGCGCAATTTGATCTGCAGTTTCATTTCCGCTAATACCTACATGTCCTGGTACCCACTGGAAATAATATTTATTGTTGGAAGAGGCAATTGAATTTAAAATGTTTAGTAGAATGTAATTGGTGATTGAGTGTCTGTGTACGTTTTGTAAGCATTGGCAGACGGAGGCCGAGTCTGTGAGGATAACAATTTTACTATTTTTATAAGTGGAGTTGCTATGTTCTGTAGCCTTGAAAACAGCAAGAAGTTCTGCATGGAAGATACTGAATTTATTTGGGATGGAGTAAGACAGATTGATCATTTTTTGTGGATCATAGACGGCTATTGAGCATGTATTGATGGTTTTGGAGGCGTCAGTATAAATTTTAATATGGCTGTGGTATCTGTCATTTATTTCACTGAGGGTGTGGAGTTTTAGTAAATATGGAGGTAATGAGTTTTTGTTATTTATATTTGGCAATTTATATTGGCTGTAGTAAAGAATTAAGGATTTCGGGATATGTGTACAAAGATCTAGAGGACCATGGGAAATATGAATTGTTTTGAGTATGTGTTTTGACTCCAGCCAGCAGCTTTTTAAATTTGGCATAAATATTTTTCCCTCTAGGATATTGTTACTCGTGAAATTTGACTGGTTGGAGTAAATTTTGAATAAGGATTTTATTTATGCATTTGATATTTTTTTATTAAACCAAATATCCCTTGAACTAATTTATTCTTCGATATTATCCGACAATGTATCTGACTTTGAACTTTGAAGACTTGAAAATGCAGAGTCATTGTTCGGAAAGGGCACCCACCGAAAGTCCGTAATAACCGAGTGGGAGTCAAAGAGTTCGATGAACTTTCTGAAGTAATAAAAGAACATGGGACACTGGTTATGTAAAATTATGAGAGCAGAGACAATTCAGATTGGTGCATTATACCCTCCGATATGCTTCTGCGTACTACTCCTTTGAATTTTATCGTCTCTTGAATTTTTTAATGCTTGGCAGTTTGGGAGCAGATGTCCCTTTTATGGATACTCTGGCACAGGCCATTCGGTTCGAACAATGAGATTCTGGATGTGACGCATTTGAAATTTTGATGAAATTAGGTGGGATCTCCATGCTTCAACAATACTTGCTGTACACATATTCATCCACAGTTAAGATTTGTTTTCAGACATTTCAGTATAATAAGAAATAAAATATTGAAGGAGTTGTAAATTTCTATGTATGAGTAATACAATGAATAGAAAAATAGAACAAATTATGTAATACACTGACAAAAATTAAAATCTGGTGGGAGTATTGCTAGTGTACTAGTTCAGAAATTATATGCTACAGTAGTATTTCGGAATGTCACACAAAAATTCATTTATAGAGTATGGCATGATGGCCTTCTCTTCAAACATTATTAAAATAATTTGTATGGGGTAATATCTGATTTTTCCACCATTCTACCATTAGAATATGTCTCTGTTCTTACAGCCTTACAGTGTTTCCTATAGACCCTGAACAATAAATAAACAATAAATGAATAATGCAAACTTATGAAAATTCGACTGAACCTTTATTACCAATATGCCATCCAGAAAATATAGCATCGATGATTAAACAACTTCATACTTCATTCAAGATATTATATCTCCATCAGAAATTAAACATTGCCTTTCTTTTACTAAAACTTATTTGAACCAAATCTTTAAAGATACAATTAATGAACTGATACGATCCATTACTCACGATTTGGCCAAAAGTACCTGGACAACCTAGCCCTTTCATTAGAGATATGGCTTCCACCAACGTGCCCAATAACACGCGCAGAAGTCAGAAAAAATTAAGGATCAGGGAACTACATAGAACGATTTTATTAAAGTTTTAGCAATTCACTTCTAAGATGAGGATATGTGTAAAATTAAAATTAAAATAAATAACCTTATGGAATAAAAATAATATGTTAGTTTAAGTGTTCAAATATAAACTAGGTATCGCCCTTCAAGAGCATGAGAAATAAACCTGGTGCATAAACGCGGTGGCTTCCATCTTTACTTCTAGTACAACCTTTAGGAAGAAACATTATCTCAACCATAGGCCTAGCGGGGGAGGAAGGTTATTGGGGATGTTACCCCCCCTTGCTTGGAAGAAATTAACAAAAAAAAGTTACCGTTTTAAAAAAAATAAAACTTTGATTTAATAAAAGGATTTTACTTTTTCAAAGTTATTATTGTGGTATTACAAAAGTAAGGGTCAATAATACCAAAAACACAACAAAGAAAGTGCACAGTTATTTTAATGAATAAAAGGTACACTAAAATGACAAACCAAAACGTAATACTGTTTATTTACAATTAATTATATTATTATAGCGGCAGAAGTGGCATTTAGCGGCAACAATAAGATCGCAAATGAGAGAAAAACTGTTTAAACAATTCTTTGAATCTAGAAGTAAAGTATGGATGGGTCTAGAAAGTTCCCTATGCAATTAAGTATAGTAAGTTATTGTAACCAATAAATAGGGTTACTTGTATTTAAAAGCTACTTCTTGATTGCCCTTCCAAAAATAACATTTATAAAAAATAAATAGAGACCTCACATAAGTGTTAAGATCGTGGAAAAATTACAACGAAAAGCCCTTATGTCTTCAAACTAAAACAGAAATTGAAATTATCTGTCCGATATACTGGAGTATTTATCAGCTGTTTTTATCTAACCTTATCCGGCCGGGGTCGAGTAACCTTCTTTATGATTCATTAGTTGCATTTGAGCCTTGGAGGTGGTGGGATGTTTCTTGGGTGCATTATTCATTTTTTGTTTTGTTGTTATTCTCTTTTTACCCTGAGGATGCCTGGATAGGCGAAATATGGGACAGGTAATTTCAATTTCTGTTTTAGGTTGGAGACATAAGCGCTTTTCGTTGTAATTTTTCCACGGTCTTAACACTTATGAGTCCATAAGTCCACAGGTTTCTTGATTTATAAGAAATTATAATCTATTTATTTAATTTAATCTATTTATTTAATTTGAAGCTACATGATTATAATATAATACATATTATAGCTATATTACGAGACATCTTTTTTTGAAGGGAGTAATATGTTGGAGTGGCTGTCTGGTGGGGGTTAACCCTCCCCCCATGAGTCAACTCTAGTTACGCCAATGATCTCAACAGAGGATCAAGACAATTTGATAGATCTTAATTTTCAATTACTTCTTTCCAATTTCATCCGCGATATATTTCAATTATTGAAATATAACAATAAAGATATCATTATAAAGCTTAAAAGTTTATAATATTTGTTTTTCCGAAAACATAATCAAGACACTGTAACGAAAAGGTTGTAAGATTATAGCAACTAACTGTTTTCCCCATCTTAATTGCTGTAAGAAAAACTAGACAGAGGTAATCACAGGATTACATATTTTTCTTTTGTCAAATAGAAAGCATCTTAGACCCCTTTTTAGTTCTTAGAACGGTTTCACCACCTCAGCTCGTATAATACAAAATACATATATATATATATATATATATATATATATACATATATATATATATATATAATTATAGCTCATTTCTTGCTTGTTTTTAGCCTGATGAAGAGTAGAAAGTGTTATTCTTTGGAAAAGTTGTACGGGAAATGTCAGTTTTTTGTTGCTTTCATTTCCTATTTCTTGAGTGTTTTTTCCGTAGTTAGATTATTTGTAAATGGTTATACATACATTTGTATTCTAGTTTTAAACATAATTAATTTAGCGATTATGCTCGACAACCTCGTCATGACTAACATATTTTGTCATCATATAATAATCGAACATCTTATATATAATATATAATAAAATATTTTATTATTATTTTTATTATCGGGTTGCATTATTTTTTCGCATCCCGGTCCCCCACACTTTACCCCCAATATCTCATGTCCATACAATCCTGTTATTTCTCCAAGCTGTTATTTCTACAGTCACTGCTTCTATCTTTCCGAGATCTTCCTTGCCTTCTTCTTTTCTCACATTCAAAATTATGCTCTAATAATACAATTCAATATATCATTACATCTGGATCGTTATTGATGTAATTTAGAGTAATGTTGAAAATGGTCGGGTAGTGTAGTCAATAAATTTTATTGATGGGTACAACAAATTATTTTGCTGGTGCCTAATTTTGATGCCATCATCAGGGTTAGAGATATGGAGACCAAAAGCAACTAGCCTAAATGCTTGATGATGGTATAAAAGTAAGAATTAAACGTTGTACTTATTTGTGTAAAATATGTTTAATATACTGAACCCTTCATGTAGGGAGTTCCTTATTCTTTTTCACTTGTTTATTATTTTTACTGTTTGATTATGTATCATGTCAATGTAGTTACTATTATGTGTTATTTTAATTATGATGAAACATTGGCCAATATTCCTATTCATTCTTTCTATTCTCCACTTAATCAGTAATTCATTTACATCTTTAAGAGGCTTCTTTAAATCACGTGTGCTCTGTCACAGCTTGACACCTGTGCTTGAAATTCATTATATCATCCCTGATCCTAGATGTGGAAAGACCCTCCTGCACTCTAGCAGAAGAATAAATTAGTTGTTAACGAGAAGAAGTTGTTAGACTGTTAGCGACTGTAAGGATGGACAGCTCTGCCAGGTCTTCAACCCTCTGAGGCTCTGTCGTCCGATGTTTCTTCTCACTCTCTCCGGGTGATTAATGGATCTCGTCTAAACTCATTTTAACCCTGTCAGTCTCAAATTAAGAACAAAAAGTAATTTGTAACTGTTTAACATGCCTTTATGTGTGTATAAATATATATGAAAAAAAACCTGTAATCCAATCAATGTTTAAACATGGTATTATACTTTATTGCATCGGATTCAACATATTTTATGCCCATTAATGTTTAAAGTTAAGCTGAGATCGGGAGAAACTCTTAGGGCTCATGCGAACTCCATTAAGTGGGTACTCTTAACTAAGAGAAAAACGTAGTGTTTGAGAGTAATTACAGGCAAATCAATTCCTTGCACAACAGTTAGCTTGAAAACAGTAAAGCTCTCTACATTTACCAACCAAAGAACCCTTCAACATTGTGGTTATTAATTATGATATTTACTTTATTCCGATTTTTCTTCTAACATTGCTATTTAGAGAAAACATGACAGTTTGCTGCATTATTTGAAATTTACAATGTGAAAAAAAGAATGCTTCATATATGAAGTTTCTTAATTTTGGTTCATTTGTTGTTATTTATCCTGTTTGGCTATGTGTTGTATGAATGCAATTTCTATAATGCGTTATTTTAATTATGGTTCTTAATGATTAATTATGATAATTATCTATTCTCCAGTTAATCAGAAATGTATTCATATTTGAAAGGGGCTTCTTAAAATGATAGGTTATTAGTTTATTGTTACTACGGTGTTACAATTCGGTGACGAGTCCTGGCCTCCTCAGCTTTTTCCAGTCTTCTGTGTTCTTTGCAGTCGTGGACCCAGGATGTCCCGCGCATACGTCCACACCATCCGACCACCTCAGCTGTGGTCTACCCCTTCTTCTTGTGCCATACAGACGTTTCTAATACCCTTTTAGGAATGGCCTTATCTTCCATTCTAGCCACATGAACAGCCCATCACAGTCTTCTAATTTATAAGCAGTTAACAACATAAACTTAATACTTCGTTGTACATTGAGTAGACCTCGTTGTTGTCCTTCTTTTTAGTTTATGTGAATATGTAAATTAAAGTGTGTTACATTATCATTAATTTTCCCTCATGTATGGAAGTTAAAATTTCAAAATATAATGGTTTAATAAAAGTAATAAAATCAATAAAAAAATAAAAATCAGTATTGTAGATAAACTCAATATTCTCTAATTTCATGACGAAACTCTCTAATCGGTAATATGATATTCTTCTGGAACGCTATTGTAAGAAAATGGAGTTTTGGTAAAATTTGATGCTGTACAATAATTCCTAGTTTTTTTCGTGTATTCTGTGTATCTTGCAAACTGAAAACCAGCCAACCAGCTTAAATTATTAGCAAAGTTAGGATGTATACTTGTAGGGCACACTCAGTCATGAATTCGTAAATTTATTTCTCAATTACTTATGCAATATATGTGTAATATACTTATACGATTTGTTTATCGTTCCAGTTTTATTCCACTATGTATCTGAATCACTCTGTAACATAATTATGACTCGAGCTAGGAATCCAAAATTTGGAATGTAGTCCGATAAATGACTACAGAACTCAGGTGTTTTGTAAACTAGACTAGTTCATTATCATTAGAAGACCACTCTTCTGTTAACGCGGAGAATATATTAGTATTATTTAGCATTAATAAATATATTCATAATGAAACTCTGAGCTCTATTTGGAAGATTAGGTCTTGCCTAATAGATTTCCCGTTCCTCGGCTCAACGTGAATGGATATCGGTTAATAAAATAGGTATCATATTTGGCTATTCTAGAACCGGGTTTCTACGACATACTCGGCAAGATAACAGCAAGGAAATAAATCACTTACTAAGATAGTAACACCATGATGATTCCAAGTTTAGCCAGTAGTAATAAACCCGACTACTTTCGAAATTCTGGATCCCTAGCTCGAGTTATAATTATGGTATATTTTGATTCTGATTAATTCGAATAAGACTGGACTTATAAGCAAATCATGACACAAATGAATTGATAAATATACCGTTCTGAAAGACAGTTTATAAATATATATTGTTTATATGTTTATTTAACCCTAGCTTTATGCAACTATGGCGGATCAGACGATGCTATTAAGACATTGGGAGTCCTAAATTTTGCCTAAGTGTGGATAATTAGGATTGGGATTTTTAAGAAGTGTCTGACTACGCACCACCTAATCGGAATCATCATTTTACGCCTCCTTCGAAGGACGGCATAACCCAGGATTGTTTATTCCCTTAAAAAATTCTAAGGTCACTTGTCAATCAGCGAAACCGTGATCTTGGGCGTAGAAAGTTGATAACCTATTATATAACTTCTACAATATTTCTTAATCATTCAAAGCGACGTTTCTTGTAGACAAATACGCTAATTAAAACATAAACCAACACATAATGAAAAGATAGCAATAAAATAATTAGATTATATAAACTAACGATTATAAAAATATTAATAATACACAGATAGATAATGATTGGTAAATACAAATTACAGTAATAAAAAAATATAAAAGCATCATAGTTATGAAAATAATAACATATTAATAAATAACGTAACCATAACATTATAACTTATTCAACTTAAATGATCTAAAAACCATCTGCAACATAATTAATTGTCAGAAAAAACAAGAATGATATCAATATTTTTAATTATCAATTTAGTAGTAGTTTCATTTGCTTTACTAATGGAATGAACAGTTAGCTAAGGCAAAATATTTTCTCATGTATTATTCACTTTACTCATAAAAAGAAAAATTACATAAAATACCCGTTATTATTTAAATTATTTTGCTTACTTAAGGCCTTGTATTGAATTATTTCAGCAATATCTGTAAATTATGAACTAAATTTTTAAAAAAACTTATTTTTTAATTAACCAAATATTTATACCCTATTATAAATAAATAAATGTGGATCGGAGACATGGGCAATGACCAAGCTGTTTGAGCATAATCTCCTAGTCTTCGAAAGAATAATCCTCCGAAGAATCTTCGTTGGAGTTTACTTAGATGGAAACTGGCCAAGGAGAACAAACAACGAAGTCTACGCAATGTTCAACGCAGCTGATGTTTACTCTTTGAAAACTGGAAGACTGAGGCCAGGACTCCTAAACGAGTTGTAGAGCCATACAGTAGTAGTAATAGTAATAAATAAAATCGAATTTATGATATAATTTAATTAATCCTGCCAAATTTAAAAAATTAACTTCTCTTCAAATGTTAATGTGAGTAAATCCCATATAAATAATTCTGTTGCTGGGCGCAGGGAGCACTCCAGCACTCCCAATCCTGGTAGAAATGTTATTTTAAAAATCCACGAGTTGGTCGGGAATACCAGAAGAAGCTCCTGCATCCCCGACATAACTCCACCTCCAGTATTTCTTGCTCCCTTCCTTCTCAGCTTCCTGCATTCTTCTTCCTCGCTTTTCGAATTCCTGTTTTTCTTCCAACCAACTGATTTTGTTTACGATTTTAGGATAGAACTATGAAGCCTCTTAGTAAAAATATTATATCGATTCATCATTGAAGAACATTTATTTCGAATATTAGAGACAACAGTTCACATTCATAAATAACTAATATATCATTGTCAATATCCATATACAAAATTTGTATCAGTACTATTAGAGAATGCATGTACGTTTTGATCTAAGGACCTACCAGTCCGAAATTTAAATTTTATTTTTTCTACCGTTATACTTTATGAAATTATGACCATTAGACTTTATTACCCATACTTATTGATGATTAACAATAAAAGAAGAAAAAATCATTAAATACATAATAAATCTAGATTCCAAAAATATAAATTTATGTTGAGTACGAATATACGATTACGAAGGTATGAATTATCAACTTTGACTGTCAATGGGAGAACGCTTTATGCTTTGACATCATGATATGGGCCACATTTATGTACGGGTAACCATAAATTAACATAAAATTCATAAAAATTTCGTAAAATTCGTAAAAAAATTTATGGTAAAGAGCCATAGTGTGTTCATAACGTTGCTAAAACAAAATGATGGTAATATGTTATTGCATGTATTTTTTCTCTTTATTGCGTTTATCAATTACAGAAATTCGTCAATACATTTAAACAAATATATATTAATATGATTTTATTTTTAATCATCTTTATCAAATTAAATTCATAAATTGCTAACAACTATTCATTTTGATTAGTCGATTTATTTTTAACAGTAGTAATATATTTTTAAAAATAAATTATTCTACAATTTGCTATAAATTATACAAAAGTTAATATATTTTCTTCAATATTCAATATTTTTACTTGGTTACTTAAACAATTTTCATTTTTTAATCAGTTGCCAATGTAATTACACTTATTTTTTAGTTATTAATGATAAATCTTGAAATATGATGTTTATTAAATTCTATAAATACATTAATTTACTGTTATTTGCTTTTTATTCAATATTTCCGTACTTTATTAATAATTCCGAAAACATTAATATCAATAATAAATAATAAAATTATTTTTTTTAGCTATTAGCTTGATGTGACAGTCTGGAATCTATACAGTAATTTAGATATAGGACGTTTCTTGCATCCAACTCACCCAGTTTGATTGAATAAATATGTTAAATGTAACAAAGTAACGTTACCCACTTTAGACAATGAGGAATGAAAGATCACTTACAAACATTGACACATCGAGAGCTCTCTAAAGGCCACATCCATTACTCCCCACCTAATGAAAGTCTCCTCAGAGCCCAAGAGATATTTCTTCCTCACCCCAGTGACTGAAGAAGTGTCCTCGACATCAGATAGTGGTCCGGGCTAAGAGAGCGGCAACTGCGACCAAGCCTTATCTTAATTAATTCTAATTACAGAGATCGGATCTCCCACAACAGTCTTGCAATTTTTTTGTCCCATCTTCCTAAGACGAGATTGTTCGGTGGCATTGTACGAGTAATTATACATTTCAAGATGAAGATAAACATTTAATTGCTATAATATCTGGGTTTAATTTCAGAACATTATATTATCACAATTACACAACACCTTAATCTAATTATTTGGTTGTTCTACACGTTCTATTCCCTGCTGCATTTTTTTAAATCACCTTTTGCTGTTTTTCGACTTATAATCCATGCATTGTTTCTTTCTGTTAATAGCTATAGATGTATTTTTGGGAACTACAAAAAAATAAAAATTAAAATAGGAAATGAAACTCAATAGTCAAGTACAATTCTAAACGGCAAATGTTTGGTTCAGCTGCTATCAGCAGGCGCTTTAGGTATACCTTTCCCGCATTACACACTATTCTCTGATTCAGCTGCTTCAAATGGTACCTACATATTTTTTCTGAATCTGTCATATCATATCATTGCTGAAATTCTTTTCTCAAAACTGGATGGTACTCAAGATTAAGAATAAAAAATGATTAAAATAAGCAAAGAATATAAGAACAATGAGAAAAAGGAAAAAATCTAGTGACAAATTATAAAAAATATAAAATATAATTGAGATAGTAATAAAAACCGCAAAGACAGAATAAATTTTTATTATTTTTATTTAAAAAATTGATTTCTCATTTTATTTAAATGAACCATAAAATCGAATATTTAAAAAACAGGTCTTAACAAAATAAAAAGAAATGAGTTGTCGAAATCGATGATTCTGTTGAACAAACTATCTTGCAAGTTATGTTTGTATTTTACCAGTTTTTAGTGTTTAAATATTTTGATTATTTTGTTGAATGCTAGAATGTCCTTTAACATCTTATTTTCAGATGCTTATCAGACTTATCGATATTTTTATTTTTAATTAATTATGTATGAGGCTAGAGGTTTTATAGCAAAATTTAGTTATCCATCTATTCCACAAAGATTGTATAAGAAACGTATATATTAACTGACGTATAATGTAACCATTGATAATTTTCTTATGATAGTGTGGATATGTAATGTTAGTAATAATTAAGATTTGACATTAAAAAATCTCAGAATGATAACGTTCAATATTTTTATTTTGAACAGAAAATATTTGTCCTCGTCGGGATTCGAATCCGGGTTCTCCGCATCTCTACGAGAGAGGTGCGATATTCTACCAACCAAGCTACCAGGGCTCGTAAACAGGCCAGACAAATCCATCTCTTTACCGTTCCCACATCCCCAGCACTCACAATTACATGTACATATGTACATATGCGGAAGAATGTTCATTGAACATTACTGTAATTGGGATTTGGTTGACGTACGTCAATTTTAAATTTATAATTTTTAATTTTAGTTTTATTGTGATTATTTAAATATTTTTATTTTGAAGAGAAATAAAAATAAATAATGCCAATAAAATAAAAATAAAAAAATTATAAGGTTCAATAGTTTAATGAAGCTTCAAAGCTCAATTATTTTATTTGTGTTATTAAATATATACTATTATATAATTAGCAATTTATTATACATTATAATATTATTGTAGCAATTACTAAGCGACCGCAATTACATGTAGTTTTATATTTGTCAATGATTTGTGACGGTTTCGAGGTTAATAATTGTCCAGATCAAATTCTAAATTTTAGTTGTGTAACAGTATCATGCACAGTATTACCATTATCTGACGAAAGAAAATCAAATTCTCTTTAAAAGATAAGAATAATGTGATAAAAATAAAGACTGATAACTTACAAACACTTGTTTTTGAAATTGAAAAATGTTGAAAACTATGCGAAATGTAATTCATTATCTGTTCAAAAATTGAAATTGTTCAGTAATTATTTTATCTGTCATGCATAACAAGAAAGAAAGTTTTATCTGAAATAAATAAATCTTAAAAGCGCAGGAAGTTTTCTGACAGGGTCTTTTGGAGGAGATAGGAAATGGAAGGTGGTTTATTGCCATGGTGGGCGTTGTATCTCGGAGCTCAGGAATCGTGTATTGGCAATTAGCAGATAGGGCTGGTGTATTGCTGAGCTGGGCAGTGTAATAGTATTGGTAGTGTTGGTGGATGCGGATTATGCGGATTATGCGGGCAGTGCATGTACTGCAGATCCGTCTATGGTCCTGGATGTTGGTCACAATATAGTGGTAGTTTCTTCTGGATCTAAAAATAAATATCCTGTAGATGAAGAGGATAAAAATGAAATACAGTAAAGTAAACTGGGTCGATTCATGTGAAATATCCGTTTACAAAGGAAAAGTATTTCAGCAAAACAACTTAACGAAACCGTTACATTTTTATTCAACATATTTACTCTCATCGTCTAAACATACTTTACCAACTTTTTTTCAAATCTTCAATCCCAGAACTGAGAAGTTCACGGCATTTGATTAATTAAAGTCTGAAAATGCGTTTTTGACATCATAATCATTATCAAAACATTTTCTCTTAAGGAAGCTGTCCGAATTTCTGATCAGATGGAAATCTGTTGTAGATAAGTCTGGAGTATAAGATGAGTGTGGGTCTTCGTAACCCAACTAATTCAGTTTCTTCCTATCTGTCGTCATGATGTCTTCTTTGTTGTGTGAGAGTATTAGTACTTTCCGATCAACCAATGCAGGTTGTTTTTTTGTAATTTTTTGTTGTATTGAGTCAATATCCCTGCCGTAATTTTTTTGTAACTTTTGCAGATGTAAATTTGGTATTGGCATTAGCCCGGTCTTTCACCCACATTTATAATTCCTTGAACGCAGCAGTATAGTTTTTTACAATTTAGGCTGTCGAGTTTCCAACTTAAAACTTAAAAAAATGTACGGTTATATTTGATGGCATTCTAAACAATGTTTGTTCAGTTGTAGTGAAATTAAATATTATTAAAAAAGAGAGAGTTAGTATCACCTCGTTACAATCTATTAACATAAACATGGTAAACAGAAGACCACTAATTCCAGTTTGAAGTTTGGGATTTATATCATATATAACCGTTTTAACATATAAAACGGTCATAGGACTATTTCTGAAGGATCTGAGATTGAAAACATATTATTAAGCTCGCAGATAATAATAAAATAAATAAGTTCTTTAAGCATCTCTGGGAAAAGAAATTAACTACAGGCTGGATCAGAGAAATTAAATATGTATTTATAAATACACAACATAAAAGCAGAAGCAGCGGCACAGAGAGATGCCTTCAGAAAGATAGTGTTAAACTTGGGATTCCGGGGTACAAGCAATAAGAGAACGGGTACAAAGTGGTCGGAAGAAAGATAAAAGAGACATGGTGAAAAGATGAGAGAGTATTGAAGGGGAAGAAAGCCACAAATGAGAAGGAATTGAAATTGTTGCACGTTGCTTAGTTAGCCGAAACGAAGTCGTTAAATTTTAGTAACAAAATTTCAGGTTATGGTTTGATGATGATAAATACTTAAGAATAATATTTATATAATTAATACATTTATACAATATACTTAAAAGAAATAAAGATCAAAACATATGAGGATCCTGGCCTGCTGGCAAGTTATAAAAGCTACTCCTTAACATGACTAACTCGAGTACTTTTACTAGACCGGAAGTGAAGCATTAGCACAGGTTTACTTGGCAAGTTGCGCAGTTAAGCAGAGGAAGGGGGGCTTTTATGAGTTGGGCTTGATATCTTACTTCCGACAGCAAAAACAAAGTTCAAACAAGCGCTTCAAACTACCTAAATGCAACTGGGCAATGCCCTTTAAACATCACTACATGAGTTTTATTACATGTATCTTTGTAGCACGGTTATGAAATCGCTGTCAGGGATTAGAGAGATGTTCTGAAAGGTTTATGCTACTTCAATATCGTAATACCACAAGAGAGGTCAATTCGTTAAGCGCCGCAAGGATAGGGAAGAGAGTTGTACAAGTTAAACTTAGCTGTTAGGCGAGGCTAATTAGATAATAGTACTTCTTTTAATCAAACAGTCGCGAATTTGGCGATAATACTGTATTACTAACAAAGATTTGACTCAAAAACTTCGAAACGTTACTGTAAATATATACTTTAAATCACACTAACTGGCAGCAGAGTGGGTCATTGGTAGAACACTGAGTAAAATCCTGGTACTGGCAAGACTTTTATTAAGTCTGCTAGCAGTTGGAGATGGATCATATGGGATCTAGGATCCTCCTGTGGCTCACCTAGCATCTATAAAATCAATCAATCAACACTGGCTCTACAACCCAGTAGGCCGCATCAAGGCATCGCCTCCACTCTTCTCTGTCGCATCGAAGTCCTCCATGCTCTGGATCCAGCAATGCTACTTGCTTCCGTTCACGGGTTGTAGTGGTACAGGTTTTTTTCTTTTTACTATAAATAGTCGAGAATTTTTTTACAATGTCAAGTAATTACTTTTACACTGATTTTTTCTTCAGTAACAATACTAAATAACTGATCAGCCATCAGTCAATACTCATTTATCTATCTTTTAATATACAGTATGTTAAATGCCCAAACTGAAAATTTGAAAATTTATTAAATGTAAACCATTAGCATTAACCAAAGTGATTCCTAGCTCTAGCAGAACGGCAATGGATATGTGTTATTGTTTCGGAAGACTCAATTATCCTTCTTCGTAAATAATTAAGGTCATTCACTGGCCTCGCATAGACTTTTTGTTTAATGTCACCTCAAACCAAAAAATCCAGTGGTGTCAGGTCTGGAGAGCGAGCAGGCCAAGCCACTGGTCCTGCACGGCCAATCCATTGATTAGGATAATTAGCATTTAGCCATTCTCGTATAACTCTTCCGTAATGTGCAGGACAACCATCTAATTGGAACCACATGTTCCTTCTCAGTTGTAGTATATATCTTCAACTGGAAGATATCCTGGAATATCTTCAACTAAATCGTGGTAATCGTTATTAAGAAATTCCAAAAATGTGTCCGCATTCAGTCGCGGTGGTAAGAAATGCGTGCCTATTAAAATATTGTCTATCATTCAGATACCTCTTCTTGTGAAGGTAGCTTCATCTGTCTATAAAATTTCTCCTGAAAAGTGTGAATTGTGATAATCTTGATTTAAATAGCAACCTGAAAAATGTCTTCTTTCCCGTAAATCTTGCGGTAATAAATTGTGTACCCGTTGATAATGATATGGGTGACATCCATCTGCAATGAGAGTTCTCCGTATTGCAGTTGGCGTGATATTTAATTCTGCTCCAGGTCTTCGTACACTGGCAGATGGATTATCATCAAATATTGTAATACGGTCGCACTCCTTTCTTCATTTCGTAAAGGCCTAAAATACGATCAGCATGTGGTACGACAGCAAATGTACCAGTTTCTCTAAGACGTTGAAACGTTAAGTCTATAGCTTATGTACAGTTTGGGAGACAAGGCCATATTAGTATTCTATCTAAATATATCTCCAAAACAAAGTGTTTGCAAACATACCTTCGTACGAAATTTTTTTTTTTTTGTTTTAAGGTATTTAGTTCATATTTTCAGTTTGGACATTTAACCCTGAAACACCCTGGATAATCAAACTATCTTTTAATATAATCTCAGGAAAAAACAGGTTTTTATACTTGTACTTTAATATAGTTATTTATACTTGTACCGTAAGAAGGCGATGTTAGTACAATATAAATTGTACTTACGAATTGAATGATTCAGTGGTATGCATTTCGTCATCAATTTTATCGTATAAGTCTCACTTTTATATTTATACTACTGTGTTATTTAACTCAATTCACTAAAAGCCTTTTTTTCCACTATTAGGACATGATAATGAGAGCAATATGTGTCTCATAACTGTAACTCTTTACCTCCTTGGCAATGGTGAACCGACTTGCTCGTACTGAAAGTGTCTCATCTTTTTTTCTTTTATAAACATTTTATTGAAATTATAATGCAATTGGGAAAAACCACAATGCAAAGCCTTATGTTTCAAATCTAGTAATACACCCACTTACCAGTCGACGTTTCGCCTATTCAGGCATTACCAAGACACAAAAACAAAAAGGGTTATGTGAATCACATCTCGAAGAAAAAGGTGTAATACATCCCAGTCCAACAGGAGAGTTGTATGTTGAACGTCTTGGTGGTGGGGTGCTGTCTCATGTTTAGAGCCTGTTTGGGCTGTTGATCGTTGGGATGTATTGCACCTTTTTCTTCGAGATGTGATTCACATAACCCTTTTTTGTTTTTGTGTCTTGATAATGCCTGAATAGGCGAAACGTCGACTGGTAAGTGGGTGTATTACTAGATTTGAAACATAAGGCTTTGCATTGTGGTTTTTCCCAATTGCATTATATTAAATAATAGTGTTACGTTTTGAGTTTTTGGCTCTATTTTATTGATTTTATTGAAATCATATTACAGTCTGCCATTTGTAGCCAATAAATAATAGCGCTGAGTATCTATACAATCATACAATAAAAAGGGAAAGTACCATAATCATACAAAAAAAAAAGATAAAAATAAATAAATAAAATAAAATAATGAAATAAAAATATATACATGCGGATAATTGAAATAAAATAAATACTTTAAAAAATGATAATAAAAAGAAAGTCTAATAAAATAATTGGCCACATTCATACCATAACCATCTATCTTAATAAGTTATTCATGTAAGCGTGGAGTATTGGTTCACTGGTGATTATATATTTATAGTGTTAAATAAATGGCATAAATTATAGTAAAAAGTTTTAATGGCACAATTCTATAGATTATTTTCTTTAAAGCATATAAAAATAAACAAAAAGAGGCAAAAGAGAGTAGCTCTTGTAACGTAAAACGTATGAGTTAAATTGTTGATTTGGAATACTCTCCTAATATCACAATTCCAAATTCTTAAAAATTATATTTCAAAGCTCCTGTTCCTACTTGTTTTAGGAATGTCAGATGGGAACATTTATTGCACACCGGGTAAAAAATAAAAAAAAATCGATTCTTTTCATTATTAACTGATGAACTCTACCTTAGACTATCGATCCATCAAACATGGCTTCGCCGATTGGCCTTACACGATGAGATGATGAAGCAGAATCGTGACTGTGAAATGTATCCGCGCTAGTTGCTAGATATATTAAGAAGGAGGTTGGAAGGGAACACCTCTCGTGAGGTTTTGTGGTTCGGGATCACATGTGCTTTTACACGTGTGCCACATCTCTCTCACAACTTCCAGAACAGATCTCTCCCTCCGGGGCACTTGTAGGCCCTTGAGGTACTTAAAAACCTCGACTTTGGTGTTTATTGTACTTTGTCGACAGCATAAGATAAACCTTTAGGCCGCTATGATATTCCTAACAAGTTGTTATACATAATTCAATATTAAAGAAAAAAATATGAGCATTGACACTTCCAGTTTAGCTCTACAATTCAGCCATTTTATCCAAAAGCTCATTTTCTATGAATGAACAAACTGAATCTTCTATTTAGAACTAAAAAGTTTAGTTTAAGAAATTTTTCGCATTCAAAAATATACCAATAAAATTTTAAAAAGAAGAAAATGGTCCGGGTGGAGTTCAAACAAATTCTCTTAATTAGGGAAAACTGTTTATTTGGAAGCTGTTGACGTTTCGACCAACATTGCAGGTCTTCTTCAGGGCTATTATAGTAGGATCAGGCTTGACAGAAGACTGAATGATGTCAAGTGTCAAGTCTGATCCTACTATAATAGCCCTGAAGAATACCTGCAATCTGGGTCGTAACGTCAGCTTCCAAATAAACAGTTCTCGCTATATATGACAATTTTTTTTACCTCCACCCGGAAATTTTCTTCCTCATATTTGTGAGGTCAACTAATATTATTCAGCAATAAAATTTCAGATAGTCGAAAACAATTAGGCCAATTTATTAGAAACATAGAAAGGGTATTTTCTTTTTTTTTTTACTCTCACTTTTCTGCTTATGAAATACAATAAGAGAAAGTAATGTGTTGGTGGAAATGCTCGAATCTGAAGTTGTAATGGATTGACGTGCCGATGGAGAGGTTTCTTACGAACATAACATCGATAGATATTCTACAATTTACTTCATTTTTCACTAAAATTAACTAACCTGAATCTATATTTTATACATTGATTGAGCACTATTTTATTTACTATATTCTCTAAAACAACTAACAATTTTGATCAAATTTGTTGTAGCAGTATAAGAGTGATTTGCTTTTGATATCAATTAGATTAATAGAGTATGTCTTCATTTAAATATACCTGGAATGCTGAATTTCGCTCTGCCTGTGTATTCAAAATGGACAAGAAGCCAATTATGGAAAAAAATTATAATGGGCTAAAGGAAAAAATAATTCAATAAATTAATTAACAAATGTGTTCAGTGCACATTTTTCGAAAATGGGTTTTGTTATATAAATAATATTGTAAAGTTGTGATCAGGAAGTAATAGATCATATGTTGATATAAAATTAATAGAGATGAAGATTCCAAAAATACATATAGTGTGTGCTTAAACTTGAACTGTATTTCTTGTGTTAAATTATTATCAAAGTTGACTCCTGTAAAATCTTGTTTTCGGCACTTAACACATATATGAACTAAGGCATCGATATATACACATACATATTAATATATATATATATATATATATATATATATATATATATATATATATATATATTTATAAACTCAAGTTTGATGGGCGGGAGTTGACCCTAGGCTGAATTAATTTAACTAGTCCTAAATAAGGCCTGTAATGTTGCTCGAAACTTTGGCTTACCAATAAAATGTTCTTCCTATATAAGATAATTTTCTTGATTTCTACCCGGACCATTTTCTTCCTCTTAAAATAATAATTAACAAAAGTAACAACAAAATTAATGAATTGCTTCATCTAAAATTGTATGTGTATGTTGAATTTTATGAGCTATGATGTTAATGCTCATATAGTTGGTGTTTCCTTATCATTATTTTGTTAATCTACGACATTAGGGTTTTTCTATTATTTAATCAAAAAAGATTGTTAGGTACTTAATTTTTTTTCTCTCTTCCTTCTTTTTTTTTATTATTTTTTATTAAAGAAACAAAGTCCTTTTGATAAGACATTTTGTCAAAGCCTTATCACACTTTAATAACCTCCTTCCCCCACCCCAGCTTCCAAAATGAGAGAAGGAATAGTAATTACCTACACAGAAGAATTTTAATTAAAATTTCGCTTTTATTTGTATTCCCCCCTCCACTTTCTTTCCTCTATTATTTGTCCTCTTTTAAAAAATATCCTTTTATGAAAGTGTTTTTAATAAGGACGGGAGTCGTCGGAATGATAAAAAGAAATTTATTTTTTGTCGGATTTTACTTTCGTTTGTTTTCCTGACCACACCCCCACTCTTTTCCCCTCGGCTAAAAACAAAAGGGAGGGATTATTAATCAGCTTTGACTTTTATTCGAGTTAATTACAACAGCGGGACTGACGGAAGACAGATTGAAAACAATCTCACTACCAAAACTGAACTCAGATAAATCCCGTTCTCCTTTGAGACGCTATTCTTGGCTCACGTGGAACGCTTTAGGTAAATCACCGCTGATGTACGCTCTCAAAATACATCTCTTCTTTGTATTCTCATCTTCCATTACTTATTTGTCTTTCCATCCTTTACCTGTGATATATTGTCGTTCTTGTTTGTTGGCAATCCCTTTGAACCCGTTGTCAATGAAATGCTTCCTGAAAATATAATTTTTATGTTTTGATTTATTTTATTTTATATTAACAAGACCCACCACAAAACAAAAAAAAAAGTACAGAAAACTTTCTATGATGAAAGAAGCCGACAAATATCCTTTGGAGTTAATGATGAGAAAAGGAAATCAATAACATGCCTTCTGCTTCCTCTAGCGATAACTCAAAATATTAAAAAAATACTAAAGGGATCCCAAGTCGAGTAAGAAAGTTCAAAAGTAATATTCTAAAAATGTATATTCTAAGATTAGAATATAAAAAAAATTAATAAGCAAGGAAAATTATGCCTTGTTAAATATGATATAAAGGCTTAGGAATTCTAATGAGGATGTCTATGGATGTGTCCATACTAACTGCAAAAACTAGTTCAACAGAAAAATTAAACAAAGATATAATAAATCAAAGTATGATTAATATAAGAATTTCTGGTAAAATAGTTGGTGAATAGTCATCTCAACTCTCTGTCAAAAAATAAGTTACAAGATTCGATTCGAATATGTTATCCTCTATTTATCGATAACTTTCATTAAGTTGTTTTTTTCCATTGGGCTAAGCTTGGTCAGGAGTGACGCACAGAGACTACTAAGTACCAACTTGGTCTTCATAGACTTTTTATCACTTATCATACTATGTACTCTATAAATTACTTAAATTTTATTTTGAAACTTACAACTGTAAATGTGAGTGTTAAAACAAGTAAATATAATGAATGATACGCATGCATAAAGTCAAATATCCTGTGGTAGTACTCAAATAACAAATTCAACCAGATAGAAACGAGGCCAACATTTTTTCAGACGCCTTGTAGAGTTATCGAGGATTGAAGAGGTAGCAGGTGTGAGACTAGTGGGTTTGAGTGAGAATAACGTTTGTCATGATAGGATTCAGGCTATACAAGCGACAAATGGGACATCAAAGTCAATATGGATGACTTTGCTCGTTACAAAATAAGGAGCATCCAGGTTTTTGGATTGTAAGGATTGGACACGAGCGGAATTCGACGGCTTTGTGAAGCTTTGGGGCTTCTTCTCCAAAAGTCCAAATGTATCTTATAATAGTCTTATCTATGAGTCATTTGTAGTTCATTAGAAGCTTGGAGCTTTTGTCTAATAAATATTGAAGTAGCCTAACGGTGAACATAAATTTAAATTAAAAAAAAACTGCAAGCACTGATCCGCAATGCGCATTTATCCGTACACACACGCGGAGTAGCCCATTTGGTAAGGACCTGAATTTAACAACGTTTTTGGCTATTATTGTCAATTTGATCTAGTAATGACTCGTGTATAGATTGTAAAAAAATATTTCCCTGAGCTATAAACCATCAAGTTTAATGAGATCGCCCCCGGCAGTAGGCTACAGGTCGTTTTTGTCTTTTTATAGATCCCTATTCAGAGGTTTTCTTTCATTCGGGCCTTTTGTGATCAGAGCCTTTCTCTTCTCGAGAAGATCGACTAGTGGGGTACTATAGATCGATGTAGACTCCCGTAGGCAACGGTAGGAAAGTTGAACGAACCCTTGCGAACGAACGACTTGCGTAAGGTTATAGGTCGCCACGTGCGTTAGTGTGCCAGGTCAGTAGCAATCAGCTGTTGAGTAGTGGTTAGGTATCTTGGCTTTACTGTTACCAATTGTTCACGCCTGAGTGTATCGTTACACGTTTTATTACATTGATTGTATAAACGACAACTATAGTTCATGTAATATATGTGATAATAATTGCAGGACGCCTAACTTGTCGCATCCGTAAAGAAGATTGTGTGGATTCATCATTATCACTACCCAAAAAGTACCACATGGATAGGCAAAATTTAGAACTCCCACTGTAGCATCGTCCGATTAGCCATAGCAGCAAATAGTGACGCTTAATGTACAAACAACAACTACCCAAAAAGTATGTCCTCTAGCTTACATCTAAGCATTCAAGGAAGAATTAGGGAATCTGATTTTTGTTTTATATAAAGTATGAATTTTAGAGCTTATATAGTCTTTATTCCGAAAATATTTATTCATTCAAGTACTTGTAACAAATAGATAATCCAAATGTCAAGCTTCATCACAAGCTCAACTATACTCGCACTTGTGTTTCGAATGGTCCGTTATGGAACCCGGATCACTCATACATATCGTGGGCATGTACTTATTAAATTCCACTCATATTCATATATTGATAACTTTCATATGTGTGTGAGTATTTGTCTAATATTCTTTTTTTTAAATTATTCTCCCTTTTAAATTCAGAAATGAAACCATAACTAGCAAAGTAGACCACTAATTTTTTATTAGTATTTAAATATCAACCATCAAATCCATTGTATAATACAGGTAAAATAAATATGAACCTATATATATATATATATATATATATATATATATATATATATATGTATACAGAAAATGAAGAGAACATAGAAATTTTCAATAGAAGAAAGCGTTCCCACTTCTACGCAGTGTTTCACTAGCAGTGTATATTCAAGTCAAACACTCACATTCTAACCAAAATGTGGCTACTAAAAAAAGAAAAGGTACTAAAAAAAGAAGAAAACAAAATTATGAGAAAAAATTGATGTCCAAAATTGACTGAAGAAAGATACCGATTAAAATCAAGAAAAAACAGAAAATTGGCAGCAGTCATAAGAAAACTACTATTGGATTTTTATGGACATATTTCTAGACTTCCCTCATTAGCATTTAACGATATAATTTTTACTTACATACAGTCAAGTTAGCCACACCAGGGATTAGCCACGTTGAAATAGGTTTACAATCAACGTATCTATCAAGCGTTTAGGGCCCTCCGCAATCTGACACAGTCGGCAATCAGGCAGGCAAAAACCAAATACTTCCACGAAGCCCTTTCATCTGCTCCCGATTCTAAATCCAAATGGCGTCTCCTTCGAAAGCTTTCTCTTCTTAATTCATCTTGTTCTAGGCCCTTTCCAGCCTCTCCCAATGAAATTAACTCATATTTTTTGTCCACCTCAGTTAATACTTCTAAATCATCCTCTCCCGTATTTTCCCTACCACCATCTTTCAACCCTGACAACTTTTACTTCGCTGACATTTCACCCAACGACATTATTTCCTCTGTTCTGAAATCCCACTCCATCTCCACAGGCTTCGATGGGATTCCTGTCAAACTGCTAAAATCCTGCCTTATCGATATTATACCTGTCCTACTCTTTATATACAATTTTTCACTGCAAAACGGAGTATTCCCAGCCTCCTGGAAAAAAGCCATAGTCCATCCTATTAATAAATCCTCTAACCCTGTCTCACTCAAAGACTACCGCCCAATCTCAATCCTCTCAAACCTTTCCAAGCCTCTAGAAAGAATAGTCCAGTCACAAATGTCAAATTTCCTCGAACAGTCCAACCTCCTTGACCCACTTCAATCTGGTTTCCGTCCCGGTTTCTCCACACAATCGGCACTTACCAAAATCACCAATGACATACATACCGCTATGGACGACAAAAAACTAACGGTGCTTATCCTTCTTGATTTTACTAAAGCTTTTGATTCCTTGGACCATTCTATCCTTTTTAGCAAACTCAAATCAATGTCCTTTTCTAACAGTTCCATCCGATGGTTCCAATCCTTCCTCTCTGATAGATCTCAAGCAGTTTCTATACCTAATCATCCCCTTTCCTCTTTCCTCACTCTTTCCTCAGGCGTGGCACAGGGCTCAAGTATCTCTCCTCTTCTTTTCAACTGCTATATCAATGATCTCCCTAAATCTGTTCACCACTGTTCCCATCATCTATATGCTGACGATTTCCAAATATATCTGTCCTTTCCCCCTTCCGAGCTATTTTTTGCGTTCGCTAGTATTCAGGAAGACCTGGATGGGATCTGTGCCTGGGCAAAGCTGAACAAACTGGAATTGAACGCATTGAAAACTCAGGCCATTGTTTTAGGTTCCAATTCCCTCCTTGCATCCATCCACACCCTCCCAACATTACTCCTAAACGATAATCCTATCACGTTTACCTCCTCGGTGAAAAACCTAGGCATCACCATCGACCAAAACCTTTCCTGGAAATCCCACATCGCCCAAATATCCCGACGGACAATTAGTTCCCTGAAGTTGTTCCATCGTTCTCGTCATCTCCTTACACAATCTTCCCGTAAGCTTCTCGTATCTTCTCTCATCTTCCCCCACTTTGACTATTGTAGCGTGGTATATGGAGGCCTCTCTAAAAAGCTTGAAGACAGATTAAAGAGAATAATGAATTGCTCTCTAAGATTTGTGCTTGGTACTCCGAAGCGATCGCGCGTCTCCCACCTCTATGATGGGTTAAAGTGGCTCTTCCCTCCCTTCCGAAGACAATATTTCCTCTGTTCATTCTTATACCAATCCATTCACTCTCAACACCCTTCATATATCTACAGTCTCCTCCAATTCAAATCATCAGTGCAACACCATAAAACAAGATCCCGCCTTTCTGATCTCTATATACGTTCACACAGAACTAAAGCATTCGAACGTTCCTTTCTCGCCCGCTCCACCACAATGTGGAACTCAATCCCTCCTAATATCCGTCATACTCCCTCTCTATCATTATTCAAATCCTGGCTGTTTCAACATCTATTAGCTTCCCAGAAGGATAGTCTCTAGGTAGGTTAGTCATTTGCTTAGAATACAATGTATATAATAACAAACTGTGTTATCTAGTTCTTTTAATTCTGCTCTTTGAAAAGCTGTACATCATGTAAACAAATTATTGAATGCTAGCTCATGCATTCAATTTCAAAAGCTTTGGATTTATCTATTCTCTGTAATTGCTTAATATCCTGTCAAGATCTGTACTATTTATTTACTTACTATTATTTTTGTTTATATATTTCTTTTTAAATTGTTTTCTGTCATGTTTTCACGCTTTATGATTTGTAACATTTAGCCTTCTGGCCAGATAAATATTATGTTTTTATTCCTGTTCATATCTGTTATTCTAAAGGGACTTTGTCCCAGAATAAAGTTACTTTTCTATTCTATTCTATTCTATTCTATTCTATTCTACAAAAAGTGAAAATAGAAAAGTGGCGTTATTGAGTAAAAAATGTTCGGAAACAATGAATTAAAGTGGGTAGTACTGTCAGATATGGAAGCGATGAAGAAACCAGGATGAAGATATTAAAAAAATAATACATGGTGAAAAGATGAAAGAATTATGAAAAATACCATGCCAGAATAATTTGCCTGAAATTCCTAACTATAAATGAATATGCATAGAATAAGAAATATATGATGTGTGTGTAGATAAAATAAGATACACATATAATATAGTATTGAAAAACTAAGATTATACTCTTTAATCAAATAAAATTTAATAAACTGTAATAAAATAATTAATTGGCTATTCAAATATTAAGTTACTTGGGCATAGATTGCTTATAGTTGGAAATATGGCATTAGGCCCCTAATGAAAATAGGTCTACTTTCTAGACTAGAGTGCATTGCCAATCCAACTGCAGGAGATTGCAGGTTTGAAGCTGCACCTCCCGCTGCATTAAGGTGAAAAGCTACTATTAGAAACTTAATGACTCCAATAACTGGGAATAGTGAGCTCTTATCTGATTAATTTTTGATAGAGGGATGATATAGGACCAACCACCACAGTCTCTAGATTAATTAAATAGTTGTCTATGCTTTGGCTCGATTTAATTAATAATCGAAAATTAATTCCCTGTCACTTCGTATAGTTGATATTAATAAACTCAGATGATAAACCTGGGCCGGTCGTGCGGACATGAAAATCGGGACGGACTTTTTGGGAAGGGAGCACATCCTAACTTCAACGCTGCTGCAATTAAAACTGATTTATTTAGGCTCGTAAAAAGAGTCCTTTTTTAGGCGTATGTTATATCTCATGGGGAGGACTAGCGATGAGCTGGGTGAAAGAAATTATTTTTATTTATTGAGAATGTTATAAATTGCTCTCCTTTATGTTCAATGATAAAATAATGAGTAGCAGAAGTAATAAAAAAATAAATAATTAAACTCTCAACGCTTCATTATCTTTTGTACAAAAGCCACCAAAAAAATATTCACTACCTTTGAGAGTTGGTTTTGTAAAATATAAATCTACTTTAATAAGAATAAGAAATCCTAAAAAAAAAATCATTCTCAGCACAGTAATACATTAATATTTTAAACTATATCAAAACTGATGACATATTCAAAAGATATTAACATAAAAAAAAACAACATTTTATCTTTTTATTAACTTTTGATGAAATGAATTTTTATTAGCAACTAAATTATATGGCATCGTCAAGTAATTAAATAGAGAATGTAATAGAGGCAAAATTTAAACTCGGAATCGCAGACTAATTTATATGTCTTATTAGTTTCTTCAACATTCTTATTATGCTAGATACCATTATATGTTAAATAAAATTCTTGATATCGTTACAGTGGTTTTTGCAAATAAACATGGTTCCCAAATATTACTTATCGTTCCAATTAATTAGGTAAGAGATGTCGTAAAGTTATTCTGTTGTTTTTTATAATAAAATATTGTCATTCCATTTTTCTTTTAAAAAATTATATTAAAAAATCAAAACACAGTACTTATGTATTCCTTGTGTACGTATGTGACAAAACTCACCATTGTTATTTTATAGTTCTAAAATACGAGTTACTTGATTCCTTAAATTCTGGTTCATAACAGTTATGTTTCTGTATTTCAGGGTTAAAGCGATGTACAAAGTGCAAGCTCCTGAAGGCGCGCCGAAGAAGCAGGACAAGACCATGAAGTTGAAGACCAAAACCATCACGGTGAAGGACATAGAACCGGATACGCTCAATCTTCAATAAAATAGAGAACTTAAAAGAAGTAGAAAACAGAATCAGTAGAAGATTAACAATAAAGTCTTTTGGTATCTTAAGACTTCCGTTCCATAAATCTGTTAACATTAATAGTAACAATAAATTTGTCTGCCAGTATTGACTTTTAATAGTATAATTATTAATTACTTACAAACTACTTAACAATACATTCTAACTTAAAACTTATTATTGAAACTAACTGACTTTATGTTTAGCAGTTATTTGTAACCAAACTTTTTGCTGATTATATAATTAGTTAATTTTATGTAACGATTTTTTTATTTTATGTAAAAATACAATTTTTACCGCTTAGTTACATATTATTAATTAATCATGGACGCGATTCTAGACGATATTTCAGATTTATCTTTAACATAACCCTAGATTTAAAATTAATTAAAACTAACTTTAACTTATAATTTATTTTTTATAGATACTTTCTATCTTATATATTGATTTGTTCTTTTGATGTTGATTATTTTTAAATATTTTTATTTTGAAGAGAAAAGATTTGTGTTCGAATCCCGACCAAGACAAATCTTTTCTCATCAAAATAAAAATAAATTTAATATAATTTGAATACCCTTCATTAACCACCATTTGCAATATAAACATCAATTAACAATTACTGATAGACAATAATATTCAAATAGACACTATTTTAATATTATTGAATAAAGTAAGCTTGATTAATTTTGCAATAAAGTAATCAGTTTTAAGTAAATGCTAGTTTAAGAACATTATGCCTGTTTCGCTGAAGTCCGTGACTTGCTAAACATTTTATACCGGTGAGTTGGAAGTCATTGGTAGAAATTATTGATTCATTTTCCGTCAGAGTCGATAGTGGTGATGATTGGTGGATACATTATTTTACTTTACCAGAAAATTTACTCCTGTCGTTGACTGTTATTGAAACATAGTACCCTCCTCAACCGCAGTGTTTGTGTGGTTTTATGTATGTTATAAAGTTATTTCAGAATAACCCAACAAGAGGTAAACATGGAAACATATACGTTTTCAGAAGAAGCATTTGCCTCCTTCCTATTATGATTTATTATTTTCCTCAATTAAAAATCTTCACTAATTGCTTTTTTGCTAAGACATTAAATAGATATTTTCATCATTTAAACATGAACGATTAGGATAATAAATATAATAAACCAGGTCTAGATCATTAAATTTTCATGTCATAATGGGCACTTTTCAGAAAAAAGTTTAATAATACAGTAAAAGTTTGAATTAATTTTTAAGTTTGAATTGGTCATGGGGTGCAGTCAATGATAACACAAAGACAAGAAGAACTTATGTTTTAATAGTGACAACGTTTCGGCCTACGGTGTAGGCTATCTTCAGGGCAAATAGAGGGTGCCTCGGCTGTATTGACTGTTAAACTAACATTTTAACATTAACATTTAACATTTGTTAAATGTTACTACAGCCGAGGCACCCTCTAAAACTTTGAAATATAAATCAGTACCGAACATTTTACTGAATCGGATCTACTAATTAAAAAAATATACATAATGTAATAAATATGTAATGATAAAAAATGACGTTTTCTACCATCTATTCATACATACAGATACTTCCTAGTCATCATTTTGGCTTAACAATAAAAAATACAATTAAAAAATAAAACTCAAGATAGAATGAAATTGGACTTATTCAACGGAGCTCCAAATATATGCCTTAAAACATTCACAATGTTGTACTTCTATACGATTATATATTATTTTTCTCATAATTCCTCAATCATTGCCCAATTCTGTTATATTGGTTGCTTTGGCATGACGTGTACCGTGTAGCCTGTAGCGCGGCTGTGACTGTTCTAATTAAATAACTCAACGTATAAATATTGACCGTGCTCAACCGCCTGTGAGTTGATTTTAAATAACCCAGGATGTCCTCCCCCTAACTACACCCAGTCATGGGAATCATTTTTTCCATGCGATAAGACACGGATGGAAGGGAGTAGCATATGGAGGATATGGGGGGGGGGGGGTAGGGTATGGGGGAGTGTAGGGGAAGTGGGAGGGCTGGCCAGGGCCGTGTCTCCTGGCCCCACCTGCCCCAGTCACAAATATATTTATTATGCTAATTGGTCCATTGTCCGGCAGGAACTCTGCTCGTGATCCCGCTCAATGTCAGCGTCGTGGCTATGCCCAACGGTCTTCGCTTATGGGAGTTTTACTTCGATCCCAAGATAAAGTCAACCATACGTCAGCATGTGACATTTACCTTCGAATTGGAAAATCCGAAGTCCATTATTACGGGACCTAAATGAGGGTTCCAACATGGCAAGTCATGCGTCCCTCAGAGCGCGAAAAGATGTTCGCAACGATTGGAAATACATGAGTTTGGAGAAAGCGAGCGAATCGGGTGGGAGAAACCTCAACCAAGAAAACTTCCGGTCCAGAACGAACCTACCTTTTATTCAACCAAATGTCTACCTGAATTGTCTAATAGAATACTCGCTCGAACATTGAAGAATAAGACTAACCGAACCATTAGGTTTATGGCACTGACCTTAACACTGAAATCTACTACAATTTATTTACGATTCTCCTATCGACACTCAATAACTACTCTGTCCGCTATGGTCCCTTGTAGTACCAGTCTTAGTTATTCTTTTACCACATATGGTATATATGGCGGTATATAGTATATATGGTAGGGATCTGCTACAGAGAAATGACATACGCTAGGAGCGCCTTCAATGGGTGGTTCCTCCACCCACGCTTCCACGTGAATCCTTAGGGGAGGTTTTCGAAAGAACGTTACAAAAACATAATGTCCTAAATGCCAGTTGTATGGTTTTTCTCAATAGATTCTCTTGTAGATTTATTTTAATTTTAGCATTTTATATATTTGCCCGAGGATTAATGATACCGATGTAAAAAAGTATTTGTACCGATGTAGATTAGTCTATTTTAGACTAGAGTCTAAAAAATAATAATAATAATAATTCTAAATTCTCAACTATCTTTATTACTGATATACTAGATTCCAGAAGTCTTAACAATCTTAAAACGAATAAAAGAAAATTGAAAGGAAAATAGATCACTAGGTCATCTTCAAACTTCTACATTTTTCTTCTACATTACATGTCACCATATTATTGTTACTGTACGTTTTTATATTTTTTGTTCTGTTTGTTTCTCTCTCATAGCCCTGAAGATGACCTACACTGTAGGTCGAAACGTCGGCACATAAATATAAGTCTAGCACTTATTCAGTGTTTTTTTTTTTTTTTTTTTACAGCACCCCCAACTATCTCCTTTCTTCAAAAGAAAATTGACTTCAGACGAATTGTTTTGAATAAGAGGTTTAAGTATAGTCCAAAGAATCAAATTTTATTTCTTTAGCCAAGTGATAGATGTAATTTAGTTTTCGAGCCTGTAATAACCATAGATATTCGATCATAAAACTTCAATAGAGAAAAACACTTGGTTATAATTTATTTTAAGTTATTAAACGGTCATTAGCATGAGCCGACTTTAGTTTCTTTCTTGACCCCATCCGAGCTAGCGTGACCTTTAAAACAGAACGTACTCCTAGAGTGGCACGACTTATGGGACAAGTAAATTAAAACAACACCGATATTAGACCATGGAGCAGCTCCTGTCGTAGCATCCGAAAAGAGGAAGTTGTCCTTACAGCATAGGACATACAAGGCTTACCCACGCTCACCTATTCACAAAACAACACCCGCAAGCATGCAAGAAGTACAAAGGGAGCTTAAAAATAGCACATATCTTCGAAGGCTGTACATTTTACAAAAGGGCGATGCATAAAATAGGACTACTTGCAATTGTATCCCTGGCATTAGGAAATGAAGAAAAGTACATTAATAAGGTCATCGCCTTTCTATGAAAACAAGGATTAATCAAGAATGCCTAGTACAGTTATATCCTACTTTTTTTTAATTGCTACTAAAAACGATAATAAATAATATATATAATAAAATTAACTAAGGCGTTGATGTCCAATCGGTTTTACGTCTCAAATTTGGAACAACCAACCAACCAACTTTAGTTTCTTACATGTCTAGAAATAGGAACATGTTACTATGCAGTACCTATCTTACGAGCCAGTAATAGCATTAAAAAAACCTTAAAGAAATTAGAAGTAGAGAAAAATTCTCAGATATTATCTTTAAGATGACTAAGGGTTAAGGGTGGTGAGTAGATCCCGGAACGTGACGGGAATGATAAAACTCTGCCTGTGGATCTTAAAATGGAAATCTCAGCTTACGAAGGAACGGAGGAGAATCAAAAAAACGTGGACGCAGGAATGCGTCGAGTAATGAGCTCTGGAAGAAGAGTAGATACGCTTGAAGATGGAGATTAGAAGAAACCCTGCCTGAGCAGACATATGAAGTCGATTTGTTCCAGGCTATGGAGTTCAGGAGCTTTTTTTTATTTCTTTTTTAAATTAGTATATTTAAGGGTGTATCACGGCAGCAAAATCTTAGCTCTATAACGTGTCCCTTTAGGACCAATTCAGCAGTGTCCTTCTGATGGTGGTCTAGATCCAAGGGTTTTGGCTGTTCAGGGTCAGTAGGCGCACGAGGACCTGTATTTCTACCTTCGACGCAGACTCTTTCTGGATCAAATCCGTACTGATTTCGATATTTTGATATCTCGGAATACAACATGCGATTTCCAATATAATTATATGGGGGAGAACTTTCACTACTGCCCTACGGCTAGCTAGTATATATATGTATATATATATATGTATATATATATGTGTATATATATATATATATATATATATATATATATATATATATATATATATATTTATAAGTTAAATCGTGGAGTCCAACAATATTCACCTTAATCCTAAGGGCCTTATATGTAAACAAACCAAAGGTATATATATATAGCATTACAAGACCAATAAAGTCAGTTATTAATCAGACTTCGTTGTGTTCATTTCTAACCTTTCTTTTTTTTTTTTTACTTTTTCCTCTCGATACTTGTTAAGATATATATATTATCGATATCAACTTACATTGTATTAAACTACAATACCTACCACATTTTATTTCTTCAATCAATTTAATATAGCAATATAAAAATACATATAACACTTTAATATTTACCTCATTAATTTAAATCTTTTTTGTTTGTTTGTTCATTTAACGTCACTTTATGCTGCTATGGCTAATCGGACGATGCTACAGTGGGAGCTCTAAATATTGCCTATCCAGGTTTAATTAGGATAGGGATTTTTAACGAGTACCTGACATCGTACAGGCTCGGGACCCCCGTTTAACGTCCCTTCCGAAGGACGGCGTAACAAAGGATTTTTTACTCACTTAAAAAAATCCTAGGGCCACCTGCCGGGCTATGAACCCGCGATCTTGGGTTTAGTAGTTTGTTACGCTAACCACTAGACCACAGGTGACCGTATTTAAACTTGTTTAATCAAGCGTTGAGGGATTTATGCCTTTTTCCAGGTACTAATATTTATGGCACTATTGTTCACAAACTACCTCACTTTAATGACTTGGCTCACTTCCGACAATCAGAGTTATTAATTAATCGGCTAATAACCGCTCATCATTACTTGCACAAGTATCGACCGCTCTTGTTTTCCGAGAAGCTCCTCCTTTAATATACTTTCTCCCTAACTAAGGCTGACCGGGGGAAATTAATGGCTTTAATTGATGGAAGGCACTCGGAGACAACTGGCCCGCGGGGCAGAAGCCATCAATCTCTGTTGAATCGGTTCATCAGACCTTCCTCAGGAGTTGAGTAGCTCGGAGGGAGAGGGAGGCACTCCCCGGCTGGCCCAGCAACGTTAGGAACAATCAAAAGGCCATTACGGGGATTGCAGTTCGGGCACCAAAAAATCACAGGGTGCATGAAGTAATCGACTGGTTTCGAAGCTTATTGCTACAGACACAAATAAACACTGAGATCCTTATTTGGTTACAAAGTTACGTCTTGTCTCTAACTTCTACAGGGATACTTTCAAACCCTAATAAAAAAATTTAAAAAAAAACATTTTTTGTTCTGGGGTTCAGTACATGGAAGAGACTGTACTGTTCCATGTACTACGATTTTACAGGGAGGTGAGTTGCTCTAAATCACGCTCAACCGCCAGATTCTTCCCCCTTAATTTGGGTACCACTTTATGGATGCTGGGTGAGCGCCAGGATGTCATAGATCCCATACGATCCATCTTCGGCTGCTAACAGATTAAATAAAAGTCTTGCCGGCAGCGGGATTTGAGAATATTTTCTAAGTAATTGCAATAAGGTAGTTGAATACATTACTTTCTATTCTAAAATTAAAATGCTTAAAATGTTATGCTGTTAGGTTTTATGGTGTATAGTTCATCATTGCGATACATTTGCGATTACTATGAAATATTAATAAAAAACAAAGAAGATCTACAGCCCCGGTTTATAAGTCTAATTTTCCCCCAAAGTGAGTTTCTTGTACTTAAGTAAGCGATATCGAGCTATTTTCGTAGTAAATAGGGGGCTAAGTAAGGCATTGTCTTGAAAAGGAGTTACTGCTTATGTCACAACTCCATTTCAAACCAAAAACTACGAGAATGATACGATTTCGGTTATCTGAAAGCAGTTAACTGGAGAAAATTCGACATAAGCACTTATTCACCGGGGCTGTAGACATAAAAGACATCCTGCTACACACAAGAGTAATAGCTCCTATACCATAACAAACATGTATATAACAGACAAAGCAAAGCAATTAAATGACCGAATAAATTTGAAAATGAAATAAAATTAATGATCATAAGTAAATTAAAAATATATAAAAACAATTATTAATTTTTTTTTTAAACATCCAATTACATATCATACAAATGCACGGAAAGTGTCAGGAGCAGACACAATGCACTAGTAAACTGAGCAGTGACATTTTTTTCCTAAAAAACTTCACCATCTAGCATTCATAATATAACTTAAAATTATTATATTAATTAATACAATTTTCAATTCATCATAAGTACTTCTTCCCTCGCATTTTCTTGGTTAAACGACATTAAACTATATTTTCTAGATTTTTCAAGTTTTTCAGATGACTGCAATATTCCTGAAAACGGTAGTAATTATTTCGATGACTTTGCTGTAATTATTCTCGTATTCATACATAGTTTTTATGAAAATAGCTATCCTGAAATATGATTTTCTTTATTCTTTTTAAAAACACATAATCCAGTTTTTATGTCACTTATTTTGAACTCAAGAGGCATTCAAAATTTTTTACCATAGCAATAATCTTTATGCATTTTAATTTCCTTTTATAATAGGAAGATAAACAAATCTTGTGGATTTAAGTTAATTAGAATAAACAGAATCTATATATGCTTAATATAAATCTCTGTGACATAGAGAGGTCTCTGAAAGATTTTGGATATTAACGAAAATCTATTCCCCTCCAGTAGACTATCTTCCGCCCTGACTTCCAGAGTTCTACACACAGCCCCTGACAAAGTGAGACTCGGATTAGATATGAGAAGGTCGGAGAGGGATATTGTTATTCGCCTTGGATAGGATCTCCCTTTCTGGCTACCTGAAGGTGAGCCTCTCTAGCACTCTTCAAAACAACTCTTTAAGAATCAAGGCCCTCAAGGCTTTATTTACGATCCTATAAAGAGTATCGCTTTCTTGCAACGCCTGACAGGGACAATTATCATAATCTTTTAAATTAATACTTCAATTTTTTCATTCATTATTTTAAATAACTATTCAATTAATTAATTATATTATATCCTGGCTAGGTATTAACTTATTTTTAATGTTTATACTAGTAATAACAGACGATGCTTTTAGTACATTTTATGAATTCTTGTAATTAATTATTTTAAATTCACATAATATCTTCTTTATTTTGGACAGCATTCTTGATATTTTAATATTCATCTAATATCATTCCTTTATTAATAATGTACTCTGAAATCTGTACTAATTCAGTTACAAATTTATTTCGAATTTCAGTTATTTTCTGATGTACCACCGAAATTTATATTATATAAAAATGATGTTTTTTTCACAAATTCTATGATAACATTATAACAAACCTATCTTTATGATGAATAATTATTAATTACTTAACATAAAAATATCATGCAGATGAAAATTGTCCGGATGGAGGTAAAAAATGACGAGAGGCTCCAATGCTTGTGACCATAAAGTCCTGTTGAAGACTTACAAGAAGGGTTAAAATGTTGGTTTCTAGTAAATCGTTGCTTACTGTTTGAGATTATATTTTTTAACTCCTCCCGGACCATTTTTATCAAAAAAAATCTATTGTTGTTTTTTTATTAAAAAAATATTTTGATAAGAAAACGGTCAAGTCTTTTTTGGCAGGTGGTTCGTATGTCTTTATGTTGGTAATGGTGGAATAAAACAAAATAAAATGCATTTTAACACTATTGAAACCGTGGGGTATAGCGATAATAATGAAATGAAATTCAAATTATAATCATATAAAATACAAAAATATATCTGTATATATTAAACAAATATGCATAAAAATAGTTAAGAACTTGTTTTATATTTTAAAAGGAACCTTATACTTTAGTTTAACTCAAAATATATAGAGTGATAGCTTATTTTCATTTCTTCCCATAAATTCGTTTCTGCACTTTTTCAATTTAACCTATGGTTCTTAAGATTGTTCTTAATTTCAACCTCTAAACTAAGCAGACTATATTTCACCAATTCGTCTCGAGGGCAAGCACCAACAAAATAACAATCACGTCAATGAAGATCAAATGCAGTACAATTTATATCAACAGTCCAAACCAACTCATCAATCAGACACCCTCAATCCTAGGCGTTCAATAAAAACTGTTTCATTTATAGATTAATTTCTGTTAGTCCTGACGATGCCAAAATTGGGGAAATGTTAAATAGTAAAGGCACTGTTTATATAATTTTCCAATTGGATCCTAACTGTTATAATTAATAATCAGTTAATCAGAGGAACCAATCAGTAGAACGAACAAATTCAATTAAGCTATAAATTAATATTGCGATAATAAAAAATCCCCTGATATTTCGAATTAAACTTTTAAAATATAAAACTAAAGTCAGCTCATTATTTATTTCAAATTCGTGGCAAAGACATTATCGTTTAGAGGGACTTATTTATTCCTAAATAATTAAATTTAATTATTTTTTTTTGTAATTTATAGTGAATAAAGATATCAAATACCAAAAGAAGTAAACATTAGGCATTTTTTGCTTTTTGAGTTTATCATGGGTACAATCGATACAGTTGAGTTTTACCGATTGCTTTCTGATGATTATTTTATGCATCTATTTGAGTACTGATAAATTGTATTGATTAATATTAAATAAAATACAGAGTTACTACACTGTCTTCAAAATTCATAATGATATAAATACAATGAGTTGGGCTATATATGTAATGAGGTGTTTGGAAAGAAACTCCTGTATATTTAGAAAGACATTAGCTTTATATGTGTCAAAATAGACACTCTAGCTTTCCAAAAAGGCTGCTATTCTGGTGCCCAAGACTCCGGGAGCGGGTGACAAGCCTGATCCTCGCTGCAGATATTATCCTTGGCGAGGTCGAGCCAGACAGATGACTATCTCTGGACCTCCCTTGGGATCCTTCACCACTTCTTCTCGAGACCCTCCCTCTGAGGCTACGTGATCCCGGACACGTAGGGCCCTTCACGGACCAATTAGACACTCTATTTGCCCTCGGGCTAATAACAGCTTTTGTAAAACTGTTGCTCCTCCCCTTGGTCGCCAACCCAGCTACCTGCTCCAATACTGGGACTTCCTCCAAGATTTATTGCTTTCCAGATTGCCACAGGTTCTAGTGATACCTAGTCTAAGGACCTTAAAAAAAAAATATAACAATTAGTGCTTAAATAACCCATAAAAAGCAAAAAAACCAACACTGCAATCCATAAAGTAGCTTGGGTTCAGTAAATGGTAGAGACTATGCTGTTTCTTTGCATCGGCTGGGTGAGCCTCATTAGGCTAAATTTCATGAGACCCATCCCCGGCTACTAACAGATTAAATATAATTCTGTTAAACAACGGGATTTGAACCCAGGTCCCACTACGCCACTTCACTTCCTGAATACATATTGCTACATACGGCTATATATTTGTATTTAAATAAGTTAATATACCTATGCACATTATCGTTCACGTTCCAAGTCCAACAATTCTCAGAACGATGATACCAATATTCAATATAGGCCACCGGCCAGTTGTTTGTAGGTCGCAAAAAATTGAAGAGAGCTGCATTTTTTATATGTTTTAAGGACATGTCTGAGTAATGTAAATCAAACGAAAAAACGAATGAAAAAACATTTGGTGGCCGAAAAACCTCTACATTTTCGGAGTTAATTCAGTTTTTGGTCTTTATCCCCTAATCGGTTATAAAGAAATGTCCTTACTTCATATCAAAAATACAACTCTCTTCAATTTTGGAAACAATTACCAATTTTCTAATCTATTTGAGCTACAGAGCTGCGGTTGCGTTCAAATTGTATCAAATTTAATCTATATTAAAAATGTTGTTTTTTATCTAAAACGGACCGATCAGGAGATAAAGGCCAAAAACTGAAATAATTCCGAAAATTTCGAGTTTTTTCGGCCACCAAGTGTTTTCCCATCCGTTGTTTCTGTTGCAAACTTGAATTTAGACTAATCAATTTGGCCTTACAACATATCAAAATTGCAGATCTCTTCAATTTTTTGGCAACCTTAAGCCCTTTTTGGAACCTGGCCACTGACCTAATATTCCACACTTTTCATAAAATAGAGCCAACAACTCCAAAAGAAACACTAATCTTTATTATAGTGCAATTGGAAAAACCCCAATGCAAAGCCTTATGTTTCAAAATTCTCCAGTAAAACACACACTTACCGGTCGACGTTTCGCCTATTTGGGCATTATAAAGACATAAAAAAAAGAGTTATATAAAGCACATCTAGAAAAAATTATTTATTTTATTCTGAAACTTTGAATATTTTAAAAGATAAATTTTTGCTATTTTTTGCTAATGTGTATAAATTTGTATAGGTTAGGATTACTTAGTATGTTTGGTGGATCAGCTGATTCTATAACCTTCACAGCTGGTTGCGTATTAACTTCCCTTCAGTTGTATGTTGAACGTCTTGATGGTGGGTTGCTGTCTCAGGTTTGGAGCCTGTTTGGGCTGTTGATTGTGGGATATAGTGCACCTTCTTCGAGATGTGATTTATATAACCCTTTTTTTGTGTCGTGATAATGCCTGAATAGGCGAAACGTCGACCGGTAAGTGTGTGTTTTACTGGAGAATTTTGAAACATAAGGCTTTGCATAGGGGTTTTTCCAATTGCACTATAAATACCAAACTTATGATATGTTCTGAAAATGCATTTCTTCCCCGTTAATTTTGGTTGTTTTACAAGAATTGATAACATGTAAATATCAGTAAATTTCTAAATTCTTAAAGGGAGAAATTTTTTTTATTGTAGATGATTGAAAGTGCCATATTTGTTTAAATTATAAACCGCATGTTGAATAGCTGTATCTAAGCAATTGAGTGTGGTATAATCCGTTATAATTGACATGACAGGCAGTTAGGAGGGACATGGTCCAGCCCGTGGCCATCGGAGCCGCAATTAGCATAGTTAATAGTTCATGTCACATCATAAGCCTTAATCGATAGCCAATCACCTCACCTCTGCTTAACTAACTCCATCGCTCCATTTGGCTTCCTTCCATGGATTATCCAAAACTGCAATATTGTCTAATATTCATGGGCTTTATTTAAATATAAATAGACTCATGAGGGATTGCAAGTCTAGTCGTGTATGAGGTCAGTTGCATCGCATGCACCACAATCGCATGTCGTTGCAGCCAGGTCATGGACAGCGGTTATTTGACTACATAATGAGCAGAGATTACCTCCGAATAGGCTATCCGATTTGTGGTACAATACTGTAATGAAGAGCTGAGCTCATGATAAAAGAAGTAGACCAAGGCTGAGGATTCGGTTAGCCAAAACAAGAAAATTTGCAGTAATTATACTCCTTTGCATCACTGACGAGATGTCATCAACATAAAACGGTTATTATTATGTTTTTTTTTCAATGTAAAGAAATTACACCTCATACTACATAACACTTTCTTGCGGTAGCTAGGCATTTCGTGTCTGATAGATCATTTCAAGCAGAATGAGGCCTAACTGATATTAAAAACAAATTTATTTTATATCGAAATAACGAGTTTGGTTTAATCCCTTAGAGTTCTTTTCAATAAATTGAAAGAAATTTAAAAATTGATGATAGAAAGAGATATTTCCGATAATTAGTTTTTGGTGAAACATTATACTGTGACATCCCAGGTCTTCCCTAATTCAATACACGATTTCATTTTCGTATAACTGTTCATATTCTTATTCAGGAACACAATTGTGGAAGTCACCTTTAAACGTACCTGTCTGCAGAAAATTTGCCATATGTGGAACTATATCTTAATTTTGAGCGAAAATATAACTTACGTATTACATTTGACCTGCACTAATAAGTGTAGTAATATTTATGAATAATATAAAATTGTGAGAGCACGGGGATGTGGGATCGGTGAAGAGAACGGATTCGTCTGGCCGTGTTACGAGCCAGGGTAGCTCAATTGATTAGAGAGCGCCACAACGGAGACGTGGGCGACCCGGATTCAAATCCCGGCCCTCGGCAAATCATTTCTGTTCAAAATAATATATTTAAAAATTATAACAATCAATAAAAAAAAAAATACCCTGCACTGCTATTACCCATATAGGTTCAGTACACAGTAAGACCTAGAGTTTGTGTAATGATATAAGAAAAAAAAACTGTACCACTACAACCCATGTCTTGGCTTAGTACTTTCAAGGGCTATACTGATCCTTGGACAACGGCTGTGCAGGAGCTGACTTGTTCTGGATCACTCTCAACCATTAGATAAATCCCTCATTATGGGTAACCACTTTATAGAGAATGGGTGAGCCACCGTAGGATTCTAGACCCATTCAAGGATATTAACAAATTAAATAAAATCTGCCACAGCTGGATTCTCGAACCCACGACCTTCTACACTGCAACTCAGCGCTCTACCTCTGAGACTACCAGCTCCCCTATATCATTGCCAGAAGATTATTTACCACTATGGTCAAAGACATCCCCTAGGATTTCCTAACCAATTAATGGTGGCTATCTTATGACTTATAGTCTGAGACTTGAGGGGTCTCCTGAACTCATAAGGCTAATTAATATTACCTACTGAATAAATAGTTGTCAACATTGAGACCGTGTTTGAGAGATATTAAATTTAAAATAAAAAAGGAGAATGATCGCTTCAGAAGTTTTACACTAGATGCCAAAAAACAAAACAAAAAAAAAACATAGTAGTACCTATAATTTGTAGTGTAATTTTCATACTCGTTTATATGTCTTGGTTTTAATTCTGTGTTAATTCAAGTCTAAGCACTCAATTTGAACTCCATTGATCGCCCATTTTCAATTTCTTACGAAATGAAAGATGTCGATCTCCATTAAAACATCTATTAAAATTTTACAGTAATCTTTTTTTTTTCTCCAGAACACAGCGTCTGTAATCTTTCTTGCACAGCCATTTGTGACAGGTTGAAGAGAATAGGAGCAGTAGATCCTTGGATACCCAGTTGTGAATATGAAGCTTACAACGTGATCCATGACAAATGAGGATGGCTGGAGTGCCCTTGGCTGCGACGGGGTACAACGCCCTCTTGAAGGAATCCTGTTAGTTGTATGGCCGATACAAATGCATGAGGTAGCCCAAGGTCTAACTCTTGCCGTAAACAGAACCATATTTTACTCAAGACCATTTTGTAATGGAGAGTGCTCTAACCCTATCTTTTTTAGATTTCTAATGCTAAGATTGAAAGATTTCTGCAAGGGGTCAAAAAACCTACCAGAATTTGAAACCAATAGGTAAAATTAGGGCTAATTAATTGCATAATTATATGTAAAATGTTTCTGATCGTTTGCTAATCACGTTAAATATATTAATCTTGTAAGATAAAGCTTTATGGTGAAGTGTAGGTTCATTAATCCATTATTAATAATTCTTACGAAACATTTCACAATGGTGCAGCTATCATGTTTTAAAATATCATAAGTTGGAATAAGAAAGCGATTAAGACATAATGAAGTTAGGTCGAACATTGGAAAGTTACTAATTGTTTTAACCTTTTCGAACACTATACATAAACCTGAAACCATTAAGATAACTACCAAGATAGTATTTCAAGTATAACCTTGGAAATGATACTCATCACCATTTGCATTGAGCTTGTTATTTCATAAACACAATTGTCCATTTTCCCTATAATGATACGTTATACATTCGTCAAATTCAAACTCTACAACGAAATTGCTTTAGCGGATCAATACAATGACAGCAGTAAAAAAATGTTTGGGATTCCCTTCCAATATTGTTTTAATTTGCAGTAAAAATTATTATTCTCTATTTTGATTTGTTCGAATATTTCATAGAACGTTTTTAACTATTTGCCGATACCTTTAAGTTTATATTGGCTCTGGCAGATAAGTTATTTTAACTGTTAAAGCCATAGATGAACCAGGTAGGACCTGCAGGTATATTGAGGCTCACCCAGCTTCAATTTAGTTGGTATTCGAACATTATCTCGGCCAAATGCAGTAGCACAAGCTTAAAAGAAATATATATCATTAGCTATTACTATGACGGTTATCTAAATGAGCTGAAATAAGATACCCTTCTATACTCCAACTGTATGCAGGAGAGAACGATACAGATAAAGCTGTCAATTGAGCACTCGGCATCTTCCCGATACCGAACGATATCCCTTGGGTCATATAATTCTCATTTTCTATAATTATTGGTCATTTTTTTGAGTTTTAAATATTTTTCTCTTTAAAAATAAAAAAAAATTTCTCATTTTCATTTGGCCAGGTGCCATCCAATCCCATCGTCAACCAATCAGATTCTGTCTGAACTACATTTTTTTAGCTTTGCTATTATTATTATTGTTGTAACATCCCATACTTTGTCTCCCTCATTACAGACTTAATGCCGACCAACCACCTCGCTTCCTCCGGCCCAGATCCTAATGCCCATCAAGACAGACGGGATGGGGGACCGCAGTGCCTGTTAGATGGCAATCACGAGAAGGAGATAGCAATATTTCCCTCCTGGGCCGGGCACAAAGACCCCCAAACTTCCTCCCCCCTCCCGAACAGTTTCCAATTTCCGGCCTCGTCTTCATTTCCTTGGTTCCTTTATTGTTATTTGATTAGAGGGTGTCGCCCTGAGGAGAGGGTACTTTACCTCCCCCGCAAGAGCTCTTGTCGGTTTCGATTTTCCTGATTTGATCATCTTATTGGTTTTGTTTTTTGGTTTATTCTACAAGAGAGTTGGTCATCTTTAATTTATTCTGTTATTATGTTTTATTATAATAAATATTTATTGAAAAATTATACCAATGCCATTTGGCATATATTGTATTTGTGCTCCTCTTTAACAAGCCCTCCCCTACAAGATTCACATGAAAGGGTGGTTGGAAAAATCTCCCATTGAAGGCACTCCTAGCGTGTTTCTTTTTTCTGTCCTGTGATATATTAATATTTCTAATGGCTTCACAATAGTAAATATTTTTAATTAGAACCTAGCCTCCAAAGCAAAAATAAGACCAGTAACGTACGGTATGGAGACAACTGGTCTTCCTTAACCAGAAAAATTAATTAAAATGGAAAGCCTTCATGTGTTTTCTTGGGCCCTGAGGAGAATCTATGGGCCCAAGAAAACACATGAAGGCTACAGGTTAAGATCCAACCAGGAAATGTACAGGGAGATGAAAGACCTGGAAACCGAAATAAGAATCAGAAGACTAAGATTCTACGGGCACATGGTAAGAATGGACCAAGGGAGACTTAACAAGAAAGTCTTTGAAGAAAACAAGAGCGAAGGAAGGTATGTTAAACAAATGAGAGTGGAAGCAGAAAGGTCTTTGTATTATGGTAATGCAGAATCTTTCTAGTTTGTTGCCATAGAGTATTATTACTTGTCTGTAAGTTAGTCAGATGAGTGTTGTAGATGTCATTTTTGTATTGCTGTACTCGTTTTCTTAATTTATTAGACAGTTGGTTTAGTAGTTGTTTGGCACTAGGATATCGAGATCTTTTCCATTGGTTCAGTGCACGTCGCTTTTCAATTATAAATGACATTATGTCGGGTGGTAAGTATTGTTTATGTCTGAATGTCTCATGCCTGTGAGATGATTGCCAAGCGGCAGTTTGTACAGTCTTTTTAAGCGTCTCAACAGCGTTGTCGATGTCATCTGCAGTCTTCAAGCTTGCAATTTTGTCATTTATTATACGATTAAATTCACAAATCACTATGGGTCCAGGAGATAGCGTCGGTATATGATTTGTAGTGAGTACTTGTCTTGAGAGAGATAGAACGATCGGGGAATGGTCAGATGAAAGATCGTTATCAACACTTATGTGGTGATGTAGAGGGCTTCGATTAGAAGTGATAAAGAAGTCAAGTAGTTCTAGTTGTCGGTTTGTGTCTGTTTGCCAGTAAGAAGCTCAGATGGTAGAAGGCAGCCATAATGAAGGTCCGAACAGGTATTAAAAAGAGCATTTCCACTAGAATTTTGTGTCCTGTTGCCAAATCGGGGATGTTTGGCGTTTCAAATCACCTCCGTATAAAAATTTGGGTCGTAAAGTGGAGAATATGTTGGTAAACATCTCCTTGAAAAAGCGTAGTTAAAAATATAAAAAGTAGTTAGTTAAAAATAACAGGCAAAGACTACCTAGAGATAGAGAACCAAACGGAAGAGTACCGCGTAGTCAGAAGAAAGGAAGCAACGACAAGCAGAAATGATGAGAAAATACTGAGAGAAAAGAAAGACAAAAATAATAAAAACGAAATAGTGATATTAGCGTGGTCTTAAAAGGCCATTTCGTGAGAAAAAAATATATATATTTAAAAATTTTGTATAATTTTTGGTCAACTGTTTTGATTTTTAAATATTTTTATTTTAAAGAGAATTCCGGCCGGGGGCATATCTTTTCTCTTCAAAAAAAAGAAATATTTCAAAATCAAAACAGTTGACTAAAAATATAAAAAAGTATAAATAGTAATATGACTTAAGTCAACAATATCCTAAAATTAAAGTAATGTTCATAGAACATTCGTTCTCGTGTATACATCGTAAAGAAATGCGAGATCACGCGGACATGGGATCGGATAAGAGAAAAGATTTGTCCCCTGCCGGCAGGCGACTCTGGTGGCTCAAATGGTTAGAGCCCTGTCACGGAGAGATAGAGGATTCGGGTTCGAATCCCTGCCGGGTGCATATCTTTTCTCTTTAAAATAATAATATATTTAGAAAATTTATAACATTCTCTAAGGTGACATTTATGGTTGTACATTACATAAGTACATTACATCCTGACTAAAATAATGAAAGAATCAATTAAGTAAATAGTTTTTGTTAAAAAGATATTTGCATCCACCACAGCCCAAAAGTTTCGGTTTCAAATCCCGGTCTCGGATCCTCATCCTCCCTCATTTGAGAAGATTCATTAACAGAATGGCGCTTTCCAAAGGACAAGGTCGCTATGGTTTTCGGTTTTTTGGAACTTTTTCCTTCAGTAATCTCAATAAGGTCTGATTTATTTTAGTTTCCACTTTTTTTATTTCGTGTTTTATAAATGCAATTATCAACCGCCAGCATATATGCATAAGGTACATACACTTATCATAAGTCGATGCCATGCCAAATTTTCTGTACTTGAAAATTTTTGTTACTAAAACCGGGTTGCAATCGTGGTTTTAAGGGTTTTCTAAAAGTGCCTACATGGAGCTGAGATGAACATGGGCAAGTAAACAAGAATTTTAAAAATATTGAGAATAGAATTTTAAGAAAGAAGATTTATCAAACACAAACCATATTGCTTAAAGAAAAATTTATGTATTCAATAAGGGTATGACTGGAACCTAATAGCTTTGATAGGTTTTGAGCAACAAAATTAAACAATGATTAAAAACATTTAAAAGCTAAACTACTTAACGCACGAAGGGTCTTGGTTTCAGTAAATCACGGTACTGTTTCCAAGCCAACATTTGTAAAGGGAGCCGATTTTGCATACCTCAGATTCCTCCCTCCCCCTCCCTTGAATTAAGGCCTCCATGATTACTGAGGCTGGGTGTGCCCCAACAATCTACCCCGCTCTCTCAATATTCAAATTATTGATGTTTAATCCAAGATTGTAGTCAAGGAACCAGCAAGGAAATGTATTCTGTTTTACCCATTTCTTCCAATCGGCCAATATTATATACTATGATATTACCTATACTATAATATTACCTAATTATTTCTTTTAAATTTAATTTCTTTGTCAATTTTTTTTCTCTTTTGAGACTACAATCTGATCTAATTATCATTCCGATGAAAGGCAGATTGATCTTAATTCGTCCGAACCCCATCAAGGGCCTCCCAAATTAAAACATTTGGGAGAGCGATGGAGGCAGCAGATTCAGAACCGGTGGAATTGTGAGTAGCTTTGTTGAGACGGTACTTCATCGAACCATAACTTCTCTTTGCAAGTCTTTCACCAGGACTTAAAAGGATTTCCTCCAATTCAAGCCATGTTTCTTTTGGCTTCACTCGATTCGGCTAGAATTAGCTTTGATTCCGTTCGATTCGAATGATCTCGAGTATGAAAGGCTGCTATACAAAACATCAAAACTCTGAATATAACTATGTTTTAAGTTCAATAATAACAGGGTTATTGCTTAAATCTCATTTTCTTTAAAAACCTGAATAAAACAGTAACTTTACGTAAAACAATATAGCGTCAATAAATCACACCCTTTTATGCTCAATAAATTCTTTAAATATATTTAGGCCTTCATAGTCACCAATTAAATACATCATTAGAATTGCCCAGTCAACTATTTTCAACTCAAACATATAATTAATATCTATTTATCCAAACACCATGGATTGTTAGGATTTAGAATCCAAATATTATAATCAGTCGGTCTACCAACGCCTTTTCGCCGTGAAATCTTGTGGACAAACATGATAGACAATGAATAAAAATATTCTCAATAAATAATGGTATTATATTAAGACAAAATCACAAAAGCTGTGACTTTAGACTGTTAACAATTAGCTAATAACAAATTAATTCTGCATTGTTTAAAACTGGTAACGTCTCAATAGTCGGCAATTATCCGGACCCTTTCCGAAATGTCAGCAGCTAATGCTCGGAACCTAATGGAATTATCTCTGAAGCACTTCCAAATTGTATAGAAGAAAATTCGATGGAAGTAGCAGAGAGCTCGAAAGATATTACACGAGAGTGACAGATATAGCAATTTCATTTCGGCCCAAAAGAACGGACAGGACTTGGCCTTAAGATGGCCGTCGCAGGAGAAAAGGAAGAAAGGTATATCTTTGATCGCTCCCGAGCGACAGCCCCTAATTTCATTGGCGATGTCCTCGAGGGCTGTCATCTGGGGCCTTCCACTTCTTTTATCTTCCGCCCCTCACCATGGGGGGTTGATGGGGGCCCTCGAACCGAACATATCTTCCGGATGAGTAACCCGCCCTCTGGAGGGGGTTCTTCGTCATTACGGTAATGATGGAGGAGTAATTACCAGATTATAGAGTAATAATTCAAACAGCTAGGGGATTCTTCCATTTAGCTTATGAGTGATGGTGTTATTATTTACAAATTTATAACTCCCTTATTCACAAAAATTAAAAAAAGAAACTCAATCATAAATAAGAAAAGTAAAGCATATATTTTTTATGACCTATTAAATCCATTAACACATTAATAGCCCTACGTCTTAGTAGTGAAATGTCTCCAGAATCCGGCGATATTTTCGAAAAAGTGGTTTTAAAAAAATTATATAAATTAATGAAATCAATATAATTTGTACAAATAAACAATTTAAACAACATATTTACATCAATTACAATACATTATCCTATATTTAACGGTATTTGTCAAATCTTATATAACATATTTATGTTTTTCTAATTTTATCCTGATAACAAACACCATAATCCCTTCCTGTATCCATTTTTATTTCTCATATTTTAACCAATTGATATTATATGCCTCTGGGTAAACATTCAATTGAATCAAAACAACTCAACTGCTTTGGGGACCTTTATTTTCGGGGATGAATATATGTATATATTTTTTTATTAACTAATAATTTTCTATTATTAAAAATAATTAACTAATAGCATTCGCATCATTTGGGATGAATAGGTGAAATTTCAAAAATTTACTTTTTCACCTTTTTCGCTAGTTTAATGATGTAATTTTGTCCGACACGACAATATGGCACCTTATTTATCTTGGTTTTAGTCCGGTTTTGAACCTGAAGTTTGAGGATCATATACTTTTGATTAAATTGGCGAAAAATGTGAAAATGCCACTATTTTTAAATTGAGGTGATATCTACATCCAATAGCAAACACCACATTTGGATAGTTCATTCCTATTTTTTTAAAATACTGATCCTCGTAATAATGATTCTAGAGATTTTATTTTGTTTACAATCTTAGAACTGACCAAGTTATGAGCGTACTGATATGTGAGTTCAGTGAATCTCCAAAAAATAAGTTCAGTTATCTCGGTCAAGCTATAGATTTACCAATTTTACTATATATAGTTTTTATAACCAATGCAACGAAATAAGCATTTTCCAAATATAAAACTGAAAGTTACAATGAGGTATTATATATAAAATTGAAGAAGTAGTTAGGTTTGAAAGTAGTGGGTTTGAGTTGGAATAAAGTTTGTCATTAAGCTCATTATGGATAATTTTATTAGCAACAAAATATCATTCAGAATTTTACGTAGCGTTTTGGATTCCGGAGGAATTTGATGGCTTAATATATTAAGTTCAAAGAGGTCTTAAAATAGCACATGAGTCTTTTGTAACCATTGGGAGCTCAGAATGTTTATAGCTTTGAAGTAGTCTGAAACATATATATTTATTTTTATTTTACTTTATTTTTTACTTCAAGTCCAAGCTGAATTCCGTCATAAATGCTAACTAATGTGTTTAATTTATTCATTCTAGGCGAGCGTAAATAATCAACAATAGCTGTGTATACCTTAGAAAAATATTGAGTGGATCCAGGGCGGAGAATAACCTGTGCAAACAGAAACTTTTATTGACACAAAATTTAAGTTTAGCTCATCAACTGTTTACGTAGTCTTCTTGAATGTCAGAAATAAATAAAGAATACAAAAATTCTTTCATCGTTTGTGGTCGTTTAATAATAACCTTTTAAATGTGCGATCACCAGATCCGAAAATAGGCAAAGAAGCTCGATTAAAGAGAAAAAAAGATGAAAGCCTGTGTCTTATTGTTCCAACTTTTGAGTTATTTATTTAATATTTTGCCAAACATTACAGAAGTTTTATGAAATGGGGAGTGAAGTGGCCGAGTAGATCACCTAGTTGCCATTTCGAAATTCCTGGTTTAAATCCCGCTGCTAGCAAGACTTTTATTTAGCCGGAGGCGGAACATGTGGGTTCTAGCACCCTCTCGAAGTGAACCCAGTGGTGGTACAGGATTTTTTAAAAATATTAATGTTCAGTGTCCCACATTGCGCTGTTATGAAGTTTAACAAATCAGCTAAGATAAAGAAAACCTGTACCACTACAACCCCCGCGAACGGGTCTGGAGTTCAGTACATGGTTGAGACTGTACTGTTTCATGGACAACAGGTTGTGCAAGGAGGTGATTTGTCCTAGATCACGCTCAACCGCCAGATTTCCCCCCTTATTTTGGGTACCCACTTATACAGGATGGGTGAGGATCAATCTCTGGTCGCCAGCAGACTAAATACAACATGTCCGCAGCGGGTTATGAACCGGGGTTTTCGGCATAGCAAATCAGTGCTCTACCATTGAGCCACTCCGCTCCCTAAGAGCTCCATTAAAATGATCACGTTCGTAGTAAAATTAATAGGTGTATTCCAAAATTTTGATTTTTTTTTCAAATAGCGAATATTTACGTAACGCTTGTAAGCACTTTCAGTATTCGGAGGGTTCAGAACAAATAGCTTTTGTTGAATCGTAATAAGCAATGCAAATAAAAACCTTGTTGCAACTTGTGTTTGGACAGGGCTCGATAATACACACACACTCCTTCGATAATAATGCTATTCTTTACTTTGTCTGCATCCGATGTATTCCAGAAATGTTTGATCTGCAGATTCCGTTGCCTTTTTCTTAAGGACAGGCATGCCTTGTGTACACATGTAATGTCCTACAGCAAACATTCTATTGTTCTCCTCAAAAGCGTATACCCAGTGCAGGGGGGATTATTCGTATTTGAAATTGTTTGCGATGCATACATTAATGTGGGGATTCCTATTGTTTGTTTAATGTTTAGAATAAATGTTTTCATATCATTAAGGGGCTTGATTTCTTTTCTCTGAGTAAATAAAATTGCGTTATGTAAATATGTTTGTTCTGAATTCAGTTTTGTTTGAATGTCCATTCGCATTTCTGCCTGCGATTATAATCTCTACTCTTATTTTTATTATTTTTTGGGGTGGGGTCATACATTTGGTTTTTAATATTCATTTATTTCGAATATTTTTTTAGAAACATCGACCTAATTTAGTGAGAATTGCTTTGTTTTGAAGCCAACCATGTTGCCTAAACAGTAAATAATAATATAATAAGAATAATAGTAAAAAAATCTACCTGTACTGCATTATTAATTAATAATTTATCATTTATTACCAAGCTATAGTGCACGATAAAGTTTATTAAAAATATAGGTATTGTAGATTTAAAAAAACTGAACGGATTGTTTTTAAAAAGTATGTTATTTGGTGGAAAGTTTCAAGTAAAGAGCTTAAAGTTTCACCTATATGTTTTTTTTAAGTTTACATTTATTTACTAAATGTAAAATTCAATATTTTTTCCATTAACTTAAAAATTTTAAATAATAAACGTGATACGAATTTTTTAATGTTTACACATTTTTCATATGAAAGTTTGTTTAATACATTAAATAAGCTCCTTTTTTTTTTCTTTTTTTTTTGTTCTGCACGTGAAATGTAATCTAAACTACAAATATAAAAGATATAAATTACGTAAAAAAAGTATATAAACGACATTTTCATTATCATAAATAACTTATATATTTTGTTTTCTTTAAGGGTTTCCTCAGATTGAGGTTTCCTTCAACCAAATATTTCCTTGAATTCATTTTTACACTTTTTTCTGTCCTGTGTACCTTCACCCCTCGGAACATGGCCGTGCATACTTTCCTCAATGGCTTCTGTCCATCTTTTTCATGGTCTTCCTCACCGTTTCCTTCGGCACTCCAATTGAAAATTAAGTTAGGCAATCTTTCTTCCTTCATTTATCTGAGATGACCATTCCATTCTTTTCCATTTCAGAGCCCAAATATTTAAATTTATCCACTCGTTTTATGACATTTCCTTCAACAACAAGGTCCTCCTGATCATATATAGTCAGTTTTGCTGAAGTTTATTTTAAGGCCCCAACTATCATAAGCCTCCCACAGTTTTCGTAGCATGTATTCTGCATCCTCACGGTCTTCAGCGACAAATACCTGATTATCAGCGAACAGTAAATTATGGAGATGGCTATTAGCAATCCTTACTCCCATTTGCTTACATTTTTTTATCCGTGACATACAGCAGCCTTGCAGAAAACCTTTACTAGTAGAAAATTCCAGGTCTACGAATACCAGACAAATTTCTTTGGATTTCATTTAAGATTTTTCCAACTGCTGTCGAACTGTGAAAATATGATCGACACATGATCTCACAGCAGTGAGTTACTTCTAATGCAATCTGCCCAAAACTGTCATTATCGAATTTATCACGCAAATTCCTCTATAGTTTGAGCATTTCTTTTTATCACCTTTTTTGAATATAAAATGAAGGTGATTTGATTATATTTATAGCTTACTTAGATTTCTAAACTCTGAGATTCTAAACCAAAAATCTTTTAAGAACATTAAGTTTATTGTTATAAGTTCTAATAAAATTCAAATTCCTTTGTTAATATCATATTCATTTTTTTAATAATATATAATAGTTATATAATATATAATGGAAAGTATAGTTTCTGAAAATTGTGATAGTAAAAAATCAGTGACTTAAAATGATTCATTTATAACAATAAATGGGTATCATTCTGGAATGATTCCTTCATTCTCACTATAAATTTAATATTTAATAGAACATATCATATATCCCGCCGGATACTATTCATCAGATGATTCAGTTACGAATATCGATACACAGCTGCATTAGATACATCGATTCTTTATTAGATGTCGTGAGTATTGGTGATTAAAAGGACGAGATAAACAGAAGCGAGGAGCGGACAGGAGCTAATGTATTGCCTGATAAAAGAAACAGCCTCCGTTTTATAATAAATTAATTCTAATCTTAATAAATTATAGCTTGTGTAACTATAAAATATCTCAAAGCGTTTTTTTCTCGACGATCTTTGATAATTCTTTCATCTGTTGTTTGACCTACGTCTCAACTACATTTTTATTCCCTTATGTATGCTTTGACTCGTACATATGTAACTTGTTGCACGTGTTAGTTAATTTATATATAATGCTATATATGCAATCATCAATAACGATGTCTAAATAAAATTTACTTCTTATGTATCTAAGAAATGTAAAGATAGTACAATATTGGGAGGCAAATACATTTATATTTGCCATTTTGGGTGTAACGAAAAAATATGTTCACGTAGGCTTCCACGGTCTTTGGTATTGTGCATATGTCCTTCTCCCGGGATGGGTCGTGTGGTGTTGGCGTTGTTTGCCAAGCTTTCGCTCATCGTCCTTCTTCAGGGCTAGTCAGTAAATGAAGAGCGGATTTTTTTTTTCCCAGGCCCCTTGAAGACGAAGATCATCTGAAACAAACTTACATGCTAACGTGAATTATTTAAGAAATTTATATATGTACTTATATACAACTCTTTTCCTGCACCGGATACATTTTAAGAGGATGTTGAGTATTGAGGTTATGGGGTAAACATGGATTATGTATATAGTGATGGGATTCACTAGTTGTTTGAAAAAGATAAAAACTGGAACTAAGAGTCAATGCACCTCAATCAATACTGAGGGAACTTACATACTGTTGCCAGCGCTGTGGCCGGCTCGCTGGTCTCAATGTGCCAAATAGCGGGTCAGTGCAGTGTTGGAGGCTATCAAAGAATTTGATATGCCTCCGGGTTATAAAATCTGTCACCGTTGGGAGTCCCAGAGTGTCGTGTATTATGTCTGCCTTAGAGCGCTGTAGTGTAGTATGTCGTACTATACGCCTTAGTACGTTGTTTTGAAACTGTGAAGAGCGGATGGTGGAGTCTGGGTAATATACCTTAGGGGCTGATCTCGGTCGAAGTCGGCCTTCCCAAAACACCAACACCACACGGTCTATCCCGGGAGAAGGAAATATGCACAATAAAAAAAATACGTTGGCTAAAACTATTCAAAATGTTGTCTTATTGCTAATCCAACATTTTTGGTCTATTAAAGATATGACTGACTTTTTAATCAATATTAATAATAATTAATACTTCTTACACGATAATTCTTGGAATTCTCATATTAGACTGAAAAGACAAGAAAGTGCTATATTTTTCAGGCTGCTTCAACACTTACTAGAAAAACTCTCTAAGCTTCCGATTAATTACAAGAGACTCATATACATGACCATTTTAAGACTCATTTGGACGGAGTAGAGTTTTAGGGCTTCACTAAGCTATAGGATTCATTTCTTATCCAATCGTTCAAATCTTAAGTCCTTCCTTATTTTGTTACGAATTGTCATCCATAATGACCTTAATGTGCAATTCTTTGTTGATTTTGCCCAAAGACGATATCAATCCTTTATTCCCTCTCAAATCCTCTATTTTCAAACCTGGCTACCTCTTTAATTTTCGATCCTGAAATCTGAAAAGAAGATGGTCTCGTGACTTATTAAGTTGGATTTACTATTTGAGGATTACCTCTAGGTGTTTTTCTCTATTTGTCTTCCATGTAATAAAGTATTATTCATTATATTTATTTGTATTATAATAATAATAATAAAGCTGTAAATTTCAATCGATAAATTTTTTAAAATTATTTTTTAAATCAATGTCTAAGAAACTTGTACGCAGACTCGAAAATCCATTCCCTCTGTTTAGTTGAACCTTCGACACCTTGCCATTAATGAATCACTTCATTTAACATTAACATTGCATTCTACCCTTCGCAAAGAATCTACTCCATTTTTTAAAACATTTTTCAAGTTTATCTCTTATATTGGGTACTAAATTTTTCCTATATCAACTTTCTTCTTGTATTTAAGAATAAGTGACGTAACTTGTACTTTAGTACCTATATTATTAAATGCATTATCAATTATGAACGGTAATGAATTTCTCTTCCAAGTGATGTTGAGCAACATGTAATCCATATTTATACTGAATATACCAATTTCAGTTCCAAACACGATCCCTCTCTCTCAACATTTTACGATCGCTATTAAAACCGGCTCTTATGAACTACAGCCATAAAACCGCCTGACGTCATTAAAGCTAGAGAGGAACAACCAAAAGCGAGCGGGTTATTACTCCTGCACTGATTAATTCTACTTGAAATATTTAGTGGGAGAAAGCGAGGAGGAACATAGAAGGAGATAGTTGCAGTGTCGTAGGAAATTTGCCTGTTCTCGACACACATCCCGGTTCGTTACCCAGAGGATATAATAATTGAACCTCCAGGTCGGAATTATTCTATCGGAGCATCGCTTGTCCAGGTAACGATCGACCCTTCTTTGGAACAGACGTAATGCTTTTTACATCCCAGGCACTAGCAGAAATGGGTTCGAGGCCTATGATATATTATTCATATGGCTTGTAGAAAGTAACAGGAGAAATCCCCAAAATAAAGTCTTAAGTCTCGATAATTTATCACAGGTGTGTGTGTGGAGCGTCTTGGAGCAAGGTTGCTTATGCAAAATGCAAAAGGTTTTTGTTTTTTTTATGACGAAAATAGGGTTTTCTGTTTTTTGAGTAATTTCATCCTCAATTAAAACAGTTCGATTTAAACCGATGAAAATAACCGGTTATTTTATAGTTACTTCCCATCGATTCATTTTATTTATGATTTCACTAATAACAGGTGCTGGGATCGTTACATCTAACTTAATAACTACGTGTTGATCCTAACAACAACAAAAAACCTCCAGACAACTGCTTCTATTTAAAGTTTGGACTATAAGTGTCAGTTGTGCTGCATTTGCCTTCATTGATGCCTTTTTCATTTGGTGTGTTTTCTGAAAATGTCTGAACTGACGAAAAGTTGACCGGTTGGTTTTTCCAGTATTTTAGATACAATGCTTAGTTATAAGAATTATTGCTACGGAAACACAATACTATAAAAATAAAATTAAGGTAGTCTGTATTAGAGTTAAGCAAAGTAATCAGTCTGATAATTTATTACAGTAATTCGTCCTTAGATGGTAGACGATTTAGTTTGTAAACGATCTCTGTGTAGCCATTTAAATTCCTTTACATTTAAAAACCCAGTATGTCTCATCATGTGCTCCAAAGCTAATATTTTTTAACTTTGACACCCTATTCAAAAATGTACGAATGTATTCATAAATAAAATTTTAAATATGATTTTCCGACTAATTAATGTCTTATGCTCAGGGTGCAGCAGATGAAAGTTCATCTCAACTTCATTTTTGTATAGCGGACTGTAAAGGAGACATACAAAATGATAATTTGGTTTCTTGTTTTCAGCAGAAGATGGGAATGATGATGGATCTGTATTATACTTACAATTGAGTAAATCAAAAATCAATATTATAGAGTAAAATTTTCAATTTACAATCCACTTAAAAGCTTCTGTTGGTTCTTCTATATAACAATATATGACATTGCGTTTTTTTTATGACGAAAAAAAGATAGTCTGTTATTGGAGAAATTTCACCCTCAATTAAAACAGTTCGATTTTAACCGATGAAAATAACCGGTTATTTTATAGTTACTTCCCATCGATTCATTTTATTTATGATGTTACTAATAACGGTGCTGGAATCGTTACAAATAACTGCTCGAACGGTATGACATCTAATTTAATAACTGCGTGTTGATCTTAACAACAAAAAACCTCCAGACAACCTAAAACCATGGAAAATAAAGTGATTTTTTAAAATAAAAATCGTTGATATTAGTTTGTGAAATTGTCCTGTTGTAGTGCTAGTAACACCCACCATAGTTAGTTGTATTTTCATAATATTATTTCAGTTACTTCATTGATTTCTCTAAATTTTATTTATATTCTTATTTTAATTATTTTAGTATGCGTTTAAAACAAACAAATTGTAATGTACATTATGTCCGATATGGATTGATCAGTATGCTGTGTATTAAGTCAATCCAATATAATTGGACAGCACTGCTGAAAATAAAGCATTTCTCTCTCTGATTCGAGAGAGAACCTAATTTTAATCAAAAAATAATAATTTAATATTGATAATCTATACTAACACAATCTATTATTGGATTATTTACAAGCCAAATCCATTTGGACTGGTACTATTGAGTCTAATATAAAATAATAACCCAAACAATGAAACACAGTATATTTGGGGAAAACGATCGCTTCCATAGTCCCAAAATCGGCAAGATCTTTATAGCACACAGTTACCCGTCAGTAACTTAATGTATTGAAATAATTGTTGAATGAAATTGTTATGAAATAGAAGTTTCATCAATGCTTCGTGTTGTCTGCTTCCATAATGTAAACTTCCTTTAGCTCCTCTTCTTTTACATGTATGTTTACAAGCTCTACGTTTAGGATAAGGGAGTTCATAGTCAATAAGTTATAGTATAATGGTAGCCAATAGTCAATAAGCCATTACTTACTTATACTTGTTACTTATAGCCATACTTGTTTATAAAAGTAAATCTTTTGTATATCCATATTATATCTGTTCATATCACCATAAATATATATCTTTCTTACAAATCGTCCACCGTCTGTTAACAGAGAATTATTAGTATTAACATTTAGCTGCTATTAACAAAAACAGCGAGCTCATACATTCGCTTGACTAATCACAGTAGTAAACGTCAGACTTACAAAAGATCCCGGGTTGTAAATGCAAATGTAAGCTTATCCACTATCACCAGTTACGAAGGGGCTAAGCTGAGGCAGTAGGGCTTCATATTGTAATGGTTACACAATGCTAACGTGAGGAACCCTTAGCATTGCTTACACAACCGTTGTCTAACCCCTCGGGTTTCGGGAGTCTCAACTCTCTGATTGTGTGGGCAGGAGTAATTAATGTTGCCAATCTCTGATCAAAGTTGTGATTGTTTGATGAAATTACACGTATTGAGGCCCTCCCTGTTGTGCAGCTGTCGGTTGTACGATGAACGGGATAAGTTTGGGGTTTCCGCGAGAGAGAGTCAAAGTTAGGTATAGAATGGCTACCGTTCAACAAAGACAACTTGTCGATTAAATAGATAATGGAAGTTAGTTTAGATTAAATTAATTAACTTTCTCATAAGATTATATTGATTTATTTTTTAGACAGGGGGAAGGATTGTAAAATCTAATGCTGGATTGTACAAGGATAGAATAGGATAATAATTTTAATCTGGGACCAGAATATTGAGAGTAACAGAACTATACAAAAATAATATAATACATAACTGGCAAAGAATCTGCATTCTAAGAATCATACAGTATTTTCATAAATATTACAAAATAATTATAAACTAAAAGGTATCTTCTGGTCAAGAAAACAAATCAAACAAGGTAAAACATCAAATTTTACTAATGATAACGTAATCCTAATGTAATAAAATTATTCAGATTGGTATTAGGAAGCTTTTTAATTAATTTAAATTATAAAATAACTTGTTTAAATAACAGAATGAATTTTTAAAAGCATGTTAAGTATTAATTTAGAATGATTAGATATACACCTAAAACATCTGATGAATGTTGATTAAATATAATATGTTTACAATTTATTTGATTTTCTTATTAATTATTATAATTTTAAATATATTTATTTTTGGTAGAGCACCACAACGGAAATGTGGGAGACCCGGGTTCGAATCCCGGCCCTGGACATATCTTTTCTCATCAAAAATAAAAATATTTAAAATTATAACAATTAATAAAAAAATAAAATAAAATAAATTATAATAATATATAGGTAATGTCGTTAGTCAAAAAGATCCTAATTAAAGTAATTCTTCCCCTTTTTTATATTGCAACTTGCGAGAACACGGGGATATGGGATCAGTGAAGAGTGAAGAATGGATATGTCTGACCGAGGTATAGCTCAATTGGTAGAGCACCACAACGGAAATGTGGGAGACCCGGGTTCGAATCTCGGCGCTGGGCATATCTTTTCTCTTCACAAATAAAAATATTTAAATAATATATTTACAGTGCATTGTTTCAAATATAAACATTTGATGTGTATTATAAACAAAAAAAAAAAAGATCAAAAAAAGATATACAATGGTTGGTTGTTAGACTCGAGTAGAACAGGTGCGTTAATTCTTAATAAGGATATTATCGATTTGTTTCCCGGTGACACCTTTCCTAATCCATACTTCTGTTGCTATTAGTTCCCTACGGGCGACCAAACTAGTTACAATCCTACAAGTTAATAGTTTCAATAACCATTGTGGCTGTGTCTTTGTAAATCAAATGTGGTTGTCATATCGAATTACTTCTTCATATGAAGTCATTACGTGCTTTAGGCTAAATTTTTTTTTTTTTTTTAATTCAATTTATTGATATTTACAACTATAATACTATTACAATAAGTAAATCTGCTATATGTACAATACGACTTGAAAAGCACTTGTGGAGAAACTACCCATCGGTAGCACTCCAAAAAGTTCTATAGTAGATAGTCTCGAGGCCATCTTCTTTTCAGATGCCTCGGAGGGTTATCAGGAATAGTATGGGAAGCAAGTTGAGAGACTAGCGGATTCAAGTGTGTATGGAGCTTGTCATGGAAGGATAGGTATCTAGTTTGGGCCAAAACAGTAACATATGGGATATTAAGATCATGATGGATGAGTTTGTTTGTGACATAATAAGGAGCATTGAGGATTTTACGAAGGATTTTGGATTGCAAGGATTGGATACGAGATGAATTGGATGGTTTAGTAGAGCCCCAAAGCTCAACTCCGTATGTCCAAATAGGCCTGATAACTGTCATGTAAATGAGTCTTTTGTAATTTATTGGGAGCTTAGAGCGTTTGTCCAGTAAATGTTGAAGTAGGCGAAAACGACGAGCAGTTTCTTGTCTTTTCAGTCTTGTATGAGGATTCCAAGTGAGACGTTTGTCCAGATGGAGTCCTAGGTAGCGTACCTGTTCGACAGAGTTCAGAGGAATATTATTAAAGGATACAGTAGGGCAGGAATTTGTAGGTTTACGACGAAGGGTGGAGGTAATTTGATGGGATTTGTTAGGATTAATTAGGCTAAATTTAATTTAAAATAATCATGCTCTATGGATTTAATTATAAAAAATCAAGAGTTAGCGAGCTTGAAGGATCTATTCTGATACCAGTAATCGTTGTTAAGAACCCACACGTTTACCAGTCGATTCAGGGATATATTAACTTTTTAGACATGCACTGGTTACTAACATCAGAGACAAATACATAAATATTAATATATTGATTAATATTATTTTATACATTAATACTACTAATCTTTTTTAATTAATATTATTTTATATTCTTATTGTAAAGATGAGTCAAGAGAGGGGACTAAAGCAAGGTGCAACTGCTTACAAACCCAATGGTTGTGATTTGGAATCCTGGTCAAGACATTCTCAGAGTATCATCCCAACCCTCGGATATATTAGAACCTTTAGCCTGCTGGAGGCAATACAAAACGTCATGGCATAAAAGTGATGAATACTCCACTTGGCACTTCTACAGAGAATCGCATTGTGGTTTTCAGGATAGCCTTCCAAAGTTCAGGCCAGCTAAGCCGGCATGCATCGTCGAAGAAATATGCCTTCATGTGCCCGATGATGAACAACCATAATCCTTGGATCTAGAACAATTTTTCACTGCATCTGAGCCCGATTGTGACCTTGCAATGCGCTATAGTAATGGTTCGATAGGTAAGGGACCCTGGATATACTTATGTCTGCATAACATCCACGTCGCGGGGATATATGACCTCTAGCTCTACCCGAAAAAAAAGTGTAAATCATAATAATATTACCTCACATTATAATTATATACCATAGTAAAATAATAAAAATGAAGATGATATGGGATTTATTTAACAGGATATAAACAATAATATTGTTCAATATCTGTGCCCCGGGAGTAAATACCATGACCCCAAATAAGTAATATTTTAGGTAAATTTCTATAAATAAATACTACAATCATTACTTCCAATTACTTGTCAATACCAATAACAATTCATGAATAACGAAGAAATAAATTTTAATAGTTTATAGTTGTGGAAAATTGGCTGTCCTCAACAAGTACAAAAATGCGAGATGGTGTCCTTTAACTCCAAGGACAGATTCTATTTTTTATATAATATTTCAGAATTGACAAAATAAAGATCATTCTGTCAACAATATCCGTCAACTTTTAAATTGTGGCTTGTAACATTTTTGCCCGCACCTCTACAATTGAAAGTTGTAGAAAATAAAAATAAATTGATTGTTAGGAAAAGTATTTTTATCGACTGAAGATAAACCTTTACTTCTTGGTGATAACAATACAATTCAGGAATGACCGGAATACCCTCTTCCAAATTTCCAGAGAACTCCAGCCCCGGATGGCCATTACCGGCTACTAACGGAGCGTGCGGTACCTCCCCGGCCCAGTGTGTGGGTTTAATGAGGTGTAGGGGCCAATCAGATCGCGGGGGGGCGACAACATGGGAAGAACATCGCCCCCCTTGGGCTAATGGAAGCCCCGGTGGACGAGGCTAATGATATGCGACCCGCGGGACATCCGGAGCCAGCGGTGTAACAAAGAAGGTAATTAATAGTTGGGGAAGGATGTCGAGGGAGATCTGTCCCAGTTGCGATCAATGGCTACGGGAATCGCTAATTTAGGATTTACATTTCGCGTGTTGACGGTGATAGCCGCCATTGTTACCTTTCGCAATTAGAACAGTAACACAGAGCTAATCACTATATTCAGTCCTTTTCAGAATTATTAAGTTTAATTATATAGTGCCGCGCGTGTATGGAAAGGGCTTACAAATTTGTTTGCCACTGAATTAATGATTCCTTTCAGACTTTTGTTTCGTTATCACGAAAAAGTGATATTTATCCACTCAAGAATGTTGCGTGTCCTAATATCGTGCATTGTTTGCTAATGAGAAAATGGAGAAGTGCAATACTGAATTTCTTTCTTCTTTGAAGTTAAGAACACTTCCAGATTATCCAAATTCACTCAATCTTCACGTAGTTCTTGTAACATTTTTGACTCCTACATTGTATTATGCCTAGTTATTAAAGAATTTAAGAATCATTAAATTTCATATTCTTCTTCGTCTATATTATATAGAGATCTATATATAGAGTGTGCAATGTTGAAACAAAATTTTTCTACACACTGTGTGGTTTTGTCGAGCGGAATATGTCGAGTACTCCGGAGTCAAACCATATTGATCTCCTTGTTAAATAACTTTCTCGCCTATTTCTAAACATTATAAAACGAATGCTCTTAGTTTTAATTTATTAAGAAATGCATATTGTATTTGTGGGTCAGATATATTGTTATAGAAGTTAAAACTTACGGTGTCCTGATGTAATAATATACAAGTACAAATACGAGAAGTCATTATCTTTTTTCAAAGTTTGATGTTAATATATATATATATATATATATATATATATATATATATATATATATATATATATATATATATATAATAGTGTAATGCCAATATCCTAGAAGTAAGGATTACCTAAAAGTAAATACAGATGTTGCAATGTAATGATAAAGGGGAATTGTGTAGCCTCATCTTGAGGGGAGGGACCCCCAAATTACAATGGATCATACTTCAATAATGGTAACTGATGAGAATATATATAAAGAAATTCAGATACTTTGATCCCTAACGCCTCAAGTGCCAGATTTGTATAAAATTGGTATGGATATATAAAAGTAATGACAAAGAAATCAAATAATATGAAACAGTAAATGTGTAGTAGAACAATACGGGGCAGTGGTGGGATGTTAGTAGCATTCCGATATGAAACAATACTGAATATCAATTCTGGTTCAAGTTGATCATTCCAATTACGAATTTTCATGGACAGTTAATAAATGATGAAAATGAATTATAACGAACAGATGAAATTGTTTCCAACTTATTCGAATCAGAGGGCTCGCTGGCACGATTGAGTTAGGAGTGGGTGAATATTAATCAAAAAGTTAAAACAAAGCTCTCAAAGCTGAGGACGAAATGAAGTGTACTAACTGGCCGGCCATTCACCGGCTGGATCCTCCCAAACCAGCACAGCTGAACAAGCACAAAGCCGATTAAATAACCACGCCCGCCCTTAAAATTAGGATTTTGTGAATCTAGAATTAACTTCATTCAACTCTGTTCTGAAAGGGTTTTATGCCTCATGTTCAATATTGGAGCTAATTTAGTACTCAGCCATCAGAGGGTTTTGGTATCAAAATCCTCTTCAAGCAAACATAAGCCATACTTCATTATTAAACAAATTTAACTCATTCACTAATTGTCTTATTGCTTGGAAGTCACCTGGTCATTTTTTGTAAAAAAAAAAAAAAAGTATATGATAGACAAAGAAAGAAAATAGTGTTGAAAACGCGCTCTTAAAATTTGAAGTGTCAGTACCTAGTATGATCCAAAACCTTTCTGTGGAGAATTCGTACGCCATTGATACCATAGTTGAGACCATATTTTTTTCTGTTTACAGGAACATCTGCCTGAGAGGCATCGAATCCATAATCGGAGTTTGGTTAAATGTAATAAAGGGGTGTCGTTTCAGAAATATTGATACACCGGATCCAGACAGAAGCTGGCAAGTGGAGATCGCCGGATGTGCGGCATCTGTATCTGCTTGTGTTCTTACTATTCAACAATGTGCACGCTCTAAGTCAAAATAGTCGTTTATATCAAATCCAATTTGACTTATCTGACTGGACACTTATTTTATTGGAGCCAATTTTTCGGCTAGTTTCGGTCTCTTCTCTTTTTGATCATCATTTCATAATATACTTTCCCTCTTCTACCGCTATGCTTTTTAAGGAACCGGGACCAAGTCTCTCCTTCATGTCCAGTCCATTACTCTGCTCCCCTTACGCTGTCCTCTCAGGAAATTCGAGGTCATCCTCTGGGACTTTTCCCCTCTGTAGGGGTCTTATAGGTCTTCCTGGCGATTCACTCTGTTTCCATCCTAAGGAGGTGTCCTAACCACCGCTTGAGTTTTTCCAGGATAGTCTCAGCAGGCTTAATATCGAGATTAGCCCGTCGAGTTTTGTTGTATCCTATCTCTCCTAGTTTTCCTACCTACTATCCCCAGTAACCTCGTTTCAATAGCTTGTATTCGACATCTGTGCTTTGAAGTCAAGGTCCACGATTCGGAAGAGTAAGATAGCATAGGAAGGAAGGTCGATTTATTGACGATCAGTTTGGTCTGCCTTGTCACCTCTCTTCTTCCTCTCTTCACTTTTTATATTTCATTTTTCAGTATCACAATTTCCTTTTCAATTTAAGAAATTAATTTTTCACCTTTCATTATGGATCACTATTTTTTCTGATAACAGATTAATCTAGTAGCGGTTGTACTCTTTGGGATTTATGCGCGTAGCCCTGATGAGACAAGTGGGATCCTCGAGGTAGTTTATTCAAATAGATATTGTTTTTTTAATCAGAACTAGAGTTAAGATCATATTTAAATAATGATTTAAAAGTCTATTGCTGTAAATAAAATATTATTGGTTTTAAACTGTAGTATGTTAGGTTTTGATACACGTGGCTGTACTTGAGAGGTGAAGTCCGGCCTAACTTGATCAATAGAACCAGGATAAATGAATCCGATTGGCTGTCACCGGAATAGCATCCATAGCAACGATATATATTTATATTCCTTAAAGGCGATTCTCTAGAAAATGACTGAGTACTAAATTATTGGAAGTCCGGCAAATAAGTTATTATAAATATGTAAAAGTATAATATCTGAACACCTCTGATGGATAACTGGTTAAGTAACTTGACAATACATTTACTATGACTTAATTGTGCTGAGGGAAGCGTAATTGTATCATTCTCGTAATGCATAAGTGGCTTAGTCAAACCTTGTCTTGAAATCTTTGTTTATTGCTTATATTATAACCCCATTGCAAGCCAAAGACTTGGAGAATGATACGAATCCGCATTCCTCAGTACAATTAAATCATTGTACACTTCTTACAACTAACAAGTTACACAATCAGTTATTCATCAGAGCTGTTCATGCTCAGATATTATATTTGTATATATTTAATATGATCTTTGTCAGACTTCCGTTTTGTTAATACTTCGCCCTTTTTTGGGATAATCCCCTAAATAAAACGTCGTATTGTAAATCGTAGCGTTTATCCAGTAAATGTTGAAGTTGGCGAAAACGTCGAGCAGTTTCTTGTCTTTTTAGTCTTGTGTAAGGATTTATTTTATTTAAATTAAATTAACATTAACAAAAATATATCGACTTTTCAGGGTTAAGCAGTTCAATGTTCAAATTCTGAACTGTTACTCAAAGGAGTGAATCTATTGTTCCGTTACTATGGGTCTTATTGTGGATGTATTGAACTAGTAGTTCGTGAAACTAACTCGTCTGTACAACAATATATACCGAATATTCAGCTTTAAACAATAGTATCGAGATAACAAATGGTATCGTATCATCGAATACGACCCACGTGAGATACCTGACCCAGAAAGACGTTCCCTTTCGTAACGAAGAAGTCGATGACCAAGAGGTGTATGTAGGGCGGAAGTAGAATTGAATAATAGTAATAGACTGTTTTATTCATTTGTTGTTAGAATAACATTTCAGAAGGGCTAACGCCTTAAAAGTCACGTGTTGCCTCGGTTCATTTCCACGCAACTCTATTTCAGCACGCGATCTCCCGTGGTGAAAAAATTCTGATTTAATCATTTCATTAAAGCTCTTATCATAAATTACATAGGAATTATAACCCAGCTGAACCTTAATTTTCGATACATCAAAAGTCCTACCTACCATAAGCTCCTTGCTGTTGCGCATTTATTATATTCGTATTGAGATATACGGCCCACATTACAAACATTTTTTTACTTTCTCTTAGTCAGGAGAAGAAAAACAAATGCGCGAAAATTTGAATCAGAATTGTCAACACAATACCACTATAAAATATTAGTAAGCAATGAGGCGATTCGAATAGTAGACCGAAGTGTAGGTGGGAGGATTGCGTCAGGGTTTGGATTTGAATGATAATAGAGAATGAACCCTAGATGAAATAAAGATTCCAATATTATGCATATTGAAAATTACATTTTTTAATATTTTAGGTGCATATTAAATTTACATTTAAAATTTAAACGATAACCATAATGTACTTTGAAACAACAGAAGCCCTTAGAAAAGCAGTACCCGGAAACGAGCAATTACAATTAAAAAAGCAATTACACAATTACACAGGCCGGCAAAATGTTTGAAGCAAATACCAAGATCGGAGCCTCAACCAAGTCAGTTTGAATATAAAATGACGTCAAATTCTTATAATATAATAAAGACATCATATAATGCTTCGGGTGGGCGCTAAAATCTGACAAAGTGTTAAATAAAGCTCTCCGCATTGAGAAGATTAAGCATTGCTGGCACTTTTATTGACAAATAATTTCGGGGTTATGCAAATTAATCGCCAAGGTCGCTGTTTGAGATGGTAAATAAAAATCGTTTGCCCTAATCACAACGCCTCTAAATCAGAATAATTTAGTATCTATAACATTTAATTATAAATCTACAATTAGGAATCAACATTACTAGACGTTTGTCTAAAATGACTACAGTTCCCTCTTAAGACTAAATGATGAATTTTAAGACAGCGTTACAAACAAGATTTAAAAACAGACCAAACCCTTTCAAGAAATCCATTATTTTAAGAACTAATTACCATTAATTTACTGCCAAGGAAGACAAAAGTGCCATCCATGGCTATTGTCCAAATTACATTTATTTAAACAACGTACAAGGTAAGTATCCTTTAAATGTATAGTTTACAACATTGGAGCAATAAATTTTAAAAAAAAAGTGACTGCCTTGCCAACTGTACTATAAATGATACGGCAGTGACTAAATATAAATAAGGAGTATGATTGTTCTTTTTAAAATTGGACAACAATAAACTATTTCTTAGAGGACTCTCTTGTGTACTTCATTTCCTTCATTCTCCCCCAAATGGTGGTTGAGAGAAAGAAAATATCGTTCATTTATCGTATGGATACCCTATTGGGAAAGGGCACCTGTAGAACATCGCTGTGCCGTCGAAAGGTTAGCTAAGTCATCAGTCGCTTTCCGATCAGTCACTGAGGCACGCTTCCCAAAGGTTGCCTTGTAGGGCGTGCGAGGCCTTAGAGAGTTGCCACATTCGAGCAGAGTTTTGACACTTGGTCGGGTTCACAATGATCTGGTAAATATAAGAAAATTTTGCAGGTTCGATTTCCGTTATATGAATGGAGAAACGAACCATCTGTTGGTCCCTCTTGTTGTAATAATGGTATCCGTTCGGCAGAAGGTATTGAGGGCTGTTACGACACCATTGTGGTCTCTTTGGAATTCGCACGGGTCCACCATTGCGGTATCTTCGCATTCAAAAAATGGCAAGGTTTTTAAATAACCACATTGTGATATGTTAATGTGGAGACAATTTATTGTTTTTTGAGTAGGTTAGTTATCTAGAGGTGATCATATCTATTTAGAATTTTTTTGTACAAGGTATAGTTGCGATGTAAATAAAGAATAATAACAAATTACTTATGTCTGTCTTTTATAACAAAATAATTTTAACTTGACAAAAATAAGTTAAAAAGTCAATAGAAAATACTTACATAAATTTTGTAAAAACTCAAAATAATTTAGTTCTAAACAATAAATATCAACAATACATGTCTGTGTAAAATGTATTGGGGAAAAAATAGAATAATAAAATAAAAATCGTTTTTTTTTCTTTCATATATTGAGTCGCAATCTAATAGGTGTTACCTTATTGTGTTAAATACCTCGAGTCTGCTGCAGTACAGGTTCGATTCCGGCCAGGAAAGAATGAAATTTATTTCCTAGAACATCCACTCATTCATCATCCACGGAAGAATTTCCACGTCCTGTTTAAGTTATAATGAGATTGAAAGAGCGTTAAGCACAAGCAATAACATATCCAACATAATCGGTATTACTTTTTTTTTTAACATTCATAATTTCCAATAATCCGGAGTATATTAAAAGAAGCATAATGTCGGTATGGCATCATGCTCAGCCACACACTGTGCCTTTTACCAAACATTTCTTAAATTTCAAAAACAGAGTTTCTGCCTCATTATTCGTGGAATCATATTTACGCCTTTTAAAACTAAAAATATCTTTCATTAGTCATAATGTAGTAAATCAAATTACCTAGACATACTCTTATGAAGTCCGACCAACAGTTGAAAGATCGCAAACATACAGTCTTACGAATATCTACGCTAGGACGATCTCAAAGGAATACCTGTTTGCAATGCTGTATGAACCTCCACGCTGAGAGGCATTGGTGGTAGGCAAAATAAGAAGAAACTAAACATACACCAAAATATTTACTGACGTAACATTAAGTGAGAAATTGTAGTATCTAATGCAATAGGTTCTAAACCTACTTCTGTATAAGTAATACTTTATTTATTTTTCAGGTTACAGGAGCCCATTTAAACAGACGACGGCATTCAGAGTAGAGCGGCCTTTGTGATGGTATTGAATAGAGCGAAATGAAAGAAACCATCCCAGTAGAGAAGTCACGGGTGCCATTCAGCTAAGAGTGTCCCCGTGCGCGGGGCTAGGACATGGGCATTAGGGAACCATGCGCTGCTCTCCCATTTGTCTATTTCCTACTTTTATTTGTGACAGCTACTGTCTGTCGGCGCTCCTTTAATCTATCTGTGTCTATCCAAGGCCAGCACTGCATTGTGCAACATCTTTAAAGGAATTGCTAGACCATGTTCATTAAAGAAAAATTAATAGAAAAAGGAGCGAAACATTTATTAATTTTAAAGATAAGAGAAGATTAGGCTCAAAAGTCGATAACTCGGCATTTTCAAGAATTCCATTTTTCGCACATTTATCGCTAATTTAGGCAAGCAAATTTCTGTAATACGTAATATTTCGTTGTTTTCGTCCGGTTAAGAATCTGATGTTTCAATAGCATAAAGCATATCTTGGCTAAACTTGGCAAAAAATGTGAAATAGTCAATTTCGGAAATTTGACTCTATTGATCTCGAATACCTTTTATACAATATTGTTCTTGGAACTAAGAAATGTTAGGACAATGAAATTAAAAGAATACAAGACTATCGATACTACTACACCAATTTATTAAAAATTAAAAGCATAGTGAAGTAATTTTCTTCACTCAAGTTTAGGTCAATCCTTTTCTGATTTTTAAAACTAAAAGTCTATAGTCTATTATCTCAATGAAATGCTTGAGAGGAGCTGATCTCGTAAACATCATGTTATGTGACAGTACAAGTCTCACATTAGGACCATCCATCCTAATATCCTTAAATAATATACGTCAAATTTGCTTTTAATTATCGAATTTGCTCTTAAGTTTTGCAATATTTTATGTATTTAAACTACTTCTTGGATGTTTCTGAAAAACTAAATTGAAGGGTTTGCTGCAAAAAGGAAGTAGCTACAATTTTTCAAGTTTTGGGGAAACCAAAAAAAACGTTTAAAAAATTCAAATTTTAAGTTATGTAAAAATATTGTTGTTGCTTATTTTCAATTATGATGTTTACATATTAGAACAGTATTTTCATTCAAAAAATATCATCCAAATGTCGGTGCTACGTGGATACTACCTCTTTATTGCCCAAAAGAATGGTATATAAGGAATGGAAGAATACGTTATGTCTCGGAAAAAGGTGTAAAAATAAATATAATGTACTATTATTATGTATTTTTTATTCAAAGAAAATAAAGTACAGCAAAATTATTAGTTTTAGAAACACAAAATAACATTCCAGCCAGGGGCATATCTTTTCTCTTTAAAATAAAAATATTTAAAATTCAAAACAGCTGACCAATAATTATAAAAAAATTATAAATAGTAATATGACGAAAGTCAAGAAGATCCAAAAATTAAAATTAACGTTCAAAGAACATTCGTTCTCGTGTTTACATCACAAAAAATTGCGAGAACACGGGGGCATGGGATCGGATAAGAGAAAGGATTTGTCCCTTGCCGGCAGGTGACCCTGGTGGCTCAATTGGTTGGAGCGCTGTCACGGAGAGACAGAGGTTCCGGGTTCAAATCCCGGCCGGGGGCATATCTTTTCTCTTTAAAATAAAATAAAGGTGACATCATTTCAATCGCCACATTCTCCTTCTGTAACATCTGGGTCATTAGAGCTGCATACTTTTTGTGCCAAATAAAAGAGGGTTTTTTTTTGGCACAAGATAGTGTTTATAACTCCCAACAGCTATTGGATGGAGCTACTTCGTTTTTGCAACAAACCCATCAATTATTAAAATGTTTCATCATCTATTTAGAAGCTTTAGAAACAATTCGTATGAAGATAAAATCATCTAGTTCAAACGAATTCATACCCGATTCATATCTAATATTATTTACTTGAGACATGCATTGTTTCAGCCATATAAGATATTTTTTTCGGGACTTGAATAAATGTGAATGTCACATAAATATAGGAAATTTCAATTTCAATACATTGAATTGTACAAACTGAATGGGTTGTATTTAGCTGAGAAAATTATACCGCTTCGCCCTGCCGCTACCGTAAGTCAGAGGTCGTATGACAATGACAATATCATCTACGAACTCCCGGATGATACCCATACGGCACCCGACTAACATATTAGCGCGATATCAAGCCTCATCATCGCCCGTGATTGGAGTGCTCTGATGATTCTGATCCCTCAGAGGCAGATCAATCCGCTCATTATCTCGAAGGATCTAGACTGCAGCCTCCCGGCCTGTGCTCGTTCATGCTGCCTCAGGGAGCATCGACTGATAACGCAGAGAGGTGATTACGATAGTGGTTATTGGCAAAACAGAAATACGATGTGCGGTGGATCTGTGCCGTTATCGTAATGTGGTGTCGTTAAACATTTTTTAAATATTGAATGGATATAAACAAATACACATCGTGCTTCAAGGTTTATTGCCATCTGTTCTCTTAAACTTCATCGCTTTGGTTTTGAATCCAGGATCATCCAGAGATTTGGAAGATTTCCCAAGGGATACCCAACTATATTCAACCCCAACTATATTCAAGAAAATAGCGAGGAATTGAATTGGAAAATATTGTCTTTGGAAGTTCGTATTGTAAGCAGGGAAAGTAAATCACTTAAATCCAGCAAATTATTATTATCACTATTATTAAATCATTAATTAAATTATGGTAATTATATCATTATTAATTTAATAATAAAAATCTTAGCAGAATCCGTAAAAAAAACGAAGAAAGTTAACATGGACAAAATTATTATCATTGATTTATACATATTTGCCCCATATGAGTGGCTTTATTCCATCTTTATGACTTTACTAAAATGGGTTACTTGTTTAATTGTTCACTACGATTTAAATAACATAGTAAAATAGATTTGTTGATATCTAGCTGGGATAGCAAGGTAGCTCATCTGAGAGTAGGTTACTTGCTTGCTGTTTTCAAGGTCCTAAGTTTGAGAACGGCAGATTAATTATTTATTGTTTAAAAAAACCATAGCGGATATTCTTAATAGGGGCAAAAATTGTGATTGTGAGTGTGATCTCGACCATATCAGCTCCTTGTACAACCGTTGGATGTTTGATTCCATTTATTTTCCAAATTACCTTGCCAGAATACTGTTCCTAGCCCAGCCCGATGCAATATTATGGTTTCTGTCCATTAACCTTTAGCGGAAGAAGGGACCGCTGGACGCGATATAAACAAGATAATTACAGACAGGGACCGTCAGCTTTTAGAAGAGTTGTAATAATTAAAAGGCACTCTCACCACCCTCCGTACCAAGATTCATTTCCCTACCCGAGGAAGCGATTCCAATTTAATAACTGCGATTTATTTTCTCCTCATTTATTCAAAACGTCCATTTGTAAAGGGAATAACAAGAAGTGGTGATTACGGTAACTGCTGTAGAATGGGGCAAGATTTTTCATTCAGAAATTGCGAGTCTAGTGTCATTTGTTCCGTGACAGAACAGATTCATAATGTCGACAATCTTCCTAAATTATTATTCATTTATATTCCAATTATTTTTAACCTGTACACCGTTTCATTTCTCAAAAGCATAAATGCCAGAATACACACACCATTGGAGGTACCATTATACAGAGTAGGAACACGGTTCATCATCCAGGTTTGACCGGATGTGACCAAAGAGTGGTCCAAATGGATTCCATCTGCAGTTAATGCGGATGATGACTGAGGCACGGATACTTTACATAAAATTCTCCTCCATTTCCTGTCCATGATGAAAATGGCATTGCTTTTTGTATTAGAGATTTACGGTTTTCGGGCTTTATGGTCATGAGGGATTTCTACCTAAAACAAGATATGAATATAAACTAGAGTCATAAACTGCGTTATCGCTGACCCGATCTTGCCAGTATATAAATGTACTTCTGATTAACTTACTTTAATGGGTTGGTCCTTTGTTTTAAAACGATTCAATGTTGAAATGTATTTTATGAAATTGTCTCTATTTAGGGTGGTATCCTCAACTTCTCGATTCTTCAATATCGATAAATAGCACACAACTCCAAGGTTTGTTGACAAAAAAAACCCAACGTTTCGATCCATATTGCAGGTCTTCTTCTTGGCTTGTGATGTCAAATGTCTAGGTTTAGCTCAAGTGTGTCACGTCAAGTTGGAGTTATACCATCTTGACTCCATCACAACCAATTTGGGTTGAAGCGTTGGCTTTCCAATAAACAGCTCTCCCTACTTTTGGCCTCCTCCCGGACCATTTTCTTATTCTACAGCCTCGGTGAATAAGTCTCCAAAATGAGTTTCTTGTATTTAAAAAAGTGGAATCGAGTTATTTTCATAGTGAATAAGGGGCTGTGTAAGGCATTGGCATGAAAAGGAGTTATTTTTGGATCTTAGGAGTTATATTAGACTCCATTTCAAGCCAAAAACTAAGAGAATGATACGATTTCGGTTATCTGAAAGCAGTTAACTCTCTCTGGATAAAATCCGATTCAACCATTTATTCACCGGGGCTGTAGATATAAGGCCAACTAGTATTATTCCAGAATAAGACATTCATACAGTAGCTTAGTAGTGTTACTTTTAGAACTCCTGGCAATACACACTGCTTAAATCTGCTAGCGGCTGGAGATGGGTCCCATGGAATGAGTACACTCAAAATAAGGGAGGTTAATCTGACGGTTCTTCGTCATCAAGGACATACCCACTTCAAAGTCACCTTCATAAGTTAGAACAATACTTTTCTAAATGGAAATTTGACCTCAAAGTTCAAAAATGTAGCGCAAAAATGTTCACCCTTAGACGCCCTTCAGACCCACCTGAGTTAGTGCTCAATGGCAGCAACCTCCCATGGAATAAAGAAGCAACACAATATCTCGGAATTTATTTAGATCGTCGTCTTACCTGGAACCAGCATATCAACACCAAATTAACACAGGCCTACGCACGATTAGCTCTACTTAACCGATAATAAATAGAAAATCTGGATTAAAACCAGAAACAGCCTTATTAATTTATAAAACTATTCTTAGACCTCTATTAATGAGACGATTGAAGAATTCATTAAAAAGCATTAAACCAGATTTAAGACCGGATTACCAGCAGTCAAAGGAGCTGTAGCATTCAACATAGGCGAACCTATTTCATCCCCAAGACTAAAACCGAGACTCTTGAAAGGCATTCTGATGTGAACTCTATTACCTTTCTCACCAATCATTTTAAGAAATTGTAATATATTCCTGTTTCCTTATAGTTTTCCGTTTTATAGTACTGTAGTTCTGTTTTTTATTACATTGTAATTATTTAATAAGGAAAAAAACTATTATATATTTATAACTTCTCTTTTAAATAATCTGATAATGTACTGTTAGGGGTGTCTCTTGCATGAGACGAAACCCACACTTTTACCTTCTGTTAAAGTTTTAAAAATCATTATCTAAAAAAAACATATAAAGGTAGGGATATCCGATCTGGAAAATAAAGGATATAAAAAAGATGACATATTTTTTAAGGACTCCCTGCACAACCGTTGTCCAAGAAACAGTACTGTCTCTACCATGTACTGAACCCCTTCACGGGTTGTAGTTGTACAGGAGGAAGAAGGCAATGCACTGGTAGCATACTTTCAAGTATAATACAATAAAATATAAGTATTCGAAAGTAGTGTACTTTGAAGTAATTTGATTTGGCTAGAAATAAATTAAAGTATAAATTGGAGAACGGAGATAGTTGGGGGGTGCAGTCGAAAAAACACCAAATAAGTACTAGACTTATATTTAGTTAGTGCCGACGTTTCGACCTACAATGTAGGCATCTTCAGGGCTATGAGAGAGAAACAGAACAAAAAATATATATATGTATAAACAAAAAATATATGTAGAAAATTAAAATAGTGACAGATATGAAAATTAAAGATAACGAATATTAAAATAGTGACAGAAAAGTAGATTTAAGACCGGATTAAAATTAAAATATTGACAGATATAATAAAATAAAAGATAATGGACAGAAATTAAAATAGTGACAGATATAATAATTAAAGATAACGAATATAAAATAAAATACAGAAACTAAATGTGCAGAAAAGATAATAAAGTAAACATAATATAAAGGGAAATAAAAATGAGGAGATAAAACGAAAGATGAGAAGATTAACATATAAAAAAAGGTTGGAACATGAAGGAATTTAGAAAAAAACTAGTAAATTAAAGATATAAAATGTGTGATAATGGACTTCTAGAGGTCACATAAGTAAAATGTATGAAACATAATAATACAAGAATATGTAGAAAGAAATGAATAGGTATCTTGATGGATAGGTATACTATATTCTTGTTATTGTAATGTTTTATATATATTTTTGTTCTGTTTCTCTCTCATAGCCCTGAAGATGGCCTACATTGTAGGTCGAAACGTTGGCACTAACTAAATATAAGTCTAATGCTTATTTGGTGTTTTTTCGACTGCACCCCCCAACTATCTCCGTTCTCCATTTTATCATCCAGTCAACTATTTTCCTCTCATACATAAAGTATAAATTCTTATAAAATATTATGGAAAATATTATTATTATCCGTTTTATGAAAAAAATAATTGAAGCTATACTATATTCACTACCTACATTTTTTAGTTTATCTTCCTATAAATTAAATATTAATGAGAAAAATTGAATAATATTAAATGATATTTTATGGAATAATTTCCCTACCCAACACCTCCTCGTGTTTATGCGTGCCTATAATTTTTTATTCTTGATAATTGTCATATCTTCCTTTTAGAAGTTTACACCTCCTCTTAAGGCCTTTCAAGATTTTTTATCTCAATATGATCTACCTATTGAAATAACTTCTTTTTTCTAATATAATTTCGACTCGATGAGATGTTAACTCAAGATGACAGAGCGTAATTATATCTATGAAAACCATTAATCAAAGGTGATAAGGGACTGAGATAAAAAAGCGAGGGCTTACTAAGCACTAATTCAGGTTGCCAGGTTTTGTACCTGAGCACGGGAGCCAGATCGATGCTGGGTCCGATCCCGGGCGGTGACAGCTAAGCTTTTTATGAGCGCCCGGTTGCAACACGCCCCCCTCTGCTCACTCTACGCTCATCTCGATCATAAAAAGAGGAAACCATATTTCAGTGTGGGGGAGGACTTCTCGAAAGCAGGCCTGTCATGGACTTTTATTTGTGTGTGGTCAGAGAATTTGTGTACGGTTAACTTAAATGTGGTTCGATTTGGCGATAAATAACGCTGAATCAAGCTTCATTAGGTAATGTAAATATGATGTATCGTATTAGGGTTCATGGTATAGCAATGACAGGTTCAAAACAGTGAAACATTTAAGACAGAATTTTATTTTTATTACCTTCTTACTTATTACTTATTTTATTCTTTATTAATTATTTATATTACCTTCTTTATCACTTATTTTTTAATACTCTAAAATTATTCCCTTTATATATATTTATCTAAGGGTCCCTCACCCATCTTTATGTTCACTCAGATACCTTGATGCCTACGTATATTAATATTTGCCTAATATAATTTTAATTTGTCTGTATTTTGTATATTTAGCCCTGAAGAAGACCTGCAGTGTGGGTCGAAACGTTCGCTTACCAATATAAAGTTCTCTCTAAGTAAGAGAATTTTATTTTACCTCCACCATTTTCTTCCTCGTGTCTGTAATTGCAAACATTTTTAACCAATTTTATACTTTCTCAAAACCACCGTCTAGATTAGAAAAAGCATTCTTATACAAGAAAAAAAAATTCTTCTTGTTTACTTTATATAAATACAATGTTACTCATATTTATGTAGTTATGCAGTGCTTTTAGACCCTTTTAGATCACGCAAAGCATTTTTTTTTTAGTGCTCGTTCGTTTCTTCCACACTTCTCTCATTTTTTATACGCGTGCTATCCTTTTGTCTCTTCGAAACTACGCTTTCTGACATTACATTCAACTTTTATTTCTATTTCACTTCTAATGGCTTTTCTCTCTTCAATATCTGCAGCTTCTCTTTGCGCCTTTTATAGTCTACTTTTACTTATATCATCCATAAATCATTGAATAAATAAATACATTAATTATAATAAATATCCATGGTGTTGTTGATTAAACTTGTATGGAAGAGTGAGTAAGAATCCTGTTTGTAAGTCTTATTTGGTGAAGTCTGCTGATGTGTCCAATGAATTTAAAACGTATTTTTCTCATTATATACACACCTTAATATATAAAGTACACACCCTATTCAAAATCAATAACTTCGTTTAGGCAAACGCCCAATAAAAAATAATAATTATTTTCCTCAGTGGATAATTACCATTTACTTGCTATTAAATATGAGAAGAAAGATTTTTACTCATTGAATCTAACATCACGGTTAACTTAGTATATTGAAAAATCTTACTTGTAGGGGTAAAATTTGAAAACACAAATTAACAAGGTCAAAGAAAAATAGTTTGTCTATCAAGAATTCAGTGCATTGTTAAGTTATAAAACAACATAAAATGAAAAAAGAAAGTTGGCGCTTAGTGAGGACAAAAAAACATTCTCGATGTTTAATAAAAATTTGAAACTTTGTGAAAATTAAGGGTGCTTAGAAAGGCAGAGGAGCTACAACGAGATTGGAGAGGGAATTATTTAAAAAAAAAAAAAAACAATAACAGAAAAAAGTTTTTTATTGCCACTCGCACTCTACATTGGGTAGTGAGGAAGTAGCAACAATAATATGAAAAGCCTAAATTAGTAGCACAAAACGAGTAAGTAATTTAAATGCTAATAATATGTTAATATAATCTCCAGGCAGAGCTAACTTCTGTCATGCGAACTACTCATTCGCCCGGAAATTAAACCTAACCAGGTTCTAGATATTAATCTGAAAGAATCAATTAGGGCAGAAGTGAAATTTATCAATGAATATTTGCCACTGTTATAATTTTTTCAATTTCCTGTCAATATATACATATATATATATATATATATATATATATATATATATATATATATATATATATATGTTTATTTTATTAATACTATGATAGGTACTCTAAAATTATGTCTTTGTCCAGAAGATATTTATTTACCTAAGCACAAATAGTTAGCAATACACCCTTTTTACATCACGAACAATCTGTTACTTATAAAAAAAATATAATAAAAATGTAGATTGATCTATCTATGTATTTAGACTTTGCATTGAATCTAAAATCCAGGATACCAACACATATTTTAACTATTGAAATCATAATTTCTCTTGCGAAAAACCTATTACTGAAGTACTAAATAAAATTAAAATTAAAAATATAAAAATAATATAGTATAATAATATAGACTCTTTCACAACATATTGAAAAAGGGGGAACAGGTAAATAAAATCATTTTCCGGACAAAAAGGTAGAAACAACAGAAAAAAGAAATTCTTTTGTTTTAAAGAGAAAAGATTTGTCCTGGCCGGGATTCGAACCCGAGTCGTCTGCATCTCCGGTGCAGTGCTCTAAGCCACTGAGCTACCAAGGCTCGTATCCAAGTCAGACAAATCCGTTCTCTCCACCGATTCTATATCCCCGTGTTCTCGCAATTTTTGCGATCTATACACGTGGAAGAATGTTCATTGAAGATTACTTTGATTATGATCTTGTTAACTTACTTTAATATATTATTTATAATTTATTTTTATTAATTGTTATTTTGATAGTAATTATTATTAAATATTTACGGCCAGGACAAATCATTTTTCTAGAAAACAAAAAAATTTAAAAATAACTACCATCAAAATAACAATTAATAAAAATAAATTTATTGAAAATGTACGCTACTGCTGACGTAAATGATTTACTGTTTTGAATAACATATTTAATTTATTAATACTATAATGGACGTATTAAAACTTTTTCTTTCAATAGAGTACATCATGTACCTAAGCAAGCAGTTATAGAAAGATCCTTTTTATTGATCTCCATGCATTTTCAAACTCCATTAAAATTGGTTGAAACGTAACACTAAATTATTAAGTAAAAATTATATTTTATCAAAATAATTCATACATCAAAAATTGCCCAAAATAAAAAAAAAATAGTTTTAAGACAAAAAATGATAAACAAGAAAATGTTTCAAATGAATTTATTCTACTTTAATCAAATGTATCATTGTTAAGATTCGTAAAAAAAAATGTGCAGAAAAAATAAAAATAAATGTATTCAACCTTTTTCTGAAGTGCGTCGCCAACAAACAGAAAGAAAACATATAAAAATTTCAGAGTTGGCTTGTCTATCGGGATCGCCATCCATCTTAACTGCTTTTGTTTGGCAAATTTATTCGAAAACTTGTGCCTGGAAAACAAAACACCATCCCTAACAGATTGGCCTTCGGATAGGACTCGGGTGATGGACGTGCCTCTAGGGACCAGAGGAAAGACCACATCTGGCCTGGGGAGTTGGGCAATTGGGGAGGAATAAGTCGTTATATATCTATATATTAAATTATACACTTATTATAACATAAACAAACCAAAATAGCCTGAATTTAGCAAATCCCCCCCTCCTCCTTCCAAGAATTATATTAAACTTAATTTTCCTATTTTAAATTAATATCACATATGTTGTATAGTATTTTGTAAATTGCACAGTACATAGTTTTTTATATTCCTACTTACGTTAGTGCACTAACTTGAGGTGACATGAAGAAAAAGCTTCATACACTTCTTAATTTAAGATAGATACTATAATTAACCAGTAAAACAAAATGAATTGCCTTTATTGCCAATAAAGAGGCCACACGAAGGTAAAGACTACTGTTTCCAAACTAATATTTGAGAACGATTATGACTTAGTCGAGATTTCGCACAACTGCAATGTTTTCACCCAATAAAGAGAACCCGACTTACGGAGACTGAGTGAACCTGAAGAGGGTCTTGAGATTCCACAGAGTTGATCTTAAGAGTTGACTCTTAACAGGAAAAATTGTTTATCTGCCACAGTCGATTTAACGGTTTAGCTGTAACCATTGCTTTAATGTAACCGAGTACTCTCTAAAGTGAACAACACAGTTCCCTATAAGGCAATATCAACAAAGTCAAAATAATTTTTTTTTTTAGAATAGAATAATTTATTGACATTTACAACTGTAATTATATTATATCAAGTAAATCTGCTGTATGAACAAAGGACATGAAAAAACCCACACACAAATAGTGGAAAACTATCCATTGATAGCACTCAAATAAAGTTCTATAGTAGAAGGTCTCGAGGCAATCTTCTTTTCAGACGCCTCGGAGGGTTATCAGGAATATTATGGGAAGCAAGTTGAGAGACTGGCGTATTCAAGTGTGTATGGAGCTTTTCATGGAATGATAGGTATCTAGTTTGGGCCAAATCAGCAACATATGGGATATTAAGATCATGATGGATGAGTTTGTTTGTGAAATAATAAGGAGCATTAAGGATTTTGGATTGTAATGATTGGATGGTTTAGTACAGCCCTAATACAGCCCCTTCCTTCAACCCATTATGTCCAAATAGGTCTGATAACTGTCATGTAAATGAGTCTTTTGTAATTAATTGGGAGCTTGGAACGTTTGTCCAGTGAATGTTGTAAAGTAGGCGAAAACGTCGAGCAGTTTCTTGTCTTTTCAGTCTAGTTTGTGGATTAAAAATAAATAAATAGCAAAAGTACAAGAAGATATAACTTTTTCAATGCGTCGAAAGTTAAAACTGAAAACATAACTTACACAATGTGCCAATAATTTTATGAAAAACCAAAAGGAAGCATCCAAAAACAAAATAAAAAATATCTTTATCTAACGCTAAATGCTTTAGATCACTTATATTTCGCAATCGTTTAGTTTTAAACTTTGACCATTATTTTTTAAGTACTGTTTATGTTATCTATACTTGTATTAACTGTGGATTACTTGCTGTTATTCGAGAAACATTTGTGTATGTATAAAAATTGATATAGTATTAGCGTAGGCAAACATCACTAGTGTCGTGGATAGTCTATAATGATAAATTTTGTAAAATAGATTGTAGTGCTCTAGGCTTTTTTTATATACATCCATAACCTTATATACCACCTGTAATTGGTAACCAGTGGCTATTATGGCTAGCATAACAATCTTAACCCAAGATCGCAGGTTCTTAGTCCAACAGTTGGTCTTATAACATTTTAGAAGGCAGTAAAAATCCTTCGTTATGCTGTCTTCCGGAAGGGACGTAAAATAGTGATCCTTAGCCTGTGTCCCTAATTAAGATCCCTATCATAATTAAACCTGGATAGGCAAAATTTAGGACTCCCACTGTTGCATCGTCCGGTTAGCCATAGCATCATGTAGTGAGTAAATGTAGTAAGTAATTGTATATAATTTGTAATTATCATTATTATTAAGTTTAACGATAAAAGGTTTATTATAACATTAGGTTACGGTATCGCTGCTCCGTGGCAGTAATTAGTTCATTATCCGCTCTTTCCTTCCGCCTCCATCAGGCAGCAGCTCGCTAAGTTCATTATTTCGCCGAATAAGCTCTTAATTTCTGATCTAATTAAGGCTTTTTTGTCTCCTGACTCCTGGATCCTGAACAGCCTAACATTTATATCACGATATCAGGAAACGGTCGATGAATCGATCGATATAAACTGAATAAAACCAACTAAAATATTCATGGCATTTGTTTGCTTTATTGTTTATTATTTTAGAGACATTAGCCAAGGCAGACAAAACGTTTGGAATGAAGTTCCAATGATTGGAGTTGTGCACTTTTCATTGTATGAGAGGATTTAATTGTTTTATTAAAAGGATGGGAAACAAGTTGCATACAACACTGACATCAAAAAGGCAGTTAAAGAAAATGATCTTTTGAAAACATAACACAGCATACGAAATTTTGTAAGGATAGAGATAGTTGGGGGTGCAGTCAAATGAAACACCAAATAAGTGAATACTTATTTATTGTGTGCCGAAGTTTCAACCTACTTTGTAGGCCATCTTCAGGACTGTGAGAGAAAACAGACAAAACAAAATTACAATAAGATTGCATTACAGTACCAAGAATGTAATACGAAATTTTGATTAGATTTATAAAGAATGCAGGAAGTGGAGTTGAGCGAAGAGTTGAAGTTCTCGGGTTTAGCTCTCAAATTTTTAACCTGTGACCAGGTTTGTAAATGTAAGGTCCAAGGTTCAAATGAAAAAAAAAAGTTCATATAAAACGAAGACGTATTAATTTATCAAAGAATCAAAACGTAATACCAAAGCACCGAAGCCGTTCAGACAAAAATGTCAGTATAATTAAAATTTTAGCTACTTCATGGCCAAATGAATAAAAATACATTAAGCTAAGATTGGTTGGTTGGTTGTTCCGAATTTGAGGCGTAAAATAGACTGAAATTGAGGTAAGGTGTAGATCCACACATGAAGATAGTTCGCCACAAAATGAATTACAGTCGGTGGTGTTCAAAATCCCTTCGGTCTACACCGATAGGTAGCAGCACCTGGACGGAAAAAACTCGTTAGTTGGCAGTCAAATTATTTAATCAGTTAACAGTCACGGATTGATCCTGTGGGACATCTGGAACCTCCTGGTAATTACTCAATTTTTATGAAGTTAGTATCCTTAATTAGAGAAAAATTATTCGTTTCAGCATGATCTAAGCCAAATCACCTCCGTCACATAACCATTGGCCAAGGATAAGCACATCCTAATGGTGCAGGATATGTTAAAAATATATCTTTATCTATATAAACTACACTGAATCTTTCCACAAAGAATTTCTGAACTTTCGTTGGAGATAAAAACACGTGATCAAAATGATACTGAAATCCAGCTAATGTACTTACTTAGATTTGATATATACCAGTATTAAAAAAAAATAATCCTTGCATTAATAATCGATACTTGTATATATATCTGGTAACAGATTACCAGAGAATTGACTGTCAAAAAGAATATTAGATTATGTTAGCTCACTTAAGAATTCAACACCTTGGCTGGACGAAGGACCTCAAAAACGCAAACATATGTGCATCAGACATTTTATAAAGAGACACCTTCAGAGACAAAGTCAACAAGTGGAAAGTTGCATCAGAGCAACCAAAGCAAAAGCAGTGCAGACCGAAGTGGTCGGAGGAACTTAGGCAAGCCTTCTCAGAGAGAACGAAAGCCTATTGGAAGAACGAGTAGAACTCAAAGAAAGCTTGATGTGATACTTTAGATAGATTCATTGGCATCGTATCGCCTTATGAAATATGCCCGAATCAACATTATTATAAGTTATGTGAAAAATTATAGTTTTGTATAATATACCCGATAACTGGTACATATCAGATTCTCATCATCCCGAGCCCTTCAGCATAGAATAACCCATTTCTGAGATAATTGTTTGAAGAAAGTAATATAAATATAAAACAAAAAAGTTTAAAATTCTAAGATATCAGGGACCCCTATAACCCAAAACCTTTTCCCTTCTTTTTATTTGGCTTCAAGCGTAACCAGATAAGATTTCTACCCGCATGTTGGCTTCATATGATCCTTAAACAAAGAAAAAGAAACCTCGGAGCTTTTCTTCTTTTTCGGTTTATAAAAAAACAGGATAAAATAAAAATATTCAAATAAAAACTTCGAATTTCTTGTGAAATGATTCGATTTCATCATTACATAGACACAGCCAAGTGTCTGGTATTTCAGGAGGAGGAGCAAGTCTAGAAGGTATTAATTTAGCCGCAGTTGTTGAGTAATTTGATATATTATGTAAATGTTTGAAGTGCGCATGCACCGTAATGTTCATGAATTTTTCTTTATCGATTAAAAAATCCATGTTGTTACTATTATCAATAATAAATCTCATCGCGTATTTTAAATCATAACCTTGTAAAATAAACTCTTGAAAGCCATTGACGATTTCAACAACTGGGTTGATTGTTCAGATATGCAGAAACCGTTGTAAAAGTGCCCCAGGAGGATTTGTCTATTGCACTTGGTCCATCAGTGGATGTTTACAGATTAATTAATTAGCCGTGGATATGAATGCGCAACCTTCAGCATAGCGACTCAGTATTCTACACACACACTCCGCTTCCTATTCCTATTAATAATATGAAAATGTTAATTAATGAAGTTATTGTTGAATGAAATAAAAGAAAGTAATTAGATATTCTGTGCTGACGTTCAACCTAATTTCTTGTCCTTCTTTAGGGTTGATACTTCGCCAGTTGGCAGTGGTATCAACTTATTACGATGATAACTGCTAATGATAATTTCTTGAGAGCAGTATTTATATTCTATTTAATTGCTTGTTAAAAAGTATAGTAGCTTTATTTAATGTTGTTTGAAGCTAATCCTTATCCCTGTACGAAAGGCATAATTACGCTGTGCAGGAGACCGCCCACGAGTAATAAAACTGTTTAAAATTAGAAAACCTTCCTTAAATATAATTTTTATAGTTGATAATTCTTTTTAATAGTATTTAAAAAAATAAAAAATAAATATGCCAGTATCTAGCTCAAACATTTTAATCTGGAAGTGTTTTGTGTAAAAAAATCAAGGCTCTCTATATTGTCCATATTAAGCTGTTTTTTCCGGAAAAAAACATTTATTACCTGTTGTATATCGGGGTCAGGTGACACATATCGAGTGTCAACAATATTTAGAGATATTATTGTCATCGGCATTATCCTATATGATTGATTATCAATTTTGTTATCACATATTTACGAACTTTTATTTATAAGTCCCTTTATATAATAAAGTTAGCATGTTTTTCTGCGTTATTTATTAATTTATGTTGCAACATTAGTCAGCAAAGTACATTCCATATAAATTGTAATAAAATATACTGCATAATTCTTATTAGTATAAAAAACAGTAAATTAATAAAAAAAAGCTGTACCATTACAACCTATGACGTGTCTTGAATTCAGTACGTAGTAGAGACTGTAGTATTTCTAGAACAACGGTTGTGTAGGAAGGTGATTTGTCCGAGTTTGCAGTCACTCGGAAGGTTTTCTCCCTCTTAAGCGTTTTAAGCCACATTATAAATGCTGGGCGAAGCTCAAGGAAGTCTATAAATCAAACTATTTTTTTAATATACATCTATAAATATTTCTTAGTTTACAGACGAAATAGGTAATTTATATCAACTGAATAGACTTGTAAAATACATTTTTTAGGAAAACAAACATGGGGCTCATACTAGTTAAAAGATAAGGATTAAAATAAAATAAACAGCTCTTTTTTATAAACCTTAAAAGTAGTGGAAGGATTAAAAAAAAAAAATGTGGTCGTTACTAGAATGTAGTGGCGATAGTATTTTTAAAATTCAAGGGAATTATTACATTTTCTCAGAGTCAGAGTACTCAATAATTGTATTTCATCCCATGTTGATTTTCATACCATTTATTTAACATTTTGGTGTTATTTTCCTCCACCATTAGGGCACCTTATATCTACAGCCTTTTATTCATCATTGCCATTTTTTTTTTTATTTAACCATTTGTAATATTTCATATATATGATTTTTAAAACAATTAAGGTGTATTCAAACTATTTTGTAGTCATATGACGTAGTAATTTTATTTCTTGTGGCTGTGAACTATATATCAGTGAAATGAAAATTTCTTTTTAAATATGTTGTTTAAAAAAAAAAAGGAAAAATTTAATGTATACTTTTGAATTGGCAGATTTAAGAAAGTATGAAATTTGATAGCTATAGATGTGAAATATCATTTGAAGACATTGGAAAAGGTAATAACTGTACCAAAACTCAAGAGTGGTTCTCAGTATTATTGCTAAGCTTAAGATAAGCTTTTAGTGATTTAAACTAAAGTTTTATATATGTGTTTATAATTCAAAAGTTTTACAAAGAAATATCATAAGGAAAATTACAAAAATAGGGAGAAGTTAATATTGACTAATTATATAAATGACTCGATTAAAACAATTTTAGGTAATATTTTTTTCCCAGGCTGGCCCCAGCCCAAATTACTTAATCCAAATTCAGTATTAGGGGAGTTACGAGGGCACATAATTTTCTGAAAGTTTTTTTTTTCTTCCGGAGCAATCTTCATTTTGGCAGCTGCCCATCTTCTTTCTTTCATCTTTCCTCAATTATTGGATGATATACTTATATATTTTTTTAATGTCTAAAGTTTCTGTTTCCTATTAGATAGTGTTTTCGACCTGAGGTTAATCTAGGCCTTAACTCGACTAATCGTAGCAACGCTAGAAATAAGGTGGTTACACTTATTAACTAAAAAAAACAACATAATTTAATTGTTTACTGATGTGCAATGAAGAAAATGAAGTCCGATTTTCTAGGTTCCTTGCAAAACGTTCTAGGTTCTTTGATCTATCCAATCAACCATTTCCAATTAGCTATATAGATATTTGAGACGTTTATTTTGAAAGTGGCCTAACTCCATTTATCTTCAAATCGAGATATTTAAGGGTTTGCGTTTCAATGAATTTAAAAATATACGTATAGGATACTAACGAGTCAAACTGCTTAACTGTATCTAAGGCTGTTAAATTTATGGTTGTTAATAAAATAGTAACAACTATTAAGTTAATAATGTGCGTTTTCTTATCAAGAATGGAGTTAGGCCACTTTCAAAATATACAACCAGATTCATTATAAAATTTGAAGGTACCCAAGTCCATTCAACATAATTTAAGTTGCTTCAAATTGAAAAAAACAATACTCAATTTATTTTACATATCTTTAAAACACTTTGGAAACACAATTTATGCGATTCAAAACATTTTTTAATTACAGAACATATAAAATTACAAACATAAATTTACTACAAAACAATTTACTATTCATCTACATTTTGCGCTTGTGAAAGGGATTTGAAGAAATCATGATATTCCGGTGGTATATATCGCAATAGACATTATCAATAGTAAATATCTTGATGTAAGTATAAAATAAATGGAGTTAGGCCACTTTCAAACTACACGGTTCGGTTATTGAACTAATTCTGAAAACTTATGTCAAAAACTTATCGAATTTGCTCAGAATATAAGCAACCTGTAATGCTACAATGATATGTAATATGAAGTTGTACATGTAACCATGGTAACCGGCAAAAAATTGAAAAACGGAGTTAGGCCACTTTCAAAAGAAACGGCTCATTTATTTATGTGTACTTTACAAATGGTAATCTTTAAAACACTTCACTACCAGTTATTTTGACACTACATTCTAATCTATTTTTCTTTTCAGCTCATTCAAGAAGCTTTATTGTAAAGTACTCATTCCGAAAAGACAAAAACTAGAACCACTTTTTAGTACATGTCACATGAAATTAAAAATAAATAAATAATAATTACATAGAAAATATTTGTTTATATTACATTATAACATGGATTGAATGTTCAATTATTAAAGAATGACTGAGAGAAAAATAGTTGACTGGAAGATTATAGTCTGGAGGTGCAGTAAAAAAAAAACACTAAATAAGACAAACTTAGTAGACAAACAGTAGATCTTCCTTCCAGGCCTGAAGATGGTCTACAACGTAAGCCGAGGCGTTGGCACTCACAATAAATATGTTTGTCTTAATTAGTGTTTGTTTTTTGTTTTTTTACTACTCAGACTGTCCAACTCCCATATTAAAGAATGAAATTGTTATCATGCTTTTTTTCGTTATTTTTTTTAATGTTTGTTATAATTGTTGCATGGGATATATCAATGTATACGGATTATTAATTGTTTAATTTGGTATTTGGAAATCCTAAAAATATTTTATAAATCGGTATCTGACCAGATTAAGGGAATTCTGGTCCAATACTTATTGCTCCAAAAGATCCAGAATCGTGATGAATTATTGAAGAGAAAAAAAAATGAACTTTATTGATTTATCCCTTTTTGCATCCCCATGCCTCTCACACCATGAATATTTTATATTGGAAATAACTTTCATCATTTTAATTTCTTTAACTAGCTTTAACACTTGTTCATCGACAGAATAATCATTGAAACCATGGAGAGCACTTCTTATTTTTAAAATGTTAATATTTCAATTTCTTCCCCCTCCTCAGAAGAAAAGACTGGATGATAAAGAGGAATGAGTGTCACCTGTATTGGTTGGCACGAAAAGTCCCCCCGAGACAAGAATTGCTATTGAAAGCGCCCAATAGAAGGAAGGGTTTTGTTCGAGGAGAAGAGATAGGAGAACCGCTGTTGCCATAGTGACTGGGGCAAAAAACTCTTTATGAGGGTTGGGTCTACCCGGCGTAAGTCAGGTAGCCGGATCGAGGTAGCAGGTAGCAGCAGGACTAACTGTCGATATTTCACTGTCCACCCGTTGAGCTATGTATTTACCGGAAGAGTCTACTTTGTTATTAGTCTAATCGCTGGGTCCTGTAAGTGGGGTAATCTTCTCCGGTCCATGTTTTTTTTAATTTTTTTTTTGTGGTATTGAATCGATCTCAATTGTTGGGTCTGGCTAGTATCGATTTCGATAGTCGTGTCAAATTTACCGCAGGGTGAGAAATTAATTGAATTTTAGAATTAAAAATAGAAAGAAGCCAGATGGGATAAATTTATGTTTTTATATATTATTATAAATGTGTGTATTATTCAACCCTGATCAACCGGATTCAAGTTATTCTGACATAAGTTAAGTATACATAAGTTAGTTCATTTCAATTTTTAATCGAGTGTGGGTAGATTTTTATGTAAATAGCTGGAGTCCTTGAGTCATCCTTTGGGTCTCCCCTTAATTCACTTCAAATTTCACTAAGAAATTATAACATATTAGGCTACATTTCACGATTTATTTATGCATAGACTACATATTATTATTAACCTTATTAATCTACAACTATGGACCAGTAAAATATGTATATCAGAAAAGAATAGTTTTTAAATAAATGAAGTTCCTAATATTGAACAGCTTCATAAACTTAAAGATTATGACGTCATGTGTAAGAGAAAGTGGTAGCTCAGTGTGAAGAACTTTGAGCTGGTACTGCTGAAGATCCAGGGTTCAAAACCGGTTACGACTAATAAATTATTTAACATCCATAGATGGACCTAAATCTGCAGGCTCTCCTGGGACTTAAGTACCTAGCCTCTATAAAGTATCTCTGTTGGGGGCTGTAGATTAAGCGTTCTCTCGGACGAATCACTCCTGCATAACCGTTGTCTTAGAAACAGTACAATCTCTATCGCATCCTGAACTCAAGATTTTAGAATAAGAATTGTTCTCTCCCAATTGAGAGTATTCCTAAAAGATCTAGTGGCTTCCTGGTGTACACTATAAAGCATCAATAGTCATTATCAATCACTTTATTAAAATACCTAAAGAGAAAACACGTAGTCTTTTTTTTTTTAAATTTATTTATTGATATTTACAAATGTATTACAATAATACAACAAGTAAATAGGATAAGTGATCCATAAATACAAATAGAGAAACTACCCACTGGTAGTACTCAAATCAAAGTTCAACTAAGAAGGTCACGTGGCTATCTTCTTTTCAGACGCCTCGGAGGATTATCGGGAATTGAAGAGGAAGCTAGGTTTGAAACTAGAGGGTTTGAGTGGTAATGAAGTTTTTTATGAAAAGATAGATACCGGGTTCGGGCCAAATCAGCAACAAAAGGGACATTAATGATGGCTTTATTCTTAACAAAATAAGGAGCAACGTAGTCTTTTAAAACATAAGACATACTCATATGGTAAACATATGTCACATCCATAGATCAGGCAGACATATACAGACACACACAAAAAGAGAACGAGAGAGAGTGAGTGAGAGGATTGAGAGACAGGCAGGCGGTCGCCATTACCTGGTGCCAACCCAACACATCGTTTTTAATCAGCTCTGCTTTTGTTATTATTAAATTTGTCCTATTTCATTAACATAATATACTGAATAATAGCCACAAGCAGTACTGATTTTACTATCTATCTATTAGGAATCTAAAGATTATTTTTTTACTCTTACAGCAATAAAAGATTTTTTTGAAAAAAAAAATCGCCTGCACCAGATCAATATTTGATTTATAGATAAGAAAGCTCTATTTCTTCAATAAGTTTGCTTTTAGGATATCTGATGAAGACTTCGCATAAATCAATGCAAGAACTAAGAAACACAAGGAAGTGATTTCTGTTCACACCAGGAGATAGCGTTACTCCGATTCGTCATTCTTTTGTCATTGCTGGAATTGTTTATCTCTTGAGATATGGGAGTGGATACCTTTAGGTTGCTATAGAAACTAAATCTCTGTATGTTTGTTTATAACTGTCAGGTTACTTCTAGTTTTAACATAGAATGGAAATCGGTTTCTACAACGATAAAGGCAAGATAGTGGCTGGGGCTAACAAAAGAAAATGTTATCGTTATGATTAAAAGAACATACCAGTCAGATTTCGTATGTTCGTATTTGGCTTTCGCACTAACTCACGAAAGAAATTCACGTAACTCAAAGAATCAATAATGGAGATACGCATTTCAAACGTAATTCAATTGTCCATTTTTTAAAACGAATAATCACTGGCGATGAAAAATGAATGGTCTTCAATAACGTTAATTGAAAATGGTCATGGTCCATGTAGGATGAATCAGCACAAACATATGGAAAGATGTAAGGAAGAAATTTCTTCCTTACGTTAGAAGTTCCAGTCAACTGAAAGATGAATTTCATTAGAAATATATAGTGTTATAAATAATAATCATTACGGTGTGTATTTTAAGTTACTTCCAAACAACTGAAGAATCAGCTCAGGGTTTTACTGAAAAGAACTGATGTAACAGGAAGAAGTAATCAAAGAGAATAAGTCAGGTTTGGTAAGTCGCAAAGCAATATTCCTCCAAACACATATAAAACATGGCGTCAACGGTACATCGCTGATCTGACAACAACTATATACACGTACTTAGCATGGAAACAAAAAGACTATCGCCTAATCACGTACTTTGCTTTGTCGAGATCCCGACCGACTTTCTCCAGCATTTTAAGAAGTCCTTGGCCGCTTGGGTGAGAGGTCCTCACTAAAAAAACCTCCTAAAAATTCAAATTAACCACAAATCCGTTCCTCTCATGCCTCCCGAAGTGCCCTTGAAGGTCTTAAATACTCAAAACGATTTAGTCTACTTTCACTACAAAAAATAAAAATAAATAAATAAAATAGTATCATATCTCAAATTACAATAATATCGTTCCAAAAAAACATATTTCTAAGACCAAAATAAACTAAAATACCAAAGGTTTGACAGTTTTAGTGTTGTGACAAGTCACCGCACCCACTATTTGCCCTGAAGAAGGCCTACAACGTAGTCCGAAACGTTGGCACGATCTATAAAAAATAAGTTTTGCCTATTTTTTTTGTTTGTTATCATTGACTGCACCTCCTCACCAATTCAATACATCATTTAAAAGAAAAAAAATTATATTTTTGTTATTTGACCCTATTGGGGGGAAGAAACTGCTCCAGGTGGAGGTCAGGGAATAATTTCTTAAATTGATTCAACTATTCATTTGAAAGCCACGTTTCTACCCACATTGCCGTTCTTCTTCTGGGCTAGATACAAACAAATTAAAACGATACATAAAAATTATAATGAGAAAAAAACAGATACAAAAGTGGAAGTGATTTATATTATAGAATAAATTTAATAATATAGGCATTATTGGAATGAGATATGAGTAATCACAATAACGGTGGAGAACCATTTGGATAATCTAATAAACAAATACCAAAGTAATAAAAAATAATCTAATGAGTGGTATTTGAAATAAAGATATTGGAAATTTTAATACCAATATTTTAATATTTTAACACTAAATTTTAATCCATATATTGTACCCTTTACAAAGAAAGTTTACATCATTAATATTTATATATATTTCTTAGTATATTTCTTATTTCAATTACCACTTAGATTAATTTTTATAACTTTATTTATTATTTATTTATTTATTACCTTTCAAACATAATAGAATTCTAAATATAGATCTAATTTTGGTAGCATATGAAAATTTTATTTCATATTTATTAATCGTTAATGTTAATGCTCCTTTATAAAAATGATAAAAAGACTTGAAAAGCTTTTAGTTAATATAAACAAATGAATAAATTATGATTATATAAAAATACTAAATTAGCATTATTAATTTCTTGTGAAGTATCATTCCTAATAAACCTTAAGTTTTACGGTAAGAGCTATGAAATGAATAAATAAAAGTAACATAATCAAAAATTTACAACTTAATTACTTGTTTAGGCAGGGAAGTAAAATTATATTATTATGAAATGCAAGAGAGCTTTTAGAGAAATTAATCTAGCAATATAAAGGCTTAAATTTAAATTACGGAATCTGGAAGGATTATAAAATGGAAGAAGGAAAACTAATGGAAGATATTAAATATGCATCGGCATGATTAAAGTTTAATTGCAGGAGGAAATCAGACGTTGATGAAGAATCTCAGGTAAATTATAGTTAAGGGATCATTATGTATCATTTAAATTATTTACATTTTTTAATATTTTTTTGTTAATTATTTTAATTTTGTTTTTCCATTTTAACTTGTTTTAATTTTTTAACTATTTTTATTTGAAGAGAAAAGATATGTCCCCGGCCGGGATTCGAACCCCGATTCTCTGTCTCTCCGTGACGGTGCTCTAACATTGGAGCTACAGGGTGCATATCTTTTCTCTTCAAATAAAAATAGTTAAAAAATTAAAACAATTAACAAAATATTATTAAAAAAAAAAAAATAAGTAGTAATATGACGTAAGTCAACAAGATCCTAAAATTAAGTTAAGTTCAAGGAACATTCGTTCTCATGTATACATCGCAAAAAAATGCGAGAACACGGGGACATGGGATCAGATAAGAGAACAGATTTGTCCCCGGCTGGGAAGCGATGGAATCCCGGCCATTTTCATTTCCGCCGGCAACTATATTTATATAAAAAAAATAAAACTATTTATAGTTTTATTCTATTAAACACTAACAATCGATCTTCATATTTTAATTCAAATAATGAATTCCTTGATGTAGGTATTTTCTTATAACTAATCTTTAGATCGTGATATTGTTCCTTAATTTTTTACGTATAATTCTATATTATAAACATTACTAATCGATACTTTTCATATGACGTTGTATTGATTGATTTATGTTTATGATTTTTTTTTTAATCAATCTTAATTGTTGCTCATCTTGATTCAGTACCTTAGCATACTGTATTTTAACGTATAAAACTGAATTAATTGTATTTATTAATTAGAAAGTCGAAAGAAACTGCATTTATTAATAACCTCTGCCGCAAATATATATAGAGCATATATCTGACGTGGACATGTCCTCCTACCATGGATACATATACCATAAATCGATGTACAAAAAGTGGCACGCAATAAAATTAACATTAAAATATATGTAGCCTACCTCAGATATTACTATATTAACACTTAATATTGCAGTAATACAGCAATAGAAACAGAATATAAAAAACATATCAGCTACAATAACTTAGGAATCAATCCCAAATAATGATTTCTATCACGATTCTTTCATTCGCTAAAGTTTCTCAAATCATCACATCCAGAACATCAGTTCCAGTTTCTCTACTATATTTTAAATATTATTTCCATATAAAACAATATAATGATGATGTATAATGAACGATACACAATATCATTTATTATATATAAATAATATGGCTAAAGGTATGTAGAGAAATTACCCACTGGTATTAATCAAATAACAACTGGAGCATAAAAAGTAATGAAGCCATCTTATTTTCGTATATTTTAAAATTCAAAACTATTATTGTACTAATAAAATATACGAGGCTTAAATACGCTTTTTGTCGCTTTGTAAATATTTTCTTAGAACTTGAAACATCTGTATACCTTTCGTTATTCGTTATTCGTCCGATGTTCGTTCGCGTTCTGTTGCTAGGCGAAATGTAAACCACTAGAGCAATGTTTCTTTTTTTCCGATTCCACTTTCTATCCACTTCAATTAATGTTAATTGACAGCTGTTGGTCGGGTTCCAGGCCCGAGAGGTGGGAAAGTGATTTATTTAACGGCTTCGAGGAGCCGCTCTCTGTGGAATCGTAATATTTATCGGGTAATTTTTTCTTCGATACAGGGTAGTCTTTATGTCTTTTTTTTTCTGTTTTTTTTTGTTTTAGTAAAGAGGCTAGTAAGAGCTCCCGGAGAGGGTTACGTATTAATGATTGCCTAGAGGGTAATTTGTGGAGGAGAGGTAATAGTTATTCAAATGGAGACGGAGATAAAAAAGGACTCAAGATCGAGCCTCGTAGGATAAGAACCGGTTCGTCTGTTTGTCTAGGTCAGTTTTATTCTTTTTTCTTTTCCTCTCGGCCTCCTCTGCTATTAGCGCAGCACCTCGACTCTCCCGAATTAGTGATGCTTCTCATGTACCTTCGGCTTAAATTGTCATTATCATCTCTCTTATCTCGACCGATCGGGATAGGAGAAGACAATCTAAAATACATTAGGTGATTCAAAGCAATTACGGGTTATTTTTATCCATTAAGCATTCATTTGATGTTTTGTCGATACGAGGTATTATCATTTTTATCCAGGGGTTTTTTCATGTAATTATTTAAATTTTAAAGTTTTTTTTTCTTTGAGTGCTATAAAAAAAAAAAAGGAAGTGAATGGTTATTAGAAATACATATCTCTTATGGTGCATGATAAGTATGTTTATTAAAAATGTAACAGTAAATACATCTATTAGTATTATTGATTTGGATATATCGTATATATGTGCAACCAAATGATGTCCTGTCAAATTTAGCCCAGAAGAATTTCTTAACCCGTAATTAATTGTGGAATTATTGTTAATATTATATTTCCATTTCAAGCCAAAAACTACGATAATGACACGATTCCCTCTGCACAATTAACTCTTTCTGTAGAATATTCGACCTATTCACCGGGGCTGCAGATATAGACATCAGCATGATTTATGTCAATTTTATAAACATTTTTCTTTTAAAGACGTGAACATCAGATATTTATCATTTTTTTGTTTCAATTTCAATTTTTTTTTTTGTGATTTATTAGAAAGTCAATAATGTATAAATAATGGGAAAAATTGGATACTTACCCCTTATATATATATATATATATATATATATATATATATATATATATATATATATATATATATATATATATATATATATTTGATAAGTATGTATTTGAGGTGTTTATCCTGTCCTACAACATAAAACGAATAAGGTATAGGAATCACACTAGATAATCAAACTGTTCCTAAAAAATAAACCGGATCTTTCTCCTTACATTATCTTTGAAAGCGATAAAAATTAAATTATATAAGATTTAATTGCATATAATTATATACCTATATTAAAAGTATAGCTTTAAACAATCCTTAATTTTTAAGCAAATAATATTTCTTGAAATATGCAAAGATACTTCTTTCAAAAATAATAAGCTATTAGCTATTAAATACATTTTTTAAAATAATAAAAAAATTCACTATTGCTTAATGGTTCAGATATATATGATCCATTTAAAAATCCAGTGGAAAATTGCTATACTCTACACTAAATCAATAAAATTGAACAAAAACTCAAATTTATTATAATATTTAAAATTACAATTTAAGTCTCTTTTTTAGTTTTTGCTTCTTTTTATTGACCCTAAATTTTGATGTTTCATTATTTTTTCATTTGAGTACTACCACTCGGTACTTAAGCGGTCTTTAGCGCTGCCACTGTGCCATTTACTTGTATTGTTTAATACAGTTGTAAATTACAATGAATAAATTATTAAATAAAAAAAATCTTTTATACAGTATTTATACATGTTTCTAATTATTTATTTATTTGTTTCTAGTTACTCTATAAATTTTATCATTTAAAAATTTTATGAATTCACCATTCGTGCAAGCTGTTCGTTTAGTTCGTAATAAATAGAATTCGGATTTTTTTTGTTGTTAAGGGTCTTGTCTGCAATACAATATAAAAGGCCAACTAAAATATGGTAGATTAAGTATTTATATGTTCAATTACCATCCGAGTGGTTTGGTTGAGGTTATACAAGAGGAAGCGTTGGAAGTAAAAGACATAGCGGACTAACGGGAAGAGGCGGCCGTTGAAGCCAGAACAAGCAAGGTTATGCTTTCTGCCTTCCCGCACAACTAATTGAAGGTTCCAATGAGGAACACTATATAGTTCTCTTCTCTGTCGTCGCTTTGTCCTCCCTCTAGTTGTCTTTGTCGTGTCCTTCTTGTCCGGACCTCTTCCTTACCTTCGCCTGCGGAGCGGCGTGCTTCCTCGACATGATCTTCCGAAGGCTGGTCTTATGTGGGTCGTAGCAGTCTTTGAACCAACATAGAAAACCATTGCAATACATTTATAAACTACCGATCTACAGATTTTTATATTTCTTATTTTATAGTGGTTTGAAAGGTGCTAGTTGTCTTTGGTAACGAACGAATTCCTAAAGTCATAGAAAATAGAGATGGAGAATTACAAATAAGAAATAGTGGACATGAAGAAATAATATAGCAATAAATCTAATAGAGAAGGAGAAATACAATTAAGAAATAATGAGAATAATGACTTAAATAATATTAGTTGGGGAAAATAATAGTTTAATTTTTATTAAGTAACTTTAACTTTTTAAAATGCTAATAAGACTGAGCCGGCTGGTAAACGTACGAAGGATAGACTGAAATGGTAGAAGAACGGAAGTTTATAAACAATTGATGGTTCGGCAAGATTAGGGGTCATTAAAGTTAACTAAAGGATCAATTACTATCATATAACATATGCATTAATATAATGTTTTCCTCATCCGAATGAAAATTACTTCCGTTAGTTAAAAAATATATATCCGAACAGATAGGGCATTCGTAGAAGAAAAAATAGCCAAACTGGAAGGACTGAACATTGCCCCTAGAAACATATACGGTAAGGAAAAATTTCCCTTCATTCCAAAAATAAGGCACTAATGTACAGTAGAAAGACCAGCAATACTGTATGTAAACAGTCAGCCTTCCGAGTCTTGAGAAAGTCCTGAAGATTGAGAGAAAAATTCTGAGGAGGACTCATGGACCCAAAGTAGTCTCTTGTACAGGGTACAGGCGAAAATCCAACGAAGAAATATACATAAATTTTGAAGATCTTGAAACAGTCATCAGGACCAGGAGACTGAGGTTCTACAGCCACATCGTTAGAATGAACAATAAGAGGCTGAAGAAAAAATATTGTCGATAAAGTCTTAAGGTATAAGAGTAGAGGTAGATATGTGAAACAAAAAAAAGGAAAAGGACTGCTTGGATAGAGAGCTTTTCAGGAAAAAAACTAAAAGAAGTTGGGGTTCTTGCTGGAAAGAAGGAGAGACGAAAGAGAAAATGGACTAAGGAAGAGCCAGAGTTTTAGAACTGAAGGAAGGCGGAGAGCGTGAAGAAGATTATTAAGTAATATTCGCGTGGTCCTGATTGGCCGATTCGTTTAAAAAAAAACCAAAAAAAAACTCTCTCTCTCTCTCTCTCTCTATATATATATATATATATATATATATATATATATATATATATATATATATATATATATAAAATTGAACAAAAACTCAAATTGAGGCATAAAATAATAATCATCATTAATTGAAAGAGTTGAGTTTCCTTTCCGAATTGGCAAAACGTTGAATGGGTGTTTTTCCCAGTATTTTAGTGAGTAAAAGCTTTTTTTTTTGGCCATTCTTTCTATTGCATTCTAGTTGGTATTACTTATTATGTAATACCAGCTAGATAATAATTGTTAGTTGGGTTTTTCTACTATGACGCAAGTTAAACAATTAAATTTTAATGGGAGGGAAAGAAGGCAGGCCCCTCTGGTGCTGGCAGGTACCTAACCCTAACCTGGGCCTTGATTATTCCTAGTGTGGAGGTGTAATCTCAGGTATGATAAATATCCTGGTGTTTCGAATAATATTATCCTCTTTTTTTTCCAGCAGGGTTGAAGTGAACCAACCTAGACCAATCTTCAAGTAAATTACTTATAGATAGTAACATACTCTATTAACCACATTGAAATTATAGACCTACCGACTTAATGTATGTTCTATCTCTAAAATTACAATTAGGGTCTAAATCATATTCACCAACTCTTTTATCATGTTACATTATACTTGATTTTGTTTAACCTTTGATTCAATCTTTAAAAGATATATATAAAATTTAATATTTGAAATTCGCTGTTTCTGGCTACTTTGGCACACATATTAGGCAAACGCTCTAAGCTTCCATTTAATTATAAAATACTTCAATGACTATTATAAGGTCTAAGTGGACTTAATATATAAAAAGACTAGCTTTTGCCCGCGGCTTCGCTCGCATAGAATTTGGACTACCGCATAAAGTTTCTTGACAGTGCTTTTTAACAATAATTTAAAATAATAAATAATTTAATTTTTTCACTATAGGTTACTCGTACAAAATTTCAGATGTCTAACTACTAAACTGACGGATTCCATGCAACCTTTGAACCCTTATTTAATAAGGGTGGAATTATCCAAACTTCTTCCATAAATCATACAAAGGACCAATCTGCAAATTTCAAGATGCTAAATTCCTGATTTGCCTTTAATCATGTACTATAATGGATTCCCCACAGTACCTCTAAAACTGTCGGGGGTGGAGAAGGGAACGTGCCCCCGTGCGCCCCCCTAAATCCTTGCTTGCTATAGCCCAGGTGTTATTCTGATGTATAACCTATATTACTGTAAAGTTTCATCCAAATCCGTTCAGTATTTTTTGCCTGAAAGAGAGACAAACATGCAGACTTTCACATTTATAATATTAGTAAGAAGTAAGATTAGTAGTATATCAAAACAAATAGTTTCATTCTTGTTCTTTCTGATATTTTAACAACTATGATCATGTTATTTTCCTTTAATTATGTACTATAATGGATTCTCCACAGTTCCTATAAAACTATCGGGGGGGGCACCTGCCCCCGTGCGCCCCCCCTAAATCCGCGCCTGCTATAGCCCATGTGTTATTCTGATGTATAACCTATATTACTGTAAAGTTTCATCCAAATCCGTTCAGTAGTTTTTGCGTGAAAGAGAGACAAACATACAAACTTTCACATTTATAATATTAGTAAGATTAGTAGTATATCAAAACAAATAGTTTCACTCTTGTTCTTTCTGATATTTTAACAACTATGATCATGTTATTTTCCTTTAATTATGTACTATAATGGATTCTCCACAGTTCCTATAAAACTGTTGGGGGGGGGCACGTGTCCCCGAGGGCCTCCCTAAATCCGCGCTTCCTACAGCCCATGTGTTATTCTGATGTATAACCTATATTACTGTAATGTTTCATCCAAATCCGTTCAGTAGTTGTTGCGTGAAAGAGAGACAAACATACAAACTTTCACATTTATAATATTACTAAGATAAGATTTGTTCCAAGGTATTCCTCTCATATCCCAAATACCCGTACAATCCAAAATCTTTCTTAATACTCTTAATGCTCTATACATTGTTACAAATAAAGTCATCCATAATGGCCTCAATTTTCCATTTGTTGCTGATTTGACGGAATTTTGTCCTAAAAGAGTTAATTGAACTGAGTGAAACGAAATCGTTTCATACTCGCAGTTCATATTTGCTGAAGTCAAGCGTTGGTTCTTTTGAAATGGAGATATTGCATATATATAACTTCATTCCATGCCAAATACTACAAAAATATCACATCTGTTTCTTTTTAGATTCTGTTCCCTTCGATACAATAAACTATTCTTGTCAAAATTCTACTTATCCACTTATTCACCGGGGCTACAGTTTTATCGGAATACGAAAGAAGTAAAGTAAGGAGCATATCGAGAGAAAGAAAAACAATTAATAAAAAAACTGTAAACATTTATTATGACGAAACTGAGTAAAACGATTCAGTTAATGCTAGTTGATAAAATTTATTAGTAGGTAACCACAAATATCATACCGAAAAACCGGCACAACCATGTGTGTTTTGAATATTGATATAATAATTTGAATTTTGAGTTGTGCCCATTTTCTTGCAAATAAGCGACTTGATCCAAACTACATCTTAACTGGTGATATGGAGGTAATATAATTGAACGTATATATGAAAAAAAACGACTGAAAAATAGTTTGATGCTGTATGTCACTGTATGCCAGCTTGATTTATCTTAAAAAACCTATTATAGTTTTCTCTAAAATTTGCTCTTACAACTGGATAGGCAAAATGAAGAGGTTCCACAGTAGCATCGTCCGATTAGCCATAGTTGAACAATATGAAGTGATGTTAAACAAACAAAAAACTATTATAACTAACCACCTGCTCGACACAGTTCCTTAGTCTATTACAGAACCTATGCCTCAATATATACCTATTATATTGAATGAAATCAATAAATTCTAAAGTTTATTTCGAATGAACAATGAAGGAAAGTTATTATCTTATCAATTCAAGGTGCCGGTAATTTCCCTAACCTTTTTATTCCATAAGTAAACAATTTTTTTATTCCTAATCCGGATGAGGAAAAAAATTCCCCCTTCTGTTAAATATTTAAAATGTGGGAGGAAACACACACGATAGGGCGACCCTGTTGTTCCTCGCATAATGGCACGCAAGGAACGGATCGCAAGGATCAACATATTTAATGGGTCGTGGCTGGGCCTCGGGTGACCCACTCCACTCCGTTCCGTCCTGGGAACCGAGAGCAATTACGGGGGCGGGTGAACTGTTGAGGAAAATAGTAGTCTTGATGATGAGCCACCGTTGCGGCGTCTTCTTCCCCACTCGTTGGTACTTTCGAAATTTTCGTTCCGGTCGGCTGACTCGATTGTGGAATAACAAGTAGGTGAGGACTGTTCGTCAAAGGCGGGCACACTTCAAATGAAAATGAAATTGAGGAAGAAGTTTCATATAAGAAGTAAAATAAAAAACATTTTTCGTTTTCGATCTATTCCATAACGATTGCTTAAACATTAAAGTGATATGGACGCGTATATTGGCGGGGATGATCCGAGGAGGGCATACATACGTTGAAAGTCACCAGGAGGGTCTGTGGACACATTTTCAGGAATATGTTTGTTTTTTCAAGTATCTTTTTAGCATGCTAAAAGTTTTTCAGGAAAGATGAATACGGCAAAAATTATCTAAGCAACTGATAAGGTTGAACATGTTGAATGCTCTTTCTTAAATAATACTATAAAAACATAAATCCTTAAATCGATGATGGAAACTATTGTGATAAATTGTAAATGAAATTTTTATTTTGGCCTACACTTAGACCATTTTCTTCTCGATTATTTGTAAAACTATCTATTAAATGAGTAATTGTGTTAATTAGTAAATGACTCTTCTTTTTCTTTCAAGAGTTGGGTTCTCTTGTTCCAAGATCTTCTTCATCAACTTTCCTCCCCTACACCGTACAGCATCCAGAAGGTCGTGTTCTATTAAACTTTCTTATACATCGTCCCGCCAATTTCCTTGAGGGCTTCTACTCTTTCTTTAGCCTGAACGGGTTCCTTATATCACCCTTCTTCCAATGTTCCTTTTTGAAGATCTTCCAATTGTAGGTAATCTAATTAATCCTAATATTTTTTTCACGAATTCGATAATGTTCGTAGCATAGCTCATTCACTAAGGTTAATTTAAACGAACTACAACAACGGAAATATTTAAATGACACAGGTTTATGGATGGTAGTCCAAAAGCCATTTCTTTTATGCCCACTATCAATTCACTGACTAGATTCCGACCTTCCAACATACTCTGGTGTTTGTTGGTTCATATAACGTCCCTTAATGCTCTTATAGCTAAGATGATGCTATAGTGGTAGTCCTAAAGTCTACTTTGCCAGATACTCTGGTGTGATGTATACCGATTAGCAAGATTTATAGAAAAGATCACAAAAAAACAAAACAACAACAACCTGTACCACTGCAACACATGAATGGTCCTGGATTCAGTACGAGGTAGAGCTGTACTGTTTCTCAGACAGAGGTTGCGGAGAGAGGTGATTTGTCCTAGACCACGTTCAATCCCCAAATTTCCCCCAATTTATATAGAAGAAGAATCATAGAATCCATAAGCGGATACTCCTAGCTAAGGATTTTAAGTGTAGAGCGATGGATCCTGGACTGTGCAGCCTAGTCGAGACGCGAGCTCTGCAAGGAGGCAGCCATTATCAGGACTGACAAATGGTCTCGAGGTTCCTCGAGGCAAATGGCTGCCTTAGCAACAGTCCGCTTCGCTTCCAATTCGCCTTCAGGGACTGTGTGCAATCCTGAACAAAGAGTTAATGAAATAGATAATGGTATGACAAAAAAAAAACTTTTGATTTTTTCGACCTACATGTTCGATGAGGGATGGAGGATGAAGAGAAGTATCCCAAAGTTAGGTGAAACAAAAGAAAAAATAGATAAAAAAATAACAGGCTTAGCTTACCCGAATACTCTATGCCTAAACCTCCAGGGCTTACAAACCTCCATTCACGGATCACCATTCAAACCCAAAAAGATCGCCCGTAACACCAACTTCCGTCTTACGTATTACTAACTTTTTATAAATTCGTTTCTTTACTTAGTCCAATAACATTACACTATACACTACAATTTCACAATTGGAATTACCAAATATTCGTTATTGGTCAAATATACTCTTGTCCAAGGGCTTGTTACTCGACTTTTTTTAAAATAAGACTTAATTTTTACTACTTAAATATTATTCCGTCACCGTCACTATCAAATTTTACTAAATATATTGATTCGCTCCAGCCATGCTAGTTTGAATTTACAGCCACATTCGCAGAACAAACCTGTGAGTTTATTTTTCCTTTTAACCAAACTGTTCTGAACCGACAATTTGTCAAATAACAAACATGGTACCAGCAGATGAGCCCTAACAATGCCCCAAGATAAGTAAAGAGACCGAAATACTTTTGATGCTCGTTCAGTTCCGGGAGGGAAAAGAAAGGAAAAACCTTCCCCTCTACTCAGAATTCAGAAAAGCATTGAAAGCTCAGGTAGCGCAGGCTCATGCGAGAGAGAGGTCCATCAGACCCGACTATCCCAGTCCGTTGGAGCAGCTGGCTCTCAGCTGATCGTTAAAAGCCAGGCCTTTTAAACCGCAGGTAGCCGCCAACAGCTGATTCCAGGCCTTCCAGGAACTGCTGGAGGAGTTCTCTTGAGCTGGTTCCAGCGGTGACAGGTTTATTAAGGCCGGGGGTACAAACCAAGTAACAACAGCAACAGCTGACCAGCCATTTGACATCGTAAATTCCCGGGGAGCGGCAAATGTTTATGATGGAAAGAAAGTTCTTTGGTCAATATCAGTTGGCGAGTTTCGGCGTCATACAGTCCATTCCTATTTCTCCTCCCATACGAGGCATTAAAACTATCTTTGGATTTCGTTCCCCTGATAACATTGTTCTTGAATCCCCCCCCCCCCCCTTCGTCTTTTATATAAGACTATATAACAATAAACGGCGTTTATAATAACAGTTGTAGTTAGTAAATAATTTGTTAAAAAGGTTTATCAGTTTCTAATATTATAATTCTGATACATATTAAAAAATCGTTTCTGTTTACTATACGTTTAATGTTATTTTAAATAGATCTGTACTTTTTCAAAAAACAAAATGTATCAAAGTAATATTCAACTTCCATGGTATCTATTTCCAGTATCCAATTGTATCGCCTACTTTTATATACTACTATAGATATAAAAAAAAAAATACATATATATTTAACCAGAACAGTTATAGTTTTACTATTATTATTATTATTATTATTAATATTATTATTATTACCTGGATAGGCAAAATTTAGAGCTCCCACTGTAGCATCGTCCGATTAGCCATAGCAGCAAAAAGTGACGTTAAATGAACAAACAAACAAGTTATAGTTTTATCAATTTTTTAATAATCTAATTCTGATAAATAAATGAACAATTTTCCGGTTTATTGCAAGTTAAAAATTATTTTAAATTGATTTGTATTTTTCAAAAAAAAATTGTATGACTGCTTCCATATCTGATTTTATGTATGCCAAATATCAGATATATTTTTTTTTGTTTTTCATTGCTTTCATATTTTTTTTTTATTTATTTAATTTTTAAGTATTTCCAAGATTAAATTTTATTCATCATTTCTATTTCGATAAACTTGTTTTTCTTGTTATTTTAATTTAAGGCATTAAAATCAACATCTTGTTTTCTTTGTTATTATAATAAGGAATTAAAATTATTGCTATAACTTATATAAATTTATACATAATTTATATAATACACATATGATATTCACTTATTATTGTTTTGCGATATTGAATATTTTATACGAAATAAACAATTACACATTTTTTATTTATTTTATGTTTGCTTTATCGATAAAAAAATAATCTAGAGTTTATAAGAAAATTTTCTTAATCTTTAATTTTATAAAAGGAATAGGTGCTCATCTTTACATCAATAACCCAAGATTCTTCTTTCATCGCATGGTTTCTCGAGCATTTTAACAAACTAAATTTGTAAAAAAAAATTAATAGTAATTTTCTTAAACCTTTAAATTTGTCTTTAATTAGCTTCTTTAGTTTCTATCTGATAAAATTGAGGGGAGGAGCTTAACAGATAAGTAAACTCACATGTAATAAATACTCTATTGAAATATATCATATATATAAAATAAAATTTTTTTTTATAAGAATTAAAATATATACTTCCAGAGAGAAATATTTCCTCCAAAAAGTATTTCTCCTGAATAACAGTACTGTATCTTCGTTATGATTCATGTTTTTCTAACAGTCAATTTAAAAAAAAAGAACCAATCAGCATTTATTCATTTCTATCTCACATAAAACAGAATATGTCTTAGGGAAAACTGGCGTTACTGCAGGTCACTATTTACATACCTACTTACATAAATAACGCGATCCAACCTGGCGTACAAAGTTTTAACAGAAATACTCATTACAAATTTCATTCTGTACATTAGCAGGGTAAGATGAAATATATTTATATTAAAAAAGGCTTCAAATTAATAATTAATAACGGAGGTAAACAAATATTCAATCTTAGAGAAAGAAGAAATTAATAAAAAAACCATCAAGTATGGTTTTTGTTATGTGGCTTTCATTTGTTTCTTAACAATTAAGAAAACAGATGGGGGCATTGTAAATTATATGATTTGGCGTAAAAGAAAAAGTTTTCACCTTAAAAAAACTTATCCCACAAAAAAAAAAGTATGGCTACGAAACACCTATAAATCCTCATTTATTAGCCCATTTATGGAGAGGAACACAAAGTAAAACTTTTCGCATTAAAAGAGTTACCTAAGAAACATAAATCAGAGGATAAATTACTAATAAAAACAGATATTCCAATAAATTACAGGTATAAACTTACAAATTTCACATTGATCATCCTGGCAAGATTAACGAAACCAGCGCGTATGATTAGCTTGTACTTTCTTTTTGTAAACATATTAATTGGTTTCTGAAACGTATGTTACAACACTTTTGGCAGCAAACCTTTGGGGCTTCGCTAAGCCATAGAATTCTTCTTGTTTCCAATCCTTATTATCCAAACCCTTTGTAAAATCCTTAATTCCCCTTACTTTGTTTCAAATGAATCTGTTACTCATTTGGCCCGAACCCAATAACAATCCTTTTATGACAAACGTTATTCTCACTCAAACTAACTAGCTTAAAATTCCTTTTCAATTCTCGATAGTTCTCCATAGCGTATGTACAGATGGCCTCGTGGCCATCGAAGTAGAATTAGGTATTTGTTATTTGAGGATTACCACTAGGTAATTACTTACATTTATACATTTTACTTTATTTACATGTTATTATATATCATTCGTAATATTTACTTGTTGTATTGTTTAATAAGGTGGTGAATTTTAATAAATAAAAAACTATTATCCAACAATAAAATCACATCAAAGTATTTTCTTACAAGGGAGGGAATACCAACAAAAAAAACTATTTGCGAATCTTGGTGGTATGGATGGTCTCCGGTTCTTTTACAGCACATGGGGTGGGTGTATTGTACCACCCTTCGCAAATAAAGCAAGGCACGAGATAAGAGTCGAACGTTACGAAGGCCTTGGAGCCAGAAAGGGAAAAGTACAAAAGATGGCCTGTGAAAAGACGGCTGCCTTGAGGGGAAAAAAACTTTAAGGCTGGTGTAATCTTTAAGGAGGCCCACCTGAGGATAACCACCTGACCTCAGCCCAACGGTTTTTCTCAGGGCTTCCACCTCGTTCCTTTGTAGGAGGGAGAGTCCAGGACGTTACGGCACAGGCTCTCCCCGGATCGGAGTCGGGGAAAGCGTCTTCCTAACGGTCGGGGTCGAGGGAAGAAGAAGTCTTTGGGATCCACCAGAAGTTGTGAGGTTAGTCCGCAAAATATCATCGCAGAGCTCCTCTCCACTGGGAAGAATAAGAGACGAGTCTAAGAAGAATTAAGTAAATATCGTCACATACTCGTCTGATCACTTTCCACTTAGTTTATTAAGTATTATTTGATATAAACTCTAGTATCAATATGTTATGTAGGAGATCAGTCAACGCAACATAAATTAACAATTAACCTTTTTATTATTATTTTAATCAGGCGTTAAAACCGCTTTGACTTTTTTAAATTATTATAAATAGGAGAGCAACGGATTAGTTCAAATCACACTGCTTGGTGACAGACTTTATTTAATCTGTTAGCAGCCGGAGATGATCCTATAGAATCTAGGACCCTCCTTGGGCTCGCCCAGCCTCTTCTATATGGGGAAAATTTCCGTTGGGTGAGCATGATCTAGAACAAATCACCTCTCTGTGTAACCATATTTCGAAGAAACAGTACATTCTCTACCTCGCACTGAAGTTTCATTGTTTTAATCAAGAAGATGACGACTTGTACTATCTTTTTATTAAGAGTAACAACTGTTTATTAAGTGTAATAAGAACCCTTATGGATCGAATTAAAAAAGTAACCATATTTATATAGTTGAGCAGGAAGCTATTATCTTCATGCTAAGCAATGTTGGTGTTAAATAAAACATAAAAAAATATGTTAACCAGTGATTAGTTAATCAAAATTTAATAAATTAAAGATAACAGTGGAAGGCGCACTCTAACTTTATTCACAGTGCCTCATAAATAAATCATTAACTAATTCCTCTATATTTTGAAAATTCAATGAGAACAATTATAAACTAAATAACTGAAAAAATAATTCCTGTAAACATAAGACTTAATAAAATACACATATAAATTCCAATAAACTATTTTAAATGCACAATAAATTGTACCAAAACATTATATACCTACTTCATAAGAAGAAAATAATTGATATTTTTAGATTATAAGTTTATAATTCCGATTTTTAAAAAACATTGATTTGATAAGACCAGAAAAAAACTGTTTGGTCTTCTTAATTTAGGTCACTACAATCAGGTCATAAATATTTAGCTGCAGCTAGAATGAAGTGATAGGATCGTAGTACGAAAATATTCATCAAAGAATTAGAACATCGATGTTTATCGAACTATTCATCCATAACACCGCTAATGTTTGAATTTCGTTGTCTTAACTTTCAGAACGATATGTTGAGGGATTATATGAATTGCCAATATTCATCTTATATTGAATCCCTTGCTAGTACAGAAAAATAAATCTGGAAAAATAGATTATTGCGGCTACATTTTTCTTATCGTTTTGTACGAAAACTAATAAAGAAGAATCCGATAAAGATAAAGAAAGAGAGAAAATCTTGTATTATATATATATATATATATATATATATATATACAAAACTTATAAATACCAACTCATATCGCCTATTTAACTAATGATATAATTATTTTAATATAGTCCATGAGGGATGAAAATCATGTTAGCTCATTAATTTATAATAAAACAAAAAGTGCACTTATATTGTCCTTGTATTAATGAAATTTAATTAAATTTGAATTTAAGTTCCATTAAATTACATATTTAAATGATGTATTCCAAATAAAACGCAGGCTAATTCAATTAAGCTTGTATATTTAATGAAGCACAGTTGTAGGATATTTAAAATTAATTGTTGAGCTAAACGAAATTCACTATCAATTAAAAGCATATGAGCATTAAATTTATCAAATTTTTACTCCGAATTGATAGTCATGCTTTTTGGGCTTATTTCAGGATATTAGTAGTTTCCAATTAAATTGGCAATTAACTTGCATATTAAAGTAATTACGAATATAATTGCGATTACGATGCACATATGTATTAAGTTAAATAATGTATTAAGTACACATAAGTATTAAACTAATTGTTCCACGTGAGTTAAAAGAAATAAAAAATTGGGCATTGGTAAAGCGAAGCACTCCTTTTGTAATGATGGTATTCAAGTTCTGTTATTAACGATTCCAAGTTTTTTAAAATTCCATTCCAAAAAGCTTGAAATTGTTTTTGATTTCAACTTATGTTACTAAGCTCAAACAGGATACAATTCGACACCTTATTAAAAAAAAAAATGTTAGAAATGGAATATCAGATATGTCGTTCCTGAATTAAAAAGATTCAACCAATAAAATTGCTAATGAAGGTTTAACTAAAAAATGCCAGCTTTCGAGTGAGCTTTGAAGGAGCGATGTATGACGATTAATAATAAAAATTGTGTTTTTTTAATTTTACTTTTTCGCATTGAAATATTTGACGAGTTCATGATTCTTGTTCGAAAATACTGGAATACTGATAGTAATTTTATTAAATTTATTTATACAGTAATGAAACATGGTTAATTCTTGAATCATCAAACAATATAATCATTCTATGGGCATTAGGTTGTTAATATTCAATTGGACAATAAATTATTTAAATTGTAGTTTGTTGATTGCTGACGGAAGACAGTTTCACAAACCGGTTTGGAACGATTTAGCAAACTATTCCATTATTCAGTTAAGGTCAGCCATCCAGATAATGGTTAAAGGCAAAGGACTGTGCATTGAGCTTGCATAATGTCCTGTTCTTCCAAGTTACCCAAGCTCACTTGTATTATCCCAAGCCATTTCGAACATCTGTCTGAAATTTCAAAGAGCTCTAAAGAGTGACGTCAGTGAAACCTTTAAGAGAGCTCAACTTTCTTCGTCAATAAAGAAAAGAAAAAAAAACGTTATAATTGTGTCACGATCGGGCATCGAAGTCGTGAATAACACGTTAAACGATTAGACTGTAACTTGAGAGAGCCCTAAACTGTTGTGCAACTCGTACCAAGTACCAATAACTACCCCCATCAATTTGGCCGAGATGTAATCGGGAGGATTTAAACCGAGGCTTACTGCCTCATTAATCGGCTATCTGGCAGTTAGGGCAATATCTGAATATAGCGATCGCTTTAAAATGACTTTGCCGGAGTGATAAAGGCCTTTATTTGCGAGGAGAAACAACTTTCGGCAGTTTTGGAAATTCCTGTTCCAATCTTAGCAAGATTAAGGAATTTATGAGATCATTTCGGAGCTACTTGGTATAACGACTTCTGCATATATAGGCTACGCAAAATTCTCATGTAAGCGATTCTCATTAAATGCCTGCGTGTTTTGTTACTTTAAAGCGTCGTAAAGTACAATATTAACTTTCTCTTAAACTAATGAAAGCAAAGTCGTTTATTTTGATGTTGTATGTAGAATATTACAGCTGATTAAGAACGCTTTTTTTTTATAATAAGTGCTTATATCAATAAATATCGGATCAGTATTAGCTTACAATGCATTTAAAATTTAATTTTTCATTTTTATTAACGCTCACATTGTTCAATATACTAATTAAAAAAATTAAATTTCTAATAATAATTGTTTTTTCTATAAACGGACTAAATAGATTAATTGCTTTATAATTTAACATAATGATTTCGGAATGCAATAGAAATATAACTGTAATCAAGAATGAGCTCCCTAAAGATGTTGTTGAAACATTAATAAATGAAAAAACAATTCATCAATAGTATATAAAACAGTTAATATACAGCATTTTATATTCTAAGCGATAAGAACGAGAACTAATAAAGGAGAAGAATCAGTGGGATAAAGGGCTCAATGATTTAAATTTGAAGAAGTAAAATAAACTATATACCAACACAACTCGTGAAGGACCTCAGGTTCAGCACATGATAATGTTTCTAGAAGAAAGATTGTGCGAGGATGAATAATTTTTCAAGATCAAGCTCAACCAACAGGTTTTCTCCCGAATTAAGAGTATTTTATTTTAAAATACTGGATGAGCACCAGGAAGGTCTATAGACCTCTGTTGCTGTTACCAGCAGCATATAAAAAAATATCTGGCACAGGGATTATTATTTTAATATTAGGCGAATTATGAACCCGGGAGCCCTCATCATAGCAACATATGTAGTACTTTTCACACTGCGCTACCCAGCTCTCTTTCTGAACTAAAGAACCATCATTTACGTGCATGAATCTTTTTACATTAAGTTAAGAAGGTTCTAGATCTCAAGTGAAAAAAAAAATGAATTATGTTAACTCCAGCACGCTTAAACGTTTTTGTCAGAATAGTTTTTTATTTGAGAAGTTAAATCTAAAACATCGATACATTTTGACTGTGCCATGTATAGTTGTATAGCTAATTGAAGGTGTTAACAAATTTGTTGTTTTATGTAAATTATTTTATAATGTTTTTTTTGTTTAATGTTTAATTTTGTGATTGTTTGAATTTTCTTTTTGATTTTTTTTTTTTTTTTTTTGCAGACAGAGTTTTATACTGTTTTGAGTGATGGTGAAAGTTATCTATTGAAAATGCCCAATTTGAGTCGAAACGTATATTAAGAATAGATGAAATCAAATGAATTTTGGACTAAACGTTTTTGTGTTTTTTACACCCAAGGAAAATATAGTTTTCCGTAGACCGTACCGTAGACAATTGATATTGTAATATTTAACAATTAAAAATATGTCTTGCCGACTAGTCAGAAATTTATTCTATTAATGGACAATATTTTCTGTCCATTTTTTTTTTTTTTTTGGCAAAATTATTGAATATTTATAGTGCCTCATTTATTTGTTTTATATGGTTACCTCAAATGCTGAATGTAGTAAGAGAAAGAATAGAGTGAAAGATTTAGCCTTCATTCCGATGATTCTCTGATTCTTTGGTTCTTCTGAAAAGAAAAGCGATAGCAATTGTAAGAACTTCCAGAATTTCAACGATCATTTAATTCAATCTTCCAACACAGTTACTCACTTCAAAAATAATTACGTAAACCAGAGAATAACGCTATCTAACAAGATGTAATGTGGTATCAATACAATTGTGGGAATAATGTTCAATTTCATGAGACCTGAATTAATAAATAATTTATAAGTTATAGTTACCCTGAGATGATTAATTATTAGTATAATTAAATTACCTCATTGATAATTGGGCTTGATCCTTTGAAGCGTATAATTAATTGAGTAATTCCCATAGCACAGTTGTCTGGGAGTTCTCGACCACAGACCTCGAGGCAGCCGCCGCCGAAGTGATGGATATGTTCACAGTAGTCTGTCTCACATTAATGAGTCAACGTCTCTTCTGTGGCTTACAGTCTGCAGTTAGCTCCAACAACAATAATAAGGAATTTTGTCTAAGTGCTTAGTATCGATTACTGGGTAAGCACATTTAAACTTTGAGAGAGAGAGAGAGAGAGAGAGAGAGAGAGAGAGAGAGGAAAGATAATCACATTGGTGTGGGTACGGTTGGCAGTAGATGCAATTTTAGGAAGTTAGTCAGGAAGGTCTCTTGTGGTCAATAAAAAGAACTTACTCGTGTGTTCCTCTTCATTGACCGCAACCCTCAATCTTAGTGCTTATATGAAATAGTCCTAAATAGGTAATATCTGTTTTTAAATATATTTTTCAGAGACTGACTTACCAACTGACCGCTCATATTCATTATTTACCACGCTCGTTGTATACAGAATCACCTCTGAACAGGAATATAATGAATTCGAATAAATAAAATGTAGTATAAAGAGAATTTGAGTGCAGAAAGTCCAACATTGAATGAAAATATAGGAGAAAATGACAATATTCCGATCCCGTAAACATTATTTTTGTACAAGAAATAATAACATCTGAACATCAAAGTGTTAAACCGTTTATGCTAATTATGTATTAAAAATATACCAGATGAAAGAGTGCCCAAAGTTGCCGAACTAAGTAAAAGGAAAATGGTTCAAACAAAAGAAATCGAGTGTTGAGTAGAAAAAGACACCTTCATCAAAACATCTATTCTCTTTAAAGTAGACATCAAAGTTAGGACTCAATCTTTTCTATGGAATGGAATCATGGACATTGAATGAAACAACACAAAAGAAACTCGAGGCCTTCAAGATGTAGTACAAACGAAGGATCCTTAAAATAGCATGGGTAGTGACCAGCAAATAAGTATAAGAGAGAACGGGAAAGAAAAAATAAGAAATGAACACGATTAAAAGAAGGGAACTATAATAATTGTGCTAATTATATAATATGAAATTAAAGCAGAGAAGAGATTTTAAAATTTAAAAAAAGGGATTGGAAAGTTAGGACGTAGAAGAAAAATATCGTTGCTCGAACTGCAGGATACCGTCCTAAAAAAGTCAATAAGTTCAACATAGCCAGAAATAAATAGGTATTTAGAACCCCCTGCCAGAAGTAGCACTGCTTATAGAGGGACCGAATAAGAAAGAATGAAATAAAAAGGATTGGGTAGTGGATTGGAATAATGTAAAAAGGAATTATTGACGAACTTTCCATATACTCTTAACGACTATATCTATGAAGAATTGAAAATAAAAACTTAAATTATTTATTGAAATCAACATTATTTGTGAACTGAACACAAACTGATGATCTGTCTGCATTGAACATATTTATCATTTTTAGGAGGCAGTGTTATGGGGACTATATTTTATTTCAATGTAAGGATAGAGATAGTTGGGGGTGCAGTAAATTGTGTCAATTGCAGTGCATACTTATTTATTATATATGCACTTATTATGGTGTTTCAATTGACTGCACCCCCAACTATCCTCTATCCTTACATCAGAAGTTCCAGCCAACTAATTTCTTCTTCAACACATATTTTATTCCTCTATTTACTATAAATTTCACCTAGGACGTAATAAAAATCAATAATATGAACAGTTATTTTTGAAAGTGGTATTAGTCCATTTTTTCATATCGCGATATCAAAAAGTTTTCGTTTGAATTACTTTTAAAATATTATATAAAGTTTTGAATTACTTTAAAAATATTATATTGACTGCACCCCCAACTATTCTTCCTTATATTAGAAGAAACAGTCAACCAACTCTTCTCTAACATTATATAAAGTTTTTATCACTTAGCATTTAGCAGAGAGTTATGTTTTAACCCTTTTACATTTTTTAAATTTTGTAATAAAACGATAATCATTAAAATCATTTCAAAGAATAAACGATTTTTTTTTTAGATCCAAATGGACTGCTTTCAAAAATAGCTCATCCTAAGGCATGTGATAAACAAAAAAAGTAGTACATCCTATATTTCCCCTGTTGTTTGCCTAGCCACCTCAAATTAATTTTCGAAAGTACTTTCCAGCGAATTATCCCGCAGACACGACTTGGAAAACCCCTCCAAAATGAAGGCTCCATCTGCAAAACGTGAGCACAAGTGGCACCGACGTAGCAAATAGCTGTTAGTGTGGAAGATCCAAAACGTGTCTGCTCCTGACCATCCCACTCGATCCGGGCTTTCTCTCATTACCTGTCCCGGGTGTAGTCATTACCTGCAAATTGCTGCCGGATCCGGCCAACGGCTCGTCAGCCCAGCCCAGCAACTTGCGCGATAAAGTCCCGGACCTAGGACCGAAGTCGGAGCATGCATGAGTCTTAACAGCCCAATGATAAGAGAGAATTGCTTGGTTTGAAGAGACTTAAATAAGAATGCACATATCTAGAATACATAACATCTAGTTTACTGCTGCAAAATGCTCTCTTCGCCTTCGTAAAGGTAGCTCTTGCCTGAGAATTAAATAGTACTTAAAAGAAAATTAGTCCGAAACTTAAGAGCAGAGAAATTGCCGGAAGTCTATTTGTGGTCGCTAAATTATACCTCGGCCTCTCTTACAGTGGACAATGGTCCTCCAGGCTAAATTACAGAGGGAGAGAAGCCATATTACAATTATAATATTATCTCTAAATCTTTTATATATATATATATATATATATATATATATATATACAATAAGGTGAACTTACTATCTTAATATGCTTATATGTTATATGTTACACATTCCTTTATATATGAAGATGCAATAAATAAATTGTCAGATAAGTTTCTTAGAAAACTGCACAACTGTGACTGATCTTCACTGACAATAGAAACTGATATGGGTTTCTGACCGTTTCACTTGGGATGCTACTGTACATTGGAGGCCACTCTGGAGGCGGCCGAGGATAATAGAGAGGTCTCGGCAAGATGCAGTCCAGGTGCAGGGTCAGTGAGAGTACATAAACGTACTTTAAACATTTAAAAAAATAAGAAACGATCAATGTTATTGTTAGGTGTACATACTACTGAATAATGACTATCTCACCATGAAAGGAGGCAATTAATTATTTTCCTGAGCACATTATAATATTTAAGGATAAAGAAATATAAAAGTTCCTGACTCAAAGTTGGTATTAAAATATTTAAACTTGAAACTGATAAATTAGTTTTATGTTCAGGTTGGCTTCCAAGGTCTGCGGTATTGTCCACATATTCTTTTTCAGGGATGGACCGTGTGGTGTTGGTCTGGTTTGCCAAGCTTTTGCTTATCGTGTTGTGAGCTTCCTCAGGGCTAGTCAGTAAATGAAGCTTCATCCCGGTCCATCCCGGAAAAAGAACATATGGACAAATTAGTTTTAATATTATATGCTCCGTCGTAAACCAACGACTTCCTGTCCTTCTGTATCGTTTAGTAACATCCCACTGATTCCTGTAGCACTGATTCCAGTACTTAAGACTACACCTTGACAAACGCTTAACTTGGAATCCTCATACTAGACTGAAACGACAAGAAACAGCTCGCCGTTTCAGGCTACTTCAACATTTACTATACAAACGCTCGAAGCTCCCGAACAACTACAAAAGACTCATGGTACATAACAATCATTAGGCCCACCTGGACATAAGGAATAGAGCTTTGGGGCTCCACTAAGCCATCGAATTCTTCCAGTATTCAATCCTTATAATCCAAAATCCTTCGTAAAATGCTCAATGCTCCTTACTTTGTTATAAAGTAATCCATAATGACCTTAATGTCCCGTTTCTTGCTGATTTGGCCCGAATCCGATATCAAGCTTATCAGGACAAACTTCATTTAAACTCAAACCCACTAGTTTCAAACCTCGCAACCTCTTCCTGGAAATCCTGCCTTTTGAGGGTAATCTCGAACAAATCCCCTCCCTCCACAACCGCTGTTTTAGAAACAGTACACATTTCTTTCTAGTAATGACAATATCTATCCTACCTTTTATTGACGCTCTACAGTATTTAATAAATATTAATTTTTTATTAATTATATTAATTTTTTAATATTATAAATATTTCCTGGTAATCCTCAGAAGTGTCTGAAAAGAAGATGGCCTCGTGACCTTCTAAGTTGAACTTTTTATTTGAGTACCAACCGGGTAGTTTCTCTACTTGCCTTTATCTCGGAACATGAATTATCTTTCATTATATTTACTGGATGTATTATGTACAGATGTAAATTTCAATAAATGTATTTAAAAAAATATTAATTATCTGGATTTGTTCCTTATTGACATTATTTTTTAACTTATCATTACGTAATAATGGTGGATGGATGGCTGAGTGCGTAGTGCGCAGAGTTTCCATGCTGAAGGTTCAGGGCTTAAATCCGGTTGTGGCAGTTGAATTAAATCAGTTAACAGCCACGGATCTACAGACCTCCTATGTCTCACCCAGTATCTTTTAAGAGGTTCCTTTAATTGAGGAAAAAGCCTGCGGTTGAGCGTGATCTTGGGAAAATCACAGCCCTGCGCAAACGTTGGCTTAGAAACAGCACAGTCTCTATCATGTTCAGAACCCTAGGCCCTTCATGGGTTGTATCTACAAAGGTTTTTAGAAATTTTGATCTGTAAAATAAAATACTTTGTAAGTAATATTAAAAACTTTATTTCTGAAGTTTCAGCAGCCAGTTTGGTCCCGATTAAACCGTGAGATTTTTGATATATGCATTTTATTCACTGTAAGAATTAAAATTAATCATTAACGAAGGAAGGTATTTTACATGTTTGATCATACAGTCAATGTAATTATTAATTAATTTACTGTTTCATTCCATTGATTGTTTGAAATGAAATATATGATAACTATAATGTTACTAGCCCAACATTATAATAACGTTATGCAAGAAAGAAGTGACTAAAAGAGATAGTGAAAAGACCACGATTGTAAAAGGTTATTTCATATAATACCTCTTATTCTAATACATAGACAATGCGAAAATGTTGAGTAATCACAAGGAATACTGACAGGTAGAGGATGATACGTGCAAAACAAGGTGGTTACAACAATTACGAATCTGATCGGAATATTTCTTTATTTTGTTCCATGACTTGGTTACAGTCTTACCATTGCCTGTGTCCAAGATCATCCAATCTGCTTTTGAAAGGTGGTTGCTCCTGATTTGAAAAAAGGCCTAGTTTCGTGATCTGTAATAAGTAGTTCTGCTTCGTCAAATACTTATTCTTTTAAATCTTTTATTCTCTATTAATATTATGTTAAACATACCAAATGTAATTTAACTTCAAAAGCGTGGAACGATACGTTTTTCACCTCGTCTGGAATAATGGTTGCATTTAAAGCCATGTGGTCGGCTGAGTGATTTAGTAACCACAGAATTACCTTGAACAATGAAGAAGGCAATTTTCTTTTTCCAGTTTCTTTACGCAATTGCACTCTGCTGCAGCTGTTTGCTATCAGGTGCTGGAAATCAGTTATAATTTTCTGCCAAAACCTTATTTATACAGGAATTCTTATGAATGTTAAATGATTTAAGAAAATCAGTCAACATTTGAGAAATGTAACGAGAGCTTATAGTTTTATGTCTTTGAATGTTGTGACTTTTACAAAAGAACAATATATAATTTAGTACGTCTTGCCAATGTAAAGATGGTTTTGGAAAATGAGGAAAATAGGTAAATAAGGTCATCACCTTTCTCTGAAAAAAAGAAAATATTTAATACGAAAAGGATGTTCTCATTTTTATTTATTTATTCTTCATACATATTTATTTTATATAATTCATATTATTTTCTTCATTAATATTTTCAATGTTATTCTATTTTAATTAACATTTTCTATCGTGATCTTATATTCAATGACGAGTTTCTTATATGTTTTATTTAATGTCCTATCTTAATTCCACCCTCCCCCCCGGGATTATTATACCTCAGGCGCGATTACAAAAAGGTTTAGCGCTTCACATTTAAAACAATCAACCAACCCCAAAGTCTTAAATAGTTAGTTAACCGTATAAATATGGAGAAGAAAATGGTCCGAGTAGAGATTAAAAAAGTAATTCCTTTAATAGTGATAAACTATTTATTATAAAACAACGTTTCGACCCACAATGCAGGTCTTCTTCAGGGCTTGTAATTATTTATAATATTTTGAAGCTTACGTTGAAGAAAATGTTCAATGAATTACCAGGAAACTTAAACATATGCTGTATAAATAGAACATGAACTCAGCAGGATGACAGGAACCTGGTGGTTGTGTGATGATGTTGACCATATCATTCTATACCGTCTTATTTATCTAATCAGCTACTTTACCGAACATTAATCCCTTAAAAGAACGTTTCGTGGCATATCATGGGCTTTAATCTTCCCTTTCATCTTAGATCTCCTTGTTCTAATACCAAGAGGACGACAGTCACAGGTCATAGAAAATATAATTGATACAGATCATATTGAAGTTATATCAAAGCTACTTGAAATATCGGAATGGTTGTTGATGTCCTATTTGGATAATCATTGAAATCTACCAATAAAATCGGGTTTAAATTCTGGAGTCCACTACCTCACCATTATATACTTTAACACGTTCAATGTAACCTTACCTTACCTGTTCCTACAATTAGGAAATACTACTCCAGGTGCTTCGTTAGCAACAACAGATCGCTGCCCTATTACGATTTGGCACCGATTCGCTGACCATCTAAATATAAATATTGCAACTTCATTAACCTAATTATTCGGACGGTTAGGATAGTTGGCATTCGTTTCAAAGGGGTATGTTTGTTCTTTACATCACTTCATCAAAGCAATCTAACACCCTGTACGATTATATAAAGTAATTGTCCGAACATATGGAGTGTTCCCGAAAATATTTCGTCTTTCTTAATTCACCTAACTAGTTGGCAAATAGAGATATTACAAAACATCAAAAAATATGCAAATCAAAGTATTTAATCTAGTAATATTTGTATATTACCACAAAGGCTAAAAGAGATGAACGAAGAGGTAAACGAATATATTACGAAAATTGACCTGAATGAGAGGGTTACATCATGCTTTTATAGATTTATTACATGCATCAATAAATGGAAAAACTACAATATATATATATATATATATATATATAAATTTTAAAAAAATAAATAAATAAATAAAAAATAAAGTAATGTTCAATGAACATTCGTCCCCGTATAAACTTCACAAAGACTGCGAGAAAACGGGGATATAGGATCGGTAAAGAGAAAGGATTAGTCTGGACTGGTTACGACCTCTGGTAGCTCAGTTGGGTTTGAAAGACCAGGGTTGAATCCCGGCCAGGACAAATCTTTTCTCTTCATAATAGAAATATTTAAATAATCATCATCGAATAAAAATAAATAAAATATAATTTTAAAAAATATAAAAATTTGACGTACGTCAACTAGATCCTTATTCAAAAAATATACTTTGGGACGGCCAGTGTTATACTGGGTTTTATATATTGTAATAATACATATTTATTGGTGGAATATTATCCAAATGTTATTCGGCATAGATTGGGTCTGTGCTATTTATTTGAATTCCCTTAGGGATTCACGTGGAAGATGGAGAAGCCTCATGGAATAAACCCATTGATGCCAAACATTGCGTGTTTCATCCCTCAGTAGTAGATTCCTGTTTCGGAGACATTTCAGTTTTCGGTTCGGTTTCTGCTTTTTCTGAAAACAATGGGGAGTGGAGTAGCTCAGTGTATGGAGTGCTGAGTTGCTACACCGAAGTCCCAGGTTCAGATTCGGCTCTATAGACAAATCTTTAATCTGTTAGCAGCCTCGGATAGACCATGTGGATCTATAGACCCTCCTGTGGAACACCCATACTCTGTAAAGTGGGAACCCTAAATAGTTGAGCGTCACCTCTGTAATTTCACCTCCATGCACAACCGTAGTTCTAGAAACAATACAGTCTGTACCATGTACTGAATCTAAGAGCCTGCATGGATTGTAGTGGCACAGGTATTTTATTTTATTTCTGAAAAATTGATCATTTAGGATTGTTTGGAGGTTTCTCCACCCATAGTTCCACGTGAATCCCTTCCGGGAGGAAAAAAAATGAAGATCACAAATACATTATGTGGCAAATTGTATTTGTATAATTTCTTTCAATAAATATATATATATATATATATATATATATATATATATATATATATATATATATAGAGTTGTAATGGTGCAAGTTCTTAAAACCATAAACATACTCGTAGCATAAAGCGGAATATATATGAACATTTTTCTTTTTCAAACAAGAATCGTAATATTAACTATAAAAAAGAGTAATAATTAGTTGTGTGGAAGATCACAGATGAGAAGATAAAATGGAGTGGAAAAATAGAGAAGATATTTGTCAAATGGACTCTGTATAACTTCTCAAATTAATATTTTATATTATTAAAAAATATATATTTCTCTTATTGAAGGAAACTAGGGCATCGTTATGTTTTATATAATATGTGTAATATATTACTAGTACATTGGGTCCATCGCGCCAAGCTGGAGACACCTAAAATATTGCTATAACATTGGAATAAACCGTAATAAATAAACTAGAATAAACAGTGTATTTAAGAAAGCAATATATCCTTCTTTTCTTATTCCTAAAATGATATTTTGTTAAAAATCAGATTGTATATTTAAAAAGATATGCTCCGAAGAATACATTATAAGGCCATTTAAATTGCCATTGGATTATAGGAACCACCATTGGTGATATTAAAACCATAATTTCGACCCTACTCGCAAATGCCGCAATATGTAACTTAAAAAAAGAAGTAAGTTTTACTTTTATCCAGGCTATGGTTCTGGAATGTTCCAGTAGCCAGCTGGAACCCTACACAAATTAGACAATATTACCTGGGGTTTCATTAAGGCCACCCGTGGACAATCCCGTTTTATTAGTTTTTTTAAACCCCTTCGGTAATCCGGGATCTGATTTAATTGCTACAAGGGACGATTGTGTGGAGGAGGGTCAGGGCTACAAAGGTTATCAGGGCTAAGGGATTTTTATTAGAAAGTTAATTAAGCCGTTATCTCTTCGCTGTCATCAAAGGGAACCCTTTTTATGACCCCTCCGTAACTGCCTCATCTGTAGACCCCTCCAACGTCACTCCTGGTTCCTGGGTTAGTGGTTTTACGGAGTTTTCGGAGTTGAGGGAGTTGGGGCCGACTACGACGGCCTGGCGAAGTTGGCAGTTTAGGCCAAGTTGTGAGCTGCATATTAAATGAGATGAGAGCCGTAGAGCTTTAGTTAGATGTAATTAAAATATTCATCTCGGGAGTGTTAGCCGCAGATTGGGCTATAGTTGGCCCCGTATCGGCTATCGAGGGAATTTTAGATGACATGAGTTGCCCCTTATAAATTTCTTAAACCAGTATTGAATAATTAATTATATCGCCACTGAAATTTTTAAACAAGAACATTCGAGCAGAATATTCATAAGAACCCTTGATTGGTACCTCTCTAATAATTTGTTTTAATATATTTATAAAAATTTACAATTGAATTATAATACAACAAGTAAATAGGTAGGATGATACATAGTGGCATGAGATACAGATAAGCATATAAAGCACCCACTAGTAGTTTAGAAATAACAAATTCGCCTTAGAAGTTCAAATGGCCATCTTCTTATCGGACGCCTCGGAGGATTATCGGGAAATGAAGAAGTAGCTAGGATTGAACTAGTGGGTTTGGATGGAAATAAAGTTTGCCATAATAGGATTGATGACGGGTTCGAGATCAGCAACTAATGGGACATCAAGATCAATATAGATGACTTTTTCGTAGCAAAGTAAAGAGCATTGAAAATTTTACAAATGGTTTTGCGATTGTAATGATTGGACACGAGAAGACTATAAGAAGTCTTCCCAGAGCCCCAACCTCTACTTCGTTAAGTCTAAATAGGTCCTATAAGAGTCATGTGTATGATTCTTTTGTAATTGATTAGGAGCTGAGAGCGTTTGTCTAGTAAGTTTTGAAGTAGCCCGTAACAACGACTCAAATAAATTATAAACATAATCCAATATTACAACACCAATTTTTAAGACATGATTGGAATAATTTAAAGAAACATGAAATGATGTTTTGCCAATTCAGGAACCATCAGGACAGAAAGTAAATATTAATAAAATAGAGAAATGCAATCTCAACCCCATACATAATTCAACTAGATGGCAACCAGGAAAAATCTCACCATTAGCAAATAGTTTATGTCTGTTTTGAGATTTTGTATTTCTGCATTATTCGGTTTGTTTATTAATTAATATTGTAAAATAAATTGTCTAAGAAATTAAAAAAATATTTTACCTGCTCTACTATTATGATTCTTTTTAAACGAATTATAGTTAAATTCTTCTCCTCTGCAAAGAAAAAAAATCAAATTACTTGAAATCGATTTTCGCTTTATAAACTATTTTATAAATAGCCATAAATTTTTAACATGCGAATAAGAACTGATTTAGGGAAATATATAACTGGGGATGTGAAAATTAATAGTGAATAGCATTTCTTTTGGAGATAGTGTACAAGGTCTAATAAAAACCAATGGTTAAAAAAGAAAAGGAATAACAATCTGTATCATGGAGGTTAAGGTTTGTTGTATACATCTACTCATAAAATAAAACGAGTCTAAAAGGAGAATTTTATTAATATTTAGTTAAAACTAACATCTGTGGGTATCTTGAGCTAGATATCCTAGCACGATTGTTTAAAAAAATACTCAGCTGGACGGTAACAGTTGTGATCGAACAGCTGTTTGAAATCAACCGGTCACATAAATAAGGAAAAGATTGTAAAATAAATAAACTATAAACCTATCTTTTCCAACTAATTGGAAGGGAAAAAATTATCAATAGTTATTAAAATCCAAAAACAATATCTAAAAGTTATCCAAAAAAAATGTTTGTTTTTTATTGGGCTAGCTATGTTCTTATTAATAGTGGGAACTATAAACCTGTGGAGGAGTTAGCAGTCTATAAAGAATTGGTTTTGTGTACTTATGCACTACTTTTACATATCTAGTTCCTCTGAACTTTAATCATTTTTTTCCCCTTGTAATATGTAACAAAGTTTAGCAAGTGTGGTTATCACTTGGATGGGTGACTATCCAAAGAAGTATCCGCTCAGGAAAAAACACGAAGCTCGAGATCAAGCATATAATGATCCCATATGCAGATGATGTTGATGGTGGTGGCATATTGGGATTTGTTTATTTTTTATTATTCTCTTTCCGTCCTGCTGGTTTCTGAATTGGTGAAACATCATTTCCTGTATCTTAAAACACTTTATGGATTATTCCATCCATGTCTTAAGAAATAGCTTTTGTAAAATTGGGTAATATTTTTATTTTTTATAATTTTTGGGCAAATGTTTTGATTTTTAAATATTTTTATTTTAAAGAGAAAATATATGCCAGCGGCCGGGATTCGAACCCGGATCCTCTGTCTCTCCGTGACAGCGCTCTAACCATTTGAGCCACCAAAGTCGCCTGCCGGCAGGAGACAAATCGTTTCTCTTATCCGATCCCATGTCCCCATGTTCTCGCAATTTTTTGCGATGCATACACGATAACGAAGGTTCTATGAGCATTACTTTAATTTTTGGATCTTGTTGACTTACGTCATATTACTATTTATAATTTTTGGTCCACTGTTTTGATTTTTAAATATTTTTATTTTAAAGAGAAAAGTTATGCCCCCCGGTGGGGATTCTAACACGGATCCTCTGTCTCTCCGTAACAGCGCTCTAACCATTTGAGCGCGTTTCTCTTTAAACTTAAAAGCCGGCAGGCGACTCTGGTGGCTCAAGTGGTAAGCGCGCTGTCACTGAGAGACAGAGGATCCGGGTTCGAATCCCGGCCGGGGGTATATTTTTTCTCTTTAAAATAAGGTTATATTTTGAAGTCTTTCTTTCCAGCCACTTCAGCAGTTCCAAGCTCCGAATAAACCACAAACGACTCATACACATGATGAGCCTTGGAGCTCCACTAGGCCACCGTATCCTATCCAAAATCCTTCGTAAAATACTCTTCATTTTGTCACTAATAAAAATATCCATAATGGCCATCATATCCCATTGGTGGCTAATTGCAGCGAACACTAAATCAATCCTTTCATGACAAACTTGATTCCCTCTCATACACACTACTTTCAAACCTACTTCTTCCATTCCTGATAATCCTCCGAGGCGTCTGTCTGAAGATGATGGCCTCGTAATCGTTGTGTTGAATATGTTAATCGAGTAATAACATTGGGTATTTTCTATCAGTTTTAAATTTAAAAAAAACATTTCAACGAGAAGTTCACAAGTAAAGTTGCAATATGGGTTTAAGAGACAGTTGACTGGATCGAACCCTGGAAAGTGGAAACGGCTTTGTCAGTAATTTATCTTTAATTATCGCCCCCTCCGGATCCCCCCCAATATCCCCATCAAAGGCCCCCCGCTATAATTTGAATGCCAATTTTTGATGCGGAGCCGGGGCAGCCCGAGGCAATCACGAGTGGATATTGGTTCTGCTCAGGTTCATATCCGCCCCGGGCCAATCCTCTGCCTCATGTCCGCTCTAGCCCTCGTAGTTCTTGCAGATATTGTCTCCTCGAATAACCCTGTTTATTTTCCGTCTTCTGTGTTATGTGTATTCTACATGTACACGAAGCTGCAGAAGGTTGGATGCCACTATATACTTTTCGATATTGAAAAAATGCTGTTTTATATTCCAATAATTAACTATAATCTTCTATTTTAAACAAGCAAACTTAATTGACATGAAAAAGGGAGTAAGTAAAAAAAAAGAAGAAATTCAGTTTTTATTCATAGACTAGTTGTTAGTTAATCCTATCAATAGATTAGAAAGTGGAATGCGTAAAATCTGGGATTTACTCTCTGTAGTACTCAGATCAACTCAGATCAGTTGTTTGATATATACCTGTACCCATATGGAGAACACCAGGAACAATGCCGAAAAGATATATTTTATTGAAGCCGATTAAATTAAATTAAATTTATATTGATAGAAAAAACTTATTCCACCGGTAACGATTTTCCATTACTAACTTGAATAAAAGGCTGAATCACCGAATCTTATTCCTAAGACGATTACTTCACCATTCACCATAAGAACAAGCTATAACTAATAACAAAATTATTATATACATGTTACATAAGCTGATGGGGGACTTGTGCCACGCAGGTCTGGGGCTCATGCAAAAAATCTCATTTAAAACCTATAAAAATCTTTCAGTCGAAATTTCTTCATTATACTACTCATTGTCCCTTTCACTTTACTAATACTTTTACTAATAAGTCATTACACAAAGACCTGAACGTGATTCGTGATGAAACGATCAAGAAAACGATATTTTATGAATCACTTGCTGTAAACTTAAACTTAATGGTACAGACACCTTACCACAGAATCTGGCAAGTAGACTAAAATGTCTCTGGAGCAAAGATCCACTACACCGAGATGAAATCGTGTTCCTCCATTTATCCATTTATATTAGTGTATTTCTCCACGTTTCCACATTCATCCCTTAGGTGAAAATGTAATTACTGCCAAAGGAATATATATAATAAGTAAAAAGGCATTGGTGTAATTTATCTCTACAAATATATGTTATTATTATAAAATGACGAAATTGCAGAAATGAATCATGGCTGTGATCCTCTTTTTTCTAAGTGTAGACCGCCTTGCACCATAAGTAGTGCACCTAGGTAATGAGCTGCATCAAGGGCAGTGAGACCATTTCCATTGAGCTGCAGCCACAAGGTGTCACCTCGCCCTAAACAGGCGGATCAAATAGCTCCGATCCGACCACCGGGTCCTTGCAGCAGCAACCACAATCAAAGGCTACCTTGCGGAATCCGATCTAGCGATTCAAGGTCAACTTACTATTAGTCTCAGGGACTTCGCCCACTTCCTCCATCTTAGGGGCTGCTCTCCGGTCTCCGAAAGAACCGTGAATGATAAATTGAATAGGATTCGCGATATATTTTCAATCAGATGATAGGAGCGGGTTAACTCAATAGATACTGCGCTATATTGAGTTGACGTTAAGTTCCTATCCTATCCTAGGTTCGAATCAGTCAGTGATATATAATTTATTTAATCTGTTAACAGCCACGAAATGTCCCCGTGGGATCTAGAGAGCCTCCTGGGGCTTACCCAGCCTCCATAAAGTGGGTAACATTAATTGGGAGAAAAAACAGAACAAATCTCCTTGTTGTACAACAGTTGACCTATTGACAGTACAGCCTCTACCACGTACTTTACCCAAGACCCTTCGTGGGATGTAATGGTACTCGAAGAAAAGTTTTTTCGTTTTTTTTTTTGTTTATTATTCATTGAACTTTTATAATGACTTACATTTTCTACGTCCCTAAGATACATTAGTGTTGTATAGGTATATTAAAACACATATTCATTAAAAAGAAATGAAATTTGTGATGAGTTGGGGCTCACTCAGCTTATATAAGGTAAGTGCTCTTCATTGGGGATGATGGAGCTTAAAGTTAACTAGGCCAAATCATCTCATTTCACAACTGTTGAACTATAAACAGTTAAAACAATTATCAGTCTCTACCATGTACTGAGCGCAAGAGGCCTCTTGGGTATATACATTGATTCATTTGGTTACAAATTAATAAAGAACGACACACTTTATATTTAAATATTAAGAGAAAAGATTTGTCCTGCGCGGGATTCGAACCCGGGTCGTCTGCATCTCTAGTACAGTGCTCTAACCACTGAGCTACCAGGGGTCGTAACCAAGCCAGACAAATCCATTCTCTTCACCGATCCTAAATCGCAAAATCTACATCGCGAAAATTGCGAGAACTCGAGGATATAGGATCGGTGAACAGAATGGATTTGTTTGCCTTGGTTACGACCCCTGGTAGCTCAGTGGCTAGAGCACTGCACTAGAGATTCAGACGTCCCGGGTTCGAATCCCAGCCAGGACAAATCTTTTCTCTTCAAAATAAAAATATTTAAAAATAATCACCATCAAATGAACAATAAATAAAAATAGATACACTTTATAGTTTCTCCAAATATACATCTATAAATCGAAGGCCGGGATCTGAAAATATGTTTACAATAATATTGGTTCAATCGATGCATAAGTTTAAGAATGTCAATTGTTTTCGTTACAGTCCATGCAATTCCACAGGATTTGATTGCATTATATTTACTCCATGTATAAACAATAGTCATTAAATTCATTTTTATGATCATTTTTAATTAATTTGCGACGGATATTATTAAATTTAATTCTGCATGTATTCATAATATCTTTCTCTGACCAAATACAGTCATACCCCGCTTTGCACGATCAGGGTATAAGGTAATCTTTTCGATTTTCATCTTTTCATTATTTCTAATGAAACATTTTATGATTTTTTATAATTATTGGTCATTTTTTATGAGTTATAAATATTTTTATTTTTTAAAGAGAAAAGATAGGCCCTCGACCGGGATTTGAACCCGGAACCTTTGTCTCACCGTGACATCGCTCTGCCAATTGAGCTATCCAAGGCCCCTCCCGGTCGAGAACAAACCTTCTCTCTTTTAAATCCTATATGTAATGGCGGGAGCACGCTGGGGCTATAGGATCTAAAAGAGAGATGGTTTGTTCTCAACCGGGAGGGGCCTTGGATAGCTCAATTGGCAGAGCGATGTCACGGTGAGACAAAGGTTCCGGGTTCAAATCCCGGTCGAGGGCCTATCTTTTCTCTTTAAAAAATAAAAATATTTATAACTCATAAAAAATGACCAATAATTATCAAAAATTATAAATAATAATATGACGGATGTCAATAAGATCCTAAATTAGAATTAATGTTCAAAGAACTTCATCCTTGCGTATTCATCGCTAAAATGGCGGGAGCATGCTGGGGCTATAGGATCTAAAAGAGAGAAGGTTTGTTCTCGACCGGGAGGGGCCTTGGATAGCTCAATTGGCAGAGCGATGTCACGGTGAGACAAAGGTTCCGGGTTCAAATCCCGGTCGAGGGCCTATCTTTTCTATTTAAAAAATAGAAACATTTTATGATTTGAACAATCTATAGTTGCACGTATAATAATGGTGGAGAAAATGATCCGTGAAGAGTTCAACAAATAATTCCTTTAATTGTGAAACTATTTATGAGAAACAAACTTTTTGACCCACGTTATGGTCTTCTTTAGAAACTCTTCCATAATTGAGACGATATGTTTTAAATATTTAAGGAATTATTTGTTTACTTTAATATTATTATTATAACAATGGTGGATATGCGTAATTGAGTACAAACATTTCTTTAGTTCCAACTTCTGATTCACCTCCTTCGTTTAGTTTTTCGTAAATTAATTTTAAATTGTCACCAACCACGAATAGATCTACAACATTAGTTCTTTTGTAGAATATCTGAAGCAGAAATCGAAATATAGGTATATACACATAGTCGAATATATGTATTTCCAATATTTATCAGCAAGAACACACCTACAAAAATCAGTAGAAAGAAGACAATTTCCACTTTTTGAGCTATCCAGTGAAAGCAAAATATTGTTATCGTAGTGACTCAAAGTACGATAGATCCAACATCAAATATAACACACCTGCTGTCTAAGTTATTTATAACTCAGCCTGTTATGAAAGTATAGCAATCTAGATGATAGGCAAATAAAATTAAAATTTGCTCGATATTCTCGTATTATGCAGGTTAAAATACACAACATATATTTCAACTTTGATCTCAAAAGTATTCAAAATTTTACTTATTTAGGGATATTAACGTAAGAAGTACTTTTACAATCTAATTGAATAAGAAAAACATAGTTTTAGTGTGCCAGTCATTATTAGTCCTTAATTACATAGACATTAGATCGAAAATTACACGAGATCCCAGGATCATAATTAGCATTTAATGCTAAGTAATTAATACAAGACCTCGCTCACATAATAGGTGTTAGTTAATAACTAAACCACAACTAACTTATTAAATTAGCATATGACCCCGATTAAAATGGAGACTAAAATTTTATTTAATTTTCGCCTTCAATTGACAATGCATAGCTCATCGCTTCTGATATATTTTCCCCAACAATAATCACTCAATGATATCGTATTGTGGATACAAATGATAAGTCTGTCCGTTGAGGGTGATCTAGGACAAATTACCTTAGGGCACAACCGTTGTGTTAGGAAAATTACAGTCTCTAACGTGTACTGAACCTATGACCCTTTATGTGTTGTAGGTGTAAAGGATTTTTTTAATGATAAGGGTGTAATCGTACAAACCATAAAGGTTTAGTACATGATAAGGGCTCTACTATTTTTAAGCGAACAGTTGTTCTTGGAGGTAATTGGGGCAAACCATTGTTCAACCATTAGTGTTTCCACCAATGCAGGGTATCCACTTTATGGAGGCTTGACGATCGACAGAAAATTTCATTCCACAAATGATCCAGCAACTATATTTATCATTTTACTGTTTGATTTTGCTGTCCAGTCGAAACCTGTCCTGAAAGAGTTACTAAAACTGTATAGAGAAGCGGAATCGTGTCATTCTCGTAGCTTTTGCCATGCAATCTTACTAATATTATAAATGTGAAAGTTTGTATGTTTGTCTCTCTTTCACGCAAAAACTACTGAACGGATTTGGATGAAACTTTACAGTACTATAGGTTATACATCAGAATAACACATGGGCTATAGCAACAGCGGATTTAGGGGGGAGCGCACGGGGGCACGTGTATAATAGTATATTGTAGCCATCATAGTACATAATTAAAGACAAATCACATGATCATAGTTGTTAAAATACCAAAAAAGAACATGAGTGAAACTATTTGTTTTGATATCCTACTAATCTTACTAATATTATTAATGTGAAAGTTTGTATGTTTGTCTCTCTTTAACACAAAAACTAGTAGAGTTATAAAATAAGAGATAACGCCATTTCAAGCCAATGGGGGACTCCCCTTATTCAAACGAAAATAACACGGTTCTGCTTCCCTAAGTACTAGAATCACATTTTGGATAAAAATAAACTTTTTAAAAAGTCTCAATTGATATGGGTGGCCTTTGGCAATCTTCCTAATCTTAATTGCTTACCGTTAATTAATTACCACCATCATCAAAACGATATATTGATAAAAAACAAATAAAAGTCTTTCACTAGAACCCAATTAACTTAACAAGCTGAATGAGATGTATGTAGCCTCAATTGACATCAGGGCCAATGTATACCTAATTAAACCCAAAAATATATCCAAAGTCTCAGGACTCACCCTTTTTCGCCCTTTCCGAAGAGCGGCATAACTAACGATTTTTTACTTCCTTTAAAAAATCCTGCCGGTCTGAGAACACCAACTAGTATACAACCAGCAAACAGTTACTCATGGTGGTCGTATTAATTCACCATTTTGCAGTTGATTTAATATTCTTTGATATGTACTACAGATGCTGCAAATTCTTGTAGTTAACCGCATCCAAATATCAGGTGCTGTTTCCTCCATTTCGTATAGAAAGTAGAGTCAGGGGGAAGCCCGCGTTGCCTGGCTTCGATCCAGCGATGCTTTAGGATCACGAGATCGATTTAGATCTTTCTCCCAGCTGTGGTCAGGTATATCTTTATCCTCGATCTTAGTGGATATCGTCGATGATGTCAGGTTTAGCAGGAGAGGTATTGCCTAAGTTGGGTAACGGGTCGAGGAAGTATTGACTGCAATAACTTTTTATAACCTTGGCATTCATTACTTGATCCTTGTTTTTTTAAGAATATACGATCATTTGTCTTTTTAATCGGCCTGATTGAAAGGACAAATGATGGCAAGTACTTTTAATCCATTCATCAGGTTTTTATTTTGGATTCAACATTGTAGTCTAATTATTTCGCTGTCCATACTGCAATCTACCTTAGGGCTTAATCCGAGACAAAAAATGTTCTTCTCTACTTCGGTAACATTGTCAATTTCAGATTATGCCCTTGGGAAGCTTGCAGCAGTATGGCCAGCGAAATGTTGGCAAAGAATTTCACTACATGGTCGAATTCAGAAGAAAAATGTGACGAATGGATTAAAAATATTGGCCGTGGCAATTAAAGAGAGTATTTGATCTGATCATGGTTCAACTTAAAGATGATAATAATGCTAAATTGAAAATAAAATATAAGTAAATACAAATGCAAGGTATAAATTGTTTCAATTAAATTATTTAAATGTTGTATGAGCATCATATGGTTTGATTACTACATGAACTACGTGAAAATGTGTGTAATTATTGTTTAGAGTGCCAATATATGTCAAAACCAGATTATTGTTAATAATTTGAAATTTAAATAATTCTGACTATAATTGATTTAGCAATTCAAAGAAGTACACGATTATTCTTAAGCATCAAGTTTTCATTTCTTTCAAGTAGCAGATATTCTCATGACTGGATATTTATTTTTTTTTCTCACCACCACTATTTTTTACCATTTGTTCATCTTTATTTCATTTCTGATCTCTAATCTTACTGTGGTGTCCTAGATTGTAATATATTTTGGGTAAGATAACTATCATACAATTACGAGAGGAAGCACTGTGAATTTTTCCCACTTTGCTATTTACGGAAATATAATAATATATTGAGAGTAATTATGAACAGCTTCTTCGGCTGGGTTGGCATTTAGTTATGAATCTTGAGAATCACTTTAAGGGGGTACAATTATAAATATATATATATATATATATATATATTCTCTATTATTTTTATTACCTCCTTATGACAAGAGTTTTTCTCTAATTATAGGAGAATAATTAAGCAATAACGTAGCTAGTTAGCTTTATTATCCCGTTCCTAATTATTTGACCGTACTTGGTCTTTATAGCACTGAGAGTAATAACAACAACTCCCTGCAATCACTATTAACTTTCTATGGTACTTATTTTTAATTATTTTTTTAACGATCGAAATTATTCGATATTACCGAATCATGAGAAATATGTTTCGAGACGCCGCTAATTTTGAAAAGAGTTTTATTTTTTAACATTATTAGCAAATGATGAAATCAGAGATTAAAATAATAGAGAGATGACGCAGTCAGTTATTGCGAATGATTTTTTTGTTTCTAATAATATTGTAACTGGGCAATCGAAATCGAATGCGGTGCTTGCATCACACAATTTTTACTTCATCCTATATCATTAGCATTTATTTGAAAACAACTTGAAGTGTTTATAGCAGCATGTACTTAATAATGTCGAAAATACTCGGGTGTATTAACTTAAAAAACTCCTGGAATTGTAGTACAATGGCCGCATGTACTGTACATGTAAATGTATACATTAAAGCCAAAATTAGGCTAGAAATTTCTATAGAACATCCATTCGAAAAAGTCACATTAAATAGTATGAAAGCTTAAAGTTCAATAAGAAACATCTTTGCTTAGCTCGGTCAGAATAAAATGATTTTTTAAATATTAAATTTAAATGATATATTAAAAATGATAATTTTTTTTATTTGATCCGTTCCTTGATTTATCGTAAACTGCATATATCAATGATTCGACAAATTTTTTTTTATACCCTTATAATTCATTACATTTTCTTGCAGATATAATGTATAAATAAAAAAATTAATTAATCAATGGAGAACACATCTAAGCAGAACCTGTTGTTTGTTCATTTAACGTCACTTTATGATGCTATGGCTAATCGGACGATGCTACAGTGGGAGCTCTAAATTTTGCCTATCCAGGTTTAATTAGGATAGGAATTTTTAACGAGTACCTGACATTGTACAGGCTCGGGACTCCCGTTCAACGTCCCTTCCAAAGGACTTCTAAGCAGAACCTGAACTTGGGCGTTTACTCAAATTCGTTGGTTGTTATCGAGAAATGATGTGTGAAATCGATAGTGTAAAGTTTCAAATATTGCTGGACAGTCTGTGTTTACATGTAATTAAATATATTTCAAATATATTTGTATAATATGCTCATGAATATTTTGGTTATATTCCGCGTTTGGTTATATTCGTTTGTCTTTTAATAATTTCCAAAAATACAAGTTATTACGACCTTTACGGAGAAAATAATATAATTCAGTATGGAAAAGAAAATTTAATTATGGGAAATGTGTATACTTCTGTATTATTTTCATCAAGAAATGAACGTTCCAACAAACATATATCATCTATAGTCAGTCTTTACCTCTTCAATCTTCACAGTAAGTCAGTAGATTCGTGATGTAACATGTGAACTTTTGACACCCCCCTCTCCTCAGAAGACCTGCAAAGTTGGTCAAAACGTTGGGTATTTAATACACACTTCTCCTTATCTAATACAAATTTATTGACCTCCACCCATATCATTCTCCTACACATCAAACAAGGTCAACTATTACCATTTAAGATATATCATCCAATCGTCTATATCATCTAAGATATTCTCCCCCTTATATACATCGCAAATTGCGAGAACACGGGGATAACACCAGGATAGCTCTGTTGATAGAGAACCATGACGGAAACAGGGGAGACACGGGTTCGAATCCCGGAACTGGACATATCTTTTCTCTTCAAAATAAAAATATTTAAAATTATAACAATTAATAAAAAATAAAATAGAATAAATTACAATAATATGTAATGACGTAAGTCAACAAGATCCTAATTAAAGTAATTTTCAATGAACATTTTTCCCTTTGTATACATCGCAAATTGCGAGAACACGAGGATATGGGATCAGTGAAGAGAATGGATATGACTGACCGAGGTAAAATGGCACCACGACGGAACCATGGGAGACCCGGGTTCGAATCCCGGCCCTGGACATATCTTTTCTCTTCAAAATAACAATATAAATATATCATCTACAATTGTTGAAACTTTTATTTCTTGATGAAATAGTTACCGAAATCTACTCATTGCCCATAATTTCGTGCTCTTTTCCATACTCAAGTGTCTTCGGAAAATATTAAAAATGAAAGGAATAAACAGTTAAAACTTGTTGTAACTCAACTCGAAGCTATAAATTGCTGAACAGATATCCATATTTTATTTACGTAATTTCAGTTACCTACAAATTTTCGCTTTACTCTATTATCACTATACTGTTCACATACACACACACAGATATATGTTACAAGACTCGGTGTTTGAATTTCTTCTCCATATTTCCCTTCCTCCTTGTACCTTTCTCTGTGGAGGAGCCTCTACCCATCTCATCCGTTCCTCTCTATCTCGTGAGTATCTTATTTGAGCAATATTTTTCCCCTTCTTTTCTCCCAAGTTGCGGACATATTCATTAGTAGGTAATCCTGGGTTTTCGTCGAGGTTTTGAGCCAGTAGTTCTGGCCTCCATTATCTTCCGTGGTCCCTGGTAAAGTTTTGGTTCAAAGGATTTAAGAACTGGTAATGTTTTACCTGGGCTATGCGTGATGACGATGGGGATAACAAGAGCTCGCGTGGGCAGGGTCGCTCTAGGTTCCTCAAGATCTGTTCCTCACTGGGTGTTTGAACTCGAGTGTATTAAAATGGCTAATATTTATATATTACTATTATCTATCTCACGATCGTTATATTAAATAAATAGGCAAAGATTTATTAAACATATTTTACATATTTAATAAATATGTAAATATGTAAGGGAAAGTTAAAATATAATTACAAATTTATGAAGTTTTTTTGTTCAGAAAATACAAAATTCAAACAGAATAGTTGTAAACATTTATAAAGACAAGAGTTGGCTATTAGCTGTTGTTGAGTCATTTATTGAAAGAGCCTTAAGGTGCATTATTCAGTGAGCTAGCTTCAAGTTTTTACTCCCTCATTTAGGTTCATAAATAATATAGAAGGCCATGAAAACTAAATGTTTTACCTTTTCCAAAATGGTCTTTCCTTCCTACTTCAATGGTTGTTCTACGGAAAGGAGTTGTTGAATCTTTGATAGCAGCTGTTTTAGCGTATACATTATTCCTCAGCGGTCTAGAACTATCCAACATGAATAACGGTGAATAATAAAAGCCGCGTTATTATTAAGAATACATTATCTAATCTACATTAAATAAATACTTTTTAATTATTTTTCTTTCGCTCTGCCTTAGAAGATTATTGGCGTCTTTCTATTGAGATTGAGGTATAATTTTGAAAGTAGTTTAAGTCCATTTTTTCATAATTTCTATATCTAAAAGTTTCCATTTCAATGAATAGAGTGTATAAAAAAAAAAAATGACCGTTTTATCAAATACCAGAGTTCAAAAGTCTGTAAATATTTTAATGCTATTTATTATTACCAACACTTAATAATCCCTTTAGAGCATTCTCTAAGCTTGTTTATTAACACTGGACTTCTTCAAAAAAAGCCTCAGTTTAGTTATTCATTTCAAAGAAGAAACATGACAATGTCCTACGAAATTCTCGTAATAAACAATAAACATTACTGGAAAAAAAATTCACAGCAGCTGAAGCAACTCGTGAAGTTATTAACTATGAAAGGTCCTTGACCAGCGAACTGCGCGGCGTTGGTTTGAAAAATTTAGCAGTGAAGATACGATGATAGAAAGGAAGAAGGGCTTCGTGCGACCATTAATGGATATTGATGAGCTTCTGAAGAAAGCTGTTGAGTCAAATCCGTCCACAAGTACTCGCGAACTTGCCAGGGAGTGTGGTGTATCGAAAGATACTATATTTTAAATACCATGCTATATTTGGTTAAAAATCATCATTTTTTTATACACCCCATTATTTTAAAAATACGGGAAACCGGGCAAATATTTTTTTATGAATTATTAGTGATTATAAGCATTTAAAAGAATAAACTATTTTCTTTAGATCCAAATGGACTTACACCGCTTTCAGAAATAACGGCGCATAAATTAATTGGTTTCTTAGGGATTGGAAACACGAGTTTATCTTTTCTATCGTTTATTTCTGCAAGATATACCTTGTATACATTTATTTATGTATCATACTATACTTTTCCAGAAAAGCTGAATACGCGTTGTTGTTGTTTTTTTTTTGTTTTGTTTTTTGTATTTAGAACGAGTTTCGCTATCTATGAATATCATTTTGCAATGTTTTTTTTGGGAAACAAGCCATAAATATTTGTTGCTATTTTGAGCCTTAATAATATATTATTATAGTGGCAACATATTCAATTACGTGTTTTTAGTTCCAAGTTCATTTTTTATCAGACAGCGTAGCATTTTTTAAGTAGAAATTTGGTATCTTGAAAATTTGGTTTCTTGGAGGAGAAAGAATAATGATATAGCCTAGCCAATCTTACTAAAGATCACTATTTGCTTTATTTTAATAACAATATGTAACTTCAGGATTCGAGACCAACAATGGTACATAATTTATCTACTAGCAGCTCTGGAATTGATTCGGAGACCCTCCAGGAGCTAATCTTCTATAAAGTGGGTACCCTTAATTGGTAAATAAAACATCAGGGTTGCCCGTGATCTGAACAGGGAGAAACATCCTGCAAAACAGTGGGCGAACAAACACTTTTTGAATACTTATTCCATCTTTTAAGTTTCACAATCGACCATATATGAATTGCTTACTGCAGAGAAGCAAGTAGTACAATTTTCTAAATTTTACAAGAGGGAAAAAAAAGGATCTTGTCCCGGATTAATCCCTTACCTTCAGTAGACAAAATATTGATGGTGTCAAAACAGTGCTATCCTGCATAAAGGGGTCCTTCCTGTAGTAAACAATGCCTTCTATCTCTGCTAAAAGTCAAGTTTTAAAAAAATGGACCAATTATATTTCTGCAGTTCGCCATTCACATAACTCTCCTTCAAAAGAACATTTTCATACCTCAAAAAATTTGATATAAGCAAAACATTCTAATTGTAATGATGGTATTGAAATTATTTTATTAACTGTTAAAAACTTTTTTTATTTTAACTTATGTCATTATTCCCACAAAACGTCAAGTTCAGACATGAAACAACTCAAAATATGACTTTATTAAAAAACAAATCAAATTTGTTGGAAATGGAATATCAGATATTCCACGTTTTAAGCTTCAACCAATGCATTTGCTACCGAAGGCTTAACTCCAAAACTATTTGATTAATGATCGTTCTTTTAAAGGAAAGATATGACAAATTATTTATTGTGATCACTACTTGAAGTGTCAGATTAACGTGATCTATGGTGCTTTAAAGCAATATAGAAGCTATCAATAAAGAAATCATTTTTACGCTTACGATATTATTCTAAATGTAAGGCATCCAATGAGAGTTGAAGTAATTTTTTTTTTAATATTGATAAGAAGTGCTGAGAAGCTCCACTTTCTACCTCCGTAGCGTTTCCATTCTGCGAGCTGTTCGGGCCCGATTTAGAGGAGATTGGGCTTCCTCCTCCAACATCTGGGAGCTTTGTCTTGGGGCGGTGTTGCTGAAGCTCGGTGAGGCCGCTGTTGTGAATACATGAATACATAATGCCCGTTCCCACTTCCCCGGAGGCTCTGCTTGTAATTGTCTGCTCGTCCATTTAAAGGTATTTCCCTAGATAGTACCATTCCCTCCCCTTCTGTCCGTAATTTGTACGGGAGGAGTGCGCTAGTAAATCTCAATGCAATCTAGATATTGACCGTTCTTGTTATTGTTTTTTTAAAAAGTTAGTTTCTTATCTCGTTTAATTATATATAAATTTAATACTTAAAACCACCAGCGCCCTCTAATCCAATAAAAATTAAATTGTGTGCCACGTCACTAGAGTTTAATTTCTATCATCCTATAGAATTCTAACATATTCCCATCCTCATTTCTCTCTTAGGCTGCACCTAGCGTAGTACAAGATATTCTCTTATTCCAATGTATATATTTCTCCACAATAATGATTTAAAAAATAAATACGCTAACCATAACAGCACATGTTAGCGTATTTTTCTAATGCTTAATACTGATATGTTTTAAATATCATGTTTAATCTATATTTTTTCCTTCCTCGTTGTGTTCCGTAATTTTCATTGGTCGCCTTATTGAATTGCTCTCTTGGAAGAATACCCATACGGTACCTGTGTCTTAACGCAGCCCTGGTTATTTTTGCCTACTACTTCGCATGCGCGAGCAGTTACATTTTGTAACAGTTATATTTCTAACAGCTGATTTGTTCTATGTTTCTTCTTGCTTACTGAGTTTTGGTTATTGCTGATTTATTGTTTCTTATTTGTTGTTTATTGTTTGTTTGCTAGTTTGTTATAGGTTTTTCATTGTTATTGTTTTAATTATTTATTTAATTAGTGTAAAATGCGTATTTGGGATTTGCCGACAACAGAAGAACAAGCTATTATTTTTTTGCCGGAGCGAAATATTTTACCAAATCAAAGAAAATGTAGCAATTCCCATGAAATTAAATTGTATTGTGGTGAACGTTTCTTTTGGAAATGCAATTTAAATCAATGTCGTGAGAAAGTGGGGCTCAGAAAAGATTCAAGAACAGCAGAATCCCAAAATATAATAGCGAAATATAATAAACTACTGTGATTTTTCATAACTTGTTTGTTTTAATTATTTGTATTTTTGGTACTTGTGTCTTAACGCTGCCATGGTTACTTTTGCCTACTACTTCGCATGCGCGAGCAGTTACATTTTGTAACAGTTATATTTCTAACAGCTGATTTGTTTTTTGTATCTTCTTGCTTACTGAGTTTTGATTATTGCCGATTTATTGTTCGTTATTGTTTGTTATAGATTTTTCGTTGTTATTATTTTAGTTATTTATTTAATTAGTGTAAAATGCGTATTTGGGATTTGCCCTAAACAGAAGAACAAGCTATTATTTTTTTGCAGGAGCGAAATATTTTACCAAAACAAAGAAAACGTAGCAATTCCCATGAAATGAAATTGTATTGTGGTGAACGTTTCTTTTGGAAATGCAATTAAAATCTTGATATTGAAGTGTGCTTCGACGCATTTTCCATCAAAATGCGATTAACAAATTTTTTGTCAATAACATATTGTTCATAACTTATTTGTTTTAATTATAGTGATTTTTTATTATTTGTATTTTTTAATTGTTCATTATCCATTCTTGTTTAATTAATTGTTCATCATATATTAAATTTTTAAATATTTTTTTTAAAACTTTTATTACTTTACTTTTATTATTATTATTATTATATTCCATTTTTAAATAAATTCTTTTGATTTCTAATTGTTGATAATTTTTTAACTCCAATAAATACAAGATAACTGTTAGAAATGTAACAGTTACAAAATTTAACTGCTTGCGCATGTGAACAAGTCGGCTAAAGTAACCAGGGCTGCGTTAAGACACAAGTACCGTATTTTTTAATTGTTCATTGTCCATTCTTGTTTAATTAATTGTTCATCATATATTACATTTTTTATTTTTTTAAATAATTTTTCATTACTTTTATTTCTTAATTGATCATTGATGTTTAATTAATTATTCATTATTATTATTATATTCCATTTTTCAATAAATTATTTTGATTTCTAATTGTTGATAATTTTTTAACCCCAATAAATAGAAGGTAATTGTTAGAAATGTAACTGTTACAAAATGTAACTGCTCGCGCATGCGAGCAGTAGGCAAAAGAACCTGGGCTGCGTTAACACGCAAGTACCAAACATACCTACTAATGGTTCGATGAAAAAAAAGTATAGTATTTTTTCTAACAGAATATGTTGAGAAAAAAGATACAGAGCGGTTGCTCAATAGTAGAGCGCTGTGTTGCTAGGTTCAAATCCAGCTGTAGCAGACAATTTACTTAATCTGATAATAGCCGGGGATGAATCCGGTCAGATCCGAAGATCATTTCTATTCTAAGTGACCTCGGAAAAATCATCTCTCTGTACAACCGTTGTCCTAGAAACAGCACAGTCTCAAACACGTACAGAACCCAAGACCTTGATGGGCTGTAGCGCTACAGGTTAATGTTGCGAAACAAGGATAATCAACAAACTAGGTTTGAATCGTATTAACATGATAAGTAACGGTAATTCGTCATGAATCATAGGTGTTACCATTCCATGCCTCAAACTATCAACACATATAAAGAAGAGATCAAAAAGAGTATATGATGGATTATTAAATAAAGAAGCAATTCAAAAAAGGAGCAAAACTTCTTTCAATCCAAACTAATTTGAACACATCGAGGAAAAAACGTACAAGTCATTTGTTGGTTCACAATAGATACCTGCAAAAATCACATACTTTAAAATTGCGTGCAATATTATATTACAGGGGTGACTCAATCCCAAAAACTTATTTCATAATACTTGATTTAAATCGATTAAATATTCATCGAAAATGTATCGAAACCGAGTAGATAGAGAAAACGAGGCTTTAGAAAAATGAAATAACAATGTAAGAGAAACATTGTGTTTTTTTCCTTCTTTTTGGTTCTGTTATTTATTCAGGAAACCCGTATACAGTGTTGTTGGAATGTTGTCGAGGGTGTTAAAATCCATTAGCCTTATTGGAATTTTATGGAAAGCTGTTTTTTTCTTCCTAATTTTTTTTGCGGAGCCTTTTTTCCACCATTTTATTTTATTCAAAATAATAGATGAATTAAAACAGCTGTTACTGTTACAATGATTAAATATAAATTATTCACCGCTGAATTTGTTACAGGTTTTTATCGGAGTCCGTTGCCAGCTGGCTCCCGACCAGCGAGATATTTCAGTTGAATATTCTCTTTATGGTTCTCGATAAGAAAATTGCAGTTTTGTTTGAATTTATCGTTTATCTATTCATTTAAATTGTTGGATACATTATTGATGAGATAATAGATGTTATGATAGTAAAGTAAAACGTAATCTACTCGTTAATCTGCTCGAAAAAAAGTATTTTGAATTGAAAATAAAAAGTAAAGTTATTAGTTTCTTGTAAGATTCTGTCACATATAATTCATAATATTTGATATTGTAATATTTAGCTGCAGTTCTTTAATGTTAGCATAAAATAAAATCATCAAGCATAAAATATTTTTTATTTCTTCATATCGATGCCTTAGTTCACATTACAGGGCTGGAATCAAATTGGGTACAGGAGTGGTGCATATAAGAAATGATTAAACGCCCAAAATTAATATGGAAAAGTTTTTAAACAACAAGGTTTGTTGATAAAAGTGTTTATTTCTATTCAGCGCCGGTCATTGAGAAATATTCTTAATACTTAATATGAAACATAACCGGTTGTGAAAACAATAATTATTTATACAGTAATCAGCCATGAATCGGTCCTCTGGGATCCGGAAGTCCTTCTGTGCCTCATCCTATAAAGTGGGTATTCATATTTGAGGAAAAACTTGGCACTTGAAGAGGATCGCAATCAACTCACCACCTAGCACAACCGTTAGATGAACCCAGTAATCCATCATCTTCCTGGTTTGTCGTGTAAGTTTTAGTTATTTTTTAATACTCGATTACTAAGTCAGACCCAGTGTAGTTTATTGGGATGACCTCAATTTGTCGAAATACAACAGCTTGCTTGGAAGTCTTACAAAAACTACTAGACACTAAACGATAAGTTTAGTAAGTGAGATTATAGTAAAAGGACTTCAATATTTCTAGCTACGTCATTGCACACCGGAAGAACAACGATCTTCCAGCATGGCCTTGGAAGTTCCTTACCTTCTCGAATTTGGCAGCTACTCAGTTATCCAGGAAGCCACAATGCGCCGTCCGGGTGCATGAGGTTCCTTGGCAAGGGTCCACCCCCAGCAGCGGAAGTGATATAAAAAGATTTAACGGCTCCCTCGTGAAAATTAATCCCCTTTTTTTTTGAAACTGTGCTGTTCATTTAGCACTTTTTCAAAACAATCACAGGTTCATCTATTCAGCCTGAAAATAAATGAAAGAAAGAAATGCTTGCAGTGTGATCCTCGTTTGCTATACAGTATAGAATTCCATTCGTTAAAGAAATTACTTGGCTGTAGAATTTGACATTCCTAGTGAATAAGATATACTTGTTATATATAAAATGTTAAATTTACTTAGTAAACTAACAGTATACTAAGTATCGTAATATAATAGTGAGCAACAGTTCACGGTCCCAAAGCTTTATTTTAAGGAAAATTCATGGTCGAGTGCTATTGAAAACAAAAAAACCTACACCTCCACAACCCATGAGCGTACTTGGATTCAGTACAGGTTAGGTACTATACTGCTTCTACAATGGTTGTGTAGGGAGGTAATTTGCCCGAGATCACACTCGACCACCAGGTTTCCCCCCAATCAAGGATACCCACACTATATAGGCTTGGTGAGCCCCACAAGGGCCGTTAGATCTCACAAGATCCAAACGTGGCAGTGAACAGATTAAATAACTTATCAGCCACAGCCAGATTTCATCAAGGGACCGTTATAAATATTAATAAATATGTGTGTGTGAGTTTGTGTGCGTGTATGTGCATTTATTTTTATTCACTTCTTAATCAGCAGGCCAAATAGTTCTGAATCAAACGTTACCAGATAAAATTGCTTCGTCAAATAAACCAAAAAAAAACTTACCCCGGAGGGACCAAAATGTTCGAAGACAGAAATAGCATTTCCCATAACGTCACTGTAGAAAGATATATATTTAAAGATGTGATCTTGAAATAGTTGGTTTTACCTCGGGTTTAACTCAGGTCACACAATAACCCCATCGTCATAGCTAAATATTAGCATCCGGCAGGTATTGCTAAATATAATTATGTATTTACTAATAGTGAAGTATTAGCATCAATAACGATAAAAATATTACCGTATGGTTATAATTTACTATTCAAAAATATATTGTTAATGAGAAATAATCAAACCGCTAGGGAATTAAACGTTTTTAATGTTTAAACGTTTGGTTTATAACTAATTGTATATGGGTTTATTTTTTAATTCATCTATATACACGTATGACGGACAGTCACGGTAATATATTTGCTATTAATTTAGTAATTAATAGAATTTATTAATAGAAGTTCTCGTTTTATTCCTATTCCACCCTATTTTAGGCACCTATTTTATAGAGGCTGTCTGCCCCGAAGGAGGATCTCCAGATCCCACAGCAACCTTCCAAGGCTGGTAACAGATTAAACAAATTATATGATACAGCCAAGGCATTTAGGAACGCTAGCTCTGCACTCACTACTGACCCTCTCCGGCCACTGTATTTGATTTACATAATTGATCATTAGCTGTGATGTGAAGATTTATATTCTAAATAAATTATTGCACGGCGCATAGTAAACATTTGTATTGAATATTCCGACCAATAAATGCTTCTTTCAAAGGGTTACTTTGTAAGGAAAAAATCAAGTAAAAAATTGTGCTCAACATCCAAAATATATATGTAACTAAAAAAGAATAACAATGGATCAAAGTAAATCATTGCTACAAAACTACTAGTTCGATTATGTTGGGCAAATAGTTCAAACATCTGAAATTAATGTTCAACGAACTTTGTCACGATGGATTGAAAGAAATTTTTGTCTCCTTCGGAATGGAATATGGAACGTTGAATCCAGAGGAGTTTTGGCATTGAATTTTAAATTTAGAAGGACCGAAATAGGAGAATAGAGTAGACTGCCTCTATGGATAATGGGAAATGTGACAGTTTTACGTAATTGTCACAACGTGCTACGAGTCACGTAGATTCTATTGTAGAGAGTTATGAATAGCAAATTCCGTAGAAATCCCAGTCTATGGATATTGTGCCCTACAGGTCTTTTATTATCGATGCTTTATTATTTTTATAGCGCCACGATAAAAGGGCTATCCATAGATATCAATTTGGAAATATAATTGTTTTTAATGGTTGGAAAGTAGTTGGGATATTAAATGACTGCCTTCCGCTTTCTCGAAGTTAATTGTATATCGACTCGTTTCACTTTGCTCCGAACTCTTTCATAAACTGAATGTATCATTTGCTTAATTCAGTCCAACTCTCGTATAATTTTCCTCTTTTTATTTTCTTTTTTCCCCCTCTTTTTTATATTGAGAGTGCACTTTGATTATAATCAATGAACGAAAGCATGAATAATCTCTAAGCTTATAATTTAGCCTGACTGGTCGAGCGTGTTTTTTTTTTTTAATGTTTATAAATATTTATTATCCTAAAATAATTAATGGTCCCTGGATCCTCGACCGAATAGCCTATATTATCCACGTGACTTTGATAAGATAATTGCTGGACTTCTTCAATTGTCCGAGCTTCATTTTTTTCTCTTCTGTTTTTTATTAAAGTATTTTTTTAAGGAGTTTTATCTAACATAATTAATTTTAAATAATTTAAATAGTAAAAATTTGGTTCAAAAAACTATTTGAGTACATTTTAGAATATTTTTTTGGCCTATTTAATTTTATTCATTCAATAATTTCTGGACTTCTTCCATTTTCCATTACATCGGATAGAAGGAAGTCTTATGTATTATTATTAGATAGATTCTGAAGATAATAAAGTCATCCAATAAAGACATCCAACTGTATATTTTATATAATAATTCAAAAAAGGAAAAGAAAACATAAAATCATTACGAATCATAATTAAATGAGGTCTTAACTAATAGTGCACGAAAGAAATATAAAATATTTGATTGTTGGAGTGAAATAAGAGATAGGATTTCCCAAATACAAAAATCAAATGTTAAGATTATATATTCTGTTGACCTTGTGATACATAAAGAAGAAAATGGTCTGGGTGGAGGTTAAAAAATTCTCTTAGATAAAAAGAACTGTTTATTGGAAACCAAACATTTTTTTTTTTTTTAAATTCATTCAATTTATTGATATTTACAACTATAATACTATTACAATAAGTAAATCTGCTATATGTACAATACGACTTGAAAAGCACTTGTGGAGAAACTACCCATCGGTAGCACTCCAAAAAGTTCTATAGTAGATGGTCTCGAGGCCATCTTCTTTTCAGACGCCTCGGAGGGTTATCAGGAATAGTATGGGAAGCAAGTTGAGAGACTAGCGGATTCAAGTGTGTATGGAGCTTGTCATGGAAGGATAGGTATCTAGTTTGGCCCAAATCAGTAACGTATGGGATATTAAGATCATGATGGATGAGTTTGTTTGTGACATAATAAGGAGCATTGAGGATTTTACGAAGGATTTTGGATTGCAAGGATTGGATACGAGATGAATTGGATGGTTTAGTAGAGCCCCAAAGCTCAACTCCGTATGTCCAAATAGGCCTGATAACTGTCATGTAAATGAGTCTTTTGTAATTTATTGGGAGCTTAGAGCGTTTGTCCAGTAAATGTTGAAGTAGGCGAAAACGAAGAGCAGTTTATTGTCTTTTCAGTCTTGTATGAGGATTCCAAGTGAGACGTTTGTCCAGATGGAGTCCTAGGTAACGTACCTGTTCGACAGGGTTCAGAGGAATATTATTAAAGGATACAGTAGGGCAGGAATTTGTAGGTTTACGACGAAGGGTGAAGGTAATTTGATGGGATTTGTTAGGATTAATTTTAATTCTCCAATTTTGACACCATTCTTGAAGGTTTGAGATATGGGATTGAAGAGTTTGGGATGCAACAAATGGATCATTATTTACTGATAACACACATGTGTCATCAGCGTACGTAGTGAGGACAGTGCTTGGATGGGTTGGGATGTCAGCCACACATTTAAATTTAAATTTTAAGTTTTGGTCACCATGGTAGGTCTTCTTCAGGGCCTATGATGGGGTCAAGGAGTTGAGGTTTATCTGAAGAACAAGACTAAATATACTTAGACCTTGTGGGGCTCACCCTACTTCTACAAAGTGGATACTTTTAGTAGTTGGAAAAAACCTGGCTATATATAGCTTGATTTTATACAAATGACCTACATGCAGAATGGTTGTCCTAGAAACAGTGCAGTCTCTACCATTTACTGAATCTAAATCCTTTATACGAGAGAAAATATGTAAATAAATGAAGCTAAAAATTACCTTCAACATAAAAAAAATGAACTTATTTTATATTTATTAATCTTATGGTGATAACTTTTAAACATTTTTTTATTTTGAAGAGAAAAGATTTGTACAGGCCGGGATTCGAAGCCGGGTCGCACGCGGCTCTAGCGCGGTGATCTAACCAACTGAGCTAACGAGCTAACAAAGGCGGTTAGAACACCACGCGGGCGATCCGTGTTCGAATCCCAGCCTGGACAAGTCGTTTCTCTTATAAAATAAAAATGAATGTATGGCAACATAATACTGCTGAAACCATTATCTAAGGTAATAGCAATAAAGCCAGCTTTCAACTTTATTGCTTGCAGATAGAATAAGTACAACGTACTTAGAACCATAAAGTCTCCTCAAGGATAGGAAGAGGTGAATGGAACGATCCTTTTTTTACTAGTCCATTATATTTGCCTGTGTAATTCAGTAATATTTTCCTCCTTGAATAGGCTAAAGACCGGCTAGGCGAACGATTCACTTTAGCAAATAGCCGGAGTTATTTAATGAAAGGCATGACTCACAACCTCTAATGATAAATGCAAGAAAGCCATTTACGTAATTATAGTTTGCCAGGAACAAAGATTGCATTGACCCAGTTTGCGAGATCGATGTTTTTTAAATAATGTATCCATTAGTAATAACAGGCTCTTGAAGGCTTGAATCTTGTCAAGTTTCACAGCTTGAGTCGGTCTTTAATCTCTCCTTGCCTTTACCAAAATTCGTGTATGAATCCTTGGCGGCCGCCCAAGACTGCGTATTTCGTAACCTTGATGTTTCCAGTGATTTTTTTTTTAAATCCTATTGATTATCATCTATACTAACTTACGGACCCACCCATCTTTTTGTATTTTACTATAGATGATTAGAATTTATAGGGTAATATTTGATTATTGTTTATTGCATTGATTGATATTTGAAAGGAGGATTATAGTACTTTCAGTTTCTTTATTGGACTATCCATATCAGGATTTAGTGGGCAACAAACACTTTTTTGGATACCCTAATAAATATATCCAATACCTTGTGTCCTATCTATAAAAAAATATATAAATTCGATTATATAACGTTGTGGTTCCTAACCTGGGGGCGCCCATAATGTTATATTTTGTGACAGATAAAGTAAATGCTTTCAATATAATTCTTGTTAATTTTTAATATGCTGATACGATTGATTTGTGGAAGAGGGGTGGGGCGATTTTCATTTAAACAGGGGGCATACTACCCAAAAGGTTCAGAACCACTGATTTAACATATTACATATTTAACATTATGCAAATCAATTTTTTATTAACATTGATATAATAATTTGAAAATAACCGATACTTCCCTAGATACCCTCACAAATATTTCCAATTCCACAATGTTCATATATTAAAAGAAAATATAATTATTGCACTGGATTTATAAATTTCGAATAGTTCTATATATATTCCAATTATTTATTTTTGTTTTGCATATTGACTTAAAAATTCTAGAATAATCGATAAAACGAGAATAATCCTTTAAAAGGATAAGAGAGGAGGAGAAGAACTTATATCTAGTTATTAAATAAATTTATCTTATTAATTATTACTATTTTATTGTTTTGTTTATTTAGCACCCACTGATTCATAAGGTCGTAGATACTTTAATTACCTCAAAACGTATTGTTAGGCGCATGCGTACTTACAGGTTTTTTTCTCGGTTACCTGCAAGCCAAGCATTGAGTACTGAACGGTCTTATCCAAAATTAGTAAGACTATTCTATTATTATAGAGTATTTATGGTTCTTATATGAATCAATTTGACTGTAACAGTATATAAACCTCATTCTTCATTTTATTTTATGTTATATACGGTTTGAAACAGATCAATTTGCATCGAAATTGGCTTCGGCTTTTGGTAATAAAAATTATATAGATCATTGGATGAGGATATGGTTGACTGGGTGTGACTTTAAAAATGTTCAAAATGGTAGAAGAGGCAGCATATCAATTTTACACAAATTAGTGCAACTTATTTGATTTTGTGCAAACATTGTCTTTGAGGCCATCATCAAGGCAGAATAGGCTAACTCGAGGTAACCTTAGGCTTGAGTAGTTTTTAAACTCTACATTCTTTGGCCCAGATGATGGCCTAAAAATTAGGTTTTAATCATAACTATATTCTACCTAATTTAGGTTTCTTTTTAACTTAGAAAAAACAACTTAAATTCGAACACCATCAGAAATGCTTTTAAGCAGGTTCGAACCGATATATTTAGGGAATCAGTGGATACCACCAACAACGAAACAACCAGAAACGTACGGAACAAGAAGAAATGGCTGCCTAAATGACACGTTAACAAGCGGGACTGCGCCCTCAACTGCATCGTTGCGCATGCGCTCTTCATTTATCACAAAGATATTAACCATGGTTAGCGGTTGCGAGCTAATTTCGCCTTTCGGCTCAATGTTTTCTTATCTAGTTCCGTAAAGCGGACCGGATTTTAGCGCCGTTTACAAGCAATTAACTGCTCGTTGATTGCATACTTTAATTAATGATATATTTTCCTTCATTCAAAACCTAGTCATTAGTAAATTTATCTTCTTCATCACATGGTTATAATGTGTTTTTGTAATAGCTTCATGGGCTTTCTTTTTTCATATCTAGATGGTGGGCTCCCGGAGGTAAACGCGATTCATTCATAATGTACCTACGACTCCATCTGGACAAAAGTCTCACTTGGAATCCTCAAACAAGACTGAAAAGACAAGAAATTGCTCGGCGTTTTCGCCTACTTCAACATTTACTGGACAAACGTTCAAAGCTCCCAATTAATTACAAAAGACTCATTTACATGACAGTTATAAAACCTATTTGGACGCACGGAGTTGAGCTTTGGGACTCTACTAAACCATCCGATTCATCTCGTATCCAATCCTTACAATCCAAAATCCTTCGTAAAATTCTCAATGCTACTTATTATGTCACAAACAAACTCATCCATCATGATCGTAATATCCCATATGTTGCCAAACTAGATACCTATCCTTCCATGAAAAGCTCCATACACACTTGAATCCGCTAGTCTCTCAACTTGCTTCCCATAATATTCCTGATAACCCTCCGAGACGTCTGAAAAGAAGATGGCCTTGAAACCTTCTACATTTACTTGATGTAATATAATTACAATTGTAAATAACAATAAATTATTTTTCGTCATCTCTCACAATCGTCATCATATCCTTCAAAGGACAACCAATTTTCAACAATCGTTTCAATGAAAAGTATCAACCTTAAATAATGGGCTACCACAAATTTTAATGGCAAAATATTTTTTAAGACATGAAATTTTTTACTTTGAAAATTTTCTGTTTGAATTTCGCGCCAAAACGGTTTGTTTTGCTAAACATAATTTGACGTCATCAGGCTTATCAGTTTATCTCGCATCGTTGTCGTGCGTTTTCCTTGTAATTTTTTTAACTTTTTTAGCTTAAATCTATAACATTAGAAAATATTTGACACCCTGTCCTGGGCTCAAGTGACATATATTTACTATGATGCTCCAAAATAAATTTAAGTTGCTCAAGTATACTAATCAAAGACACTTGTTAGTTTGGACATTGCTAATGACCCTGTGATTTTCAGTTTAAAATATATTTCATAATACAAAGTTAAAAGACAGAAAAAACACAAATATATGTTACAAAAACGTACCTGATAGCTTTTATGCCTTGCATTTCACATCCGAAATAGTTTGACTTGTTACTGACAAAGTTGATTAATGTAACAAAATCCAGTTTTGGCAGATTTCTGGAGTCAGCTTTCAAAAAACCCATTGGTAAATCCATGATTCTAAGGCCGCATATACACTATGTTCACGAATCAATGGACCTCCCTCTTAACCGTCCAAAGCCACGTTTATGTCACAGTAGAAAGAAGCCCGGTTTCCCCGGGTCTATTTTATTATTGTTAAGGGTGAATTACCATTGCATCTTCCTGCAAGGGGCTCTGACAGTCAGTTGAGTGCAAATTTTTAAAATTATTGGAGACTAAATTTGTGAACATGGCCGAACAGGGAGTGATCCGCGATGTTCTGGCGAGTCTTGATTGTACATTTCGTCCGAGATAATGGCACAAAAAACACAAATATATGTTACAAAAAGTTACCTAATAGCTTTTATGCCTTGCATTTCACATCCGAAATGTTTTTTGACAAAAACAACAGAAGATCTCGTTTTTTGACGAGTTAACTTATATGAATAGAGTTTTTCTCTATTCATACAATTTAGGTAAAGAATATATTCAATATCCTATCTAAAATGTAAGTCGATCCACAACAACTTAATTCAATACGTTTTCGTACAGTATTTTTTTTAAGCATGTTCTATATCTGATGTTTCAACATTATTTTAGTTAATTCTTTTTAATCAAAAATGGTTCTATCCTATTCGGGTCATCTCATGATTCGTATTGATACGTTAACAGCCTTGTTTTTCCTTAAAATAATTGAGTAAATAATAGATCATAGCTTGACAGGGAGGGTATATTTAGATGCCTGACCGTGTCCATTTCCATATTTTTTTTTGTATTTTTTAAACCTGGAGGAACGGTATACTAGATTTTTGGAGTATTAATACAATGCATGTGTTGTATATATGTAAATATAACATAGTATATATACAGATATCGTAACAAGTGATTCTAGTACTTTAATAATTTTAATTTTTTCTTACTTAAGTATTGGGAGTAGTTTACTTAATCACTGATCTAAAATAACCTTCCTCTAAGTAATATATGGGCTTTAAATACAATCTAGGTTATAGTCATTAAATTCATATGCTATGAAGGTCATTCATTCATGTCATTCCGACGAAGAAGTCCAAGTTCAACACAGGGGCGTAGTCCTAGAAATGTTACAATCTCTATCACTGTCTTTGTCTTTCTCTAAATAAAAAACTATATCATATTATTTTTATTCATTTTCATTATTTGAAACTCCTACAAAACTTTATTATCTTCCCCAGTCTAGAAAAGTAGTTACCTTGACACATCTATATTTCGAAAACTGATCTTTGTAGATTTCACCCAAAACTAGACCAGGCTTATAAAGACTCTAATTTGGAATTTGATATAGGATTTACTACCTTGCATATTCATTTTTTTATAAAGAAAATTAAATATTATTCGCCTTAAGCTTATATCAGATTAGAGCCTTTTATAAACTATGTAATAAAGTATTCTAAACACTGTCTTACGGAAACTGGTTCTCATTGGATTGAATTTTTTGTTACTTGAACCTTAAACATTTCAGTTTCTTCCTTAAACGATAATTTTATTGTATTACGAATTTTATCGTAGAATATAATTATTTTAGCCAAAAACAGGTTTTATTAATTGTATATTTAGCACTTTTACTTTGGACTTTCCCTGAAGAGGAAAGCCGCATTTCCATACTTTTTTTGTTGTTACCTATTTTGTCCTTTGGGCTGTGAAGGCCTACGAGTTAGACCGAGACCTTGGCACACAATAAAAGAAAATGTGCACTAATTAGGTAATGTGTTTTCTTTCGTATTTCCTTCATCCTCCCTAACACACCTATAAAATCCTAAAATAAATGTTCATACTCATTTATTAACTTGGGCAATTATTCCGCAGTTTGTCGCTTCGAGTTGAGTCACAAGTTTTAACTTTTCATTCGTTTCCCTTTTAATATTTTCCAAAAATACAAGCTATCATGTACTTTAGTATGCAAAAGAGAATGTAATTATTATAGATTTCGGTAATCATTTCATCTAGAAATGAACGTTTCAACGAACTATCATCTATGCTTCGAAAGGTTAGTTGAAACTTTTATTTTTTGATGAAATAATTACCGAAATCTATCCATTACCCATTATTACATTCTCTATTCCATATTAAAGCTCATGATAATCTGTATTTTTGGAAAATTCTAAAAATGAAACGAGTAAACAGTTAAAAACTTAAGTTGTAAGTTAAGTTGTAAATCAACTCGAAGTGGCAACCAGCGGAACAGATACCAAATTTTATAACCGTGATTAACAGGTACTATGCATTATTTTTTCCAATATAGTGTAAGCTGTAAATAAAAAATAAATTCAGGTCATTGTAATAGAATTTTAATTATTACTTTAAATCTAGAAGCTCGAAGTACAGCGAACATATAAGGTGGACTACATTTGAGACGAATTTTATATATTTTGATATATAAAATTCTACTTCACTTAATATTATAATTAAATATGATACGGTGGAAAGTTAAAAATGGATCTAGGGTCTATCAAAAGTTTTAATAAGGGAGTTTAATTATCACACAGGAAGTTTTAATAATTAAAACATGTATTATTAGGTTATTTCTATTTTCAAGATGAAACTGTTTTAATTTCTTTGATTATAAAATACAATTATTTATATTAAATGGAACAAACTTCGATATGAATCAACACTGCGAACCAAGTACTGCCTCGAACCAGTATAGAACTGTAGGGTCCAATGTTCAAAGTAGAGAAAATAAAATGGTTTCTTAGAATATATTCTAATTTATAACTACATTTTATGTAATCATTCGCTTTTGTATTACATAGTAAAATAGATCTTAAAAATTATTAGACATACTTGCTGTAGTCTACTATTCAACTAAAAAGTTATAATTATTTAAGAAAGTATTTATTGTTACCTAATTTCTACTTCCAAGAAACTGTAATTTCTTCGATTATTAAATACAATATTTTAATCTTAGATTGAATAAACTCAATACATAACCTAATGACTAAAACTTGCTTCGATGTGAGTCTGTTCATAGCTCGGCCAACACAGCGAACCAAGTACTGCCTGGAACCTGCACAGACCTGTCGGGTCCAATGTTCAAAGCAGATACAATAACATAGCTTCTTAGAATATATTTTAATTGAAAACCTACAGTTTATTTAATCATTTACTTTTATATTACGTAGTAAAAAAAAAACGTTCATTATACATGCTGTATAAATAAAATAGAAAGCATTAATTATTTAAGAAGTGAATTATTATTACATTTTCTCTACTTCTAAAGATGAAACTGTTTTAATTTCTTCGATTATTTAATGCAATAATTTTATCTTAAATTGAATAAACTTGCTTCGATGTGAATCTGTTTATAGCTCGGCCAACACTGAGAACCAAGTACTGCCTCGAACCTGTACAGACATGTCGAGTCCAATGATCAAAGTAGAGAAAATAAAATACATAGCTCCTTATATTTTAATTAAGAAACTACACAGTATTTAATCATTTACTTTTATATAGAATAGTAAAATAAACCTTTAAAAATTATTAAATATGCTGTATTATATTAACCAAACAGAAAGTTAAAATTATTTAAGAATCGAATTATTTTCTCATTCTTCTGTAAGATGAAAACTATTGGGACATTGATAGTTAGCTATCAAATACATTGTTAATATAATCATTGACTTTGGAACAACTGTGTTATTTTTTGAATTTCTGAATCAGTTATATTCCGAATTATTTAAATTTCAATTTTGTAAAGTTAAACTATTAACATAATTGCTTTCATAAGTAACTAAGACAATTAATTTTCATCGCCAATAATTTAAGGTACAGCTTCTGTTTCAACTTTTCAGCTTTCTTTTTTCAACTTCAACCAACTTTGTCGACTAATTAAATAAAGATATTTCTTTAATAAAGTCAAAAATTTAAAAATAAGAACTGAATCGTCCGAAGTAAAAACTACAACTTGGGAATAACTGTGTATTTTTTGAATGTCTGAATCAATTGTATTCTGAATTATTTAAATTTCATAATTTGTAAATTTAAGTTATCAGCATTGATATGGTTTTCACACAAATTGACACTCCAACAATAATTATATACATTTCAAGTAGTTTATCTATTAACCAAAACATATAATGGGCTCAACCTCAAAAAGCTCAATAACAAATATCAATAATTTCATTGAAATAATAATAAGTATATAGTTATATTATTAATACTTTGTAATTAAGCATATTCTATTTTCAGTTTTAGACATTATTTTCATCATTAAGTTCAACAATTCATAGACCATTTGTGCTTTCAATCATTTCATAAAACAAGACTTTTAAATATTAAAAATAATATCTTTAAGGGGATGATAAATTCAACAAGTTATGAACAAATTGCACGACTGTTAAACGAATTTTTAGATAAATATAAATATTCATATATCAATGGAATTCTAACCTTCAAACTAATGTTGGTTAAAAGAAGTTATATAACTTAAACACTGGCCGCTAGGTGTAGCCTCGAGCAAGTTTTTGATGAGAAACGACTAGCTTATTCCCAACCCAAAGTCATTAATGAACTTTTTACTTCTTAAGTAGTTTACAAAAACAAGTTATTATCAAAGATAAGACAAATATGTAAATAGGCAGAATAAAGAATTGCTTAACAATGTTGCATAAGCCTAATGATGCCTGTCGATAATGAGGGGATTCGATAATAGCAGTGTATTTTCGAAAAGGACGTTCCGAAAATTGGTTAACGTTTAACTTTTCGCTAGGGCTACAAAGGAAGGGGGATAAATAAATTTATAGAAAGTAAAATAATTAAAACCCTCCCCGAAAGGTCAATGACCGCCAGCCTTTATTATACAAACACCAAGGCAATACAGCACCATTTACTGGAAATTATCCCACGAACCGTTACCCAGCACTTGTTACATTGGGTCGGTCATATTTTATTATAATTATTGTTAAAGGTTCCTTAAATAAATTTATTAACAAAGATTTGGAAGTATAAGTAAAAATGTTTATTGATCAAAATATTATTTCTTGGCTTAAAACAAGACAAAATAACCCTGTACCATTACGATCCATGATGAGTCTTGATTTCAATACGTGGTAGGATCTGTAATGTTCCTAGGGTTGTGCATGGATGTGAATTGTCTAGGGTTTTTCCACCTATTTTAGGAACCCACTTTATAGAGGCTGGGCGAGCCCCAGGCAGGTCTCCAAATGATCCAACCTCCGATCTTTACAGTTATTTAAATAAATAAATTAAATTAGTTCTATTTACTATTAACTCAATAGTCAATCAACTATGCAAATACTAAGTAATATTCATGTTTATTAATCTGTTAAATTGATTAATTTAATATAAAGAATAGTCACTAAAAATGCATAAACCTACACTCATATTATACACCGGAGTTCCCCAGATATATTTCAGCGTGTATAGTGTTTTCTTTTACTTTTATGTCCGAAGAAAAAAAGTAATGTAATTGTACGTACGAATTTTCTTTTTTCATAATTCTATGCAATTATATTTTAAACATCTAAGGGCCACCTACTTCAACACTTAGCCCTTAGCTCCCAATTAATTACAAAAGACATGATTTTTTTAAGACACTTTTGGACTTTTAGAATAGAGCTTTGGGTGTACCACAAAGCAAGCGAATTCTTCTCGTATCCAATAAATACAGTCTAAAATCATTCGTAAAATCCTCATTGCTCTTTACTTAGTTACAAAATCATCCATAATGACCGTAATGTCTCATTTGTTGCTGATTATGGTCCGAATCCAATATCAGTCCTTTCATGAAAAGCTTTATTCCCTCTAAAAAAAAACTAGTTTCAAACCTAGATACTTCTTCTATTCTTAACACTAGAACTACGAACGGTAAAAATGACCGGTTGCATCATTGACTTATAACAATTCATCTATAAGTCTTATTTAATATTTTACGATAATGTCATGATTTTTATTAAATTTGTGTATACAATAATGTTATAAATTATTTCCTTCCTACGCTTCTAATTTTCAGAGATATCTATGTGTTATACCTAAATATACGAACCGGTCAATTTGACCGGTCATGAAAATATCATGAATACATGTTGTGTATTCCCGGAATTTAAAAAATTCTACGTTTTCAATTTACAATGCGTAAATTTGCGAACATGTAATATATAAAATTTCAATTTAGTATTCTTGTTTTCCGGGTGTAGTTGCAAGTTGCAACAAGCATAAAATAAACATTGATTTTTTTTTTGTAAAAATTGTGACGAATAAATTGAAAAAAATATATTTTATTTTTCTTTAAAATTAAATTATCCTATGAATTTATAGTTTTATTTCTTGATTTCTACTATTCTGTTTATTTAAACAAACAAACCGGTCATTTTAACCGTTTGGTAGAAATAGGTATTTGGTAAATCTTCGTAGTTCTAGTGTTCATAATCATACGAACCTTCTGAAAAGAAGCCAGTCTCGTAACCTTTTAAGTTGAATTTGTAATTTGAGTACAAGGTACCACTGGATAGTTTCTCTCATGAAGGCATGTATCATTCATAACATTTAGTTGTTGCATTATTATAATCCCGTTATAAATTTCAATAAATTAATTTTTTTAAATGTTATTTCTTGACCGTATTCATTCTAATGACATGGTGGATGATGATGATGCTTGTACCTGGCTCTATATTTTTCTTTTTCATCACCTCTTTCTCTTTCCTTCACAGGTGTTGGGTACTAGAGTACACTAGTAACTTCTGGGTAGTCTACTCGAAACTAGACTAAATCAAACATGAGGTGAAATATAAAAAAATGATAAATCGGCTCTTTCAAACACACCCTTTTGGTAATGCAATTGTTGAGAATGTATTCACTCAACACTCCTAAATATCACAGACGGCATTGAAAGGCCAGAATATCGTTCCAAAAGCAGATCGAAGCCCGATTCAGGCCATGGTGAGAGGGAGAAGACGACCATCCTTAAGATAGATCCTAATTGAATGGGACCTCGAAGCACCACGGACCCACTAAAGGTACCAAAAACCATATTCTACCGTGACCCTCATTGGGTATTCAGGACTCCAACCCTTGCTAGGGTACACGCCCGAGGGAGGACCTACTTTCTCGTTCTCGGATGATTTGAGGGCTTCAATGACCCGGGCTTTTCTTTACAATGCATTGTTTGTCTTGGGTGCATCATCTCAGCTTTCTAATCCTTAACATCGGGCCTAGCCGGGGATAAGTCAGGGATAGTCAGGGATAAGTGAGTTTACGTTGGACATAAACATGAAGTGTGTTATATGAGTGTATTATTTTTTTCTCTTCACGCACAGATCTGATTGCGAAGAAACCTGGCCAAAACTCGTTTTATTACTTAACAGATTTCATTATAAGATTGCATTGTTAGTCTTAAATATATTTTGTACGTTAATTTATTCTATTTACATTAAATGGATTTAAACTAATTACATTATACTAACCGAAATCTTATAAAATAAGAGATTCAGGATCAAAAGCAGATAACTCCAAAATTTTGTCTAATACAACACTTTGCCGTCTTACTACTCGTGATTTCAGTGCATTACTGAACCTCAAGTTTCAGAATATAGCTTGACTAAACTAGCGAAAAATGTGAATAGTCAATTTTTGAAATTTAGAGTTATCCGTTTTTGAAAAGATGATGCAATGTACGATGAGGTAGATCTTTTGATTTTATTCTTGTTAAACATTACAAACCAAAACTTTTAAAAATGGATTGAATTGGTCAAGGGATGCAGTCAAAATTAACACAAAATAACTAATTCAATCCATTGTCAGAATTATCTTGTCAACTATTTTTCACTAAAACAAAACTTTTTATGGCCAAAAACATTGTCAAACTTTTTTTTTCGTGTTTTCGCTACGATTTCTAAGCTAGTAGCCAAATAAACTATTATAGAACATTAAATTACAATTAAGAACACACAAATGAATGCAGAATTACGAATTTTATATTCGTTATTTGGAAGATCGTTATTCGTTACTTTGTATATGCTATGGAATTGTTATGATCGTTGTACATACGGCTTTTGACAGTGTTATTCTTCTTCTGTACAAAGTAAATGCAAATTAAGGAATTTTATAATAAATACATTTAATCCTTAAGCAGTCGCTATTAATGGAAAACGTAGAATGTGTTTTTTCACATTCGATACTTTGTATTTGCATCGACGATATTTCTAAAGCACCGGTCAATGTGGTTAGGACGGTTTTTTTTCTAAAAAGAGTTTCTTGTACTTAGAATGAAGTAAAATGAAGCCAACTCGGGTTATTTTCGTAGTAATTAAAGGTCTAAATCAGGCATTGGCTTAAAAAAGGAGTTATTGCCTATATTATAACTCCATTTCAAGCCCAAACTAAGAGAATGACACGGTTCCACCTCCCTGAATACAGGTAACTCACTCTGGAAAAAAATCGGCATAACCATTTATTCACCGGAGCCGTAGGTTTATTTACCGATTCTTCTGTAACAGCGCAACGAAAATAATATTTAAAAAACAATGAAATATTTATTAACTGCTAAATTTTAAATACGACAAGAAGACATGGAGGAGAGAAGTGAACGACCTAAGAGAGTGGATGACCCCCCAACCTACAGGGACACCCCCACGCCCGGTTCTCGGACCAGTCCTCAGCCACTCTCTCCCATCGTCGCTGCTCCTCCACTTCTGGATACCTATTTAACTGGAGAAGTGGAGAAACTGCGGAGGGACTTATCATGGGGGCCCGATTTATGATTCCTTCATCGAGGAGAAAGTCGAGGGAATTAATAAAAGTAATAGGTTGGCGTAATTACTCATTTGCAAGATAATAAAGACAAATCATTGAGCGGCTATCGCTCCAATAACTGAGACAATAAAAAACTTAAAGCATTATTAATTATGACAAAATTAGAAAAATTTCAAAAAAGCAGGGGACAAAAATACATGCCAATGTTTTGCCAATTTAGGAACAAAAATACAATAATAAGAAGAAAACTGAAAATAGAGCACATCCCTATCAAACAGTCCGACAAAAAACATGTAAACATGCAATCCTGTCTTAATAGATATTCGATGTCTACTATATATATATATATATATATATATATATATATATATATATATATATATATATATATATATATATATATATATATGGTTATGTACTGAAGTTATGTGAGTGTTAGTAACGAATTCACACCGGTGTCCTCCTCGATAGCCCTGAAGAAGACCTGCAATGTCGGTCGGAATGTTGACACTTTAATAAACATTTCTCCCGTTCTTAAGAGAATTTTTTTACCTCGACCTTGACCATTTTGTTCCACACGTCTATTTAGGGATTTTGCTCTTCTGTATTACTGAATTTTTGATGATACTGCAAAAATATTTTATACTTATTTTATCCATCTATGATTGAGGTGTTGACATGAAAATGTTTTTGATTGAAAATATACAATAAATCATAGCGATAGTATTGAAAGAGGATTAAAATAATACTTATTGCTTCTATAACTGGTAGTTACTATTTTCAAATTAAAATTTTGATTAGTTGTACATAGAGATGCACATTAAAAATCCAAAAGATTACCGCGTATTTGACTACCTCATGGCCTGACTGACGAGTACACAAGTAGAATAGAAAAATAATTTTATTCTTTGACCACCCTTAAGAATAACAGTTATGTACACAATTTAATAAATATATATCTATCATAATGTTATATTATAAAATAATATTAATATTGAACAAAATTGGGTCATGAGAAACAGTTTTTGAAAACACTATTGGTAGCGCGTTTCCGTTCGGTTATTTATAGAATTATATGAAATTTATTTTAAAAAATGATTGATTAATAATTATTTTGGCGCCCCTCCTAAGCGCCCTAAGGGCGTCCGCGCCCTTCGCCCTTCCCCTCCCTCAGCTAAGCCCCTTCAGCTTATTATAAGCCAGAAAATAAATTTTCCCAAATCCATCACAGCCTCGCATACGAATTCTATTATCATACCGTTATAAATTATCATATTCCTGGATACGCAGGAACAACTCTCAGTATCTAGCGAAGATAGGCTCGTTTCACACTTATACGGTTTGTTGCGTATTCGATTCGTTTCCGGTTGTCACCGAAAACGAATGAAAACTCTTCACACACAGTCGGTTAGTACCAGGTTTCAGAACCGAATCATCGAATACGCAGCCGCCCACTATGTCCACAATGCTCACTATGGAGAAAAGACAAATTATCGTTATGTTGTTTCTTTACAGAAGAAACAGAAAACAAAATAGGAATAATCGACTTCTGAGTGCATCCTACCCTCACCAAAAGGCTGAAGGGTGCATATTATACCACTTTTCCGAAGTTAAGGGAGCACGAAGACAAATTTCCCAATTACTTCAGGGTCAATGTCAAGTGATCATTCATTTTTCATTAAATAACAAAATTTAAAATGAGAAAATGAAAATGAAATAAAATATTTTCATTTACCGAAAATATAACCGAACCGAAACTAAACCGTATATGTGTGAACGATCAATTGTTTTTGTGAACCTTGTACCAGAATAGAAACCGATTCGTGTCGGGAGGGATTTTGGTTCTATCAGTTTTCTATTAGGTACCGAACACACACCGTATCACCGTTTCACACTTGTTACCGGCTACCGGCTTCCGAAAACGAATCGAATACGCACCGAACCGAACCAAACCAAATAAGTTGGAAACAAGGCATACGAACCGTTACATCCAAATCTTATCGCCTAAGGAATGAATACAATACATGCCATTTTCGGAAATTCATTTGAAACCTAAATCTGTCTGTAAGAGAATCGCCATTGAGAGATAAGACGAAAGTGAGAAGACACATGGAAAAAAAACTTTCTTTTTGTAAGAAAGCGTTACGTGGATTAGAAATTTTCTCAAATGTTGTGGAAACAAAAAGGTCAGAATAACATTTTTTTCATCACATATTTTTAATGACTATGTTTTTAAATATTTCAATGCAAAATAAATATCTTGTGTAGGGAAGTAAAAAATGTAGGTCATTATAAAAGTTCAAAGAATAATAAAAAATAAAAGAAAAACTTTTTTTTAAATTTTATTCCTGTACCATTTCAACCCATGAAGAGTCTTCAATACATGTTGCGTTACTGTCATTAGAACAACTGTTATTATAAGAAGATTTTTTTTGTCTTTTCTCCCAATTTAGAGGCTCGGTAAGCCCCATAAGGGTGTCCATATCTCACAGGGTCAATCCTTGGATGTAAAAAGATTAAATAATTTATCTACTACAGCCAGTTTTGAACCAAGGACCTTCACCTCAGAATCTCAGCGCTCTATACACAGAGCTACCCTGCTCCCACTATTGATATCTATATCGATTTAAGCTAAATAAAAAAATGAGCTCAGTTTATATTAATATAAGAGTTTATACATTCATAAAAATTAATAAACGCTTTTCCTTTGCACGAATCATGTACAGTAACAAGATTTTACATTTTTTAAGAGAAAAAACATAAATTGTGACACTTGGTGACAGCGAGACTGCTGTCTCGTTGGTGTTTCAGTTTTTGAAAACACATCGACTACTATCGGCAATATAACATAGTCATGAGTTGTGTACGTCAGTCTGAATGTGATATGATATGAACAAAGATTTTCTCCACAACCTCAAGACAACAACAAGGCGTTGATGACCTAAGGGTTTTACGCCTTTAAGCACCAACAAACAAACAACATAAATTGTTCATGATTTCTTATAATGAATATCTTTAAACAATTATACCTCTAAAAGTAGATTTGAAGATATAAAGAGATTAGGTATTGTAAATTATTTCAATTTACGGAAATACTCTGTATCGATTAGCTTTGAAGTTATATATATATATATATATATATATATATATATATATATATATATATATATATATATATATAGAGAGAGAGAGAGAGAGAGAGAGAGAGAGAGAAAGAGAGAGAGAATAATCAACAAAAAATAATTCATAATTATTCATGGTGTTTGCAGATACCTTGGAATTACAATTCTATTATAGTTTTATATAACACTCTTTTTGCAATCGCGAGATATAACAGTAACCTAACAATATCTCAACACAACAATTTAACTATATCAAAACAATTTGACTTTTTCTAACTCTAATCAAGTTAAAATACAATAAATTATTAATTAAATTAACTTTATAAGTATTCAATATTGTTATTAATGTAGGGATTTTCCATTTTGGTATACTTCATCCAACTCAAGGTTAATTTCTCCAAGATAAATTATCCTTAGAAATCGTTAGTCAACTTGTATCTCTCATGAATAGTCGATAAGGTCTCCGGCACACAATGTATTCAATACATTCTAGCAATCATAAATACATTGTCAACGTTACATAATGCCTGTCGATCGTTTTGTTAAATAATCGCCATTGATTCGTTCGTCAATCGTGATGAAGTTACTATCGGTTCATTTGGTTCGCAGAGTTTCCTAACTGGTTTTTAAACATCAGATTATTTATAGTTTATAAACATAAACAGTTAAATATTAATCCATAGCTAGTTTTTTTTAGTCTAATAAGTGGCAGTCTAAGAAATTTATCCATTCTGATAGCCATCTCAATCATTAAGAAATTCATATATAGAAAAAATTCATATAAAAAATAATAAAAGAAAAATTTTAAAACCATACAAACCGAAAAGCACTGTTCCCAGCCTAATTCAGAAAAGTAAAGAGGAAAAAAAGCAGTATATTTGGTAAGAAAACCAGAAAAAAAATACCGATGTTTTAAAATGATCTCTGATACATCTTCCGGAATCAGGTTATGTTTCTAAGTTCGGTAGTTTGTTGCAAATTTGCAAAAATTTACCAAATTTTATTAATCACGCATAAAATTCATTTCGTAATATTTTTAAGCTATTAGATTATTACTTTGTAATTTTTTATAATTATTGGTCAGCTGTTTTGATTTTTAAATATTTTTATTTTAAAGAGAAAAGATATGCCTCTGTCCGTGATTCGAACCCGGAACCTATGTCTCTGTCACGGAGTGACAGAGGTTCTGGGTTCGAATCCCGGCCGGGGGCATATCTTTTCGCTTTTAAATAAGATTATTACTTTGCTTTAACTGCTATGATAGCAATGTTTCCTACGATCGGTTACAATCTTATAAGAAATTTATTGCAGATTTAAAAAGTGTTGGCTATGTTTAATACTGATGTCAGTTGTAGACTATGTGAAATTTAGTCTTTTGTTAGTAAGAATTTTTTTTTTTGTAAACTGTCAAATTTGTATTTTGAATAATTAAAAACATTATTCGATAAAATTCACTTAAAATCATCTACAAGGCATAAAACCACTTATAATGAAATCTCTACCACTACAACTCGTGAAAGGGTCTGGGTTTCAGTAGGTGGTATTGTACTGTTTCTTGGACTACGGTTGTTCAGCGAGGTCATTTGTCCTAGATCATGTACTGGTACCTCAATACATATCGATTATTCAGTGGTAAACACACGTCTAACAGGGTGGATGAATAAAACATTCCCAATTTTAACTGACCGATTGTTCTAAACTATGCAAAAAAGCAGAAAATGGTTGAATTATGGGTATCGATTCCACAGTTTGTCGCTCCAAACTACGTCACAACATGTTTTAACTTTTCATTCCTTTCCAACTTAATATTCTCGTAAATAAGTGAAGGTTTTAGTGTGAAAATAAAAATGTAATTATGGGAAAAAACATTTCAGTAATCGTTTCATCAAGAAATGAACGATTCATCAAACACTTTGATACATAGATGATTTAACCTAAACGGTATGTGTAAGTCGGTTCTTTAATCCATATCCATATTTTTGATAATAACAAAATGGAAATGAAAAGTAAAAACTTGCTGCGACTTTTCTCGAAGCGACAACCTGTGGAACTGATACTGTGTTATGAAAAGTTTTAATAACGTCAGAATAGAAGTAATAAAAAGACATCAAAATTCCGGTATCGTCCCATATAGTTCTCGTCCACGATCCCCTCTCCCGTTAATTAATCCAAACCTGACCGGGCACAATACGGACGTAATACCGCCGGACTGAGGAGTATCTGAGGTACAATAGAGGTACCAATTAGCCTCGCAAGTACACTTGGGGGGTTAGAGTACCCAGGGGGGAGTATCCGGGTCACAGGTGCCCCTGACTCACCGCTGAATCACACCTTTTGTCCACGCACCTGCGCTACCTGACCGTCATAGCGATTCCCCAATCACTGGCGCCCTTTGTTGTGGGGATCGCTGATTGTATCGTCCCTCTGGAAGGGCAGGCCTTCTGTAACAATGGGGGGTTTGATAAATGCAATAATGTTTGTACACCGACCGGCGCGTGTTGATTGAAAGGATACGTAAGGGTAATGAAGACAGTATTCACTGTAGTCATAATTCAACAATCAACATTGTAACGTCAATATATAAATAATATATCAACAAACTTAGCACTTTCTTAGTAGCTCAGTAAACAACTGCGTGTCTTACAGTTGATAAAAAAATGATCTACCGCAAATAATCTCGGATTAGTGTTGAAGAGTGCAGTTAAATAATTGTACACACATAAGGAAAACCTATTTATTATGTGCCAACGTTTCGGCTTACTTTTGGGCTATCGTTAGAGAATAAACACTGTATCACTACAACCCATGAAGGTTCATACAGAACTTAGTAGATACAGTACTTTTTCTGGGGCAACGGTTAAGTGCGAGGAGGTGATTTTTCTGAGATAACGCTCAACCGTCAGGTTCCCCCCCCCTATTTCGGCTACCCACTTTATAGAGGCTGGGTGAGACCTAGGTGGTTCCCAGATCCCGAGGGATCCATCTCCGGCTGTTAACTGGTTAAATAGAAACTGCCACAGCCGGATTTGAACCTTGGACCTTCAACACAGTAGCTCAGTGCTCTACCATTGAGCTACCTTGCTCCCTACACATAATAGTTTATTTAAAATATATAGCTTTAACTTAACCGATTATAATTATTTAATTAATTGAATTGCATTTATTCGATTTGAATACGATAATCTTTTTTTATTATAAATTTTATTAGTTCTAATTATAAATAAAGGAAGTCCAAAAATAATAATATATGCCAAACTAGAAATACATCTAAGGGATTCAGTAGTAACTCAGAATCGGAAGGGAACAAAACCTACATAAATTACGGCAAGAACATGAATATTTAATAAACACAAAAGGATCAACGATTTCACGATTAATATTTTATTGAACTAACTCCATGCGCAACATGAAAGATTTATTGAGCGTGACCTCAAACCATTCTGGATCCTCCCTACATTAAGAAATAATTATATAATCAATGAAGCGAGAATATATATATTCTTCACTTGGAATCCTGCGTAAGGAAATATAAACAAACATACTGCTATGCTAAAACACAGTAACACAAAATGGTAAATCACGACTTCTCGTTCACGGCTATCCTTATGTAACAGCATCTTCTTGCTCGAAAATATTTCGCAATGGTTCCCGACGTTCACATAAACAGTTTTGGTAGTACTCATTAAATCCGGTTGTTGAAGCGGATGTTATCTCGAACGGAGATCCTGAATTAATGACCTGCCAGCCCGGTCTCAAACCCTTAGTTGTGACCAGACAAGCTGTCGGTAGGTAATATGGCATCTCCTCCGATAACTGACCTGTAGATGACATGTGTTAACGTTAAATATCAACCTGTTGTAACGAAGGCCTATTAATAAGCTTAGTTATACTTGATTACTTAAAAGCAAGGTACAACTCAACAGTTGTTTTATGTTTAATCTTACTGGATACACCTATACACACATAGTATGTGAATAAGTATATGTGTATTAATAAGTATTTGTATTTGAACCTATCAAAATTATCTTAAATGATTTGTGGGTACAATATATTATAACGTAAACGTTTTTATAGGATCAGATACGACATAATAATTTGAAAGATAAAACTTTGAAGAAGGTCGAAAATTAGACCAATTAAATCAATAAATAAAGAAAATAAGTATAAAAGAATTCTTATTACGGGTTGATTACTATCGATTGATTTATTTATATTTTATATATGAAATGATTTTAATAAAATAAATAGATAAATGTAAAAATGAAATTAATGTACAAAGAACATAAGTATTATTTAATTCCTCAAAATGTTATGGTGAATTTGCAAAAGAGCTCTTCTATGATTTAATTGAAAATCGGCATATTAGATTTGGATTTCATATCGATGTAGATTTCATTTATGTGTATCTAAAAGTTATTATATTTATATAGGTAATAAAGTTTAAAAGAAATTTTCTCATAAATTATCTTTTGCTCTTTGTATTTCTTTCTTGTTATTCCTACCATTTCTGTTATATATTATATATTATTATGTAACCTGTTATATTTTCTTTGGTGCAGCACTTTCTCCATAGTTATTCTATTTGTTTTATTCTTAGCTCTGATGGTGGCCGATGCGTTGGTATGAATATAACTTATTTTGTGTAAAATTTGTTGACTGCACCTCTCGATCATTTGACAGTTTGCAGCTATTTTCGGGGAGGTGGAAGGGAGAAAATGGAGGCACCTTGATTTAGTTCACGCCAAGTTGCAAAGAACCTTACAGGAGAGGGAACGATGTAGCCAATTGGAATTCGATAAGTTCACGAGGATTCAGAGCTTAAGTGGAACCTCAAGCCGGGAACATAATCTGCCCCGCCCGCTGTCAAAACAACCCCCGACTTATCCCGGCTCATCCTCCATGAATTTTCCGGACTTTTCCGCTGCCGGGATAGAAGAGAGGGCCGCTATCGGAAGGTATAAATTTCCATCTAAATGTTGCCAGGAAAGCGGGCCGCCATATTAGCATCTGAAAGAGTACACTCGGGAGATATGGTAAGAGCAGCAGTGCTGTGTTGTGTTAACTCATTACAGATTCGCTGGCCGCTTCCATGTTCTGCTCTGGTCGGAGCCAAGTTGTGGAAACCCAACACTCTTATATATCTCAGCTCTTGTAGCCGCTAACTGTAAATTCAGGATACCCTTCTAATCCCCGAAGCGATAGCGAAAGCTTGGACTTGGGGAAGGCGTTAATAATATCTTGATTAAGTTCTTTTAGCTACCTTGGGTTCATTCCCTTACAGAAGCGAAACTGAGAACTTTATCTATATTAATGAGTTGCTATCCACCCGTGGCAGATAATTTATTTTATCTGCTAACTGCCACAGATGGAGCTTGTGGGATCTGTAAACCCACTTGGGGCTCACCCAGTCTCTATAATGTCGCTCTAGGACAAATCATATCATTGCAAAGCTTGAATGCTGTTCTCCTAGAAACAGAACCCTTCATTCTTCATTCTTCTAGTGGTACAGTTTTTTGTTTTGTTTTTTTTCAATTACTCATATAAACTATAAATTTGTTATAAGTAGAGACTTGTAAGACAGAACTACAACATAGAATACACTTACAAGTACAAGTGGTGGAGGATTAAAAATCAACTTGACTTTTTCAAGGCCAAAAATTGTTAAAAAATGTGATTGGACGAGATCCCACTCATCCGCCGGGCTTTTCCCAAAAAAGGACCACAGCCAAATTCGAACCTGGACGCTCTGCAAATTGAGTTACCAACTTCTTTTTTTTTTTACTTTAAAAATCAATCTTATTATCCGCAGTCGTTAAATTATTCACCTGTTTGAAAATGAGAGTTATTTCCTTTATTAAAAAAAATTAAAAACAAAACGAAGAGAAATGTATTTGAGCATTATTGAAATACTACATATTGGTTTATTTATTGTAAATTATTTGAACGGATGGAATCATTTGAAATTTTCCCATATTTTATCATAACGTGTTATCATAACAGTTATAATAGTTAACATAACAGTTATCATAGCTTCAAAAACTGAATGAGTCGTGATGTTTCGGGTTCCTTTCCCCAAAATGTTGCACCACCATAAGGTCAGCCATGTTCAGCGATACGTCATGCCTACCCCAGCGAACCCTTTTCGCTGATTCAAGATATTTAAGGTTTGCTATCGGAGGTTGTGTGTGATTAGCGTCTCTTCAACGCTAATGCCCATTCGATCGCGGCTACCATATGTATACCGTAGTCATAAAGCCATAAAACAATATGACTAAGCGAATGTTTCTTCAAATAATGTCGGAACTCCATTATTAAATTCTTTGATGAGAGGTGACTTAGTAAGACCTTGAGGCTAGATTCAGAAAGCTGAACAAGAGGAGGAAGTTTGGAAAGCAATTATAAAAAGTGCAACAGATTTCGGAAAGTTCTTTACAAAACAATTTGGGAGACATCCGATATGACAGTAGTGTGTTTAAGAGCAATCTGTATGAATCAATGTCCAATTACAAATAAGAAATCGTCAATATCACAAGTTTAAATAAGAAAAACTGAATTTCCATACTTCCCATTTTACTTGGATGAAAACCATAATTATAAGACAATCCTTTAAGACACTTGAGTTTTTTAAGTATTTTCGCCGGAATTCTTCCGAACCACTCTTAAAAGTATACTCATACCTACAGAAATATTATCGTATTATTAAATACATATATATTCGCGTCAAGTTTCGCATCAAAGTTAGATTCTCACCTTTTTTAGCCAACAGAGATTATTTTGCATGCAATAAAACATACTTTTGAAAAAATCGTTTCTACAACATAAAAGATAAAATTTCAATAATCTTCATCTCGCGATTTCATTAATTCTTCTCCAAACATTATTCATTCCCCAAAATGTATCCATCTGTGTATGTATACATAAAAATAAATTTCATTTTCATAGACCCTCGATCCCCCATCCCATCCCCCACTCCTTCCATCTAATTAATGTTCAGAAAATTCAATGTACAATCCTCTCTTAAAATGCACCTGGTGCAGTAAAAGAGATACCATGTATCACTATTAATATGTTGTTTTTCAAATATTCATAAAAGGCAAAGGGGTTAAGAAAGAAAAAAAAAATTGTTTAGGCCCTCGAAAAGTTTAGTTATATTGACTTCGCTTTAAAAAAATTTTAAAAATCAATGCAAATATGAACGGGTAACACGGACTATATATATTGATATACACATTTGGATACATTGAATACACTAGTATACAGTATCTGAGGATTCTGGCGAAAAATTTGCATCTTGGCTTGATGCGGTGCTTTGACGCTGAAAGACACAAATAGGAAAAAAATGAAGAAATTTATTTTGATATAATCTAGGAGTATGAGAAAGAAACATTGTAAATAATTAAGAAGAAAACTAGTTAAAAAAATTAAATAATTTGTTACTTAAGTGTTTTTAAGTAACAAAAAATAAACATGACAACTAGGAGTGTTAAAGCACTATCCATTAACCTTAAAGTTGTTATTCTGTTTACTGCTTTAGATCGATCTGAGCCTGGATGGATCTGCAGACTTACCTGGGCCTCTGTAAAGTGGATACTCTTGATTGGAGAAAAACCTGGTAGTTGACTGTGATTTAGGACAAATCACCTCCCTGCACAACAGTTAGCTTCTTACGAAGTAATGAACTTAAGATCTTAAGAATTTAAAAAATAAATAAATAAAATACGCATGTTCATTTAGCACCTCGTTACTTGATCATGTATGCTGTTATATATTATATTAAATCACCTCGTGGCTTGTACAATATTGTACACAGATTTATCCAGCCCTTTGTCGACAGATAAATACTACTTTTATTAATTAGTTTAGTCAATAGTTCCTAAATGGTACGAAGGCAGAGAGCTAGATGATGATGTGCCGTAGCGAGGGATCATTAGGAACAGTCGTGCCGACCTCCGACCTAACCTCACAACTGCACTCCATCTCCGGCGCGGCTCGTTCCAGCCAGGATATCCATCATTCCTCTACTTCTGCGACCCCACGGACTGTAGGCGATCCCCTCCCGCCGCAAATGACCCTTGCCGGAGGACTCTCACACCCCAAACCAAATTGTTACTATCGGAAACCCCTCCGTGACGTGAGTGTCAACGGCCAACGGCGGAGGGTAATGACAAGAAAATGGCCGCTTGATATTCAGCCCGTGATCCCAGCGCTATTTGAACCCAACTCCGACGTAGAGGAAGAATCTTAAACGCATAATGACCGCAATTTCGAAGATTTTAAGTGCTCACATACTAACAATGGCTGAATTAATGCTTTTAGTCTGATCTGTTTTCGGAATGAGTCGCTATTGCAAACGATGATAGCCGAACTCTTCCGCATTTGCAATGCAGATTAGGGCTATTAATGGGTCTTAAAGTCATCATAAAGTATTAGTAATCTGAATAGTTTTGAAGGAATTTTTGCATTATTTTCAATTTGAATTCTTTTACATTTATTTTTAAAAAAAAAACTTCATCACTACAAGCCGTGAAGGGTCTTAGGTTCAATAAGTGGTAGAGTCTGTCCTGTTGGAGCACGGTTGTCCTAGATCCTGCTCAACTGCCAGGTTTCTGCTCCATTTTGGTTATCCACTAAACAGGGGGTCCCAGAATTCAAAGGATCTATCCCCGGATGTTAACATATTTAATCAAATCTGTCATAGGTGGATTTGAACCAGGGAACTTCGGTAAGACACTTCTACGCTATATTTATTCAAAGTGAATAATTAAATCTTAAATATGGAGGTTTTTTTTAGACACAAGCAGGACGAAACTCCCTCATTCCCAGCTCTCAATATATTTCCCAGCTTTTCTAAATATATTTTTACATATTTATTAGCTAGCGCAAAGGCTTGCTTAATTTTCTTATTTAAATATTTATTTACACGGGCCCACTATGTGTTTCTCCCAAGCAGTATCGTGAACCAAGTATGTACGTTATATGAATCACATTAGCAACAAAGCATATTATTTTATAATGTTTCAGTTTAAATATAAAATGTAAAACTCTAATTGTACCTGTTTAAGTCTGATTTTGAATTTAACAGAGCATAAAAGTCTACCAAGACATGCATAAATATTAACTAGTGTCTTAATTCATGCCATTGAGATAGCTTATCGGTCAATGTTTCTTCGTAAATATAAATTTTATGTTCGCGATTAGTATCTTAAATCTATAGCCCCATTTACTAATAATAAAGTATACTGAAAATGAAAAGAAACAGAAAAGTAGGATCTAAAAAACGAGAACTAAAATAAAATAATACTAGCTACACATCTATTACATGACTGGAAATGGCAGTTCCTTCTGAAGAAACCAACCTTTAACAGCGAAGAAAAGAAACCTTTTAATCTTGAAATCTAATCGTGAAAGTAAAGAGTTTTTCCTAAGAATTGATCGAATATAATAGATTATTTAGGATAGATTTTTTTTGGATTTCACTGCGCTCGCTGGTTCAATGCAGGCGGCAGCTGCACACTATAGCGTAGGACTTTAATGACAGCAATTTCAGTATCCGTCGGTTCAGGAGGGACTTGGCGGAAGCCGGCCACTTCCTCTATCCAACTATCAATATGGATATTACTCCTAATTTAGGTTGTAATAGCGAATAATTAACGTGGGTAACTTATTCATGTTTTATCACTTTATAAAGCAACGGTCTTCAGTTCGTCAACCGTTCCATTTAAGGGTCACCTGTGGTGTATTGGTTAGCATATAAACATATTATGTCCATAATTGGCTCCCAGCAAGGCAGGTTGCCTTAGGGTTTTTAAAGGGGATAAAAAATTCTTAGTTATACAGACTTTCGGTGAAGACATAAAATGGTTTTACCACCCTGTGTGATGTCATTTAACCGTTAATGATACCTATATTAGCTTGGTTGTTTGTTCATTTAACGCCACTTTATGCAGCTATGGCTAATCGGACGATGCTTCAGTGGGAGCCCTAAATTTTAGCTATCCAGGTTTTATTAGGATAGGAATTTTTAACGACTACCTGTTCGTACCCGTTTAATGTCCCTTCCGAAGGACGTCAAAACCAAGAATTTTTTTACTCCCTTTGAAAAATCCTACGGCCACCTGCCGGGCTACGAACCTGCGATCATGGGTTTAGTAGTTTGTTATGCTAACCACTAGACCACAGGTCGCCCCCACCTACATTAGTTATATCTGGATTGGCAAAGTTTAGAACTTTCACTGTGACATCATCTGATTAGCCATAGCAGTATATAGTGAACTTAATTTAAACAAACAAACATTTTTTTTAAACTTAAATCCAAATAATTAATGAGTCCTACCTGCATTCTATTTTGTTCGTTGACATCAAATATTCACTTCATTTTCTGTTTCATCTGTATATTTGCTGCCTAGGTTTTTTTCTATAGTTTTAGAATGGAAATGATGAAGCGAATTCATTTTTACATTCTATTTATTCATTCTTACTCTTCAAAACCATTAGTTTTATTTTGATAGGTAACTAACATCAAGAGAAAAAAATTGCTCTTTCGTATTTAAATTATATTACATTATATATATTTAATGTGTGTAAGTGGATGTATGGTCATACAAGGACAAAAATATATACTTGTTCAATATCATTTTCTATTCCTTTTAAAATTCCTTCCTAATTTCTGAGAATTGTGGCATTAATGACTACAATGGTCTGCAAAAGCACGAGTGAGAATATTTCCGAAAAAACTATAATAAAAACGAATAAATAAACGAATAATAAAAATAATGATAATGATGTGCTCAGCGAACTTGTGATAGTTTTACAGATTTTGATTTATTCCATTTCGGGTTAAAAGACTCTGCTTTGTAAAGCCGAAACCGAAAAATTACAATATTTTCCTACCTGTAATCATGGGTTTATTTCCTCCTAAATCTCGCTTATTTCTAGTTATCATAAACCATCAGTAATTAAACTTCATTTCTCTCATTTCTGCTACTAAACATACACTTAGTTTTACCCGAACTTACTTCGAGCCCTATTTCCTTATCAGAATTTGTCAATGTTTGAATCCTCCGGTTTTAAACCCTAGCTAACCTAGAACTTCGCAAAATTATTATTAACAAATTAAATTATAAAATTATAACTATTACATTATTATTAACGGTGCCAAATTTATTGAATGTTTCGGTTATTAAAATCCTTCCCAAAATTATTAACTCATAACGGTAAGAGATATTTTTAATTTTAATTAAGATCAAATTCCACTAGCGTGACTTTCATCAGCTACCAAAATAATTCCATTCGAGTTGTTTCTCCTCTGTCACATTATATACGGTTCTGCCGGGAAATAAACGTGAAATCTCTAGCTCGAGAAAAACAAGAAATAGAACAAAAATTTACCCTCCTCGTACAATTTACCCGTCGTAGCAAATTCCCTTTAAACCCGTTAAAACGCGAGGAACAAATTTAATACGCCATAAATTCGGACTAAATAAAAACCGTAACGAAAAAGCCTCAACAGTTTTAGTTGGCTGTTGCCTCTGCTCTCCGGTGGGGCCTCGAAGCCACTGAGCAGATTAACATAGAAATGCTGCAAGTAACCAAGTTGCAAAGCCTGCTTTGTCCGTAACTTACTCCCTTTTATCGCCGCTGAACTCATGGGCTCAGTGGTTTTTGTATTCCGACTCAGGAAAAAGGTTCATTATCAACTACTTATAGCTTGGCATTCAATTTATCCTGTAAAATATTGAATGCATTGCATTGTTTGTTTATATCCTATTAATAAAATAAGGTAAAATTTCGTGGTTAGATCTAGAATCCCAGTTCCTGTCGGGAACCAGAAGCATCCGAAATTACTAATAAAAACTTATCGTTACTTCAAAAGAACGTCCTAACTTTAAAAAACCTAATTTTTGAATAGAGGTATTACAGGTAAATTCCATATGAGTAAAAAAAATGTTTAAAATACTTTGCTTTATCAATAAACATTTAAAAAATATTTATTGATAAAGCAAAGTATTGTCATTGATAGTTTTGAAATTCTTTAATTAACCATTAGAAAATTTTTAAAAGCAGGGAACTTTTTTGATTTTGACTAATTTGATTATTCCAACAAAACTTAAAGTTCAAAATCGATACAACTCAAACTGACTTTATTAATAAAAAATACATGTTGGAAATTGAATATCAGTATTGTTGTTACTGAATTAAAAATCTTTAACCAGTACATTTGCTACTGAAGGCTTAAATTGCCAAATTTAGAGTTATTTCGTTGTTTTTTTTTAAGGAGAGATATATTACTCCGATATCATAAGCCAACAAAAAAAAATTTTTGAAAACTTTTTTAACTTTAAATGTTGATCTTTGATATAGATTTTTATGTGTTGAATCTAAATCTGGCCTTAGTTATTTTGTATCACCCATAGTTTTTCATAGTTGCTCGCTCTTCCTGTACACATACATGCTGGTTCCAACCGCCAACAAGTTCTTTTCTTTTAGTCTAGAGCCAAGCAATTCAGCTTTTTCTTTCGTTAAGCCAAGATCCCTAACCAAGTCGTTAAGCTCGATTTGAGTAAACAGTTTAGGATCTACATTTTCTGTAAAACATTGGAATTCTTCATCATCTTGATCATCTAACTCCGATTGTACATCAGAAAATATTTCCGTTGGAATAGAATTTAAACCATCTGGTGGTTCAGGGACCGGTAAATCTACACCGTGCCGTTTGGTCGGATGGCGGACGGAAGGTTAGGGTAGCTTATTACCTTCTTATTTTTTGAGTTATGAACAGTAATATCGACACTGCAAAAGTAGCAATCATCGGAATGATTTCTTGGCTCCCTCCATATCATATGAACAGCAAATTAAAAGGAAAGAACAGCAAATTCAACCATTTTCTTAGATCTTCAACAAATACGTAACATACCTTATGCGAGGCCCAAGATTTATCCTGATCACCAATTTTAGTTCCAAAGTATGATAGATAAATCTTTTCGACAAAGTCTGTAATGATTCTTTGGTGTTTTTTAATCATCGCTTTATTTAATAAATTTAACTATAAATTGTGAAGAAATTGTGGGTGATACAGGATTTTTAATATCATATTTGGATTCAGCACCCTAAAAACTATAGGAATAAGGTATTTTAAGTACAAAAGTTTTTTCATCTTTGGCCTGTGTATTTAGCGTAATATCTAATTTCCTAAATTCTCCAGTGGAGATATTTTATGCAATCCCTAATTATTGAAGAGATGAGGAGACTTTAAGACGTGGTTAATACATTACAGTTAGCTTATCATGTAATATGTGAGCGTGTTGGCTAACTGGTGTAGCTCTGGGTTGCCGTGTCGAAGGTCCTGTGTTCAAATCCCGCAACTGGGAGACTTTTACTTTATCTGTTACCAACCGAAGATGGATCCTATAGGAACTAGGACTCAATTGAACTCAGCCACTATAAAGTGGGGAAAATGTTGTGGTTGAGAGTTATCTAGGAAAAATCACTTCCCTGCACAACTGCAGTCCAAGAAGAAGTTGAGATCTAACGTGTGTTGAATCCAAAACCGTTCATGGGTTGTAGTGTTACAGGATTTCTTTTGATTTTTTTTTTTAAATACAATGATTATGTATTTCCCAATGTTTGATAAAACATGGGATAACTTAGGTTATGGTAGAGATCTGAAGTAAGGAGAGAGAAAAGTAATTAGCGAAGACCCTGATGAACTCTACCAACTGCAGATTAACCCCACCGGAAGAGAAGTACTCCCGACCCCGCCTCATTGGCAAGATAAAAAACGCCCCGCGGTGAAGAAAACCCGAGAGTGATAAGGTTTTTCTACCTCCCCTCAGATGTAGGCAACATGTAATTTCCTGAAGGATGATCAACTCCCGGGGGGGAGGGGGGGAGGTTCTTAGCGGGCAGAAAATTAGGATCTGAGGGAGAGAGTGGTTTCTGAGGGAACAGTTAGCACCAAGTCCTCTTCATTCTCTCTTCTTCTTTTTATTGGGTTCCCTCTTCGTCGATAGGACCGCTAGCCCTGGTCCTCTCTTCATGGGCTTTCACTTCTATTCTCCTGATGAACTTTCTTAACTTGAAGCCTCATCCACTCTCACGAAGAATTGTTTCAGGACGGGCAAAACTGCCCTATGATGTGATGAACTGTAGAGAACGGGAATTACTTAAATAAGGAGTTGCTACTTATATATTTACTACAGTAACACAACTCTACTTCAAGAAACAGTTAATAATGCCACAGTTGCTCCAATAACAATAACCTTACTTCAAAAAACAGTTAATAATACTACAATAACGATTGCTTTAAATCAGCATAGAGCTAAAACGCCTAACCTTATTACAATTTTATTAATCTTATTTCAATAAAAAGCTACTACTACTTAACTTACTACAATAACAATGACCTTGCTTCAATACAAAGGGTCTGCTGCAAACCTTGTTACAATAAAGACTGCCTTACTTAAAGAAAAAGTGCTACCAGTAATCCTACTACAGTAACTACATCATTACATCAATAAATACTGTTACTGATACTAACCAATAATAACCTAACTTCTAGTTACTAATACTACAATAAGAATAAACTTCGTCGAATGAAAAACAGCTCATACTAACAATATTACAATAAAAATTACCTTACTTTTAAAAAAGGTACTTATAGTGACATTACTCCAATAGCAATAACCTTACTTCAATAATTCTAACCATAGTACAATAGCAATAATTTCTTAAAATAAAAAGTTACTACGTGTAACCTTACTAAAGAAAAAACAATGTTACTCCAATAATGAGTTAATAATACTATCCCTATTACAATAACAATGATCTTGCTTCACTAAAAAGGCACTTCTGCTAATCTTGTTACAATCAAAACAACCTTACTTCAATAAAAAGTAACTCATAGTAACTGTATGACAATAACAATAAAATTACTTCAATAATATTAACCTTATAATATGAACAAAAACCTTACTTCAGCATATATTTAAGTAGGTACTTGAGGTACCCTCCTAAGTTCCAATCGTCAAGGGTTTTCTGAAGGATTCTGCAAAAATTATCACAAAATATCGATGACCAACACATCATGTATTCTAATCGATTATTTTTAGGATGGACTAAATTAGCTAGGATTGCTCCAATTTCATAATGACAATTTGTTCCAAAATAGATGAAGTGCACGCCATTAAGGATTCACCCAACCGACTGATAATAAATGCTCAATGTTTTATTTGAGTGCTAGCTATCCTACTGTATTTGAGAAAATCAGCGAGTGGAAACTCAGCCGAACATTAATCAGGAATTGATATCTACCCTACTTTATATCTACAAATACAGTGATTCAGAGTTATACGCCAGACGTAGCTTTTCAAAGAGAAACTGTTTCAAAGGATTCAAGGATAAATGTTAAAATATGTTCATTGGTGCACAGGGAAGATAAATAATGGCTCTAACTGCTTATAATAGTTTAATTTAACTATACATTAAGTAAATGCTCATTATCTTCCATAATATGTACAATAACTGCTCAGACCATCACCTTGATGTTCGTATTATTAAAGGGGAAGTCCATTTTCATAAATATCAAACAATTTCTTAACGTATGTAATTATTGATTCATCAATATTTAATATTACTTTCAGATAAAAAAGATTAAAAAAACCGATAACTCCAAAATTAAAAATATTAAGTGTTTTTTCTGGTATAGTCCAACCATTTAATGCCCACTAAACATCAGGTTCAAAACCGTACTAAAATCATTAGAAATAAGGCGGCAAAGTGTCAAATTATAAAAAAACACTTGACTAGGGAAGAATGAGAAAAAGAATATTTTGTAATTTCAGTGTTATTCACTTTTGATCCTTAGCACCATAAATATAAAATAAATATAAACTTTATTTTTTTGAATAATCGGCAAATGAAATAACAGAAATGGAGGAAATCTACTTGTTATAACGAATTCTTGTTTATATGTCATCTCCAAGACGTTGCACTACGAATATATGATTAACCCAATTGGATGAAAACAGAAGTTTCTTTATTTTTCAACGAATTTTCACAACACTATTGTATTTTCTTACATGATCTCTTATTTCCTAACCATCAGGATCCTCTTAAAGAATGCCTGACATTATTCCTTCAGGATGGTCACCAGAAGTCATTTTCCAACCAGCATTACAGATGAAAACGTCATATCGACGAAGACGGATATTTTAATAATAATTTATTTTTATTAATTATTATTTTTATAGCGATTATTTTTAAATATTTTTGTTTTGAATATATTTCATGCCCTGGCCATGATTCGAACCTGCGTTTTCTGCATCTCCGTCGCAGTGCTCTTAACCGCTGAGATACCAGGGATCGTATCCAAGTCAGGCAAATCCGTTCTCTTCACCATCTTATACGATATTTTACTATTGCCCACCCAAAAATCTTCAAACTTTATGTTATAAAAACACAACTTTCATTGTTGCATATATTATTATTTTAATTTTAAAAATGCATGTTTTATTTTTTATTCTGAATAGGAGTGTATTGCAAGAATTTTAAATCGTGAGTTGTAAATACATACTTTGAATATATATATTTTTACATCTGTTTTTATCTTCGTTCGGCACTGATGGAACATAGTATAACCCCAATTCCATGAAAGATAGGTCAGATTTTCTGCGCTGTGTATTTATTATTAATGTTAGATGTGATGTATTTCATCTGTATTTATGCGCTTTTTTAAGTCCTTATGATACCTAAACTAATGTAACGCAGACTTCTTAATAACCGTTGATTACATAAGGATTTGTATTGAAACATAACAATATCATTTTTTATTTTCTGTTGATAGGTAAAACCTTAACAATTGTTTTACCATTTTAAGAAACATGTTTAAATACCTTGAAATGATGAGATGTTTTGCAAACAATAATGCTTGATGTTATGTTCTTAAACTAAACATAACTTTGACCACTATCAGTGAATTATTTCAATCGTTACTAGGTACAGTCGATGTAGCAATACTGACTGAACACAGTAAGGGGTTTATCTCTCACTGACAGCTGGTATATGAAAAAAAGTACATAGATAACCCGGACATAAAATTTAATGTCCAAATGATGTGAGTTAATAGGAGAGGTATGGTATAGTTTGTGTGCTAGGTAAATATTTGGTCGCCACGATAAGATAGCTGCTTGGTGTACCAAGCCACGCTCTGCCGCATATCAAGCATGTGTTTCTTCTTTAAAGAGTTTTATTTTCCGTTTTATTAGTCATTATATTTTTATAAATAATATAGTTTATAATATTACTTATATTGTGAAACACTAACTGAAGACAGAGGCATTGATAGTTCTCCAACTCTTTTTAGCTGTATTGTTCTTTTAAATGATTTATATATATACACACACATATGTATATATATATATGTATGTATAATATAGTAATTTCATGTTTGAAGTGAAACTACTAGAACTTAGATTGTTCTCATTCTTGTACTTAGTTATTATTTCTTTGCTTATTTTTAATTACATATTGTTTTTTAAACTTCACTATTAAAGTATATCCCATTGTACTAGTTCAAATTAAGAAAAAATACTATTATTGTATTATATAAATTAAATTTAAATAGATGGATCGCATGTGTCTAGGACCTTCCTCCTGGCGCTTCCCCCAGCCTCTATAAAGTGGGTACCCAAAATAGGAGGAAAATCTAGTGGTTAAGCGTGACCTAGGACAAATGAGCTCCCTCCACAACCGTTGTCCAAGAAACAGTACAATCTCTACTGCGTACTGAACCCCAGACACTTCATGGATGTTAGTGGTGTAGATTTTTATACTTGTCATTAGAATTATTTCTACATTTTTTTCTTGTTTACACCAATAATGTTGTACATTATATTACTTTTTATTTTTATTTATTCTTGAAATTTACAACTGCATTATAATAATACGACTAGTAAATTCTTAAATATCGTAATCGTAAATTCGACTAGTAAATCTTTTCAGACGCTTCGGAGGATTATCAGGTATTGAAGATGTTGCCAGGTTTGAAACTTGAGGGTTCGTGCCAAATCAGCAGCCAATGGGACATTGAAGTCATTTTGAATGACTTTCTTCATAACATAGTAAGGAGCATTAAGGATTTTACGAAGGATTTTGGATTTTAAGGATTGGATACGAGAGGAATTCGATGGTTAAGTGGAGTCCCAAACCTCTATTCTGTAAGTAATTTCAATTTTAAATATTTGTTAATCTTGTCTATCCGGGCCTAAAGAAGACCTACAATGAGCGTCGAAATGTCAGTTTAGCTATTTAGGAACTAATATTGTTTTCACCTCCACCAGGATCATCTTCTTTCCTATATTTGTATGGTCAAGTAATAATTATCTTAAAATTATCCACAGTTGACAGTTGACAGTCTGACGCGGAACCTCAGACCCTGAAGATGGACTACGTGTTATCTTTGACTGCACCCCCTGACCAATTAAAATAATAATTACCCAATGACCAATATAAATAATTATCCAAGTTTTTAATATTTATATACACTGTTTAAAATGAAATTAAAATATATAAAGCTCAAACAAATTATTTGAATTTTCGATGAGGACGGTTAAGAAGGAGCATAATTCTTTACGCGTCAACATCCAAAGAGCCTAGAATCTTTTAATTATGTTTATTGCAGCTAAACTCTAGGTCCGGTTAGAAAGTTTCCTAAATTCAAGGCCCAGCCAGTCATGGCTTACAGTAATAATAATGAGGGCTATTAAATTTTACTTTTTTTTTTAATCTAGGCGTAAATAATCTCGTCAAAGCTGAAGGGAATGAGCAGGCTAAAAGACACTTAAGCATAGTAAGGGGAATGTAATGAATTTTACAGCTATGTGACGGATAATAAATAATGTCTACAGTTTAATTTTGAAACCTTGGATACTCGGTAAAAAAAAAAAAACTCATTGCAGTAGTAAGCATTTTAGGGTCTGTACTCCCTCCAAAAATGTATATATATAATATATATATATACATTAATTATATAGATTATACTTTATTATATATAATTAAGTATAATAGGTCTAATCAGACGTATTAGAAAAAAAACTCCAGCATATTTCTAAGAGTAATAATATTTCCACTTAGAAACTTATTATCATTTAAAAAAAAACCTCGGAGATTTTTTTTAGATATTTTGAAATTGTAGTACCCGTTTAATATGCTATTTGAGAACCAGATTTACAATTGTTTTAATTTGTCACTTTTTATTGAGTTTTTTTATTAGATGATTTTTTAAGGAAAATTTTACACTTGGTTTTTGTTTGCTTCCTCATAAACGAAGAAAACCAAGGAAGTGTTACTCAATCCAATTGCATCAGTTCTTCCTAGGGCTCGCTCAGCCTTTAAAAAGCGGGCAATGGCGGATCCAGAGGGATGGCACGGGGGTACGTTTGACATTTTTTTCTGTACTGTGGAAAATTCATTATAGTACATAATTATAGGCAAATCACATCGTCCCTGCCATTTCCAACTATCGAATGTGAAAATCGGTACTTTTGAGGAGAATAAAAAAAAAAACAGTTTCAAGATTCAGTAAAAATTAGTGCCTATTGTCAAACCAATGCCATTCGTTTTACATTGTTTTTGTGACTGAGATGCTTCTATATGAATTTTATATCAATTATCAATACTAAAGCAACTGCTATAAGTCGAAAACGAAAACTGTGTTTTTTTCACATTCGATACTTTACGATGGCAGGGAAGACATGATCGGAGTTATTAAAATAACAGAAAGAACATGAGTGAAACTATTGTTTGACTATTGGTTTGATTGTTAAATAAACCTTTGAAATCTTCCTATAGATACTTCAAGTTAATTTTTAAGTTATTGTTGATTTTTTTTCCCGCCAGCTTGTTGTGTCCCCCCCCCCCAGAAAAATATCCTGGATCCGCCCTTGAAAGCGGGTATCATAAATTTAGAGAAGAAACAGAGCATGATCTAAGCCAACTAACCTCAGTACAGTCAAAGACAGAAACAGCTTTTAAAATAGGAGTTCTAAAAGTAAATAGAATCCTTTATCAATCATTTAAATAATTGTTTTTTAATCGACTTTATCAGATTATTACTGATTATTATAATTATTATTAATACATACCTAAAATTTATTAATGTGAGCGATCCCAGGAGTAAGTTGTTTATGCTATTTATTGTTACAGTATTATTTGATGAATAAGCTCTTCTGCAGTCACGCAATGAATATTCCTTTTGATATCATATTAAGAGCAATTTCGTTGATTATGATTACAAATAAACTTTCAAAGTTAGCGCCCTGTATTCTTTTATTTATGCCTGCAGCCCCAGTGAATAACTTATTAACTCAAGTTTTGTCTAGAGAGAATCAGTTGTTCTCAGGGAATCTTTTCAATTTCGTAGTTTTGGGACTGGATTGGAGTTTTAATAGGCAATAACTTTATTTCAAACCAAGATTCGACATAGCCACTTAGGCACTAAGAAAATGATACGAATACTCGAGTTTAAGAACAAGAAACTCATTTTGGACAAAATTCAACTTAATCTCTTATCCACCGGGATTGTAGGTGCTTTATTATTAATTATTACTTGTATACAATATTAGAGAAGTAACAATCTGTAAGCTTCCTTAGAATAAGGACGAGGATATCGAATGGTGGAAATGAACCGTGGGTGGATTAATAACCACACGTGGTTAGTGAGACAATGGAACAAGCCCAGAACCGGTTTTACTCACCCCCCTCGTTCTCTCTCGCTCTCTCTCATTCTCTCTCTCTCTCTCTCTCTCTCTCTCTCTCTCTCTCTCTCTCTCTCTCTCTCTCTCTCTCTCTCTCTCTCTCTCACTCTCTATCTCTCTCTCTCTTTCTCACACTCTCTCACTCCTCGCTCCATCTTACTCTCTTTCTCCATCACTCCTTCTCCCTCACTCCCCGCTCCTTCCTCTCGTTCCCTCTCTCTTCTCCTCCAGACAAACAGGTAGGGCCCAGAGCCATTAGTTCCTCGGAGGTTCGGGGTTTTTTGTCCCGCAGCAATTACAATCACTATATTTATTGGTGTGGCAAAGCGGTTATCAAAACTACCTCCGGTCATATCTTACGTCGAGAAAACTGTTATTTAATAGTTTATATGGAAATAAAAAATAGAGAATGATTGTAATGAAGAATATTCTGATGTAAGTATAGAGCTACATCTATTTGGGTTTAGGCATGCAAGGATAACAAATTATAGAAATGTAAAGTTGTTCATGCAAAGATATAAAGGTTTCCAATACCAAACTATTACTCTTGAATTTGTACCTATATAATTTAAAATAAAATAAAACAAAATATTTTTAAAAAAATTATTCTTGAATATTACTCCAGAAATATTCAAATTTAAATTTCTATTATCTGATGTATATTACCCTCACTTAGGTACAAAGCAAGATTATTCTTGAAAAGAAGTACAAAATACTACAGTTATGTAATTTTTTAATAATAAATAAATTCTTTATTTATTCTGGGATAAGCCCCTTTAGAATAACAACACAGGTGTGTATACAGGGTATTATTATGTCTTAGATTATATTAATACAGAGCATTATTATGTCATAATAAATGAGAAAGAATAATTGAGAAAAAAAAAGTTGCGAATTGCCTATAGTGATAACATTTAAAAAAGAAAAAAAGAAAAGAGTACAAGAAATAAAAAATAACAGAAATAGGATTACAATAATTATACAGAGAGAAACAATAGATAATTACATTGATGTACAGTTATTATAGCCATGGAACGCAAATCATTGAAAATTTATAATTTTATACGAATGATGTATTTTTTAGGAATCTAACAATCTAACAAGCTAATTATGCGATAAGAATGTTATCTACAGAATAAAAATTCTACCTTTTGATTTCTAGATTTAGCTTCGTTTTCCAAAATATACAACCATGTACAACAACTTCAACCTGCTTCACCAAATTCAGTGTTGTTTCAATCACTCATTTATTTTTATTTACTTGAAGAGTTATTAATGCGAACCTCGAAATGTTCTACAATCTAATAATTCTTTTAGTAACTAATAAATTAAAAACAGTACAACGTTTTTGGTTTGATAAATGGATATATCACTTATTTTCAATGTTTAATGCCAACTTAAAATTATTCCGGCTGCGTTCTGATCATCAGAAGCGCTAAGCGAAGCATTGGACCTTCACTAGCCATTTAAACTTTACAGAGAAAATACATCTGTTTACCAATATAGTTCGATTTTTTGTTTAGATATTTATATCACAACTAGTATATTTACATTTATTTATCCAATATATAATATATATTAATTTATTTAACTAATATATCCACATTTATGTATCCATTTTTATCCCAAATTCATGATACTAATTGTTCAACGATTATAACTGAAATGTAAATGCAATTAGGATCTATAATTATTATTATATTGTAATTGGAAGAACCACAATGCAAAGCCTTATGTTTTGAAATTCTCCAGTAAAATACACATTCATCCCACAATCAACAGACCAAACATGCCCCAAACCTGAGACAGCACCCCACCACCAAGACGTTCAACTTACAACTTGTTGATTGTGGGATGTATTGCACCTTCTTCTTCGAGATAGGATCTATAAAACCCTTTTTTTTGTGTCTCAATAATGCCTGAATAGGCGAAACGTCGACCAGAAAGTGTGTGTTTTACTGGAGAATTTCATAAGGCTTTGCATTGTGGTTCTTCCAATTGCATTATAATAAATATTAGTGTTTCTTTTTGAGTTTTTGGCTCTATTTTATTGACTAATAATTATTATATTTTATCTATTTAATTTGTGTGTATATATATATATATATATATATATATATATATATATATATATATATATACACTTAATAATAAAATTGAAGTAAATCACACAGCAACTACAACAAGTACTGAAGACAAACTAATTACTGTTTGAAAATATGATTGTCAGAGTCTAGAAGAGTCTATTGCTAATATTTTAGATAGTGATTATGACAATCAGCAATCTGAAAATCAAATATCAGATACGAAAGCTAATATGCTCATAGAATATATGTCAGAAATAACATTACCAAGAGATAAACACCAGCTAAAGTATTGGCAGATTAATAGTAAAAGTTTAGAGGTCTGAATCATATTGCTGGCACAAGTAACGTACTTATTATGACCTGCCACAAGCGTTTCAAGTGAACAATTTATCAGTGCAGCATGAATTGTTAACGATCCTCATTGTAACAGACTTTCGAGGAACAAAGCTGTCAAGTTACTCTTTTTGGAGTACAATTTACCAATACTTAACTTCAATTATGACTTATAATTTTTTTTCAGTTCCTACTTTTATTATTGTTTTTATTTTAAGGTAATGTTAACACTTTGTATGCCACGCAGTATTCGTTAACTTAATTAGAATAATCTTGTAATTATAATTTAAAATGTTACAAAGATTTAACTTTTGGTTTTTTATGTTATTAGTTTCTATAATATTTAAAATATTTCATTAGTTTAATAAGCATATCACAAATATTTTTGATTGATCAGATTATAAAGATGGTTGATTCAGTACCTACGACCAGTACGGTAAATATTTGGAACTTTTTTATTTTAATTATCTTGTTTTTGTAACTGGAGTACATCTTTCTTAGTCAATCATTCAAGTGAGTAAATTAAAACCTTTTTCCAGTCCTATAGGACTTATTTTAAAACGTTTCAACAATTCTATGTCATCCTCAATTTACATTATTTATAAGTCCTCTAACGTTATTTAATTTTAAAAATATTCTCTAAAATTTTTTTTATATAAATTTGTACATTTTTAATCTTTTTGGTTGATTGTCATATAATTTAAAATATTTCTTACAAAGCTTAGAATTACAGTGTACTCCATGGTCAAAATTGACTTTGAATTTACTCACTTGAATATTTGCAACATAAAGGTGCCAAATATTTGATTTAAGAAATTGAATTCGTTTCAAAAGTGAGATATATCTAAACTGTTTGCGGAAAATAGATAAATATCCATGAAAACGGATTATGTCTCAAGCAAAGAACTATCTCTCTAAACTTAAGAGAGAAAGTTATCGGATTAAAAGTTTAAATGTATTCAATATTTTTAAAAGGGGTAAGTGGAACACTGAATGTCCGAATATTGTTACGCACATATTTTCTTTTAAATTACCCTTTAATAACGGGGGGTGTTTAATGTAACAGGGAGTGTTTATTCACTCGGTCTGGTGTTGTATCAGAAAAAACGAATAAAATGTGTAACATTTCACACTCGCTTTTCTGTTTATTCTACCTTCAAATAATCAGTAAATTGTTTGAAGAGGAAAAGAGAGTTTACAAATCTAAACTTTTTAGGTCCTAATAATCCCTGGGTGAATGCTAAACGAACTGATTAAAAATTTTTTTTACAGTGCAAGGCAAAAAGCGTTTTGCACTATAGAAAACTGGGATTATTTTTTCTTGGTACAATCATTTTGGGGCTTAGGCCTGAATTATTGAAGGTATATATCGAACTTGATTAGGTATAAATAATTATAGCATTTGCCACAACTATCCTCTGAACAACACAGTGAACGCAAAGCGAATGATTAAAAATTCGTCATGAATTGAACATATAAAAAAATATTTATATATATTTTATAAGAGGACATTCTGATGTTCGTTTTTTCTGTACTTCCTTCATATTTTCTCTCATGTATTCTTTTTTCTGTTCTGTCTATTTTCTTCCTGGTTCCTTCAATGTTCCCTTCTCTGACATTGCTATACACTTTTCCATCGGTTTTTATAATATCAATTGATTCTACTTTCGCTTTTTTTAAATTTATTTTCAATTGGCAATTCCATGGTTTATCGAATTTTTTTTTTATGTAAGTGTCACTTCTATTGGAGAGCCTTGTTGAGGGAAGACTACATGTAGTGCTAAGTCTATAAAATTTCAATCGTCGTTTTCCTATGTTCACTGAAAAATGTGATATTTGCTGGGTTTATTGTTGATTGAAATCCGTATCCTTATTTAGATGATTTTGTAGCTAAAATAATTTTTTATATGTTTGCTTCTTTTAGTATTTTTCCAGGTCACATTTCGTTCAGAGGGTGAGTGTTTCTCTTGTATTTAGTGTTGCTAGTTTAATTACTCTGTATTATTGCCTCATCTTTGTGTAAGTGGAAATGAATTTCTTATTGTGAAGTTTACTGTCGCATAATTGTAATTATGTATGAATTACCTGCTGCTACTTGCCTCATTACCTATGAATTCAGAGAATGCGAGTACTAGAGGAAACGATAACAAACTTCCATAAAGGCATAGCTTCATTTGTTGTTGCTTGAAATGTACATGTACTGAGCTTTAAGTTACCATTAAAAAAAAAGTACAACGTAATTTTAAGCATAGTGACAGCAATCAACACAAGTCTAACGAAACGTTTAATGAAACCTTCATAACGTTAAGGGAATAGCATTAAATATTTCGAATGCAGCTGAAAAGAGACGGAGCATTGAGACTGGTTCCTATTTCGGGGACTTGGAGAGACCTTGAGGCTTCCAAAGGGTACAAAGGGACAAAAAACTTCTTAACTTTATGACCCGGGCGTGCTGTGTAACGCGGGTGCTGTAGAGAAGAGAGGGGGGAGTTAGGAGGGGGAAAGGGTACAGTGGTCCTGACCCGACGGGAAGGTACCGAGCGGGTTCCCAGCTCCCAAGAGTTAATAGAAATTGTGGACACTCAGTCCATTTGCGGTCTCCTTCGGGGTCCAACTTACAGAGAGTAATTGCTTTCCTAAGTAACTCAGACAATTAATTTTCATCACCTATCGTTTACAGAACAGCTTCTGTTTCCTACTGTTTTATTAACCTTGCCGACCAACTAGATAAAGGAAATAAACAAGGCAAAAAGTCTTAATTATTTACGTGAATTCCCACGAATTTCACTATGAATTATATATTTTGAAAAAAAGTTTATGAGCATTACTAGTTTAATAGGACTATTCATCAAATGATGTACTACCTTATGCCCGCGGCTTCGTTGAATTTGGTCTGCCACATAAAGTTTCGTGAAAGATCATTTTAAATAAATAATTTAATTATCTTTTAAAAATATAAGTTACTCGTACATCCAAAATTTCAGATGTCTAACTTCAAAACTGACGGATTCTATACAACCTTTGGACCCCTATTAAATCATAGGGGAAACCCTTAGGGTGGAATTATCCAAATTTCTTTCTTAAACTATACAAATGTACAAATTTCAAGATGCTAAGTTCCTGATTTGCCTATAATTATGTGCCATATAGGGGGGGGGGCATACCCCCGTGCCCCCAAATAATCTGACCTTGCTGTAGCCTATGATATGGTAACCTATTTTACTTAATAAGTTTCATCCAAATCCATTCAGTAGTTTTTGCGTGAATGAGTAACTAACATTCGCATTTATGATATTAGTAGGATATCAAAACAATAGTTTCACTTATGTTCTTTCTGTTATTTTAACCACTATTATCATGTGATTTGCCTTTAATTATGTACTATAATGGATTCTCCTAAGTACCTAAAAAGCTGTCAGGGGAGGGCACGTGTACCCATGCGTCCTCACCCCTATTAATCTGTGCTTGCTATAGCCTATGTGTTATTCTGATGTATAACCTATATTACTGTAAAGTTTCAGACAAATCCGTTCAGTAGTTTTTGCGTGAAAGAGAGACAAACATACAAACTTTCACATTTATAATATTTGTAAGATAATAAGATGTATGATGTAGACAAATATTTCCATCAATAATATCATCTAATATATCTGTAGCGCCAGTGGATAAGTCGAGTTTTGTTCCAAATGAGTTAAATTTACAGAGGAGAGCGAGCTCGTGTTATTCTTGTAGTGCATAAGGCCATGGCTTTTCTCTCTTTGTATATTTTTCCACACCTGTAAATACAAAAAATTTACAATCAGTAGAAAAATTATAATACAATGCTTTGAGTGAAAGAACAATACCCAGCAGTACCTTGGCCATCACTTGATTTATTACTCTTATGACGAAAGCAAAGCCCTCACCAACGTTTTTTCAAGGCCTTGGCTTAAAACACTTTAAAATAACTCCATAAATACTTTAAAACAATACTTTTACTTTTTTTTTACTTTTGCAGGTTTTTCCCTCAATGGGTTGCCTGGTTAAGTCAGAGCGTCTCTCCACTTTTCTGTATTCCACTTTTCTATTTCCACCTTCAAGTCTCCTACCGGCCATCTCCTCTTCCACGCAGTCCTTCCACCGACTTCGGGGTCTTCCTCTTCTTCGTCCGTCTGGTTGTTCCCACAGCAAATACTTTATAACAAAATATAAAAACTTTACAACAAAACACCATTTCAAGACAAAAACTACTCGAATGACACTAGTATGACATACCCACTTATCCACCGGGACTGCAAATACATATAACATCCCGGTGAATTAGTGACTACGTCGGATTTTTTATTCAATTATCTTCTTGTACTGAAAGAAGCGAAATCGTGTTCTTTTCGTTGTGGATGAGGCTGTATTTCAGGCATTGGCTTGAAAATGAGTTATTTCTTATATTTCAAGCCAAAAACTATGATAGTAACACGATTCCGCTTTCCTCAGTACAATTAACCCATACTGGACTAAGCCTCTTCCACTGAACCACAAAACCGCTTATTCACCAAGGCGGCAGACATAATATGTTCAGTATTCAATACTATCGTGCATAAAACTGTGATTTTTTAACTCATGACTTATTGTCATATGGTTATTATAAAACATGAGGAAGTCAAATAGGGATATACTGCCCTATGAAATAGGCCAGTCAGATCCGACTATAAGCCGAATTGAAAACATTTTTTCCAGCCCATCCATTAAATTATCTTGTAAAAATCACCTTCCCTGCATAACCGTCGACATTCGTACATTCGTTAATATACACTGAACAAAGACTCTTCATGGGTTGTGAAGGTACAGGTAATTATTAATAGGTAATATAAATTTAAAGAAAATTTATTTAGTTAGAAAATACACATCTGTTTTCATGATTAGCATGCTTCATCTTAAACTTATTTAATTTCCAGTAGTATAGAAGAACCTGCTACTTGGACAACATAAGTATTTAATAGCTTTTAATGAAATTTGCATTAAATTGTGTGATATATGATATTATTAGTTATACACACTTTTTATTTTTACAGTATTGCATGGAAAACATGTTAAGGCTATAATAAACTGTTTTAGTTTGTTGTAAGGCACGGAACATATACTATATTCTACGGGTATCTTTTATGAAATAATGATGACCTTTATTTCGTAAGAACTTATTGTAGCATATTGTTCTTTTTTATAATACAAAGCATTAAGAAACAGAAGATCAATTCTCAAGAAGGAAAATCTCCATTTACTCGAAAGGAAAACATGAGAGTTTTCCAGTTGGGAATAGCTCTCAGTAACAAATACCGTTGAAAACTAATTAATTGAGCTCCTTTGACGTACTTAGGTCCCCTTTTCAACTTCCTTAAGAATGAATAAGTTAATTTTCTTTAAAAAGGAAAGTGAGCTTTTCCTGGAATTTCCCAGGATTTAGAATTATGTATTTCCAATTTTGTTCCATTGAGTGAGGCTAAGTGGCACTGTAACTTCTCTTTAAAGGAATTCATTTATTATTAAATCCCACCTCCTAATTGCTTCTTTCTAACAATTATGAATTCAGAGATGTAATTTTTATATTATATGAGTTTTTAAATATTATCATTATTAAAAGTTTCTCAGATAATGAACAGCAAATCGCCCAAAAAAACTTGGAATTTTAGGACTTCATTTATTTCACCTTTTTCTAGTTGTGCTTGCAATTGTATATATTGGGTCGTAACGGATGAAATGTCAGTTTAGTTTAATTACAGTATTCTTTTCATTACGGATTAGATTATTTGTACACAAATAATTATGTTATGAATACCGTAAAGATCATTTAATCCTTTTTCATAATCAGTCTTACTTTTCCTTTTGAAAGTGACGCTTTAGAAATAAATAAGAATAAAATTATATCTTCCGCGGAAATTCGTATAATTTTTCTCTACGAATTTAAACTTTGCCATAGCGTCACGGAGGCCTTCCGAAACATTAAAATTGTTTACGATGAAGAAACAGTGAGTGAAAGAATAATCTTCCGATGGTTTGAAAAATTTTGGTCTGGGGATTATGACCTTACCAACAAAGAACGTGGTAGGCCGAAGACTAAGTTGGACAACGAAAAGTTCAAAGAGCTGGTCGAACCGGGCCCTTCCCAAACCACTCTTGAATAAGGTTCACAACTTAAAGCAAGTGCCATAAGTTTCCAGGCACTTTAAGGAGCTTGGTGAGATAAAAAAAACTGTAAATATGGGTGCCACATGAATTAATTGAGGCTCAGCAGCTCACCTGATTGGAAACGTGATCCTCACCTTCGCTCATTTTCGCTGAATATAGAGGTCCTTCCTCACCCACCATATTCCCCGGACCTTTCTCCAATTGATTTTTACTTTTTCCGTTGTTTGGATATTTTTTTAAGAAGTAAAAAGTTGACAAAGAAAATGCCCTGAAATCGGCCTTCCAAGACTTCTCTTCTTCCTTGACACCTAATTTCTACAGAGGGGTGATAGAAATACTTGTTTCAAGTTTCGAGAAGTGTATTGAAAGTGAAGGATCCTATTTTGATTAATAAAAGTATTGTTTAATAATTTGTTTGCTAATAATTTAAATTTACACATTCACTGGCATTACATTTGTTACAACCCAATAGAATATTTGATTCGCAGGTGGAAAAAACATGTGTGTTTGAACTTCCCTAATTTTGAATGCAATTTAGTTTTGTAAAAATATTTCTCCTTTAAAATAAATTTATAATTTGGAGTTTTCCTAATATATCTACCGCCCCAGTGAATAATCGGTTCCTAGGTGAATAAATTTAGTTGCCTGTAATTAGGGGAACAGAATCGTGTTATTTTCGGAACTCTATTCCTACAATACAGTTGACTCTCGCTGAACAAAATTGTATTCAACCATTAAGTCATTGGGCTGCAGATATAAAAACTCAATGGTAAACTCAGCTGGTTTTCTGTTTTCTTTATTCTCTCTAAAAATTAATACTTCACTTATCTGCTTCTTCAAACCATGAATTCAATTATTCACCAAAAACAGAATAAAATACAAAATACAAAACGTTTTGTTCCTTTCAACATCACTATATGCTGGCATAGCCAATCGGACGATGCTAAACTGGGAGTCCTAAATTTCGCCTGTGCAAGTTAAATTAGAATAGGGATCTTCAACGAGTACCTGACATCTTACAGGGTCAGGATTTTCGTTTTACGTCCCATCCGAAAAACTAAGGATTTTTTCTGCTACATCACAGGTGATCACTAATATTAATTTCTACCAATTTAAAAAAAATATGAACAGTTGATCAGAAACACATTAGAAAAAACGTTCAACGCTAGAAACGTCCTTAGCTAAATAAGCCACACTATGTCTTATCAATAGAACAAATAATTTCATTAAGTGCATTGACGCACGAGATAACACTGTACAATTAATCATTTAAATGATGCTAGTAAAGCCATAAAACAATCTCTATCTCTGCCATAAATCCACTTGACTCAGCATACATTATATTTTCTAATTAGAGTTCATATTACTCCGAGCTGTTCTTATAATACTTTAGGTATAAAAACAAAATTATATCGGATTGTATTATGTAACGATAAAATGCTTTTACAGCCATTTGCAAGGGATTGCAATAAATTGGATATTTATTTTGAATAATATAAGTTGGCCTAATATTTATGGGCAAGAAAATGATACGGTTGGAGGTCAGAGAAATAATTTCGAAAAAGAAATTGAACTATTTATTTCAAAGCCAACGCTCAACCCAAATTGCAGATCTTATTCAGGGCTAGATACAAACAAATTTTTATGCTACATAAAAATAGTATAGCTCAAAAGTAGATAAAATAAAATATATACTCTTTTAGATTTCCACGGCCACTATTATTACAAAAGAATTTATTGTTTTCTTCTGGTTTAGACCGTGTTCATTAATTTTTCACCAACATTTCGCCAGCCATGTTGCTGATAGCTCATTCTCATTTCAGCCCTGAAGAAGTCAGCAGCATGGCTGGCGAAAAGTTGGCGAAAAATTTATCAACACGGTGTAAACCAGAAGAAACCAATAGATTCTTTTGTAAATAAAATATAGTTAAACTCTATTTAAGAGATTATTTCTCTTCCGAAAACTTCCATACGGACCATTTTCTTTCCCATATAATACATGATATGAGTTATGGGGTCTTGTAAGAGTATATGTTTCTTCCGAATTACCAATACAGACTGTTTTTTGTTAAGCAGGATGGAGAAATCAAATATTTATGAATTATTTATTTATTTCTATTTTTAAGGAGAAAAGATAGACCGGGATTTTAAAAATTCAAAATTTAAATTTAAAAAATAAAAATATTTATAACTCATAAAAAATGACCAATAATTATAAAAAAATATAAATAATAATATGACGTAAGTCAATAAGATCCTAAATTAAAATTAATGTTCTAGTTTATTCATCGCAAAAATGGCGGGAGCACTGGGGCTTTAGGATCTATGAGAGAAAAGGTTTGTCCTCGACCGGCAGGGGCCTTGGATAGCTCAATTGGCAGAGCGATGTCACGGTGAGACAAAGGTTCTGGGTTCAAATCCCGGTCGAGGGCCTATATTTTCTCTTTAAAAAATAAAAACAATCATTTCGTATGAAACTACCCAATACATAAACATATATAATAGTTGCAGCGACGAAATATGCTGCCAGAAAGTGAAGCTAGACTCTCCCTCGCCGACGAACCTCCCTTGAAGGAAAACATGGAGCGACAGAGTAGGAAAACAGTGCCCTGTTGTGGACTGGAGCGGAGGATAAAGGCCGGGTTCCAATACTCTCGCCTACTTTCTCGCAAGTTTCCATCGTGGTTGTGCAAGCCGGTATCATCTCCTTATATACAACAGTGGACTTCATGTCCGAGGATATCTCCTTGCGCAACAGATCTCCCTCGGCGTTGTTTTCCGGCCGCTTGGCAGTTAATAACAAAAAGATCAATAAGGGAAAGAATCCCAGTAAGAGCTCGATACCGTTCATTGTATATTATTTCAAGCGCTGAGCAGCCTATCACAGTTCATATTTATAAAAAAAACGGTATCGATTTTTTGATGGTAGGCTTTCCTTCTGCTGGAAACACATCGCATTTCGGCTCAAGTTTAAACATAATTGTAACGTAGACAATATTTCTGCATTAGATAAGAAATGATGAGAATCTAATCCAATAATAATTTATATTTGTGATTTTTTTTTTAATATACAATACACATACATTTAGTATTATATGAAATGTATACTCAGGCAAATATTAGTTATTGGGCTTATCTTCATTGGTTTTTTTTTTTTTTTAAATCTAAAGTTATTATGTTATAAAAGAAAATAAAATCCTCAACTATATTACACTTTTAAAAGCGAAAATCAATGAAAAAATCCTTACTTCAGCTGGGAAAAATATCTAATAATTTTAGATTAAAAATCTAATATTGATTATTTTTTATATATTTGTTTGTTTGTTCATTTATTAGTGGGAGTCCTAAATTTTGCCTATCCAGGTTTAATTAGGACAGGGAATTTTAACGAATATCTGACATCGTACTGCCTCGGGACCCCCCCATATAACGTCCCTTCCGAAACACGACATAACCAAAATAAAATCCTGGGACCACCTGCCGGGCTACGAACCCACGATCTTGGGCTTAGTAGGATGTAATGCTTACTACTAGACAGGTCGCCACCTTATTTTTTATGTAATTATTCTTTATGTTCATTTAAAATCTCATTTCATTAAAATGTGCTAAAAAATGAGCGGAAAGTTAAATGTAGTTTACTGATTCCATTTTTGTTATTGCTTCCTTATACAAATTGCAAACGTGCTTTTAGTGTTTTTTTTTAATTTCGATGTTAAGAATATGTCTTAATGCATATTCTGAATTACGATCTTGATACGACACTCCATGACTTAGGCATGCTAATTAATTTGGGATAGATATATCTACCCGGATTCAAATTTTGTTTTATAATATTTTTTATTATTATATAGGATTTTATTCCCTACATCATAAGAATATATTCTTAGGAGTATACTCACATAGCATGAATATCGATAGATCCATATTACATAAACGTGTTTTCATGTCTACTTTAAGTCTCTATAGTATTTTGTAACTTTGAATAAATGGATGAGCTCAGTCGGGGCCATGACAGTCCATTTAATAATGTTCATTCCTATTTTTTTTCCGGTTTTATATCAGTAATTTTAGATTGACTTCTTTTTTTTTCTTTTAATGTATAGCTGGATGAATGGGTCAAGAAATTTATTCGGGCGTAGCGGCGAGGACAGGACGAGGGAAACCACTTAGTAATACGTGAGAGATGGGAAGTTGGTGGGGGGGGGGTAACGGATAGCTCACATATAATATCTATCTTTATTTCTGGCTCTTTCGCAATCAATGCTTTAAAAAACTGTGTGTGGAGGTCTCTGCGTTCGCAACCGGGAAATCCAAAACGAATACTACCTACAGGTGGGCCAAGCTATTATTAAAGGATATTGTATATTATTTCAAGCGCTGAGCAGCCTATCACAGTTCAAATATAGCAGATACTTTATTTAATCTGTTGACATCCAGGGATCTGGAGACTCTCCTGAGGCTCATCCAGCCTGTAATAAAGACGGTACCCTTAATTGGGAGAAAACTTGGTGGTTGAGCATGATCTAGGACAAATAACCTTCCTGCACAACTCCTTGAAGCAGTTCAGTCTCTACCACCTACTGAACCCTAGATCCTTTATGGGTTAAAGTGGTACTGTATTTTTTTCTATATTATGTTTTGATATTCTGAAGGATCTACCCATTCTGTTTGCCTTAACTGGAATAGGAAAAGCAAACCAAGAAATTGTTACAAATGTAAGAGCTTTTAAATACTCCATATCTTTGAGCATTGTGAATTTTATAAAAGAAGAATATATAAGATTTTAGGAAATGAGAAAAAATACGTGAATAAGATTCATCTTTCTTTCAAAATAATGAGTAAATAATAATAATTAACTATCTAATATAATCATGCCCTCCTTTTATTTTCTATGATTTTTCTTCATATATATTTATTAATTACATATTTTTTTTATAAATATTTTCTAATTAATTCTATTTTTATCTTGAATTCACGTACTAATTTATAATCGCATCCTATCTTAGTCCCTTATTTTAATTCAACTAAACCCGAATATAAATAATATTTAGAGTTTTACCAAATTTGATGACCAATCGTTGAAGTTGAAGACCAATAGTTTTTACGTTTCAAATTTAAAAAGTTCGAGGAATTGCATAGAATTCCTCATCTTCATGAAATCGTCATGAAACCTGAGGTCTGATTAAATGCAGGTTGTTTTTTTGATAAGCTTTTGTCACTTTATGTCAATATGTCTGCAGTACGATGTTGATGTGATAGTTTCACCTCTGTTGGGGCAGAAAGGAGACGAATTATTTATGATTTACTTATTTATTTATGAATTAATCTGTCACCATCAAAAATATCACAAAACAACACCGAATGGTCCATTCGCTACAACATCCTTTCCTGACCACAGTGGTAATGTTTCTTGCAGCTTGGGCTGTTAATTGTCCAAGTTAAAACTCATAAAAAGACTTTTTTGTATTTTTTTTTTCTTCAAGAACCAAAAAATTACTATAATACTAGGTACTATATGTTTTTTTTTTTAAAAATAGGTAAAAAATATAGCGTTTGAAATGGTCGGGGTTGCAGCCAATAAATATTACACAAAATAAGTTTAACTTATTAGGGCCCGAATAAAGTAAGTTGGACTTATATTGTGTAAAATTTATTGACAGAACTATTTCAAACTTTTCTAAACATATCTCCAATCAACTATTTCCACATAAAAAAAAAAAAAAATGTAACGTATAATACTACAATCGGATATAAACAATCCGTGATAAACAAGAAGTGATAACAATGAAAAAATATATTGAGCAGAGTTATCGAAATAGAACAATCGAACGGAGCACGCGTTGCTGATAGCCTATGAGTCATTTGTTAATTTATTGTATTTTTGCATTGCATAACTCCAGTAGGCTGTTGTTCGCAGACTTATCTCAGACCGTTGGCTCGATGATAAGGGAAGACTTTTTAAAACGGGAAGAGTTGAAGGTCAAGAGATCTCGATGATTCTCCTCGAGATTGGGAGGAGTTATAGCGGCCCTCAAAGTCGGAGGACCTGGGATCGCTTTTCCTTAGAAGGAGTAGCCGTTAAATGTCTGCTGGAGAAAGTCGGTGACACCCTCCGCTAATGAATTCGCTCTTGGACTAATGGATGATGCTATCGCTTCTATGCAAATGTCCACTTAGTGCTACGTCTTCACCTTGAGGACGTCTTCCGCGACCATCTTCCGATCAGGGGTTAATTACCAAACGGGGTCCAGGTGATGGATGATGAGAGTCTGATGAAGATGATCGACTAACCTCGTGGTAATGTGAAATCACGAAGTATATCATTACTGAATGATAATAGTTGACCCTGATAATTATAGCCCAGAAGAAGAGCTACAAAGTAGGTCGAAACGTTTGCTACTCAATAAACTTTTCTCTTATTCTTTGAGAAATTGTTTGACCTCTACCCGGACCACTTTCTTCCACATATATTATCAATAATGTCTTGAATTCGTCATTCTAAGATAGAAAAGAAATGTTTTTGTAAAATATTGTTTGTATAAGAGATTGCCGGATTTCATCAATCATCTTTTAGGAATTGGTCGATTCCTTAAATTAAAAATATTTTACTAAATCATTACTTTCCCATCTTTTAAATCAGAGGTTCCCAACATGATGGGGGTTTGAAGACTTAAGTTCTGATTTAGACATTTTTCTCTTAACAGGAAAATAGTGAGGAAAATAGTTGACACAAAATAAGACAAACTTATTTATTATGAGTGCCGACGTTTCGACATACGTTGTAGGCCATCTTCAGGACTGATGGAAGCTGGAGCCATTACTATTAATATATATTTTTTTATAATAATAATAATAATTTGATACAAAATTTATTCCCAAAAATATTAAAGATAAACCAATTAATAATAAAATAATAGATCAAAATTTATATAAACTAGTAATGGATTTAAAGAAAAAATATTGACTCCAGCTTCCATCAGTCCTGAAGATGGCCTACAACATAAGTCGAAACGTCGGCACTCATAATAAGTTTTTCTTATTTTGTGTTACATTGACTGCACCCCAACACTATCTATATCCCGAATTCTTTATTTTATATTGAAACTTATAATATTGTATCTTGTGACAGAAACTAAATGTTTTGTTTTCAATGTAAAACTTTACAATACAATTTAAACCTGTTTTAAAAGAGGTTTGGGGCAATTTAATGAAATGGTATTTGAAGATTTGACATTATCAATAGGTTACTAGATTATACTTATGAAATTCTATCATACAGTTTTGGTCTAGCATTTTGGATATCAGAGATCATATTAAATGATGACTGACAGATCATTTCAAAATTTGGCCTGGTGAGAATTTTATGATTAAAAATTAGAGAGTATGAAGCAATTTTGATGTTTTGTGTTATCAAATAAGTTTTAAAAAATAATGTTTCATTTTAATTTTTAATGTAGAATGACACTGGACTATATATTTGTAATTATTTCATCAATTTGGTAAAACCATTTTCCAGTCAAATTTTCTTTATTTCAAAAACGTTTCGACTTAGTAGTCATTTTCAATTTTCCTTTTTTTCATAAGCTTACTTTTACCACTTACAAGTCAATATTAGAATTGTCATTCTACCAATTCTGTTATTTATCAACATAAATAATATAAAAAACAACAACGATACAATAAATACAACAGTTATAAAAATATGTGCTGAAAGACTGCAATTAAGTATAGATACCTTTATATAGATGTCCATAATTTTAAAATATTTCTTAAAATTTTCTTTTTTTAAACTGGATTTAATTCTTCATTTATTTAGGGTAAGAGAAATAAACCGTTTTCCAGTTGTTGTTTATTTATTAATTTTCACTCTTTAGAGACGTTTCGACACAATGGTGTCATTATCAATCTTTTCTTCTCCTGCATCTTTTAACTTTAATAAATAAATTGACAATAATTACATTACTATAAATAATTTAACATAAATATCCAAAGATAACACACTATAAGTATAAGTACCTGGAAAGTCATACTTTTAAAAATTCTTAGGAGATCATTAGTCCTCCATGGTCAATAAATAATATTGCATTACAAAACCAAATTTTGATCTTTGAACCATCAGATCCTTTTTCTCATTTCTATGAATCATTAGACTTTAGTATAAAATAACAAAAGATGTTCTAACAGCACATCAACATAAATAATACAAAGTAAAAAATTATTTATTTTTTTTATTTTTTTATTTATTTATTTTTTAATGTAAACGTATTTATTATTATTTGTATATATATAATTTTAAAAAATATTTTATCAAATCAATTAATTAATTATGAAATATATGGAAAAATTTTTTTATTTTTTTTTTTTAAAGTTAAAAGATGCAGGAGAAGAAAAGATTGAGAATGACACCATAGTGTCGAAACGTCTCTAAAGAGTGAAAATTAATGAATAAACAACAACTGGAAAACAGTTTTATTTCTCTTACCCTAAATATTTCTTACTTGGAGTTTCATTATTCTCCATGATCAATCTCTAATCTTGTGAATAGACTTTGAACTGTAATAATATATTTTATTTATACCTCGATACTATTTTAACTTAAACAAAAAAACATATAAACTTACTAAAAGTTTAACAATACAAATGAGCTAATTATTTTATTTATAGTATATATTAATCTATTTTTTTAATAAATATTTTAAAACTATTGCATAGTGTGAGTATTGGATATTAGAAACAATGTTGTGAGGTTCTTGTGATAGGTTATACTATATAAGTGTAGGCTTCTTATTTATTTATTTCTTTTTTTAATTTTAATATAACGGATGAATATAATTTACTAATTTCATTTGATTCTTTTCTAACATTTACTACATTGTCTATTTTATCATTGATATACAGAGCTCCTAAAATTCTCCTCTTTAACTTATTTTTTTATAAAAATAAAAATAATATTCTTATGAAATAAAGAAAATTTGACTGGAAAATGGTTCTATCAAATTAATGAAATAATTACAAAAATAATGTTTATGAACTTCTATTTAATATATTATAAGTGATTTATCCCAAAGAAAATTCTATTCTGTATCAAATTGAGTGAATTTGATGTGATCATATATTATTTTTTTCTCATTCCTAATAAAGTGAAGTTTTGGTGCTTTAAAGACACGTCGTAGCAAACTATATAGATTACTGATCTTGAAATTGCGAAACCGAAAACACATATCATATAAAATATTGATTCTGTTAGTAGCCATGAAAAGACTCTATGGGATCCTGGGATCCTTCTGGGGATAACCCAACAAAAATGGGTAACCTTAATTAGTAGAGAAAATCCGGCGAATTAGTACGATCATGTAGCAATAGCATTCAAAGTATTGAATGCACGAAAAGGCCAGATGCTTTGAAAAAAGAGGCATCAGTTTTTTTAGAAAAAGGATAGTTTCTCCCACGTTATAGTGGACTTAGTTATAGTGGATCAATTTTTTGTTATTATTTACTTTATTCTTTATTTTTATGATGCATAGATCAGATAAACAGTTAGTATATTTTTAAACCATAAACGCAAAAATTCTAATTTTAGGAGTCCGTAAATTTCAACAAATTTTAATTAAAAAGGATTGGATTTTTCATTGATTCATTTTCTATTTTCATTGTTGATGTACAAGCTACATGTATCGAGGCTAATTGGGAACGGCCTTAGATAGATATGAGGTGATACACTCCTCGAGCTGGCAGACTGTTTGGCAGGGCAGCTAACTCAATACAATATTTGCTTTCTTTTGAAATTGTGCCGCGAACTGAAGCCAATTCATCTGCTTTCTAGAACGGCTCTCCGTCCCCTCGCTCCCTGCTTTCTTAGAGCCCATGCCAAACCGGCCTAATAACTATCATTGTCTCTCCCTATCAACTATTTGTTTAAATTCAGAACAGCAAAGATAAATAGTTGTGAATTAATATTCTGATCTATTCATCAATAATATATGCAAAACATCACATAATAATATTTGATTTATTTTAATTAGAATGCATTTTAATTAATTTGTATATGAATGTAGGATAGGTTTTTGTAATTATCGCTAACCTCATTTTTATTCTCTTTTAAGTCATTTAAAAAAACAAAAAAACATAATAAGTAGTCACTGATATGAATTTTCACGATTTAAATACTAAGATAAAAATAAACAATGTAGGAAGAGGTCAGGAGGGAGTCAATACAATTTGCTGATAAATTATTTATGTGCCGAAGTTTCACTCTATCTCTCAGGCCATCCATTAGGACAGAAAACATAATAAAAATAAAAATAATAAAAATTAAACTACCATTAAAAGTTGTTTAATAGACTAAAATAGTCACTTTTGATGTTAGTTTGTTAATTTCTAAGCTCTGATTGTGGCATATAAAAAACAAATAAATAAATTATATTTTGTAAATACGTGCCAATAGAACAAATCTTGTTCATACGAAGTTCCTATTACGTATGAAAACCATTGTTTTCATACAGCATTATGTATTTATTATTTCATCACAAGAATAAACAAAATTTTGTTAAAGTGCGACCTATGGTTTACTTTTATTTGTTTTGTTTGTATTCGTTGCTTACTATATGGTATTGACTTTCATTCATATTTACTACAATATCTTCTACCGAAAAAAAATTATCAGGTTAGATTCTATAACGATTTTGTTGTAATGAGTTAGCAAATTAATGTTTCTTATTAGTTTTTAGAATCTTATAATAGGCATATTATGATGCGTTTTCCTTAATTAAGCCTCCTTTACGTTTGAGATTGTATTTAAAAACAAAATAAGGCATTAATGTTACATAAATATTAAATAATTAATTTATGTTTATCATTTTAAATTAATTATCATTAATAATTAATAGCATTGTTTTAATATTGCAGTGTAGGCAAATCGACGCAGTAGATTAACAAGGCTACAACTGATGCATCACATGTTTAGAGTAAATTTATGTCAATGATTCATCAACTCATTATTTAATTATATATCGATCAACATTAATAATTCTGAATTGATGCTAATCAATACCTGTAATTATGGACTGAATATAAATAAAATACAAAAAAACATTGTTAATATAATAAAACGAACCTAATTAACGATAGAATAAGTTGTTAGGGGTGACTCAAGGTAAATTTATTATTTTTAAAGCCGAAATTTCACTTACTTAGCCATTATCTGGGTTTGCTGCTACGGAAGGAATTCAAGAACTGTTTGACTTCAACTATCCTTGACGATAGATACACTTACGCGCCGAAACGTCAGATTTAAGAATAATAAACTAGATTAAAACGGCATGACTATTTATTTCATCATGCAGATGTAACACGGTTGTATGAAATGCTCACAGCCGACCTTCTCCTTATCTTCATCACTGTTGACCATCTAACATTAATTTGACTGTTTGACCTTTTTTTTATCCCATTCTTTGTAGACATTTCTTGCGATCAGGTCGAACATTTCAGGCATCATTTGGATAAACACCGAATAGTTTTATCAGTGAAGAATAACTAAGGCAAATCTCACATCGGCCATCCAATTAAAGGCAGTGACCTCGAGACTTTCTCTCATGTAATGGGTTTTTCGTCAAATATTTTGGATTTCTCCAGTTGATTGACATTATGAATTCATTATGTAAAAAATGTATAAAAGAACTGTAATAATTTTGATTATTTATTAAGCACATACAGTATCAGAAGGCTTGGAAATTATATTAAATTCATAAAAGATCTCTGCTAAGGTTTTGCTAGAGAGGAATAAATTTTTAAAAAAGAAATAGTTTAGAGTTATTATCAGTGACAGACAGAGATAATAATTATAAAACAGATAACAATTTGTTGTATAAGTTGTAATATTTTTCCATTTGGGAAAAATTACTATAAGCGCTTCTCTTAAAAAAAAAAAAAAAAATACAACGGTTCTTTTTAAAGCTGGTTTGCAACATTTATTCGGTTTATAGATGGAATATCAAAGATCTGTTTATTCGACTAAACTTTTTTATTATAAGAGGATATATTATTGAAAATTTTCTTGTAAGAGATGTGAACATTCAAATGAGTTTTCTTTGGCTTGAAATATAAATTTATATATTCTAAGAACATTAGCAAAAAACAATTAATCTTACAATTTTTTTTCTAAATTACTTGAGGAATATATCTACATCTCCGGTGGATTAGTGGATAAGTCTAATTTTGTCCGAGTTTCTTGTACTTTAGGAAGCGGAATCGAGTTATCCAAGTAAGTGCCTAAGCGACTAGGTCAGGATTTGGCTTGAATGTTAAACAAGTAAACAATATTATTGCTTATGATATGATAGCTTATTATAATTGCTTGTGATATATTATAACTCCATTTCAAGCCCCAAAACTACGAGAATGGCACTATTCTACTTCCTTCAATACCATTCAGTCTACGTGGCTAAAATTCGAGTTATTATATAGGTACTAAAATCATTTTGTAAATGGGAAAGTTATACAACCACATATCACAAGAAAGTATCCAGAATAAAATCTTCTAAATACACTCGAAAATTTAAAGTTTCTCAAGCCATGAATCTCAGATGTACTTGTATTGTTCCAACTTTCAAGAAATATTTAAATCCTATCTTATGATATACTGTCCACTGTCGCACTGTCCATATTATAACTTTAAGATACGACAGTTACTGTCGAGGCTGATGCTGAATAACGGCGGAAGAGAACAAAGGCCCGGTTGACAGGAACTGCACCGCTGCACCGATGCACCGTGGATCCTCGCCAGGGAATGCAACTAAAAACAACCGCTTCGATCCCGACTGAACTCATAGTGCAAAAATATGCAACACTTCCTGGGCAGCTGTTGCCGGCCTATATCTCATCGTTCATTTGCAACCTAGAAGTGAAATATGGTAGCTTCAAATTGCATTACTATAGTCCAGTTACTACACAACGATTATAACATCCCTTTCTATAAACAGTTTAGCCCAGAAGGTATGATGCAGCATTACTTCCTCACATTGATAAGAATATTTACTTTCCGGAATGATCGGAAGACTCCCTATTAGATATAACCAAGACCAACAAAGTGAATACGCTTACCCTTGGCACTGATCCCAGATCGAACAGGAAAACTTGGAGGTTCAATGCCAGATCATTGCGTTGCATTGAACCAGATATAATCTTAGGTCAAGAAACAGTTCAATGATCAGGAATATTATTAAGAATAAAATACTTTTGAACAAATCTTATTAGTAACGAAATGAACTGTCACATAAATGCAATACAATAAATTAAATGTCCTACTTCGTGAACATATAAACAAAGCTACAAACGCTATGGATTGTATGTTTCATTTTCTGTCTTGTAAATAGCAAATGGAAGTTTTGTTATTTGCAAAAATTAGTTTCTAGGACAACGGTTTTGTAGGTAGGTGATTTTTTCCGAGATCAACCACTAGGTTTCCCCCCTAGTTAAGGGCAGATTTCAATCGGAATCAGTAACACTAAACTGCACATCAGCCACCAGATTTGCAATTTAGTGGTTGTACCTGGAAGTCATGAGTTGCTTACTTATTGCTTGTTTTTGTTGCTCATTTTTTTCACTTTATTTTAATTATATATGAAACATTGTTAAGTTTACTTTACTCCTTTTTCTACAGCTATAATACGTCAGTGATCTCAATACGCCCTTAATAAAGAAATAAAAGCAATTAAAACTCGTAATGGCTCATGGAGTTAGCCGATTACTTATTTAATGGGGATTATTAACCAAATTTTCTTTTTGATCATAAGAATTCCTTTCATTCACCATGCCAAGAGATAGAAAGGGGACAGAAATTACTTCCATCAAATTTAATGATGCCGCAGCCTTTGAGAGTCTGCACCAATGCGCCATCACAAATTGGTTATCGACCTCCATCCATTTTGTGCAAGCCCTTGCCCTCGATGGCTGGGGCGACCTCCCGCTGTGAAAGGTTGGATACGGTACGATAGGGTACGGTAGGGTATCTCGGGTCACAAGGAGCGGGCTTACTTTGAAGTCTCTAACTTAGGTACTTGCGTTTTAGGAAACGTGGGAATAGCTCAGACCTTCGTTTAAGGATAAATATACAAACTACTTTCAAGCCAAATATGAAGATAAATTGTTTCAAAATTTATTAATACAAATTCGATTTTTAGTCAATTAGTATTCAATTTTGAGTCAATTAATATTCCTCTTATATCTACAGTCCCAGTGATTAGGTCGATTTTTTCCGAAAATGAGTTTCTTTTACTTAGGGAAACGGAATCGAGTTATTTTCGTGTAAAAAAGGTGTTAACTTGAAATGGAGCTTATATTACAACACTTTAAGACAAAGACTACGATAATGACACGAATAATTATCCCTTAATACAATTAACTTACTCTGGACAAAATTCGACTTAACGAGTGTCCACAAATCGTTAATTTAAACGAATGGTTGTTTTTTTTTATCTTTATAATTATTTTTATTTTCAGTAGATCATTTACCTTAAATTCACTTTATCATCTGTTTTCTGCATGCTATTTTATTTTTTATTTTTGTTCCATTATCGAACATATAGCAATAAAATGCAATATTGAACAATAGCAGAATACATTGTTATTTATTTGGCATAGGCGAGACCGTTGTTGGTTGAATTACCACCTGGAACAATAGGTCGGTAATTATATAGGGGTCCCGAACAAGAAATTGAAGATAAACTGTAATAAAATACATACCAGTATGTAATGTACCCAACTAAAATGTGAAGTACTAGTTACAAATATGACAGACGGTATTTATGTCCAATCAAATGCTACAGCCAACATGTTATCTAATATATTTTATGCTCGCCAGGATGTTGCACAAATTCGACATTGCGCTAATAATGATTGCACTACCAATCACATCTTATCGATAATTAATCATTCTCTATATTATGGCATTGTTGCATTATATAATTCCATTAGTCGCCCAATGCATAGCTAATTAGTTGCTACGGCGATAAAGGATATTGACACGCGAGGGATCATTGGCACCAGTAGCGTCAAGTTACACCGCAAAAAAGAGAAAAAACACGGGATTATGAATTAATTATAAATCCCTATAACTCAAAAAGCTATACGAAACATTGTTCGCGTTTCCTCCTAGCGAACACTGCATCACTATTATAGATGTCTCTTGCGTGCAACCAGGCTCCGTGAAAATGTGACGGTTATTTTGCCTTGCGTAACCTTCTACATAGATTGCTTCCGCTAGGACAAAATATCCTACCCTTAATCTCAATTTCACGGCTTTCAGATCCTCAATCATGAAATAAATTGGAGTGGATTAATCGTAAGAAAGGTCAGAGACCCAACAGAAGCCCTCCGAGATCAGGAGACCTTTCTCGCCTTTTTCATGCAAGTTTTTTTTTTTTTTAAATTTATAGTTTCTCTTTTACTTTCTGCTACATTTGTGTAATGGAGCGATTGGTCTAGAAAATGCTAGTTTTGATTAAAAAATAATTAATAATAATCGTCAAGATCAATTTATTTTAAGCTTTAGCATCCAACTAAGTACGTACTATTTTCGACATTCGATTGCATTGCCATAAAGAGCAACGTGCATGGTTATCCAGCATCTTCATTGTTTGATAAAAAAAAGTGGTAAGAACATTTAAATTATTAAAAAAAATGGAAAATATAAAATGTAGTAATAAATAAAATATATATTTTTTATCTTTTATTTTATTGTTAGATGATAATTTTAGGATAGATCCAACTGATTAATTATTTATTAGATATGATATAATAACATAGAATATTTATATGCTGATGTTTAAATTAAATATATTTCCTTTATTAAATTAATTATTTCCTAGTGTAGAAACAAGCGAATTAGAAATAGACACCTATAGAAATTTAAAATTTTGTTCTTTACTAAAAATGCAACATGATGTCACTCATGTGTGTTAGCACACCTTTATACATACTAATTTTTATATATTTTATTCTTAATAATTTATTTACGCTAAGAATATATTATGCATTTATTGTTTTCGAATTAGCATGTAGTAATTCATAATACGGATACATAATTAATAAAGATAATGATATGGGCAATTAACGTAGTACTTAAAACAAATAAAAATAAAATTAATAAAGATGACTAAGTTAAGGCACTATTGCATTTTTAATTTATGATTGGTGATGGTACCAACTTGTTGTGAAAGGACAAGATTTAGTTAGAATGTAAATATATAAAAACAAATATATGTAGAACCAATTATTTTGCTTTAGCCCGCCAATATTATTTTATAAAACGATATTATTTACATAGCAATTACAGTGATTTGAAAATTATTTGTCTACCATTAGTAAAAAAATTGTACCGCTACAACACACTAAAGTTATTTTTGGTTTAAGTAACAGGTTTAAGTAAATCAGCGTCCTACGTACTGAGTTCCCCACTTCAAATAAAAAAATTAATATTAAATTATTCATCCCGAATCCTGATCCTTTGACATTGAGATCACCCTTGAGAGGCCTTACAATCAATTATACTATCGCTACAGGTTAGATAATCGCTGACAGAGGAACACCCTTTGACAGGACGAGGTTGGCTGAGGACGGGATCTCCTGGGCCCTCGCCAACAGGATGAGATATTTAAAAGGCATTTCTCAATACAGATCTATTTCTCTAGGTTTCAGTGTTATCCCTTCCCTTCTCAGCTGTCTTCTAGGAACTACAAAAATCAAGAGTATCTGCTAATAAGGGTTCTCAATTTTGGCAAACAATGATGGGGAACATTGTTCTAGAAGATGCTGGTTAAAGACGAAATTCAACTTAAAGCCCCGAGGCTATCTTTATTTCAGACGCCTTGGAGGATTATAGGTAAACGAAGAGGTAACTAGGTTTGAAACTAATTTGAGGTGGGGATAAAGATTCTCAGGAAAGGACTCATATCGGGTTCAGCCAAATCAGTACCAAATGGGATTCAAAGGTCATTATGGATGACTTTGTTCGTAAGAAAGTAATGATCATTGAGGATTTTACGAAAGATTTTGGACTGTAAATTCCGACGGCTTAATGGTCCAAATATCAACTCCATAAGTCCAAATAGATCTTATTATTATCATGTATATTAGTAAGGAATAAGGAGCATTGAGTTTTTGTCTAGTAAGTGTAGAAGCAGTCTGAAATCTAGAAGAAATTCTTTTACTGAGGTATGAAAACGAAGTTCAATTGAAATTTATATTTGACATGACAAGAGATTTGCAATTTTCATATGAGCCTGTTAATATTAAAACGAGACGATATTTTGGGGGGATACATTAATATAATATAATCAATAATAATCAATAATGTAATTATAATTAATCAATAATATGATGAAGTTATAATTTAACTTGAATAAGATTAGTTGTCTTTATACACATGAAGAAGAAAATGGACTATTTACTTGACATGAAGCCAATATTGTACAGTTACATTTGACTTTCAACCCTTGACCCCATTATAAACTCAGAAGAGGACCTGCAATGAGGGCTGAAACTTCAGCTGTCAAATAAATAGTTTTCCCTAGTTAAAAGATTTTTTTTCTGATTCCACCCTGACCATTTTCTCCCTAATGTTATAATTTACTTAAACAAACATACCCTTATATAATACATGATGCCTACCTTGTCCCGACAGCGTTGAGATCCATTATATCGAAGTGGATCTGGCTAAAATAAAACTTGATCAAGCAGCCCCGGGGTTCTCCGGCCCTGGAGATTGCCACCTGAAAAAAAGCAATATTTGTTGGGGATTGAGTTAGCGCCGCGTCCTCATTTATTCCTTTCCCAATTCCTCGATAGCGTCAACTCTCCCCCGTTTAGCGCATTACTCTCTTTCGCTTTTCTATTTTCAAGGAAATGGTAGGACCATTTCGTTTTCCATTTAGTTGAGATATATTTATTTACTCCATTAGTCAAGTTCTCCATTATTAGACGATGGCCTAAGGTAATAGAAACATTTCAAGGCTCTTTACAAAACCTATTATAGCTGACATGGTTGCGAGAAAATAGGAAATACTAAATAGAAATATTAAACAAAAATCTTTTACTTAACGATAAAAAAATTGAATGTTTGTTTTCATTGTTTTCAAAATCGAGAAATTCCCGGTATCACAGAAATATTCTGGATAATAATCGCGCATTACATTTTCAGCTTGTGTGCCACCTACGATCAATCAAGAAGTGAATTATGGCAAGAGTGGATAAAATAAACCCACAAAATCGGAAATCCGAATCTTCAAAACATAATTCGAATGTATGTTCAAATAATGTTTAAATGTTAATAAACTAAAAATAGAGGAATAAATTAAATTTTGTTGGATCCGAAACATTAAAAACAGAAACTGCTATGGCACATTGTTTGGCAAAAATTATTAAAAGTAAATAAAATTTTTAAATACAAAATTATGTTACATAATAAATGGAATAGCAGTAAATAGGTATGGTATTAATCTCAATTTTTTTTACATCTTTTCATAATTTATGAAAGTTAATCTAAACTCTATTTTCAATATGTTGTAACTAAACGTTACTTATTCAAAGCAGTATCTTTCTAATGCTGTTGATGAGAATCGTGATGTATTTTCACAGGATATAGATCAGTTTTTTTTTTCAAATGTTCCAAGTTGTCATAGACTATTTGTCCTTAGTTACTTCATTGAATTTTATCTCTCAATTAATAATGTAGTTATGTTAAAGTGCTGTAAGAAATTAAAAGAAAGACTTTTCTAATTTCCTAATATACATACTTTACTTTAAATAAAATCAAGGATCAAATAAATAGATTTTTAACGTGTAATAAAAACGATGAATATTATTAGCTAAAAGAACACTCCTATATTTAATAATAAATACACAGCTGGAATTAATCAAAATATGCAGAAAAGGTGTTTTAGATAGTTTCATCCTAATAGAGCTTCTACTTAAATCTACTATATCTAGATTACAAACTTGGACTAGAAATTGTCCTTATCTAGGAAATCGATTTTCAAAAAACATGGAAATTTGAATCTTCAAAAGGGTTTCATAGGTTTACCAAAATATGAAAATAGGAAGGCACGTCCTATTTGCAGTAAATTCTTCAATTACGATAAATTACTATACTAACCCTTATTTAGTAACGGCAATTTCTTTTTAATCAAGACTAATAATTACAATCGATAGAAATGGTTGGGCATACAAATTGCTGGAGGGAGTTGGAGATTAGAAAATAATTGGAAAAAAGGTTTCTTTTAACTTTAAAGAAAAAAGAGATAGAATAGAGTTTTTGGCATCCTACTGAGTCGCGGCTCTTTTAATTTGGTTAATTGTAGCGAAAGGGTGGGACTGTCTCATAAATATTTAGCGGGCCATTTGTAGGATTGCATTAGAATACAAATTGCTTTCGAGAACTGTAAAACCATTCGAGTCCAAAGGCGACAAAGGAGACCTTAGAATTAGATAGTGATGATGATCGAGGAATCGAGGACTGCTTTCAGGGCTTGAGCTAAATAATGTCATGGAGGTTGGCAATGTTGAATAGAAGAATCATAGGTGTAATTAATTAAATATTAGTACAATGTAATATTTAATATTAAGTGATGTTCAGATGTTACCATGAATTTTTTTTAAAATTTATTTATTGATATTTACAACTGTATTACAATAATACAACAAGTACAGAGGATACGTGATACATAATGACATGATAGTGACAAGTAGAGAAACTACCCACTGGTACTATAGTACTCAAATCAAAGTTCAACTAAGGTCACGTCGCCATCGTTTTTTCAGACGCCTCGGAGGATTATCGAGAATTGAAGAGGAAGCTAGGTTTGAAACTGGAGGGTTTGAGTAGGAATGAAGTTTGTTATGAAAGGACAGATACCGGGTTCGGGACAAATCAGCCACAAAAGGGACATTAAGGTCGTTATGGATGACTTTATTCCTAACAAAATAAGGAGCATTAAGGATTTTACGAAGGATTTTGGATTGTAAGGATTGGATATGAGAGGAATTAGATGGCTTAGTGGAGCCCCAAAGCTCTACTCCGTAAGTCCAAAAAGGTCGTATGATCGTCATGTAGATGAGTCTTTTGTAGTTAATTGGGAGCTTAGAGCGTTTGTCTAGTAAATGTTGAAGTAGCCTGAAAAGCATGAATATTAAGTTTGTAACATTTATTTTATAACAGCCTGTGTTTATGGACAACAGTCAGATAAGGTAGTCAGTAGGTAGTAAAATAATAAAAGATAGAGAGATAGTACGAAAGGGGGCGAGTGATAGAAAATAAAGAGAGGAGAGATGGATGGAGAGATAGAAAGATTATATAGTATATTAGTATATTCCTAGGGTTTCTACCAATATTCAATTAAAATGCAAGTATTTTTTGTTAGGGAGTAATAACCTTCAAAGTTATTGAAAGATCATGTGAGGCCGTTTTATCAAAACGTTTAGAGGATACTTTCCCACCGTGTGATCTTTGTTAGTTCATTTAACATAACTTTTTGCTGCTATGGCTAATTGAACGATGCTACACTGGGAGCTCTAAATTTTACCTATCCAGGTTTAATTAGGATAGGGATTTTTAACGAGTACCTGACATCTTACAGGGCTCGGGACCCCGTTCCTTCCGAGGTACGGCATAACTAAGGATGTTTTACTCCCTTTAAAAAATCCTAGGGCCACCCACCGCGATCTTGGGCTGTATAACCGAAATATCTTAGAGTAAAATACAATTGATTTAATTAATTAACAACAATTAAATTAATAAATGAGGAATAAATAAAAAAAATAATTGAGAAAAATTATCAATTACCCTCTAAAACTATATTTAAAGAAAACTATTCCCTATAAAGGAAAAATAAGATAACAATAATTATAGAGAGAGAAACAATTGGTAGTTTTATATATATATATATATACAAATTCTTTGAAAACAAAATAACAACAAAATAAGGAATAAAATAATGAAAGAAAAAATATATGATAACTATTAAACCTATTATAAATAAATAAATAAATCATAAATGTGACTGGAAGTGTGAACAGCCAAAGAAAATATAAATATATACACACCTTTCTCACAGGCGTACGCACACATACAATTGTGCAGGTAAGCACATATATATCAAAGACATCAATCATATAAAAAAATAATCTATAAAAAAAAATGCACCAGTGTGACTCATGTAAATTATTGGGTTCAGTACGCAGTAGAGACTATAATATTTGTACGTCAACGGTTGTGTTGGGAGGTGATTTGACCTAGATCACACTTACCACGAGGCTTTTCCCCAATTAAGGGTATCAAGAGGGCAAGAGCATTAAGAGGGTCTTCAGATCCCAAAGTATTCATCCCCAGCAGTTAACAGATTAAATAAATTATCAACCGTGCCGGCTTCGAACCCGTAACACGAAATCTTATCGCTCTACATCTGAGCTAACCCGCTCTCTATGTATGGTATAATATACATAATGTTTTTTTATAATTAGTATTATTTTAAGTAACAACCGATACTTAATTATTGAAATTGGTATATCGTGGCGTCTATTATAAAATAAATAGTCAGGGTATAGCCAGTATGATATTTAGTTAGTAATGATCTAGTTTATAAAATATTCTTTAATTTAGGCTCCAATTCAAAGTATATTGTTCTAGGATCAACCCTTTTTATTTATTAATAATTAGTATTCATTCTTTTTATTTACTTTTTAAAAGTTTTAATTAAATTTTACAAGTTAAATTTTAGAAACCTGAGTACGTTTTAGAAAGCAGTTTGCTTTAAGTATGAATTGCTCTATTAAAGTCCCTTCCTTGCTCTATTTTCCCTCTCCCCTCCTCTGACGCCCCGAACAAACTGTAGTCCTTATCATCCTAACGCTTCATTGAATCTTCCTTGTTCTGTTGCTCACATGGGAAATCTTCGGGATAGAACTCTGGGCAGAACTTCAATGCAATCGAATATCTTTAATTGACATCGGTGTATTCGACCAATTCAAATAAAGGTGTATTCAACTTAACAATAACTACATTTAAATTAAATCCATAGATATTGTCATGGATCAATCGAACATTCTCTAAATTGACAGTTCGAAAACGATATCCGTGGTAACTTTATTCAGTGTTTTCGTATATAATTGCAAAATGGTATTTCGAAGCGATGTAAAATATGTTATATTATAAATATCATAAACAATATATTTACTTGTACTATGAAATACCGTTCAATTCGTTGATCCTAGTTTTGAAAATTCTAGATTTTGAAATAAGAAAATAATATGATAACTTTAATTACATTATAAAGGCATGTACGGCATTCAGTTACTGGCTTCACCGATAAGTAACCGTTGTTTGTATCGTGTAACAGTTAATGCTGCTATCGCTAATCGTCCGATGCTATAGTGGGAGTCCTAAATTTTCATTCAGGATAGCTTTTTTTGAACTCGTACATCGCACAGATTCAGGACCCTTATTTTATAACCCTTCCGAAGGAAATCATAACCAAGGATTTTTTACACCCTTCAAAAAATCGTAGGCCTGCCGCACCACGAACTCATGACCTTGAGTATAGACGGTTGTTAAAAACGTGACAGATCTTAATTGTTATTGGAGACACAATTAATCATAATGATAAAAGATCGGTTTGCACTGGATAAAACAAAATACAGTAAGTCCCCTAACATCTATACACCTAGAATACATATTTTACAAGTCGTGTTATCCTCCATAAAGTAATGTTAATCCCATATTATCGGAAATAAAGTGATTACGATAGGAAACTAATAGAACACAAATACATTTAACTGAACATCAACCCCGCGACGCGTCGCTAATAACCGCTGATCTGCAAAACCATATCTGGCAAACCTTGCTGGGATTATCGGCAATGGGCATCGAGATGGGAGCCGATTGCAGATAATTGTTCTTGTTTACATCTCAACTCTATCATCTTCTCTTATCATCTTGTCGTACTCATGATCATTCTCAATAAAAAAAATAATAATAAATTAAAAAATCAATAATTGTACATTGGAACCGCTTTTAGTAAGTCCAGCGTTATGAATAATTTGGTTCTATAATGTTTTTTGGGCTTTAAAACAATAGAAAAAGTATCTGGGCATCAGTTCCGAAGATTGTCGCTTCGAGTTTAGTCACAAGTTTTAACTTCGTCTCTTTTCTAATATTCAAATTCATATTTCATATTCAAAAATAATAATAATCGTTTTAGTATGGAAGAGAATGCTATTATGGGGATTGTGTATATTTACATAATCATTTCATCAAGAAATAAACGTCCCAAAGTATAGATGATATATTTTTTTAAATATTTTATTTGAAAAGGAATGAGATGAACAGGGCCGGGACTCGAATCCGGATCACCCACCTATCCGTGGTGGTGCCTCGCCACCTCAGCCATCCTGGTTTGCCATGTTATATATTTATATGTTACATATTCGCCATGTTATACATATAGATGATATATGTTTGTAGAAACAGGACAACGGTTGAGCAGGGAGATGACTTGTCCTAGATCACTCTCAGCCCCCAGAATTTCCTCCTTATTTTGGATATGCACTTTATAGGTGCTCCACAGGAGGATCCTAGATCCTTTATGATCCATCTCCGACACAACAGACTAAATAAAAATCCTGCCTGCAACGAGATTTTAACCAGGATTTTGTTTATCACTGGGCTACTACGCTCCCTGTATAAAAAGAAAGCCAAAATAGCCAAAATAGTAACTACCTGGCATAATAGTGGATATGTACAACCTTACAGTAGGGTAACACAAGATGTTAAAATTTACTGTTCATTGTATTTCATATTGTAATTATTAATAAGATGTACTTTTCAACAATGAGATATAACTCTTCTTATTTTTATTTTCTTTCAGGATAAAATAAGACGCCTGCCTGAAGAAGGCACCGAAAGTGAAGCATCTCGAGTCCGGCCTGACCAAGTTCCATGATCCTTCGGATCGCTCCAGAGATTCCAGGCAGGAGTAGTGCCGACTTTATGAAAAAATTCCAGGCTTCCTGTCAGAGACTAAATCTGATAAATTCCTTTCGGAAGGGATATCACTTTTTATAGGAATATTTTAAGGGAAAGGGCCAGTCGAAGTACTTCAGCTGGATTCCGCTGTTGGTGGGGGAAGATGACGGGTCTATTGGGAATGTCAGAAGAGATCTCGGGAATATCAGTTTTCAATATAATGGAGAGAAGAATGGTATATCAATCCCTTTCTTTCGGAGGAAATTTTTATATTTATTTAACAAGCCTGAGATATGGGAAACGTTTTAAAATATTCTCCTTTAGTCATAAAATATAAGATGTGTAAATACAAAAACATAAAATTTATGACACTAATGTAAATATAACAAATACTTTTACCATGAAACCTGTTTAAAAATTGGCTAATAACAATTGAGATAGTAATAAAACTGAAAAAATTGGTTCTTATGATCTGCAGTCCAACATTATATATCCTCTAGTTAAAGGATTTAATAAGTTTTCAAGAAAAGTATGTTTCAAATGCCAATAAAAGGTACAAAAAAAAAGATACCTCTGCAATGTACTATTGTTCATAGCTTTAGCGTATGATAGGCACTGACTGTCCAATCCAAAGGTTGTGCAGGTAAGTGATTTGACGGGAATTATAATCAACTGCCTGGTTTTTCCCCAGTAAAAAGTAAAGAGTTTTTTCCCCGCTGTAACAGCTAGATTCGAATCTGGGTTCGCACCGCAACTCTATATACTCAGCTACCACATTCCCGATTTTTTTTTTTAAATTGCTGACTTATTCAAAAGAACACGGCATAACTTAAAATTGGTATTTTTTATTTGAGCTTTCAATACAATAGTATTGATTGAAGGTTTTTAATTCAGTAACGACATATCTTATATTTCCAACAATTTTTTTCTTAGGGTATCTTCAGATCGAGGTTTCCTTCAACAAAAAACTTCCTTCAATTAATTTTTCTATTTTGTTCTACCTCGTATATTGTCTTTCCTCAGACCATGGCCGTGCATACTTTCCTCAATCCATTCTATCCATCTTTTTCGTGATCTTCCTCGCCATTTCCTCCCTTCAGCACTCCAATTGAAAATTAAATTGGGCAATTTTTCTTCCTTCATTCTTCTAAGATGACCATAACATTCCGATTTTTTTCTTCATTTTTCTCTAAAAAAATAAGACAAATTAAAATACAAAGATTTCAAAAGTATCAAGATTTTAAAAATTTTATAATTGTTAATAAAATAATGTCATTGCAATCATTACAATAGGAATTTTATGTTTTTTTAACTCGCGTGGAATACCTTTGTTGAAACATTAGGTTTTTTGAGTGTTGACATTTGATCTAATGAAGGGCTTATACATTCCTTATTTTATCCGAAGTTCACCAAGTTATGTTTACTTAAGAACTAAAAATACTTTTGTAAGCGATTTCATTTTTTATAACCGAAATACTAGTCAGCTTTAGCTATATAATATGAGTAGGAAATTCCTTCAAAATAATGACGCGTCAAAAGATTAGGCGCAAACACCGAATTTCTGCTTTATCAAATAATCACATTTTAGCAGAGCCGTATTTTTACGAATGTGATAATACGGAAACAGAAAAACTCATTGATCAAAGGCTATCATTAATATGATAATAATCAACCGCACTATACCAGTTGGTCAACATGACCCTTACGTCAAGATAGTTCGATGAAATTATCGGGTAAAATTGCATCATTTTAATGATAATATCCAATACGAATTTCTTAGGGAACCAAACATTAGTCTGTTAAAACTGTCCAATAGTTTTTATCCCCCAATAAAATATTTTAGCAATAATTAATACAAGTTTTTGATCGAATAAATTATAACATTATAATTTTATTACCGAAATATGACAGCGTTTCCGAGTAATAATGCGCTTTCCTGACAAATTCAACTTTCCAAGTGACAAATGTCGTTATAAATAAATTAACAATAATAAACTTGTTTACTAGCAGCGTTTTCCAGACATATTAAAAACATAAAAAAGACAATCAATCGTTATACCAACGCTATTGGTTATTCTCTTTTTAAAATTAAACATTTTCTCTAGTAATTAAACTCAAGGCTAGGTTTAATCGCTAAGCCTTTTAATAAACAGTGCCTAGGGGTCTGTTCCTGAAGTGGATTCGTAACAAAGGTTTTGAAACCTCTTATGACCAGATAGGCCCACTTAGTAGTATGAAATGAAAATATAATTGTACAAACAAAATAAAAACATGAAGAGTTTTGGGTTCAGTACATCGCAGAGACTGTACTGTTTTTAGGACAACGGTTTAACATGGGGATGAAGTCCGAAATAACGCTCAACCGCCCTAATTAAGGGTACCTTAATATAATCTTTTTGGATAGAAGCTATAGTTAAAGGAACATTCTTGATATCAGTAGTGACGGAAATACCATATCATTTTATTTAAAAAAATAAAAATATTGACAAAAGTTCAACAACAAAAAGTTCATTGCATTTTTTTTTTAAACAGATTAAAAACTGTAGGATGGAAGCTATCTAAAATTATAAAATGATAACAAAAACCCTGTAACCTACAGGGTTTAGGGTTCAGTATATTGTAGAGACTGTACTGTTTTTAGGACAACGGTTGAGCATGGAGATGATATATCCGAAATAATGCTCAACCGCCCTAAATCCCCCAATTAAGAGTACCTAATTTATAAAGCCTGGGTGAACCTCAAAAGGGTATTTCGATTCCACAGGCTCGACCCCTGGTTTTAAAACATTAGATAATTGATCTGACACTAACGAATCCGAACCCGAAAACCTTAGTATAGCAAATCAACACACCGGTCTCGTCGTCTTACTGAACTTAAGAAACGTCGGGGTTGGTTTGTACTTGGATGGATGGCCGTCTGAAAATATCACGTGGTGTTGACATTAAAAAAACAAAATATAATTTAAATAAAATACATACATTTTTCATTTTCCTCCACAGATTGCAGCTCTAAATTTTCTTGTTCAGATTCTGAACTACATCCGTTTTCACCCACTTTGAAATATGAACAATTTTGAACTTTCTACAGGTGCAGCAAACTACCTTACGCATAAATCTAAAGACGAAGAGTTATAAAGACAGTAGCCAGGTGGGAAGAGATACTGTACACAGTTGGGCGCCACCGGTCCGAAAACAGGCCAAGTACTAGACAAAGTAAACATGTCAGTTATCACTTAGTCCTTAATAAATAGTTGCTAGGTAAATAAATTCGGCCTGTATACATCTGACTATTCTTAGAAATAGTAAATATTGTCTGCCTTACAATTTAGTCAACTATTACCGTTCCGATAATTAAAATTATGTATGTAGTCACCTTTGGGATTTAGTCGTTAGCTAAGTCAGCATTAGTTAGGTTACAGCAAAGGGTTAACAAATATTATTAAACGATTACTAATTTATTCACAAGAAAAATAATAATATGTATATTATTCGAAATTAATATCATAATCGAGTCAGATATAATTTATTAAATAAGCTGTCATTCATATAAAATTCATGATGTACATCCTTCAAAAGAACTATTTCAAAAATCCTGATGTTTTCAATATGGGTATTTGAAAGTTGTTGTCAGTTAAAAAAATAAATATTTGGGAATTGGTAAAGCAAAGAATTCCTATTGTAATAGTTGTATTAAAGTTATTTTATTAACAATTAGAAAATTTATAAAAGCTAGAAACTTTTTTTGATTTTAACTTATGTCATTATTCCCTTATAACTTTAAGCTCAAACATGATACAACTCAAAATATGACTTTATTAAAAAAAAAAAAAAAAATGTTGAAAATGATATATCAGACATGTACCTGAATTAAGAAGATTCAACCAATACAAGAGCTACTTACTGAAGGCATAACTCAAAAATGCCAATTTTTGAGTTCTGTGTTTTTTTTTTGTTTTTTTTAAGGAGCAATATATTTACAATATCTTATATCCCAATACTTTTAGACAAATATCGATTATTTCCCGTTTTTTATGAGTGAACGTGATTGTATAAGTCAGAATTTTTTATAATAAATAATAAAAATAAAGGATCAATTATAAACAATTTATTTTTGTATTTTACATGTATTGAAGCATAAAACATCCTTTTAAATATTTCGTGAGTCTGTTTATAAATCACTCATTACTCCAGGGTGTGGTGTTAATGTGAATGTGTGATGTTAGGAACGTGATGTTAAAATCCTCATTATATTTCAAAATTTCTAAATTAATAATAGACCAATAACTCGATAATTACTAAAAAAGGGCAATATATAAAAATAAAACAAAATAAAAATTTATTATTTTGTTTTATTCTTATTCCATTGGTCTATTTTTAAAACGGGTAAATGTATTAAAAAAAATAATGCTAAAACTTTTTCTTATATTTTATTTAAAGTAAAAAAAATAAATAAACATTCGGTTCGAAGGTTGGCCGAACCGAGTCCTGGATTGGGCTCCTCAAGGGAAGAGAGGATGCGGACGGCCCAGAAGCCGGTGAATGAAGGGAGTCCAGGAGGGGATGGCTGGTCGAGGAAGAGGATTGGATGGATTGAGAGTCATCGAGCTCAATCCGAATTGGCAGTTGGTCTTCCTCGCCGCCGCTTGGTATATTTGCCCTGAAGATGGCCTACATTGTAGGTCGAAACGTCGGCACACAACAAATAAGTATACACTTATTATGATGTTTTCATTGACTGCACCCCCAACTATTTCTTCCTTACATTAGAAGTTCCAGTCAACTAATTCTTCTCTTACAATTTGTAGTCTTCTACCAGACATATATTATGTTTCGTTTTCGCCTTACATGTTTATTAAGTTTCTTAAAGGGCTTTATTAGTCCCAGAATAAAGTTACTTTTGTATTCTATTCTATTTTATGTATACATATAAGATAGACCCTAACTATAATATTTTATTAGTGAAATGCGATGCTAAAACGAGCAAGTAATGCAGATAGGGAAAAGTTAACTCGGCCGTAGCTCAGGAATTGACTCAGATCTCGGAACGTTTCCACAAAGTTAGAGTCGTATCGGAATTCCTAGCGCGGCCGACTCAACATAAAAATTAATGTAGTGTGTCTCTTATTGGCTTTTGTCTTCTAATCTCTTAGACTCGGCGGCTTATTTTATTGCCTTTATCGGCTCAATTTCGTCCCCGCTTTTTCTCCTCTTCTTTTTATTATTGTTTTTTTCTTGTTCTATTGTAGCTTCCTTCTCTTGTTTTTATCCCCTTAAGGTTTTATGGCCGTCTCAAAAATTTATTGTGGAAGCAACTATTGTTTCGAATTCAACCGTGGTTCAGTACCAGTCACTGAAATACTGAGTAGAACTTTTTTTTTCTCATCCCGCATTTATATTTATTCTTTTTAAATTCTCTTTAAAAAGTGACTTTGTATATTAGAAGCATCTTAATATTCAGTCCTTAAATATTTTTTATTTAAAAAAAAATCCATGACTTAGATCTTATTTCGATCACACTTTAGTAAATATTTACATAACGTTTTGAGGGAAAGAAAAAATAATTGCTGTAGCAACCAAGATATCATTAATAATTATGAATAAATTAGAAAATATGGATATTAAAAATTAGCATAAATAATTACCTCAGAAACAGTTCTATTTGCATTTCGTTATGCTAAATATTAATAAATACATAAGAATTATTTTAATTATATCTTCTTCACATCAAGGCAGCCCGAATCTAATTTTTTTTCTTTTATGGACTGGATAACTCAGTGAGTAAAACGCTGAGTTGCTATGCCCGAAGGTTCCGGGTTCAAATCCGGCTGTAGCAGATAAATTTAATATGTCATATTACGAATTGGGAGAAAAACAAGGCGGTTGAGCATTGATCAACGAAAAATCACCAACCTACACAACCGTTGTTCTAAAACAGTACAGTGTCTCCATGTACTGAATATAAGACCATGGGCTGTAGTGGTACAGTTGTTTTCGTTTTGCCAATCAATGAACTTGTTTCTTTTTGCCAAAGAAATTAAGGATGTTTTAGTAATAAGAATTGTTTAAGAAGAAATGGCTATCAGTTTTAGCCCACTTTTTCCCCAACTCTAAATCTTCACATGTAATTTTGTATGTGTTCACAGATTGACTCTCCAATGTTCCACAATTTTAAACTATTAAAATTTGCTTCTTCTTTATTTATAGAGACAGCTTAAAGAACATTGTTCACAGCATTATTGGCATTCATAAGTATTTGGAAGTATTGATCATCGTATTTATTTATCATATAACTTGTTTTATGGGCACAGTGTCCTTTACCTCTGAGCTACAGATATAATTAATTTTTTTCTAATCAATGAAAATTAAAACAATACCATTTGGACATGATGGCATTTATTTTACCTCTATCACACACTTGAACCAAGAAAGAGTGCCAGTGTTACTAACCTTAGGTTCTTGTGCCCACTTTAAAGAACAACTAAAACGAACTCGATAAATCACAGCTTGAACCGAATTCAAGCGGAACACTGAAACTGGAATTAAATGCAATAAATTATTCCAGAAGAGGCAATTCAAGAATAGAACAAGCGCCCGGAGAATCAGCATTGGAAAAACCCTTGGCTCTTGCTCCGTGTCAGCCATTTAGCTGTCTGTCTTTCCTCTCTCCAGGGGAGAAAACCTAGGTATAAATAATAAGCAATATTTGCATAACAAATACGTTATCCATTTATACACAATTCTTTATTAAGTAAAAGGTAATAAAAATTAATTATAACTAAACCGAACCCATAAAAAGTTATGCCTTTATCTTCAGAAACTAATAATTTGACTTACTTACCTAATAACATTTATCACGTATCAAGTTTATTCTTCAAAATTGTTCTTATAATCAATATTATTTGTATTCAAAAATTTTTCAATACTGTTTAAAAAAATGGCGATCGAATAATGAAATTATAAGAGTGAGATTGGGTGATCCCATAGGAAATATATTTTATGAAAATTCCAAAAAATAAAATCACTTACTTTTTAAACTTCGTGCTGTGACGTTTGACGTTTGACGATCATTTTAGTCAATATTTTTTTCATATTCATATTATTTTATCGTTTGTATTTTCTATATGTTCATTTCGTTATTTTTTTAAATTTTATTTTTTAATGTCATTTAATACAATCAGAAACATTGTTTTTTGCACTGATGAAGATTTATGATCAGCTTCAAAATGTAGGCCTCGAAAAAAATAGTAAAATGATTTTTTTTTCATTATTCTTTTTCACTACAATAATCTCATTAATGTAAATACTGTATTTAAAAGAGCATTATTACAATTTTCAGATCACTGTTGCTTATATATGAAATATACTTAGAGAAAAAAAAAATTGAAAAGGAACTATTAAAGTAATTAATTTTTGAGATGTCACAGAACATTTTTATAATACAATTTGTTCTAACTAAAGTAGTGTTTTCTCTCTTAACAGTTAAATATAGTCAGAGAATTTATTTTTTCAAAACTGTGGTGAACTAATCTACAGTTATAAAAAGAAATATTTTATATTATATGAGGAGTGTAGATGCGAATCGCACATTCTCCACTTTTTAAACGATCCACTATTTCACTAAAAACTATTTTTAAGAGAATGGGTTGTTGTAGCTCTTCTCTTAAACATTCTGCCTTGTTTATCTCATATATTTGTAAACGAATCGGTTTAAAATCGTTTTATCGAAAGTTATGAAAAGTGGAGAATGATAATTTTGCATCTACATCCCTCATACTATATTAGAGAGCACGGTTTCGGTAACGTTTGTGCAAGGAGCTGATTTGGCAGAAACCACGAACAGCCAGGGTTTTACACCAATTCAGAATATCCACTTTGAACAGGCTGGGTAAGCCCAAGGAAGGTCTTTAAATTATAATAAACAGAATTCAGGTACTCCAAAAATATAAAGCCTACTAAAATGCGATTTCCATTCGGCTCTTTGTTAAGTTAATATATGCAACAATCGAATTTCAAACCGTTTTCCTTGTAAAACGAATATTTCCGTACACATTTTATGCTTGTTTACACCCCCCATTATTTGCATACTCACATTGTCCATATTCATTCGACTGTCATGATTCCTCTGTTATTAGCTACACATGAACAAGACCTGCCATCCACCCCACCAGAAGGATGGCCAATTGCCCCATAATCATTAAATCGCGGGGCTATTATTCTTAACGACAGCTCATCGGCTCTGTGGCGATTGAATTCCGATTCCGAGGGTTGGGGGTTCGATTCTCGTGCCATAAAGTCGGAATTATTAAGTCCCCCGACCGGGGAAATGACGATCGAATTTGCATGCCGTTGGGAATCCATTGTCCAGATGGCCCCTCAGTTACTGCCGCAATAAAACTGACAGCGAAATCGAGATATGCTCATCTCATCGGATCGCTAAAGGGATTTACGAGTATGGTCAACGGGTGCTGTCGCGGTTCTAGCTATGAAGTTGAAATTGAAATTTAATTTAATTCTCATGTCGTAGATGTATCCATTAGGGATCTCAATCTAATTTAGATTACTAAAGCACTGACTGCAATTCTAACCTGTGTGTCTTTTATACACTTACTTGACAATAATGATATACCTTAAAAAAAATAATGAATTTTGACAAAAGCATTATTTTCAAAATTCACCCATATATATTCACATGTTGTATTATTGTAATTCAGTTGTAAACTTCAATAAGCATTTTTTTAAAATATAGATTTTGTACTTTATGTTTAAGTATTTAGTCCAGATGTTGTAGATGATATATTTTTGGTTTTAATAACTATTTGAGCCCAGATTGAATCTGTTTTATATTTTTTTTTCCAAAACTGAAAGTTCAAGAGATAATGATAGTTTCTCTCCTGAGAACTGATTTAACTTTTAACGTTTTCCTTCAAAATGAAATATTAGTTCTGACAACTTTCATAAACGAGCTAGTTAATTAATGCTAGAATTTTAATGTCATTTCTTCTGGCCAGACTTTATTAAGGGAGAGACCATGAATATGGAAATAGGCTGACAGAGGCGATACAATTCAATTAACAGTCGAAAATAAACAGAACCAAATTAACAAGCGGCCAAGATGTTTGCATTCGACTTATCGAGAACTGAGATAGTCTTGGGAAGACTGACGAACTCGCCTTTCCGATTCCAGTTTGCCGAAATCACTATGAATAAAATAATCAGTAACTCCATTAGTTTAATCGAAAACTTACCTGTAAGTTTCTTTTATTGAAATTGCAAACCTGATTTTACTTGGGATTTCTTCTTGAATCCACAGATATGGTAGATTTCCGATTAAACAAAGTACAAAAAAGATATTTTTTTAAATGTCTAATAAGAATATGGTAAATGTACCTTAATAATAATATTGAAGGTGTTCTTTTTTCATAATTTTATAACCCAAATTAAGGAAAAGTGTTTCGTGATGGATTTCGATACTTCATGAGTTAATTTTAAATTCCTCATACACATGTTATGTCTATTCAAAACACAATTATTTTATAAATAAAATAAAACATAAAAATTATGTTATAACATTTTATAGATAGATGATCCGGTATGGTGTTATTTGATTTGACGTGCGGTGGCAAGACATAACATAATACATAATAATTTACTCATTTTTTTTCAAAGAAAGATGAGAAAGGTTAATATGTTACGGTTCTGCAGTTCAATTTTTAACAAAGCAATATAAATAAAAACAAATTAGTATTCACGTATGCGATGAAAAAATTGTAGCATGTTTAACTAGTGGGTTTAACAGTACTTTTTGTGATGATTAAGGAAAAAATAGTGCAAAAATTCCATCAACCCTAGATAAGTCACAAATTTCACCCGAAAATTTCTTATTTGATTCATCAAAAAAGTAATTTGAAAGCTGTATTTCTTCACAATGGTAACAGACATGCTTCTGTGCCTGATGGACTCTCAGGCCATTTGAAAGAATGCAACGAAAATCTTGAGTTTGTCCTTAATACTCTCGGCCATTTTTTGGTTGTGCAAATTTGTTTGAAAATTATTTGATTAGTTAAACAAAAATATTGAAAGAACAATTTTATTTTAATGTGACAAACGATGCAGTTGAAGTATATTGCAGCATCATAGGTACATAGCAATTAGTCAGAATGCAAACAGGGAATGCATAATGAAACTATTGTTGTCTTGAAACTTATCCCAACTTTGCTCAGAGTTGAGGCAAGGCTTGACCCCTTTCTTTATAAGATTCTCCGGTATTCTTAAGAAGCCTAAAATACCGTGAGAAATTGGAAGGAGCGAAAGCCATCAATCTTCTATTCTTCAATGTCAGGGCGACAGCCCACAGCTCCAGAGGAAGATAACAGCCGAGTACTCCAGAGGATAAGAAAACAACAATTAAGAAGAGTTTCTTTAAATAAGATTTCTAAATCGAGATTCGACTTTTGATTATTTGGAATAAGCAAACTGCTGTGGCATATGATGTTAACTGCTACTAGTCCAACTTCTAATATTCATTTATTTGTTATATGACATAACGTATTACTATACAGAAGCGGGATAGCTCAGTGTATAGAGTGCGGTATTGCTATACTGTAGGTTCAGGGTTCAAATCCGTCAGAAGCAGATGAAATATTTAATCTGTTAAAACCTTCGCGTGGACCCAGTGGATCTACTAGAATCTACTAGTTACCTACTGGGATTAACCCAGCCTTGAGAAACTGAGGTACCCTCTGTAACTGGGAAGCAAACCTAGAGGTTAAGCGTGATCTAGGACAGATAACACCACTGAATAACATTTGTTCTTGAAACAGGCAAGTCTCTACCATGTATTGAACTCAGGAACCTTCAAGAGCTGTTACATGCTTTTACTTAATATAGCTATTGAGTCTTACATTAAGAAATACCAGATATCTCCGAAACTACTAGAAATGTATATTACAATCGAAATTAGATCTGTTTAAATTACACAGGTCTGCGATGAAAAAATTGTAGCATATTTAACTAGTGGGTTTAACAGTATTTTTTTGAGCTGATTAAAGAAAAAATTCCATCACCCCTAGATAAGTCACAAATTTCTCCTGAAAATTTCTTATTTAATTCATCTAAAAGGAGTTTGAAAGCTGTATTTCTTCACAATGGTAACAGACATACTTCAGTGCCTGATGGACTCTCAGGCCATTTGAAAGAATGCAACGAAAATCTTGAGTTTGTCCTTAATACTCTCGGCTACTCTGATCATAAATGGACCATTTTTGGGGATTTGAAAGTTATTTCCATGTTACTAGGTCAACAAAGTGGTTACAGAAAGTTTCCATCTTTCCTCTGTGAATGGGATAGCCGTGATAGGAAACAACACTATGTCAAACAGACGTGGCCAATCATAAAGGCTCTGTACTTGAAAATGTTGAAAGAAAGTTTAGTGGATCCTAAAAAGATCTTACTTTCACCACTTCATATCAAATTGAGGCTAATGAAATAGTTTGTGAAAGCATTACCCAAAGAATGAGAGTGTTTCATGTATCTTTTTTGAACAGGTTTCTGGTATATCCGATGCTAAGCTGAAAGAAGGAGTCTTTGTTGGGCCTGACATCAGAATACTTTTAAAAGCTTTGTGTTTGTAAAATGGAAATGGAAGAAAAAATGCTTGGAATTCATTTAAACTTGTTGTAACGGGCTTTCTTGGAAACAAAAAACTCCCAAACTACAAAACTTTGGTTGCTGATTTGTTACAAAACTACACAATGTCGGGCTGCAACATGAGTGTCAAAGTTCATTTCCTTCACTCACATCTGGACTAGTTTCCAGAAAATCTTGTGGCTGTAAGTGAGGAACAAGAAGAACGTTTCCGTCAAGATATAAAAGAAATGGAGCGCAAATACCAAGGTCGATGGAATGTCAACATGATGGCAAACTACTGTTGAATGTTAAAAAAGGAAAATTCACAAGAACTCAGCCGAAAAAGTACCAAAATAACATATAATAACTTTACAACACATATGCATCACTTTTATGCTCATTTCAGCTAGGTATTGTTGTTTTTTGCTTCTACTTCATGTTAAAATGGTAAAACAAATAAAAATTTTTCCGTTTTTTGTACTTTTTCCAAAAACATCAACTTTATTTAGTAGGCAAGCCTTAAGTGATAGAAAAAAAAAACAATGTCCTTTTTGAAGTCAGCGCAAAAAAAAACCTACATAAAAACCAGCTAACTAAATCAAAACAATTTTGTTTTTTGCAGATCTGTGTTATTATGTGTGAAACTTGAACGAATCAAGAGTCAGCAGGTGGCCGCTTCGAGTTAAGTCCCAAGTTTTAACTTTTCACCCGTTTCTTTTTTAATATTCTTCTAAATAAAAATAATAGTGAGTTTTAATATGAAAAAAAGAGTTTAATTAAGGGAAATGTGCATATTTCGATAATAATTTCATCAAGTCAGTTCTTTAATCTATACGCAGTCGGTAATAGTTACCATATGCAGTCAATAATAAAATCGAATAAAAAAAATTTTTTCTGAGAATATTTAAAATGAAACGAATGAAAATCTAAAACTTCTTGTGATTTAACTAGAAGCGGACAGCCTGTGGTATTGATACCGAACTTTTTGGCATTTTAAAACCTGAAACATATTGCTCCAACATTAGTTATCTATTAACTATGAGGAAATACTGGTGAAATCGTATTCTATATGATTGTCCTTTGATTAATACGCCATGCAAACCACCACAGCAAGGTCCAATGAACGGCGTGTCATGTGTCCTTTGATGTAGGCGCTAGCTGAAGGGTGAGGTGCTCACTTTGGTCTGCGGTCAATGGCTTGGATGTCCAAACGGCTTTGATACAATTGTATCTCTCGTTGGGATAATGAGTAGACTTAACCAAACACAAAGGGGCTAAGTCCTGGGGCGAATTTTCACGATTGCCGCCCACGGGCTTTTAGCATTCTTTTGTGAAAAAAAAAGATATCTTTAGAGTAAACGAAAAGGCGAGCGTGAAATGAGTTTGAGTTGGCGAGAGCACAATGACATCTATATCCTTATTTATTGTATTCCTTGTAATAGAGTTTCTTTTAATGAAATTTAGTCATAAATGACAATGGTAAATTCGATTTATTTATTTCCATATATATATATATATATATATATATATATATATATATATATATATATATATATATATATATATATATTAGGAAGAATCCTTTATTATTTATTGCGACTGGACCCAGGAAGATCACGCAAAGCATTCCGACATCGTTTTTCCACAGTTCCATAATTTTTTCTCCATGTATTCTTTCACTCTCCTCTGTCCATTTCATTGCTGGTTTTATTAGCGCTTCCTTCTGCTATTGTCACATGACTACCAGCACAATATACAATACACGTTGCTTCCAAAAATGTATTTTTCCATATCATTCATCTTTTTTCCATGTATTCTTCTCATTATTTTCTCTCCTATAACAAAATTGTTCTTGGTTTCATTATTTCTTCCTTTTTTTAACCTTATGATCCACTTATCTTCCATGTTTCCAATAATTTATTTGCCTAGGAAATCACTTGGTTCTATTTTGACTTTTTGTGATTATATTCATACTTGTTCAATCCATGGTGTAGATGACTTGAAATTTTTTTTAAGTAAGCAAGAATTCTATTGTGAGGCTTGTTAATAAAAAGTCTAGAAATATCGCTCTTTAGAAAAAGACCTGGCACAGCTACAAAATTTGGAATTTTCCTAGTTGATTCTTGCCGAATTATCAAAAGCTTCTAGGGTACTGGGGAACATGGGGCACATTATCTGTTAACTTGCAATTTTAAATTCCCTCCGTTTCCATTCATAGGTGCGATGTGTCCATAAAATTTAAATCGTTATTTTCTCATGCTTGTGCTAGTTTTCAGATATTTTGTGTCTTTTCTTGATCGTTTTCGGTATCCTTCTTCAGTTAATTTTGAACCATAAAATCCTTCTCATAATTTTGCATTCTTCTTTTACTCTCTTTTCCATGCCACTTATGCGAATGAAGTGTGTGTTTCACTTGCAAATAATGCAGATTGTTGAATTCTTATTGTAAATTTCAAAATTCATGCCATATCCCCTATTCACTTTCATTTGTCTTAATCTTCTGAGCAAGTTTCTCTCCTTAAGTTTGTTGGAAAATCTCACGAAGGTATTGAAAATGTTTTACTCTGTTTATAACTATATTTTGTGGAAATCATTTGTGTATATATTTTTGTTTCCTTTCAATTTAACCCATTGAAAGGATCGTCTATTTATTAGCACATTCCATCCTACGGTATACTAGGCCTTTCAATTATTTTATATATATATATAATATATATATATATATATATATATATATATATATACAGTAAAACCTCTTTTAATGGACACCCCTAAATAGCGGTCACTCCCCATTACCGGACGATTTTTTTTGCACCAACATTTTAATACAATGTTTAAGGCATTTGAACCTCTATTTAACGAAACCTCTCATTAACGGTCACGGACAGGCTGTGTTGGTTAGAAATCGATTAAAAAAACCTCTAAAAGACGGACAGTATGACTTTATCCCTTTCCCGTTTCTCGGAAACAATTAGTTGTTTCCGGTCTAAGAAAACTGGGACAGCTGTGTTTACTTTTGAGTAAAGGTTTTCCACATAAATACTTTTTTTTTATTCTCGAACTTGCTTTATTAAAATTTAGTTCTGTTCTAACCCGTCTGCCAGGCGGCTGAAAATGTCTCCCTCGCGTAAGAGACTTACTTTAGAACAAAAAATAAATGTAATTGACGTTTATGACCGTGAAAAGTTAAGTGTACGTGCGCTAACAGAAAGACTCAATATAGGTTGGATACAAGTTTCGGGAACACTCAAAAACCGTGCGGTGATTTTTTTTTTATTCGGTGATTGAATAAGAGAGAATTAATTTGTACAAATACATATATATGAAAAAATAAAACCTCCCTTTAAAGGACACCTTTAAATAACGGACAAAAATATTTGCACCAGTGCTGTCCGTTAATTCGAGGTTTTACTGTATATATATATATATATATATATATATATATATATATATATATATATATATATATATATATAATATATATGTTCCTGATATCACAAGAGGTTATTGGAACAATACAAGGGCCACTGTTAATCCTCTAAAGCCCAATTGAGCTTATCATTAAAGATAAGGGTGATAAGCCCTCTCTAAATAGCTTACGTCCACTTCAATAAATCGATATAAGTCTTTTCGATTCCCCATCCAACTTTTTTTTCCTTTTTTATCTGCTATTTAAAGTGTTCAGGGACGAGGAGAATATAAATATTTACAGCATTTTATTGTAGCTTATTTATAAGAGGCTAAAGCCTGAGAAATCTAGCGTTTTATAATCGGTGTGTTTATTATTGTGGCCATGTATGATATCTCGGAAACGAACTTTGAATATCTTTTTTTCGAGTGAAGACGAAAAATTTAAAATTAAACTGTATTTCTTATAAACTGTTTCCATAAATATTTCAGCACCAAGCATAGCCATTTTATGTTAATATATTATTATTATTATTATTCATTAACAATTAAACAGATACATTAATGACGAAAGAAATGAAGAAACAAAGCGAAATGAGATCTTTCAAGTATATAATACATTGATAATGATTCCAGGCATATATAATAATCCCTGCCAGGGCAGATCTTTTCTCTTCAAAATAAAAATATTTAAAATTAAAACAATTAATTAAAAATTATGAATAATATAATGACGTAAGTAAACAAGATCCTAATTGAAGAATGGTACGATATCCCATATGTTTTTTATTTCAATAAAATCGGAAAGAAAAGAAAAAATCGTCATTTTGTATTTTACATATTTTCTATAAATAAGTATCAAGCAGAGTAGGTCAGTGGCTAGAGCACTAAGTTTCAATGCCGAATGTTCCGGGTTAAAATTCGGCTGTGGTAGATAAATCAGTTAATCTCTCAAAATCGTGGTTCGACTCTGTGTGATTGAATCTGTGGAAAGCCTTGATTTATAGCCTGGATCTCGGACAAATCACCTCCCTGCCCAACCGTTGTCATAGGGCCAGTCTATACCATGAACTGAACTCAAGGCCCTTCCTGGGCTGAAGTGGCACAGGAGGAATAAATAAGTATTAGCAACATCCACCATTAAATTGAATACAAATAAACTATTATTAATGTATTTGATAATAAATTGGTCCACAATACATATATCTCCCAATCGATTACACTTGATCATTTACTAAGCATGAGTTTGAAGGTACTTCTAAAAAAATATATTTTATATTATAAAATATGTAATATATAAAATATATGTTATATATAAAATATATGTTATAAATAAATTATAATAATTAATAAAAAAATAAAATAAAATAAATTATAAATAATATATTGGAGTAAGTCAACATGATCCTAATTAAAGTAATGTTCAATGAGCATTCTTCCTCTTATATGCATCGCAAATTGCGTGGAAAGAGGCAGCAAATAGAATGGATTTGTCAGGATGGCTCAGATGGTAGAGCACCATGACGGAAACATGGGAGACCCGGGTTCGAATCCCGGCCCTGAACATATCTTTTCTCTTCAAAATAAAAATATTTAAAATTATAACAATTAATTAAAAAATAAAAGAAAAAAATTATATTTTCAGGAAGTTTCTTTACTTTCTTAACATCAGCATCACGATCTTCCATCAAGCTCCTTTTGTATTTGGTACGGTTACACGTGTTTTGAACCAAACTCCTCTCATTTCTTCTTCGAAATATGTCACCTTTTCTCGAAGTGATTGCAGAACTTTTCCTTAAGGAAAGGGATGCGCTTGTCATAATTTTCCCTTTCCACCTCATTCGCTCGGTCAAGGTCATTCATTACTCACGTATCTTTTTGTTACAATCCAGAATGTCTGTTGAGTTTTCGAAGAAACAAAAAGAAGAGAGAGAAAAAATACAATACACTATTAAGCTTTGGATCCTTAACAGTTTATGGAGGGTAAGTGTCCTTATTATAGGCTTATAGGCATTCACTTAATGAATCAATATTAAAAAGTTGAAAAAGAATGTTTTATAAAAAAAATATAGTAGAATGAAATTTGCTTTATTTGTGTTTGGAAATCCCGATACTGATGACAGCTAATGATCTGTCGAAAGCACTAATTAGTAAAACAATGAATGATATCCCGATTTGTACCTGTTAATAAAAAGGAATAAATTTATTATTGCTAGCTTATAAAGCTTGTTTCAAACCAACAAAAGCTTTTTCAATTCGTTAATTATGTATGCAGACTTGTAGGAATACTAAAAAATTGAAAAAAAAATATACATGATTTATTTCCGAAATTGAAAACCTATTAATTTATTTTTTAGGCACTCTATATCATTAATTTTGGCTGTTTGATAAATAGCATTAATCCCTCGTGTAAAAAACGCATTTTCATTGTATAATTAACCAGTATCAATATGCGATATATGCACACAATAATTGAAAAGAAAAAAGTTTATGATTTTCATTTAAAATTTTATTAAAGTAATGAAAAGTTTTATCAAAATAAAAAATCTATAAAATAAAAAAAACAATAAAACTAAAACAATGGAGTCAGTAACAGTAAAACAATAACACAATTTTTAATTTTATATTTCATTTTGTATTTTTTTTCCATTTATTTTTATTATATATTTTTTGTTGTTTATTCCATTTTTATATATTATTTTATTTTTTATTCCAAATATTGTATTGTAGTATATGTTTGTATCTTTTTCATTCATCCTAAAGGAGACCAATGTGGGACGTTGATTTTTAATTAATATTTTTACTATTCATGGAATTCTTTTTTTAAATCCGCCAAGCAATATTCTTCTCTTTAATAATTTTATTTTATATAATAGGAATGAATCAGATTTTCTCGTGGAAATCGATTAGAAATTCTTAGAAACCAACAAACCTTGAACAAGCCTTCTCGATAAATCATCCTCGTTTCGTATCACTTTATTTATCTTACTCATCGGTAAATACCGATAAGGATTTTTAAAATGTTAATCGGTATAAAAATAACAGAAGATAAGAGAAATAAATGGCATGGCTTGAGAAAGGAAGGACCAGTATTTCTCTAGTATAAAATTGAAAAAAAAAAAAGAAAAGAACCTGGAATAATTTATTTATACAACTTATTTTTACTCATGAAAATAAAATAATTTTAGATCTCAATTCAATTAGTTCAAAGTGAATAACAATTAAGACAGAAAATGACATGACGTAACAATAAAATATAACATGGATTGAACAAAACCATTTGAATTAATAAAAGTATTAAATAATTACTGTATTTTTAGGGGGCACAGGTATAACCTAATATAATCCCAAAAAAATATGAATTATAGAGTAATACTCCACGTAGAGCGAGCTAGCAACCTTGGACTGAGATCCTACAAATAGAGTTCTGCTTACGAATGTTTGTCTCGAGATGCTGAAAGGGCAACTTTTCATACTTATCTGATATTTCTTCTACTTTCAAGGCGAATCCTTTCGACAAAACACACTTTATTTTGTAAACATCAGCTGTATATAGTCCAATACTCTCTTGTCATAACAGTGGATTTAATGGAAATAAATTTAAAAAATTGTCTTTGTCTACAAAAGAAAAATTTGGTTAATCTCATAGTCTTGATGTTTGTTATAAAATTTTTGGACTGACCATTTTTGAATTTAAAAAAATATATATTTATACTGATACAAATATTACTACTCGCAAATTTCTACGCATCTATTGTGAGTTTATACATAATTTTTTTGGTATCTCTTCCGCATATTGTCGCTAAAAATTGAATTATGACAAGTTTTTATGTTGTTTTTCATTTCATTTATAATATTTTCCAAGTATTCAAGCTTTCGAAATATAGACTATAATAACATTCTCTTACCATACTGATGCTGATGGGTAACCTGTATTTTGGGAAAATATTGAAAGGGAAAAGAATGAAAATTTAAAACTTGTGACTCAACTCGAAGCGACAGCCTGCGAACATTTTTTTTTTTTTGACACCATAACGTAAAGAAACAGTTTTTCAAAAATAAAAATTATAATTAATGAATTTGTGAACTCAAAAATTTTATTAAAAATTAATGAAAACTTAAATTATGATAAAGGTACTAATTAGTGGGAAAGGAGAGTTTATTTAAATGTTACAAAGCTATAATTGAAGAAACAATAAATAATAAAACTTAATATGCATTTTTACTTAATAGTCGGTTATTTAATGCTAGATTACAGTACTCCTACTTATAAATGGTATGGAACTCCAAATAAATAAACACTAAAAGATATAGTAAATTAATCAAATCGTAAAAATAAAAAAAAGACACAGCAGACTGCAGATGATAGTAATGTATTGTAGCAACATCGTCGTAAAGAGAAATAAGATTAATTGACATGGTAAGAGCGAGATGAACCGTTTGGCAGACTCAAGGCCTAACTCCATTCTATAAATAAATAAATGAAGATAGTATGAGGATAAATCAGGCGATTAGAGCATAGAAATGACCGCAAGAATAATAACGATGTCATTTCTTTATAATATGCCATTTCTCCAATTTGGTATACAAGACTATATTATATACTAAATTTTGATAAAATCTAGAAAAACAAAAGTGGTGCTTTTTGGTGTTTTCGGTTCAAACATTAATATTTTAAAAATTACTTTTAAATTCGCTCCCAATTACAAAAGACTCATATACAGGACAGTCATTAGACCCATCTGGACATACAGAATAGAGCTTTGGGCCCCACTAAACCATCGAATTCCTCTCGTATTCAATCCTTACAATCCAAAATCCTTCGTAAAATCCTCAATGCTCCCTACTTTGTTACGAACAAAATAATCCATAATGACCTTAATGTCCCGTTTGTTGCTGATTTGGCCCGAATCCAATATCAATCTTTTCATGACAAACTTCATTTCCACTCAAACCCACTAGTTTCTAACCTCGCAACCTCATCAATTCCTGATAATCCTCCGAGGCGTTTGAAAAGAAGATGGCCTCGTGACCTTCTAAGTTGAACTTTTTATTTGAGCACTACTACCGGGTGGTTTCTCTACTAGCCTTTATCTCGGGACATGATTTATCTTTCAGTATATTTACCGGATGTATTCTGTATTCAGTTGTAAATTTCAATAAATATATATATATATATAAAAAAACTTTTAATTTTAACAGGCCTGTAAGGGGCCTAATGCCGGAACAACCTCATTTTATAAATTATAGAACTGTTCATTTAATAGTACTAAAGTAATTGTTTTAACATAGGTATCCGGATATTATTCCAGAAATTGGAGTTCAGTTTGGTAGTGATTTTGTGCTTTCTAGTGAGACATTTAATATTTGATTACCCACTTAATGATTTTTTTTAATGTAGATTTGTTTTATAGAAAAAAAAAAAAAGTTTATAAGAAAAATGTCTTAATACACTGCATTCTTTATATATAAATAACAGTCCTAAAATAGAAACATTTAAATAATTTGTAGCTTGTTTTATTTATTTGATTCATATCAATTCCATTCAAATTCAAAAATAATACATCACTAAAATCGTTTTTATATAAAAGAAAATATTTGTTTATTTTTTAAAAATTATTTTTGATATTGTTGTTAAATCGGGAGTAATATTTAATTTGTTTTTCTATGGAAATTTTCACATTTCCCTCAACCATATGGTAAGGGAAATCGCGCTAAAATATCATCTGTCCAGATTTTTCTCAAATAATCGTATTAATTTTATATTTTCTGTATTCTATAATAAGCAATAATGCTCATTCAATAACACCCTATTTTAATAATAATAAATGAACAGTTTAATTTACGATCACATTTTGAGCTAGCGGCTTATTATTTAGGGTAAAAGATGTTCTACACTGTGTTGCCCAAATTAGATATTTATTATATTATTAAATATTATATTCTTTAACAACTTAAATACCCTAAAGTAACCAGTGGATTACACCTGAAAATTCAACCAGTTCTATTAAAATTTTCTAAGTAAATCTATACAGATTGTCTGGGGAATATTTTAATATCTTATTCTTCCCGGTTTTTCTCATGGGTTTATACGTATTAATTTATTTTAGCTTCAGAGATAATAATATAATACCAGTTATTCGTTTGTTTTGGGTTTTAAGATGCACTAATGAGACTAGGGCTGACGTCACAGAGAAGATAATGACGATAACAAAAGATGATATAACATTACTATCGCTGTCTCTGAAGAAACAAGGCGGCCATGATTCCAGATATCTGGCCTCGAGGAAGAAGATAATTTCTTTAAAAATTACGACTAAAATAATGATAATATTAATAAATACTACTATAACAGTGAAGTGGTAACATTACATATAATTGTGCGTATTAATAAATTAATAAATCTGTATTTAAACATTAAAACTGAACCTTGTCGATAAATGTGGCGATTAGCGAGGGATTAAGAACTGATAAAAATTTGGAAAAATCTTAATAAAACCTCAAGGAATTTTATGAAATCGCTCAATATATCATTGACCAGAAATATCTTTGAGCCTAGTTTTATTTAAAAAACTAGCTGTACCATAATAGCCCATGAACAGTTTGGGCTCCAATCCTAAAACACTATTTTTTAAATAATAGTGTAAACCTTTCCTAGGTCTTCTATCTTCAGAATTTCTAGTTATTATCAGAATAGGGTATTAAAAACTATGTACAAATGTTAATATAACATAATAGTTAATATAGAACGACTACATAAATTAATGTTTACGGCAATGTTCTCAACCTGATTGGAGCTATCTAGGTGTCTCCAGTCTTAAAACATTGTTTATTTAATGAGCACTTATAAGTATAAGTGAAGAAATCCAAGGACTTCTATCTTCAGCATTGCTAATAATTAATATAATAATAGAATAGAGTATTAATGAATATGAACGAATGCAAATAAATGATACGTACTTAATGAATAGATACATGCATGTTTAAGTAGATGTTCTCCATCTAATCGATTGGGACTATCTAGGACAGGTCCTTTAAAGGCCTTTACCATTACAACCCATGAAGGGTCTTGGGTTCAGTACAAGGTAGAGACTGTATTGTTTCATCTACAACGGTTGTGCAGGCTGGTTCTAATCTAATCTAAAAATGTTATATTGCAATAATTGATATTCAAGGTTTCACAGCCCATAACTTTATATATTACATACTTGATTTAAAAATCGGAAGAATTGTTACTGAAATGCTGAGGGTGTATCTTCAGTTTCTCGCCTTCCACCACGAGCTGTTCAATAAGCCTTGTATTCTTCTTCGTAGAAATACACCTCTTTCTCCTGAATATTTATCTTCATTATTCACCACGCTGTCCTCCTTAATAATGATGTTGAGCGAAAGGATACTCCCGAAAGAAAAAGAAAAGATACACGTGTTTAAAGGAGAACGAGGGAATATACGCTCATTGCGACAACATAGCAACGAGGGCCATATTTCCTACAAGGGTCCGGCAACTAATTGACAACTGTTTGGCCAATTTACGATGCCTGCTGTGCCTGATCAAAGGCGGGCCTTGATGTCAAGCACACCATGGTACTAATGAGGCTGGGTGCTGGTGCTGGTGCTTGTGCCACTGGCCAGTTGTGGTTCAATTATTTTTGTTGCGAATATTATCAACAGTATTTGCGTGATTTTTTCTGTTCCAACTTTTTCGATCAATTTCTTTTTACTTCATAAAATCACCGTTTCATGCTACTCCTGCAATTTTCTAGTCAAAGCTCCCAATTAACTACAAAATACTTATATACATGACAATCACAATACCTATTTCAACTTACGGAGTATTGCTTTGGTGCACCATGATCCCATCGAATTCCGCTCGTATTCAATCCTTACAATCCGAAATCCTTCGTAAAATCCTCGATGTCCCTTACTTTGTTACGAACAGAGTCATCCATAATGACTTTAATGTTCCATTTATTACTGATTTGGCCCGAATCCGAAATCAATCTTTTATTCCCACTCAAACCCACTAGTTTCAATTCCCGATATTCCTCCAAAGCGTCGGAAAAGAAGATGGCCACGTGGTATTCTAAATTAAATTTATTATTCGAGTACTACCAGGGGATAGTTTCTCTGCTTGCATTTATCTCATGCCATTATACATCTTTCTTTCTATTTACTTTATATATTATTGTTATGTATACAGTTGTAAATTTAAATAGATTAAAAAAAACTTTATAATTAAACTTTTTTAGTTTTTAACACGTATTATTACTCCACTTTAGTGATGAAAAAATGAAAGTCCGAGAGTATTTTGTTACAACCTCAACGCATCGAGAATATTAATCAAATTTCAAATTTTCCGTGCCACAGTATTGACTCATTCATCCACGATACTGACATAAAATAATTAATAATAAATAATAAGGTATCTATTCCGCAGGTTGTCGCTTCGAGTTGAGTTAAAACAAGTTTTAACTGTTTATTCGTTTCATTTTTAATATGTTCCAAAAATGCAAGTTATCATGAGCTTTGGTATGGAAAAAAGAATGTAATTATATGTAATGAGTAGATTTCAGAAATTATTTCACCAAGAAATAAAAGTATCAAATAACTTTTCGAAGTATAGATGACATATTTTATTTTTGAATTAATTGTTACAATTTTTAAATATTTTTATTTTGAAGAGAAACGATTTGTCCAGACTGGGATTCAAACCCAGATCCCCTACGTCACTAGGGTGGTGCTCTAACCAACTGAGCTAATCTGGCTCGTAACACGGCCAGAAAAATCAATTCTCTTCACCGATCCTATATCCCCGTATTCTCGCAATTTGAGATGTACAGGGTGTCCTGAATTTAAATGGCAAAACTTCATGAACTTATAGCGGACCGAAAAACTAAGACAAAAATTCCTTTAGAGATTGCTCGTGTTTGCTTAGTTTCAGAGAAAATCGCAAAAAAAGAAACAAAACAAGTTCTTATTTTTATACTTATTTATTTACATTTATATTTATGTTATGTTCTTTTGAATGTAAATATTGCTCAAAATGTTGTCCTCTTGCACCAATGCAAGCATTAAATCTAGCACTCACTTGATAAATTGCAGCTAAACATTGTTCTGATGATATTTGGTGCACTGCATCTATGATTCGGTCTCTTAATTGCTCTCTTGATTGACAACGAATAAACTTTCTGCTTCAAGTTTCCCCATATGAAGAAATCCATGGGTGTCATATCAGGTGATCTGGGTGGCCAAGGTACTACTCCTCCACGTCCAATCCATTGTTGTGGATAATTTATATCCAGCCAAGCTCGAGCAACTCTGCTATAATGAGCTGGACATCCATCGAGTTGGAAGCACATTTCAATCCGCTGTTGTAAGGGAATGTCATGTAAATAATTAGAAAAGTCGTTCTCCCAAAAATGTGTAAATGTGATACCATTCAATCTCCCAAGTAAAAAATATGGTCCCACCAGTAATCCGTTCCAAATTCCAAACGTTCATAGCAAATTCATGCTGAAACCTATTCTCTCTAATAGCTTTGGGATTTGATATGATGATTTCTTTGATAAACAATTCCTCCTCTTGTAAAAGTAGCTTCATCGGTCCATAAATTATCCACAACGATGGATTGGACGTGGAGGAGTAGTACCTTGGCCACCCAGATCACCTGATATGACACCCATGGATTTCTTCATATGGGGAACCTTGAAGGAGAAAGTTTATTCGGTGTCAATCAACTCAAGAGAGCAATTAAGAGACCGAATCATAGATGCAGTGCACCAAATATCATCAGAACAATATTTAGCTGCAATTTATCAAGTGAGTGCTAGATGCAATGCTTGCATTGGTGCAAGAGGACAACATTTTGAGCAATATTTACATTAAAAAGAACATAACTTAAATATAAATGAAAATAAATAAGTATAAAAATGAAAACTTGTTTTGTTTCTTTGTTTGCGATTTTCACTAAAACTAAGCAAAAACGAGCAAATCTCTAAAGGACTTTTTGTCTTAGTTTTTCGGTCCGCTATAATTTCCTGAAGTTTTGGCATTTAAATTCGGGACACCCTGTATAACAAGGGAAGAATGCTCAATGAATATTACTTTAATTAGGATCTTGTTGACTTACGCCATTATATTATTTATAATTTATTTAATTTAATTTGTTTATTAATTGTTAAAATTTTTAAATAATTTTATTTTGAATAGAAAAGATTTGTACAGGCCGGAATTCGAAGATAGAATCGGTGAAGAGAATAGATTTGTCTGACCGTGTTACGAGCCAGGTTAGCTCAGTTGGTTAGAGCACCACGCAAGTGATGTGGGCGACACGGGTCATCATCATCATCTTTATACAGAAATTTTACAAATATGTTGTTAAGGGATAACATTGAGAGGACATTAATAATATTGTTAGAATGTAATCATCCATATTTAGTGATCTTCATAATCAGAATAGGTAATAAATAAATTAATGTTAATTTATACATTTAATTTCGCCATGCTTAAGAAGACTCTCCTCCCAACGGAAGTTAGAGAGTGATTAATTACTCCTATTCGGAAGATAAACGAGTTGTAACAAAAATATTTGATTAAATAATGATTCATTATCCCTAGTCACATTGTTTTCACATTTCCTTCTATGGCCTTCAATATCAACTTATCTTTAAACGGTAAGCAATAAATTATTCATAGTTAGGGTTAGCTTTGTTAATAATAAAATAAAAATATTCGCTGGAAATTAGAAAAAAATAGAAAGTTAATTTATATATAAACTATATCTGAAAAATGAAAAAAATCTTTCTTTAATGAAGTTATCTACATATCAATAGTCAAATATCGTTCATATTTCGTTATTTTTCGATTAAAATTTGAATGAAAAAGCCCATTAAATTATATCAGAATTAAGGCCATTACTCATTTATATTCACTTTTCTTGAGACAAAATTTAATTTTATGATGAATTCTTTAAATAATATTAATAGGATTTACTTTAAATAAAACATACTCCTCTGATACTCTCCGAATTTCGGTATTAATTATGATTATAATTATCATCAATCGATTTGAGCAATGATGAGTAGAAAGAATTGAATATGTTTTATAATTTGTAAAATGAGGGATACACCTCTTGTAAATAAAACTAAAAAAATAAGTATATATTGATTATTATTGTTGTATGGTTTTCATTGAACTATTAATTATACTTATTTCTATTAATTAAGAAGAGAGAAATATAGAGAGAGGGAAGAAATAGTTTTAATAAAATTTAAAAAATATCAAACGAGATCACACATAATGTATTGCTATACTATATGTTACGTATTTATGATACATAAAGTAGTAATCGGTTTTTGTTTATAAAAAACTTTGTTTTCTTAATTTTATAAATCGATCTTATTTACATTTAAATTTGTAGAGTATCCGTTTTAAAAAACGATTAGAATCAAATCAGTAAAAATCTATAAAATAAAAATGTAATTTAATTCATTCATTTTCATTTTATGTAAATCAAATAGGTATAAGACTAGAGTTAACAAGTAAGATCGTCTCATTAGTCGTAGCAGCATGAAGTGACGTTAATTAATAAACTAACAGGTTACTGAAATACTGACATGACTTTTTAAATATGTTGACAAATAAAAATTAATAAAATATTGCAAGAAATTATTATTTGTACCATTAACCAATAACCTTGTATTTTAATTTAATATGTACATCATTTTTTCTATTAGAAATGGACGAAAATAGGTTTCTTCTTATCTATAATGGACCACTTTTAGTCAAAGATCTTTCTAAAAATAGATCCACTTCAATCGAGGCTAGATTATGGGATAAAATATTTTTTTTAATAACGAAATTAACGTAGAATTACTACTTGAAACATTTTTTAACACTTTCTAAGCATTTTTAATAATTTTTTTAAAATATTCGTAGCGAAAATTGAGATTTTTTGTTAAGAAACATGAAAAGAATACTAAATTTAAACAAAAAAATACACTGTTTAAACATATGTATCTGTAACGTGAGTATCATGAAAAATTAGACAAAAAGAAAAAAGTAAAACATACTTACTGGGCTTATTATTATTATTACTTATAATATTATTAGTTTTTATTACGTAAAAGTATCCTTAATAATAATTATTAAATATTTTATATATCTATTCAATTACGCTAGATCGTTTGCTTGATAAAGAGAAAAAAAAATGCATTTTTTTTGCCATATCAATTTTAAAGAACTCATTTCATATTTTTTATTGAAAAACTTTACGTAAATATCGTGAATTATTAGCTTACCAAACTAAATACGAAAAATGTTATTTCATATTTTGATTATTTTTTCCTATTGTATTAATAATTTCAAAAATATTAATATTATGACTGTATGTATGTATCTACACTTTAAGTGTGTAGTATATTTGTATGTAATATATAGGCAAAAATGTGTTAATCGATACTGTATCAATATTATTTAATCCTTTATATAATTTACAAGGACATTGCAGATAATTTATAAATAAAATACGCAGAAGTTTTTCATATATTTATTTATAACCATGGCAGAGGTCAAAGTTTTTAAACTGATTGTAATTAATACACAACGCATATAACGCATTTGATATAGGCATCGAAACATTGTAAAACTTTATGGATTACATTTGGTAACACATAGTAAATTTGTGATTAACATTCATGATTAGACTATTTTAAAATATTTGTAATTACCTACTGTAAACTAAAGATTATAGAAAGGGCTATTGATCCCAAGAAAAGTATTTTATTAAAAACACATTATTAATATTGTAACGTTTCGGCCAACGATTGGTTTTGGCTATTTTCAAACTTTTACATCCATTTATATAAATATTGCTTTCTATTTCTCCAATTACATTATCATTAGTAATATCCCTTGATTACTATTGATAATAGACGAGATAATGTTATGAAAATCGAAAATGACAATCACTTACCAAGGAACGAGCTCAGAAATTTGTCATAAAATTATGAGGCATTTGTCAATGTCAATTTTTGACAAAAAAAATTATTATTCAACACAACGAAGCATTTATTTATTTATTAAAAGTACGGTTAGTGAAAGAACAGTTATTAACATTTAATTTAACATTAGGTTGGTTGCTGTTCTTTACTATTATATAGAAGATCTATTACCACGCATAATATTTATGAGCTTGTTGTGGTGTTCTTGATCGAGATTTAAGTATGGGTTTATAGAATTTTGATTGTTACGACCAGTAATTTTCAGCAATTGATATTCTTCTACACCACTTTTTGCCAATTCGCTAACAGCAGTTGATCTATTTGAGTGATTTGTTATCTTTTTGTCCTTTACATTCAAGCCAATTGCCTCAGATGTAGCCCATCCATTTATTGTATTTCTTTCAGCAGGTACATTATCTTACCATTTGTCAGTTTCATTTTTCCAGTGTCGATTTGGTTTTAATAGCAGTCGTGGTGAGGTTATATTGTCGCCTCGTTTTGATATCATTTTATGAAAAATAGGGTGAAATAGTTTCATGTGACACAAAATGACAAAATTTGAATGGTTGTATAACTATAAAAAAAAAATCAAATAAATTAGATTGTACAAACCCTGGAATTAGGTGGGGAAAATTCTAGATATAAACTGTATGATTCTACTGAGTTTTACTGGATATATTAAGAAAAATATGTATCAAACAAATATTTACTGTCTGAGCAATATTCATAAAACAATAACTACGTTTTAATAACGTAGGTTCATCTATTTGGTTTCACTTTAGGTGTTCACAGTTGTTGTTAAAGGTAGAATATCCTCCCCTGTTATAAAATTTTATTAATTTATATTATATACTTGTACTTGACAGGTGTGGATGGAAATATAAAGAGAAAATTATATATATATATATATATATATAATTTATATTATGCTTGTCTATAATGTTTAAATAACAAACATTTAATTTTAAGAATTTTAGGGATGTTACTGTTGGATTCGCAAGGAGGAAGCAGCAACCAAATGACTCGCCCTGAAAACCTTCAATTAAGGTTACGTTGTAAATAGAAGTCGTTTCAGTCTAATTCTTTAGGAGCTATATTTCGCGGTTCAATAGTTGCTTTTGATTTCACTTGATCGGTCACGGCAACAATAAAATAATAACAACTAATAACGTTTCACAAGATATAATTTAACTAGAGCTGGAAATAGATATGCAGAAATTTATACAATCTGCATAAATCTTTTTTTAGTATTTTTCAGGCATAAGTCCAGCCTGCAGCTCTCTAAATAAGGGAGTTTAAATGATTCTCCTCTCAATGAGTTAAAATCTTTCATTATATGATTATAAACATTTATACCCGTTTAAATAAATATATCATTTTTAGTAGGTTTACTGAAAGCATTTTCCAATGATTCTTAAATATTTATTTGGATATATTTTTATTAATACATAACATATTGGGTAATAATCAAGCACGATGTGAATATTTAAATTTGCTTGGTCTCTTGAAAGAATTCACTGATCCTCATGAGTCTGTTTAAGTTATGTTTGAAATATAAAGTAAAATTTTTCAACAGGCTGAATAAAACATGATCATCATCTCGGAAAAATCAACTCCCTGTAAAACCGTTGTTCTTGAAACAGTACAGACTCTATTATGTACTGAATAGTACCCAAAAATCCTTCATGGGTGTGTGGTGTATCAGGTTTTTAATTCCATCAAACAGACCTACTATTTATATACTATAAATATTTCATTTATTTTGTTTTTTCATTAATAGTTACGATTTTAAATATTTTCATTTTGACATGAAAAGATATGTTCAGGGCCGGGAATCGAACATTGGTCTCCCATGTTTCCGTAATAGTGCTCTGCCACCTGAGCTATCCTGGGTCGTACCTTAGTCAGACAAATCCATATTCAGACAATCAGACAAACCCATATCAGATAAATCCATATTTCTATTCTATTGTAAAAAATGAAGTATATATTTACATAATCCATTTTCTAACATCGGAATACTATGCACTGGTTTACTTTGTTAAGCTCTCCAACTCCAATCCTTCCATCCCTTGAGAAAGATATTTCTATAAAATTATTTCTAACAGAGATATTTATTTATTTAACCCAGTTCGAAGTTCAAAATATTTGTTCTGTTCGTGGTTTTTTTATCAGAAAAAAACCCAGGAAGATACCACGAGGAAGAAATAAGGCTGAGAGAGGTGTTGTGAAGGTGGGGAACACCTGAACAAACACCAGATACCAGCACAAACAGACAGAGACAGTCTGTCTGTTGCTTCTTCACCTCAGACAGTTGGTCTTTATTATTATACTAACTCGTTATATATATATATATATATATATATATATATATATATATATATATATATATATAAAGGAAATGTATAGTAAATATAAAAAAGATAATGCCTCTGTGTATTTATCCTCATTATATATTAAAGCTCACACTTCTCCATCAACTTCATGAAATGTGCCTAACACTAATTAACAACTAAATAAAAAGAAATTAGTTAATAAACATTTTTATAGTATGGGCTAACAGCTGAAAACCACTTCTTAAAATTAGCAATAAAAACATTTTTTTTTCTATGCGGGCTTTAAAATAAAGTTTAAGAGGTGCTTCACGTATCAGGTGGCTTTAGGATGTTTTAAAGGGAGTAAAAAACCCTTAGTTGTACCGTCCTTCGGAGTCCGTTAGGGGACGGGATTCCGTGTGGTATTAGGTAATTGCTAAACTTCCCTATCCTAGTTATAGATGGATAGCGCATAGAATTTATAAATCCATTGTAGCATCTTCCGATTAGCCATAGCAGTATAAAGTGGCATTAAATGAATAGTCAACTATACACCCTGTACGGTACGTGCTAATGAGTCAAACATATCTTTTGAAGCTTTAAAGTATTATATTTTTGTTTAATTTTAAAAAAAAATACACTATAAAAATATACACAGACATTATAGAGAGTTTATTTTAAGAAACTTCACGGGGATATAAAGAATATCCATGCAACCCTAAATCTCCGAGAATAAGAGAATAAGAAAATAAAGAATCTTCTGTTATTGTAATTCGTGAATCCTCTAAGAAAGGTTCCCTCGGTTATTGTTATGTGCGTATTTATAACCAGAGTGGCTCAGTGGTAGAGCGCCGAATTGCTGTGTCGAAGGTCCCAGCTTCAAATTCGGCTGTGGGGGATAATTAATTTAATCTGAAAACAGCCGGTCACGGATCTTTCGGGATCTCAGGAACATTTTAGGGCTCATTCAGCCTCAATAAAGTACCCGAAATGAGGAGGCATGACGGTTCAAACTGACAAACCATCTCCCTTCACAACGTTTATCCTAGAAGCATTACATTATCCAAAACGTACAGAATCGAAGACTCTTCGTGGGTAGTGGAACAATATATATTTATATTGTATTGTATATTGTTTTATATTTTTTGTAAGTATATTGTAAATCATATTTTTTTAAATTATTTTATTAAAGTAAAAAACGCTTAAGAGTATAATAAAAGTGATTTTACGAATATGTATCAGTTTTTTTAATCCTTCAAGGAAATAAAATATTCATCGCAGATTCAGACTGTTAGTCTACTTGGTTTTGATTATAGGGCAGCTAAAAATAATTTTTATATGATAACTTTTTTCAGCTAATAAAACTGACACGTTCTTATGAAGCCAAATTGTGATATAAGGAAAGATAAAGAGATAAAGAGGACAGCTGTTAAAATTCCTTTATTTGATGATAACGTATGTTAAACGTAGTCCGATGGATCAATTAAACTACAATAAAATTTATGTAAATGTTATACCAATATAAAATATTACATAATATAATACTATGTTGCCATCATAGCCTAATTAAAAGCTTGTACCCTGAAAAAATGTGTTTTTACTTTTCGTTCAATGCTATTAAAATCAACATATCTTTATATTTGGTCTATCATATAATAAATATCGTCTATCTATTAAACCCTTCAATTGCATGTACCCAACTCGCCAAAAACAGAGTTTGGATCCTGTAGCTTATGCCTGAATATTTTTTTTTTAAAAACAGCGTAAAATAGGCAAACGTACCAATTTGCCCCAACAATTGGGATAAAGATCTTGGAGGAATGATTAAAGAATAAGCTTATAATTGGGAATGGGGTTTTACATAGATGCATATATCTTAATTTTTCAAAATCCCAGTTATTAAAATGTTTCTTATTTGGTATTGAAAATGTCAGTTCCTAATTCAAGTTCGAAGAAAATGGTGCATTTACTTTTAGCACATTGTGTGCGAATTTAATAAATACAACTGTGTTTTTAATCTTCCTCATAACTTGCGTCAGTACTATATGTGCATCCAATTTAGTTAGACAATTCACTAATTATCATTTTTTTATTAAACATGAAGAATGACTAATGGCATTGATATCGAAACTGATTATGCTGAATTGAGTTAACAGTATATGGAAAACCGGAAAATGAAAAAATAAAACTAGACTATACATTAAGATCATCAAGGGTATAATCCTTGGTCGTGACAATACATGCGGTCCTTGGATTTTTTTAAAGGGAGAAAAAAGATTCTTGGTTATGCCGCCTTTCGGATGAGACGTAAAATGGGACTACTAGCGTGTGCTGTGCAGGGCACTCCTTAAAGGCCCTATCCTAATTGTACATGTATGGAAGAATTTAGGACTCCCACAATCGCATCGTCCGATTAGCCATTTAAGCATAAGGTGGTATAATTTATTTTTCCGATCCGTGCAATTTATTTCTATTAGTTTAAATATTCGGTGCCACGAAATATTGCTATCGCGTTCGGGACAGGGTATATTAACGAACGGACTATTCACAAATACTAAATGAACCAACAAAAAACAAAATCCGCTATTACTTTATAAAAAGTAAGAAGTGAATGTTACTATTCTTTAGTAAAAACTATTACTTTATAAACTATAAGGTTTAAGAAATCATTGAGCCGTTGAAGAGCACTACGTGGGCGTTATAGTTGTTTTCGCTGACTTCATCATTCTCGAAAGAAAACACTTTAAGGAATAAATAATTTGCAGCTAAATGGATCCATTGAGGCGAAGTTTTCTCTTTCGAGATTACGGGCGGAAGAAAATTGGCTAACCTTTGGAGTTTTTTTTTCACTAGTCATCGCAAACCGCTTTCACCGATAATTTTTCAAACTCGGAACAACTTAGAGATACTTATAGAGAACACCTACACGCCTCCAAGAGGTGGATGAACAGATAGATGTATGCTCGCCCTCAGGCGTTCGGCCGGCCGCTATCCCATCCTCGAACACTGCCCCAACATGGATACGCCCGCGGATGAAAGCATCGCTCAATCCGAGAAGGTTTCACCCCCGTTTTGTCGGCAAGGTCGAGAAAGTGGCCGGCCCATGAAGTGCAGGGTATGATCCACTCTGTAAGGACCCGCAGCCATTCTACATAATTTGCTTTCAAACCGAGTTGGATTTCCAGGTACGACTTTCTAGGCGACGTTTGCATTTAAAATACTCATATGCATATCCTTCTAAAATGTCACTGCATCCAGAGGTTAGCATCAAAGGAAAATTTGACTATCATGATTTTTTTTAAATATCTTCTTCACATGATCTAGGATCAGGCATAACATTGTTGAAAAAAGGTCCATATTGACATACTTGTTTTATTTGAAAATATCGAAATTATAACTCGTTATATCGAAAAAAATACAGTATAGAAAGCCTCAATACATATTAGTATGTATTTTTTACGAGAGTATTTTATTTACCTACTGTAATTTACTGGAATTCACCAAGTATCTTTTTTACAAGTTAGTGCATGAATATGATAACAATATATTCCCAAAATGTCACCAAAAGATAGTTTGATTTATTGATTACCATTTTTGGGATACCATTATATATTATATATCTATCATTATTATATTAAAAACGCAATTTTAACTGGAGGAATAAGATTTTAAATATAACTAGGTAACTTGTAATTTTTTTAAGTCGATTATTGATTTCATTGCAAATAAAATTGAAGATAAATAAAAAAACTAAGCAATAAAAAAAATTGAAATTAGAATCGGTGGGAGGCATTAAGCCTGAATTGGTAGTCTTCCAAGTGCGAGACACAGAAGGAATTTTTATTTTAATTAAATAATTGTACAAAGCTACCTTTAATAAATAAATATATGATATATAAATATACATACAATTTTCTTACCCTTTCATTACACGGAGGAATATTCTTTAGATTCCTTCATAGTACGTACGCTTATAATTTTTCTGAATAAATAAATTAAAAAGAATAATTCAACGCGTTTGAGATTATTTTCCTTAGTTAATAACACGTAATATAACAATAAGATCTTTGAATATCGCTAATATCGGGTGCATTACGTAACTCGAACGATACTAGCCAACTGTGCAATAGCCAGTTGAGCAATACATTATTAATAAAAACAATAATAGAGGCCCGTGACGTTTAAGGGGAGATAATACAGAGGCGTTTAGCCGATCTATATTCGCCTAAAGTGGATCCTTTGCGGTACCAGAAACCAATCAAATCCCTCTAGCCTGGATATGAAGTTTTCTCTCGAGCGTAATTACGATTCTAAACCACAACCTGTTCCTTTAAAAAAAACACACCTCCTTTCCCTTTTCAATTAAATAACCTTCTAAGAAAAATATAATGGAAGTTTCCGGGATTTAGCAGTTATAGTTAAGCCATTTTCTAAAATATATAGAGAGCGCTGCAGCACAAAGAGTAGTGCATTGAATAGCTGTGCTGAAAGTTCAGGGTTCAAATTCGTTTGTTACAAATAAATTAGGTAAAACGTAAAATGAAAAAATACAAGAATAGACCCTGTGAGATCTACAGACTCAGCAGCGGCTCTATAAAGTAGGTACCCTTTATTGGGGGAAACCTAATATCAGACGAATAGCTTCGTGCAAAACCGTTGTTGACCCTGTTGGAACGAGATACCTCTTGTGGCACACCCAGCATCGATAAATTTGTATCCTCTATTGGGGAAAACCGGGTAGTAGATCCTGGCTGCACACCATTTGAATGCCATTATAATCACATTATATACAATCAAAAGTCTGCACGCCTAGCAGAAGGCTCTATCAGTAGTTACGAGTCACTTCTTGTGTTTGTTATTTTAAATAATGGGCCTTTGTAAATACTGTTTATGGAAATTGAAAAAAATTGTGTTTTGTCAACTTTGATCAAATGCTAAAAAAAGTGGGAAATTCGAATAATGAATACAAAACATTTATCAATTAGAGCTGTCATACAATTATAGTAACTAGGAATAAACATAATTCAATATTAAAATTGAAAGATATATTTTGCATTATTAAATTAGAAGTTTAGTCTCATAAAACATACCATAGTCTTCTCCAGGCAAATTCCGAAAGACGGAAAAATAAATACGAATGTAAATTTTTAAAAAAATTCGTTTATGTTACTGGTTTGATTTATTCATATAAACGTCATGCACATATACTGAATATGTAAAATTCTTTTCATTTATGACATCTTACTCAGTTTGTAAAGGTCTGATTGGCTGAATTGTGGATCTTCAGGCGGAAAGGTCTGAGAAAGATAAATTCTTAATTCTGTAAACAGCCGTGTGTGGACCCTGTAGAACCTGCATCCAGTCTCTATAAGGTGTCCTTAGTTAGTGAAAACCTGGTGTTTGAGCTCACGTACAAATCACTTGCCTGCACAACCGTTGCCCAAGAAACAATAAAGTCTCTACCATGTAGCCCAAAACTCTTCCTAGGTTTTGGAAAGCCTGGGATTTTTTTAATTATAATTTGCAAAAGACATCTACGATTCCTCCGACTGAGCAAAGATAAAGAGTTAATTAATGACTCCGACCCTTCGAAGGGCTCATTGTAAACATTTATCAAATAAGTCAAAGTTACTGGGCTTGTGGAAACTGAAAGTTACATTAGTCAAGTAGGCTGAGCCACCTCTCGGCTCTGCGCAAATTAAACAAGAATAGCTAATGCTCCATCGAGGTTCTACTCGCTTCTGGAAATATTTTGCAGTTCCTTCAAGTGTAAACATTGCCATCAATGCTTGTTCAATTAAATATTACTTCTTGGAAATGTGTATACGATCAACTTTTCGTGATAAATCTCATTTTCGAAAAACAAAAGTCAATAATTTATTGATATTTCATTGTCTCGGTTTGTTAACAATAAATCTTTTCTATCTAAATCAAAAATCTTTTAGTACATTTCGCCTTGGATTTAAAATAGACGATTCAATTTAGTACTGCAACAGCTCAGTAATTTATAATAATAATTGAGAGGAAAATAGTTGACTGGAAGATCTAATGGAGAATTTAAATAGTTGGGGGGGGGGGTGCAGTCATAAATTATCACCAAATAAGTGAAGCCTTATTATATAAATTTATATAACATCCGATACTATATATTTTCAAATTTTACATCTCTAGCTGTCATTCAACGAGATTCCTATTCATTACTTTCTACATATTTCTTCTCTATTTATTCTTTGGTATCATATTTTGCTTCAACTTTCATAAATTTTACTTATGTAACACTCTAGGAGTCTGTTATCATACATTTTATATTTTATCTGCAATTAAACTAGGTTTTCCATATTCTTATATCTCACCTTTTTATATTTATAGTTTTTCATTTCGTATCTTTCGGTTTACCTTCTCATTTTTCTTTCTCTTTGTATTTTTTTTGCATTATCACCCTTCTGTACATTTATTCTGGAATTTTTTTTATTCATACATCCTTAATAACATACCCATCATTATTTTTTACTTTTCTATTACTCTATATGTTATTATATTCTTGGTACTGTAATGTTGTTTTATAGTTACTTTTGTTTTGTTTGTTTTTTTCTCTCATAGCCCTGAAGATGACCTTACAAAGTAGGTTGAAACATCGGCACAAAGAAAACATAAGTCTTCACTTATTTGGTGTAATAATAAATATTTTTCAGGCATGAACAAATTGCAACTTGGCTTGTTTAAATATTGTATTTGTGCTCTTCTTATGAAAAGTTCCACTAAAGGATTCATGTGGAAGCATAGATGGGGAAACCTCTCATTGAAGGTACTGCTAAGGTATTTCATACCATTGCTCTTGAGACGTTTTAGTCTCCTTGTCGGATTCTGTAGTGATGTGTATGTCAAAAATGTTCGTATCAGTATGTTTGGAAGTCCAGCTAGTAATTCAAGAAATTGTTTGAAGGCTTCTTGATTATTTCCGTCACTAGTGGTCTAATGAGTTCTTTGAGTTATGGTCAATTTACTTGGAAGATAAAACAAAATTTATGCAAGTCGTCGATCGATAATGTGATCGTTAGAACCTCTTAAGGTGCATTCAGCCTTTATAAGGATACGCTAGGCATGGATAAACATTATTTTCGACATCATCTGCTCTTAGCACAACTTCTTCTTGAAGAGCTGTCGCAGTGAAGCTTGGTAAAACTATTATAGATTTCTTGGTGATTAGCAATGGCATGTGCAAAATTGCGAATGCTTTTCAGCCAAAAGTTTGATCTGCAAATAGTTCGTATTACCAAATATTGAATATAGAGTTTCAGGTTCAGATAAATTATTAAACTTGGTCTAATGAGAACATTTCATTTCTTAAGATTAATATGTTTTTAATAGGGTGGTAAAAAGTAAATCCTTATTAATATTAATGAATCTTATTAATAAGATCCTTGACCTTAATAAGGAAGTGCAAGTACTGCAAAAATATATATTATTAGAAACACTAAGTTTAAGTTTGGTGAGAAGAGTTTTAAAGGTTGGCAATTGAAAGAAATGAGCTCAACTTTTACCACGGTCGGGATAAATTCATTAAAATCAAGAGAACAAAATAGAAAAAAAATAAGAAGACTATAATAAGAAAAGGCTTTCGTAGCCGATAACATATTGTTTTTTGCTTCAAACTTCGTCCAAGTATATTCTGGAGGCTGGATGTGCCCAAATATATTCTTCCTATCACATTACCGGTCAATAACTGGAATGGATACTAGGTCTATTAAGTTTCTTTATTTAGTTGACTTAAATATTATTGTTCTATGTAGTTTCCACACTGTTCTATATTGATGCATATTGACCCATATATTCTATATTTAATTGACGTAAATATTAAGTTAGATAGAACACAATCTAGAGGATTGTTTCTTTGTTCAGTGTGGTATATCTTATACGTCTTAATCTACGGTATTTATTCCACAGCTATTTATAATGTATAGTTTAGGTGAGATGTTGAACAAATTTAACATGTTGATTATCACGAAAATTTTCAGAAATCTGGCCTAAAATGACTGGATTTAATCACATTATTTTATTAAAAACTCTAATTCTAGTGCATCGAGCTTAATCGTAGCAAATGGCAAGTAAACACAGGACGAGATAACTCATAGTTGGGTCCTAAAAAAGAACGAAATCTACGAGTTATCTCGTAGTTGGCAGTCAACGTAATGAAATGCAGTTATAAACTTCCAAACTTTGTTCATCTGCTGATGAATATTAAACGATGATGATGATTGTGATGACGATGGACTCACAAGTTACGGAACTCAACTCTTGATATCAGCGTTAATTAATACAGCCCAAGCACTTAGCCTCACAAGTCGAAAATTCCGAGCAATTTAGTCGTTAGTATCAGTTGCGAGAGTCCTTACTCAACTCTCCTCAATCATAATCGCAGCCTCTCTAAGGAGAGAAGCACACAAAGGTTGTACAATCCACGTCCGTCCTCTGCTCTCGAGTCTCTCTAACCCTCAGGAACATATTGATAATCTATCGAACAATCTTCAAACCACTAAATGACCCGTGATTATACCTTTAACGTTTAGTGGCCTATGGTGCAGCGAACAACTTGCAGCTCTCGGCCATATTCTTGAGTCGAGTTGCAGAACGTTCTGTGGCTTAGCCCTGGAGGCCGTGGTTCACCCCATCAAGGGATAATAACTCACTTACCTACAACAGCTTCCCTCTCTTAACTCAGTTCTTGGCGTCTCTAGATTCAAATAAGTGGTAGATAAACTAAAATTGGTATATTATAGCTTCAATTGGTGGAACTATAGTGGCAAATTACGTTTCTGTCTTATTGCAAAAAATAAAATGTATTTTAGTGTTTATTTCATTTTTTTCTACATATATTTTACTATCATATATGCTATTTTATTCATGAGACGAGATTTCTCGTCATTAAAATGTTGAATAACCAACTCACGTTCTTTTAACGTTGTGTGTGCCTCCATGTTCGTAAAAAATTAAAAGAAACGTCAATTTTTCTTCAACTCACTTTAAAAAGAGCCAAACACTTTCGACACAAGAGTTTAACTAAAGTAAAATAGTTTAAGGCAAACAAATATTAGGAAAAACTAAGGTGTATCATTTTCACTGTGAGATAAGTAATTCTAAACAAATGTGTTTTATTTTTATAATTAAATCCTTGTTTATTTTTAAATGTTTATATACAATGTACATACTTCCAGAATGTTTAGTGATTACAATAAATTATTGTATTTAATGTAATATAATTTGAACTATTTATTTATTCAAATACATCTATCTATAAATATCCTGGTGTATAATTTTGACTGAGAGCCACTGTACATTCTGTAAAAATAATTTTTAAGAATTATATTACTATGTAATATAAATTTAAGTGATTAAACAAAGTTTAGGCTGTCAATTGGAATATAATCTAATAAGTCACTTTATATCTACTTTGAACGTTGGACTCTGCAGGTCTGTGCAAGTACTTAGTTCTTAGTATGGGCCGAGCTATGAACCGCTTCATATAGGAGTAAGTTTCTCAGAAATTGGTTATACATCGAGTTTATTCAATTAAAGGTTCAATTATTATAGTTCACTAATAAATAATATCACTACAGTTTTCAACAGAAAAGTAGAACTGTGATAATATTTCTTTAATAATTATAACTCCCATTTTGATTATTACACTGCACCGCGTATAATGATTTTTAAGGTTTATTTGACTACGTTATATAAAATTAAATGATTAAATAAATTTATTTCGTCAAATATTATATATTCCAAAAAGCCACTTTATCTTCTCAACTTTGAACATTGGACCCTCAGGTCTGTGCAGGTCCGTGGCAATACTTGGGGCTCTTAGTGTTGGCCGAGCTATTAACCGATTCAGATCGAACGAAGTTTTACAGTCATTGGCTATGATTGAGTTTATTTAATCTATGTTTCAATTATTATACTTTAAGCGTCGAAGAAATCACTACAGTTTTCATCTTACAAGTTGAAATGAGATAATTATTCACTTTTGTAATAGTTAATATTCCCTAGTAAGATATTAAGACCGTGGAAAAAAAAATAAAAATCCAGAGAAAAGCTCCTAAGTCTGCAAACTAAAACGGAAATTGAAATTTGTCTCTTTTTACTTAATATTTCCAATAATGATTTTTAAGGTTTACATTACCATGCAATATAAAATCAAATGATTAAATTAAATGTAGTTTAATTTAGAATGTAGTTTAAATTAGAATATAGTTTAAATTTAAATGTAGTTTAAATTAGAATATATTCTTAAAAGCCATTATATTTTATCTACTTTGAACATTGAGCTCTACAGGTCAGTGCAGGTTTGTCAGTTGCAGCTGGTACTCAGTGTTGGGCGAGTTATGAACCGGTTCATATCGAAGTAAGTTTACACTTATTGGTTTTGTATCGAGATTATCCAATCAATGGCTTAACTATTATCGTTAGCTATCAAAGGAATCACTGCAGTTTTCATCTTACAAGTTGAAATGGGATAGTGATTGACTTCTTAAATAAGTACAACTTCCTACTTGATTAATAAACCACATCGTGAATATTTTTAAGGTTTATATAACCACTTGATATGAAAATAAATCAATACAGACATATTTTAATGCCGTTTAGAATTTACTCTAAGAAGCCACTTTATTTTATCTACTTTGAACTTTGGACTCGGCAGGTCTGTGCAGGTTCGTGGCAGTACAGTGCTGCCCGAGCTATGAATCGATTCATATCGAACTAAGTTTTTCAGTAATTGGTTGTATATCGAGTTTATTTAATCTATGTTTCAATTATCATAGTTAAGCATCGAAGAAATCATTATAGTTTTCATCTTACAGGTAGAAATTAGGTAATAATTCACTTCTTAAATAACTAGTACTTCCTATTTTTTTAATACACTACGGAATGTTTAATGATTTTTAAGATTTTTATTACTTCGTTATTCCAGAATTAAACGATTAAATAAAATGTAGTTTTTCATTTTAAATATGTTTCATTCTCTCTACTTTGAACATTGGACCATTGTCTGTGCAGGTTCGAATAATTTATATATGGACTGATTTTTATGTAATGATTTAATATTATAGTTAATAATTATGTATCGAGTTTATTTATTCTAATATTAAGATTCTAAAGAAGTTAATACAGTTTCATCTTCGAAGTATAAATAAGGTAATAATACATGTCTTAAATAAGTAATACTTTCTGTATTATTATTTTAACTTTTGTTATACACTAAGTGATGTATAATGATTTTAATGTTGTTTTTTTCTTTACTACGTTCTATAAACATAAAACATTAAATGAAGCAGAATTTAATAAAAAATATTCCCCAAAACTAAATCATTTTCTCTCTATAAATTATATTTTATTTATTTTTCTTTGATGGTGATCATTTAAATATTTTTATTTTGAAGAGAAAAGATTTGCCCTGACCGGAACTCGAACCTGGGTCTTCCGCATCTCTAGTGCGGCGCTCTCCCAACTAAGTTGCCAGGCTCGTAACCAGGCCAGCCTGAAAAATCTGTTCTCTTCACTGATCCTATATCCCCAGTTCTCGCAATCTCTGTGATGTATATACGGGAACGAATATTCATTGAAAATTTAGGTACTTGTGTCTTAACGCAGCCCTGGTTACTTTTCCCTGCTTGTTCGCATGCGCCAGCAGTTACATTTTGTAACGGTTACATTTCCAACAGTTACCTTATATTTATTGGGATTGAAAAATGATGAACAATTACAAATCAAAAGAATGTATTGACAAATGGAAAATAATAATAATAAATGATAAATGATGAACAATTAAGAAATAAAAGTAATGAAAATTCGCAATAATGAAAAATTATGTACAAAAAAATAATTTCAAACAATTAAGAATTAAGAAATAAAATTAATGAAAAATTATATTAAACAAAATTGAAAAATGTAATATATCATGAACAATTAATTAAAGAAGAATGAACAATTACAAAATACAAATAATAAAAATTTAATCGCATTTACGAGGAAAATGCATCGAAATAGACTTCAATATACATTCAAAACAGTCTGTATTTTGTTTTGACTGATGCTGTCGCCATACGAACTCGCATAAATATGATTCATTTCCACAAAAAAAACCTTTCACCACAATACAATTTCATTTGATGGGAATTGCTACATTTTATTTGTTTTGGTAAAATATTACGCTCCTGCAAAAAACGTATGGCTTGTTCTTCTGTTGAAGGCAAATACGCATCATTTTACACTAATTAAATAACTAACTAAAATAATAACAACGAAAAATCTATAGCAAACACTAACAAAAAATAAAGAACAAATAACGAACAATAAACAACAAATAACAAATAATAAGAAACAATAAATCAGCAATAATCAAAACACAGTAAGCAAGATGAAACATAGAACAAATCAGCTGTTAGAAATGTAACCCTTACAAAATGTAACTGCTCGCCATGCGAACAAGCAGGGAAAAGTAACCAGGGCTGCGTTAAGACACAAGTACCAAAATTTATTTTAAAATAAAGCAATATTTTCTCTCTACCTTGAGTATTGGGATTGAAAGTACAAATTAAAATTCTAGGAAAATGACTTTTTTTTACTGCTAAAAATAATACATACTATATATTTTAAAAAATACATTCTACATACAGTAATACAATTTGATCAACAAGTAGTGCAACTAAAAGAACATTTGTATAATTTATAAAACAGAGGTTGGTCCGACTTTAAGCATTTATTTGCGGACAGGGAGAATGCATAGTAAATAAAAAGAAATGTTTGTATTTTTATTGGCTGAATAATATATTAGAGCTTAGAGCAAAGCCTTAGAGGACTGGAGCTCAAATTCCATATTTAATGATGAGCTGGATAAAATCTTTATCACAGCTGATCGATTCCTTTACGGCGATGTTTTATTAAAAATGTTCCACGTCAACGAACCCTAGAAGTTATCTCGATTCTTCTGAACTTTGCGTTCGATATCCAGCAATAATTTATGTTAAACCTCTCTCACAATCGTTTTACTATCCTTTGAATACATTAACATAAAATTAACATAGTGCAATTTTCATTGTTAGTGGTGTTAAAAATCTTAATAATGGATTCACTAATAATTAAAATTATATGTTACCTAGACGTTGATATTTAAATTCAAATGATAATCATTAATTATTATATAATAATAAACTAAAATTATTTAATTAAACTTCTCATAACTATTTTCTAAGCAATGCTTTAATCTATAACAGAATTTAGATTTGAATCTACAATCTCTAATGGGTATCATTAATTATTTTTCAAATACTTGTATGATTTTTATTTCGATGCCTTAGTTCACATATGTGTTAAGTGCCGAAAACAAGATTTTGCAGGAGTCAACATTGATAATAATTTAACACATGAAATACAATTCAAGTTTAAGCACCTCATACAAGACTGAAAAGACAAGAAAGAGAAGACTGATCAAAGTTTTCGCCTACTTCAACATTTACTGGCCCAACGTTCTAAGCTCCCAATTAATTACAAAAGAATCATTACATGACAGTTATCAGACCTATTTGGACATACGGAGTTTAGCTTTGGAGCTCTACTAAACCATCCAATTCATCTCCTATCCAATCCTTACGATCCATTTGTGAACCAATCCTTACGTCATTTATGAACTGAGGCATCCACTTGAGCATCCTTCTGAGGGATTGTGTATTTCTTTAAAGTATTGATGTTTGCCTCATTCATGGTTTGGAAGAAAAACATTAATTTTTTGTGAGTGAAGGGCAGAATTAAATGAATATGTCAAATGATACAATTTAAAAAAATGTTATTTTTAATAAATTGTTTTGTCACTTTGGAATCAAGATTGCAAGGCGAAAAAGGTATAAATATCTACTCAATAAACATGTCCATTAAATATGTAATTGTTTATTTTCATAAAAATTGAAAATATGAAGTTTAAACTTAAAAATTGCAAATATTTTTTTTAAATCAGATTGAACAGATTATTTATTTCAACCTGACCAGTCCTTGACAGTCACATACTGCAATAATAATGATTAAAATATAAATCAGTTTTATCTAACAGACTGTGATGAAAATTATTTTTTTAAATAAATTAATAATTAAAATAATAAATAATTAAAAATCAGAAAAGGATTCGACTCAGAGTCATTAAATAATTAGGGGACGTCACTAACCCTTGAAATGATATCACTTTTGTCCATTAGTCGCCCTAATGTTACTCCCTGTCAGCCAATTAACAACATCCCCTCAGGTCAAAATTTTTACCTAATTTATAATTTTTAATAATGTTAGTTCTGTTTTTATTTTTTGTAAATTAACAATGACTTGTGTGTATATATAAAAAATCAATAGTTATAGCATAATCGATAAACATGTATACTATTTATTTGATGTTTGTCGTTCTTATTACAAAAGCTTGCAAACAAGAGTATATAAAATTTAGTGAAGCTAAGTTGAAGTTTTTTTCCTTATTCATATTTTTTAAAAATGATTAACAGGTGACTGTGAGCAAGGCACCGTGGTACATGTAAAAGTTCCCTAAAGATTATCAAAAACAATTAATATTCATTTAGATGGGGATCTTTTTAAGCAATTAAACTTATTATAACACGTGTTTATTAAGTTTACCTAAAAATATGACCATCCACTGTGACTTGATACGGGTCCGTAAGCACGGTTTGGTTATTATGAAAATTTGAGCCCCCGAGGTGAGAAGAACGTGCTTATCTGATCTTCCGTCATGTCTGTTCTGTCTAAGAAATATAACATATACATACATGGATAAAGGAAACTGTGTAACTAAGCGATTAATGAATTACAAAGCTCTAAAATCTGTTTTATTAGCATGATATTGGTTTTTTATTACATCTAGAAATTCTATATCTTACTTTCAGTATTAAAAGTGCAAAATTTCAACCTCAAATCTCAATAAAACAAAATACCAGTTTATATTTGTTTAATAAACTAGGTATTTGGCACAATTCACTATTCCGAATTTCTAAATTAATAAAATTTTACACAAATGATAATTATTTTTCACTACTTAATAGCTTGAAAATCATTGAGTATATTCAAATATTTGCTTATAGATATATCTTGGGCTAAGTAACTAATTTAAGAAAAAGAAAATTTAAACCATGGTGAAATCCAACTTCTGAAATTATTCCATAAGATATTTATTTACTGGGGACAATAAAGAACGTCATCTTTATTTATTTCTATAATTTCCTATTTATATGTATAACATTTGCGATTGCATCGAGGCTTCATATTTAATAATAACACCCTAAACACCGTAAATATTCCACACTCATATGATACTATTATTCATATTTTTTTTAAATATTTTATTTAAAAGAAAAGATATGGCCAGGACTGGGACTCGAACTCAGGTATTTCACCTCTCCGTGAGTGAAATACCCGGGTCCTGGCCATATCTTTTCTTTTCAAATAAAATATTTAAGTAAAAAAAAATTAACTAAATTATAATATTATTCATATTATAAGAAGTTCATATCTCCTATTTTGTTTTTACATTAGCCAATTTCTGTTTATGTATTCTATTATTTTTTTTTTGTTATTTTAGTGGTTTCTACTTATCTTGACTGCTATGGAAATTATATTGTGTTTTGGTTCTCGAGTTACAGTCTTTCTTGAACTTCTTAGGTGACGTTTTGAGACTAGGTTAGTCTCATAATCATGCCCTGAGAGTGAACAAATGAGCTTTTAGTAAAAACATTAAATATCACACTAAAATACATATAAAATGACCTGTGTAAGTTGTAAAAGATAGGGTGTACTTACAAATTCCAAAGGATGGATCAGTTTTTCATTAATCAGTTATCTCGCAAAACAGCATAAAATGTTTGTATTGCAATAGCTATGATGAATGAGTAAGTAATCCATTTTTAGGAACAGCAGTTTTAATTAATTGTTGAATCATATTAGATTATTATTATTATATATATATTAAGAGAAAAGATTAAGTTTTGGCTGGGAGTCGAACCCGGGTCTAGCGCGGTGCTCTAACCAGTGAGGCACCAAGGTTAGCATACAAGCCAGACAAATCCATTCTCTTCACTGCTCCTACATCCCTGTGTTCTCCCAATTTTTGCGAGGTACCAGAGTAAAATTATTTTTCTATTCTATTCTAATTATAATAACACTTACGACCAGCAACACTGCTGACAAATGAGGATTGCTTATTGAGTAATGGGATCGGGGTAGCTCAATGGTAGTGTGCTGAGTTGCAGTCCTGGGTTAAAATACGGCTGTGGCAGATAATTTATTAAATCTGTTAACAGCCGGAAATGGACTCTGTGGATTCTGAAGAACCTCTGGGGTTCACTTAACCTCTATAAAGCGAGTACTCTTAATTGGGGAGAAAACCAAGTTGTTGATAAACCAGGAGTGATCTATAATCATTGGCCTTGAAAGAAGTTTCTATCGAGTACTGAACTTATCGAGACCCTTCATGGGTTGTAGTGGTGAAGGTTTTTTTTTTTTTTATAAGTGACACACATGGGAATATAAAAATATTGGCCGTATTTTTAAAATGATTTTTTATAATCTTACTGTATCGCAAAATTTTGGCAAAATAAGGAAAAAAACACAATCGCACACAACACACACACACTCTCTCAGACACAAATATATCTACAGCCCCGGTGAATAAGTGGTTAAGTCTAATTATCTCCAAAATGATTATATATTACTTATTTTACTCAAGTAAACGGAATCGAGTTATTTTCGTAGTGAATAAGGGGCTAAGTAAGACTGTCTTGAAAATGAGTTATTGTTTATATTACACCATTTCAAGCCAAAAAAAATTACGATAATGATACAATTCCGACTATCCGAAAGCAGTTAACGCCCTCTGGCAAAATCCGACTTAACCACTTATTCACCGGGGCTGTAGATATATACACATCAATTGGGAGGTTGATGGAATTAATTCTTCAAACGGAATTTATCAATATCGCCTTATAAATTCGTTAAGCGATTGGAATTTGTATGGAAATATAAAGCCCGGGCTCTTTATTAATAAAATCTGATGAAAGCAGTCGAAGAGGGCTCGGTTTAATTTCGGGAATGGAGCGAAGGGCCAAGGATCTTGGAAAAAGTGAGGCGTAATCAGGACTCCCCTCCCCACCCTCGAGGAGAGGATGGGACTTTAATATCTTAATTTGCATCAAGTCTGCTTTAAGTCTTCCTTTTTGAACTTATTTTTCGCTAGGGGAAGGACTTGATTCCAGCCAAGCCCGGACTATTTTATCTTTATTGTCTTCCCCCTCCCGGTCCTTAGCAACTTGGCCGGGGACTTCGTCATTTCCTTCCCTTTGATTACTTTAATGAATATAAATAAATAAAGAGGATAGGAATTAAGGGGACTTTTTAAGTACCGTACTTTGGGAGTCCTGTTAAAGACTTCGGAGCAACGGCCAAGGCTCATTTACATTTTTATACAATTTGGAATGAGAAATACAATCTTAAGTCTGTTTAACCCTTCGCTTCTCGCCTAGGCAAAATATCACCCCCTGCAAACTTTTAAAAGGGGTGTATAGAAACTTATTTTTAAAAGGACTGAACCAGTCCATACCGTTTTTTAACTATGTATTATTATTTAAGTCAAACCGGTAATGAAATTCCGTAATACAGTAAAAATGTGAATATATACATATTATAAAACAAAGTTCTCGGTCGTGTCTGTTTATCTGTTCGCCGTATACTCAATAACTACTGCACGCAGTTTTTGCGGTTTTCACCACTAGATTCAGTGATTCACTAGAAAGTTTTAGATATATAATCTGTCAAGGTTTTGGGTAAATTTGTTTGAATATAACGATATTTGTTGAAAGTTTTGGAAATAGTATAGCCGCCTGGGAGGTTTTATCGAAGACACAGCCTAATGCTTTCTATCTGTCTATACATAATATAAAGCTAAGTCCGCCGCGTTTGTCTGTTCGCGATACACTCAAGAACTACTGCACGGATTTTCATAAGGCTTTGATCAATATATAGTGTGATTCAGGAGGAAGGCTTCGGTATGTAATCCCTTCGGTATATTCCTCTTTTATAGATCTAGAAAACGTCGAGGATTGCATATAGCTGTATACACATATACATATATACCCATTAAATCTTTTACAATATTAGTTTCGTACAAAGTCTAGATTGTTAGAATGCTATTTAGACGGTTACAATATTAATCCTTATCAACTGATGCGACAAAACATGTAGGTATAATAAATATGCTCTACTACCCCTTATAAAGCCGGAATAAATATAGATTAAATTCCGTTTTTTTAGAATAAATATAAGAAATTCGTAATTTGTTCAAATATAATTTAAAGAATCGTTCAAAGAACTCTTAAAAATGCTATAGTACTAATACAGAAATGGGTAAGCAATATTCTTCTTTCAATTTTGTCAATTTCTTTTTTGAACTTCGCTTTTAAACTACTTCAAAGGAAGTAAGAGGAAATGGAAAAAATATGAAATCAGAAAACAGGATGAATAATTGGAGAATACGCATACTTCTAGAGAGAAAAATTGTTTAAGAAAACAATTTACGTATTAAGAATTTTTGTAATACTGTAAAACTGGAAATGTGGAATAAATATATTAAACTCCATGAGTATGTCTAATGTACTCTTTAAAAGAAAAAAAACGTGTACTAAGAAGATTTTATTTTCCTAACAACTACTGCTAGTTCTTTAGTAAAATACTAGAAAAATAGTAAGGGAAAAAGGAATGACTAATATCAGAATAAATGATAGAGGATTCGCATATTTCTATAGGGAAAAAAATATAACTGGTATCGACAATACAATTTATATAAAGTTTATAAAAAATGTTTTATTATTACAAAAGACTTTGTTGATTTCTTCTGGTTTAGACCGTGTTGATAAATTTTTCGCCGTTTCGCCAGCCATGCTGCTGACTTCTTCAGGGCTGAGATGAATTTACTCATTCTCATCTCAGCCCTGAAGAAGTCAGCAGCATGGCTGGCGAAACGTTGGCGAAAAATTTATCAACACGGTCTAAACCAGAAGAAATCAATAAAGTCTTTTGTAATAATAGTGGCCGTGGAAACCTAAAAGAGTATTTAATGTTTTATTACTTTAGTAATGATATTTTTTTTTGTTATAGTTAGGTAAGTATAATAATATTTTTATATATCATAACTGTAACGTAATTATGTTAGAATAATAAAATTTACTACATGGTCAGCGCTAGCTCAATCCTCCTCTGTTGGTAACCCATGATAGATATTTGTCCTAATAAACCAAAATATTATTTTAATAAAACTCTCGAAAATCTTTTATTACCTCAGTTTATTTTTAGAAATCATTTAAATTCATGGTACTGTTTTATACATTTGTAACATTAATTGTCAAATTCATATTTTATGTCAGATTGTTTACGACTGGACAGTTATTTCTATTTTTTTCCGACAGCCACAAACATATTTACGGGTCAGATCACACGAGTTAAAAATCTCACCATTTTAAACGGTCAAAGAACTCGAGATAAAGAATCAAGACAAACGACTGGCATTGTACCCCAGTATTTGTCTACTCGAAGATAGTTTGTAGTTGGGAAAGTGTCGACACTTAAGCGCTATTGCGAGAGGCGAATTAACATATGAATATGCAACTCATTAATAATGCATGAAGGCTGGCCGTGGGCCGATACCGAGCGAGCAGGGGTCCCAGCCTAGGCAAATATTGGAGAGGAGAGATGGATATCGCCTAAGGTTGTTTGAGTACAGCCAATGTATGCTCTTATCTATGTATATATCTGTATCTAGTTATCCATGTCTTAATATATAATATACAATAATTATGTTCCATAACAGTATGTTCCAAGAAACGTTCCATCACGTTTCTGTCAAGTTTGATCCTTACGATACTTCATGATTTTCCAAATACGAAAATTTTATTTTTTGAACCTCTACTTCTTCTTCTCCACAAAAAATTATGGACCTTGGCCTCCTCGACAATTTTCCTCCTCTCTGACCGATTTTCCACGCCTTTTCTCCATTTTCTAAACACCAGGAGCCTAAGGTGTGCTTCCACTTCGTACGGCCATCACAGTCTTCTGCTGTATCACAGTATCTGCCTCTTCCTCTTTCTCCATCAGGACTTCCATCCATGATCAGCTTTTGGAACTTTATCTATGTAAGTGATCCAACCACTTTTTTTATACAAGAAAGAACCTCTAGTTAGTTCTAATAAAACTTCCTTGAAATATTTAATATTCAAAAGACCCAAACCATTGAAAAAGTGCACAGTTATCATAATCGAATCCCGGGTTGGTTAGGAAAAGCGGGGAAGGGGTGGTTAGGGGTTGAAAAAACCAATATTGGCTTTTTGTGATGCGATTTTTGGTAAGGAAAAACTTACCGATTCGCGTCACTAACATGAGCGATATGCTCGTGACAATTGCACGATAGCGGCGAAACGGCCTCTGTATGTGTTATACAATTTGTTTTAATAAACTTAAATTAAATATTACAATTAGGTTGACATGAGATTAATAATATTTAACTAAAAGGCGATTTAATAGTACATAGCGAAATTAATAGTAATAATAACTTATAACATCAATAAATAGTTAAACTTTTCTTTTCGCCTAAAAGATTTTATTTATGAGAGTTAAATGTCTTGAGATTAATGAAATTATTGAAATTTCAAAAGATGTAAATATTGTTGAATTTAACGATAAAAATAATGCTAAAAATGAAAAATAAAGTTCATTAACATATTGGAAACATGGTGTCATGGTAAAAAATGATGTAGTCATATATTCATTGTGTACATATACACTCTTAAGATAAACGGAAACCAATTCAATTTCGCAGCAAAACTTTTCAAGTTGTGATGGGAATATTCTCTTTGGGTCCCGGTAGGTTTGTCCGCATATTAAACTAACTTCGACTCGAGTTAGAGCGAACAAACTATACAAATACAAACTCTAGAATCAACTCCAATTAATGTTGCATAGTTGACCATGCCAACATCACTCAATCCTCTATGTTATCATTCGAGAACCTCATCAACGAGACAAACAAACTCCCTTTTGCAATTATTTCTCTTTTTTTTTGTAAGAGAATAAATGTATTCACTTTCTTTTTTCGCCTATTGATTGATGGACATTAAGTAAGTTAAAAAATCAGAAAAATTCCGATCAGAAAAAAAACAAATAAGATAATATGATTTCATTGCTACAAACAATGTTTTTTTACATATTAAAATCTGCCTATCTAAAAACCACAAAAAAGTTTAATTAGACCAAAAATTCTTACAAATTTAACGAAAATAAAAAAACAATAGGTAGTAAGTAAAGTAGACATATTACTAAAATTAAATATTAAATAAAAAATTCAAAAATGAAAGTTGCAAGAAAAAAAAATAGATATTTTGGCTAAAGAATTAAAACTTCATACATGATAAAACTCTTGAATACCTAATAACTTGAGCAATACTACAAGTTATAATTTTAAACTCATGAATCATTATAACTAAGTTTGAATTATGTTGAACTATTAAATTTATAGGTTCATATATCTTATGACAGCAAAACTCATTAATTTTGTCATAAACTAGAGTAACATTAAATACAGACGAAACACATCAAGTGTTTTAATCATGGCATTAATGTTAAATTTTAATTAATAATTAAAATGTCATTAAAAAGTTTTATGTATCAACTTTAAGGTAACCCTAGGCCCAGGTGATCTTTGATTACATTGATTCAATCATATTGATCATAAACTGTTTGAATAAAGGGAGGTCAACGTCCCTAAATTTTTAAATTGCCTAAAGAATACAACATTAACAACCAGAACTGCTATAAACCATAAAGCGTTTTGGGTTCAGTACAAGATTGATACTATCTTTTTTCTCGGATAATTAACGGTTATGCAAATAAACGTTGGGTTTCTACCAATTAAGGGTACTTACTTTATAGAGTAGGGGAGTCAGTAGATCCCACAGGGTTTATTCGTAGCTGTTAGCAAATTTTAAAACGATAAATTATAAAAAAAAAATTTTAATTCATTAAAATATCTAGTAAAAAGTGGAACTTGTCTTATTTGATGCCGCTACATACTTATGTATTATACTTCTTTACCCTCATAGAGTTTATTTATAACTTTAAGGACTCACAAAAAAACTGAATTTTGCAATTTGTGCAAAATAAATAAAGAAAAAGAATTGCAGTGACTTCAAGGACCTATTCATTTTCTAATACAAAGGCTTGCGTTGTTCTGCTCGCGTCGTGAATACTTGACACTTCAAATGATAATAATTGATATTAAAAACTTGAATTCACTAAACAATTACCTACTAACCGAAGTGTTAATTGATTGAGGTGAAATCAATTACCAGGCTTAAGAGGCTCAGAAATCGCTTCATGTAGAACAAACATGTTTTTCAAAGCGTCCTTTAACAAGGGGCATTTTCAAAAACAAGACCACTTTGTTTTCTTGTTTTTCCCAAAACTGACGATATATTGTTAATTATGTTTACGTTCAGTCTGTTCGTAAACGAGTGCTTTATTGACAATCCTTATCGATGAATATTCCGTCTTTTTTTTTTGTAATGTAAACTTGAACCGAACGTAAGACGGGAGCTTGTGAAAACTGTCAGCCTTAAGATAAGATGAAGAAGGTGATATTTAAAAAAAAAAATAAGGTCATCTTACGAGTACTGAATCAAAGCGGTATAGACACCCAAAAGAAAAAAAAATATTAGAAAATATGATTGAGTGTTGTTGCCTAAAGTTTCGTAGACTTATAAAGCTACTACGACGAAGCCTTGAAAACATTTTTAACGATTAATCAAACTCGTAGCAGTCTAGACAGATAATATAAATTCACAGTTTCAACGGAAATAGTATACTTTATGGTTTATTTCTTTTTTAATTTTCAAATGGATAAAATTAATAATAATAATAATAATAAGCTTTATTTTTTCCTCTTTCTTCTATGTACAATTTTTACATGGATTTTATATTTACAAGGTTTTTAAAAAGAAAAAAAGGCCCTTCTTTGGGCATAAGCCTCTCCCAATTTACCCCAGCTACGTCTGTTCCAAGCAGAACGGTGCCATAATACTCCTATGAAGTTTTGTATGTCGTCCCACCATCTCGTAGCTGGTCTCCCTGTTCTCCTAGTGTGATGTATTGGATACCAATCCGTTGTTGCCTTAGCCCAATGTGTTGATACCATTCTTGCAATGTGTCCAGCCCACTGCCATTTAAGATCAGATACTGTCTTGAGAATATCGCGCGTATTAGTCAGCTTCCGTAGTTCTGTCTTCTCTATTTTCTCCCTTCTACTTTTCCTTAACATACTTCGCTCCATTGCACGCTGAGTGATTGCTAGGGATTTGGATATATCATTATTTAGGCTCCAAGTTTGGCATCCATAAGTTAAAGAGGGAATGATGCAAGCATCAAAAACTTTTCTCTTGTGATGTATGGCCATGTTGCTTTTAAAAATATTTTTGTGTGACCAAAATTTGGACCATCCTATTTTAATCCTTCTATTCACCTCTTTCTTGGATTTATCTGCAAATGATATGAGTTGCCCTAGATAGATTGTTTCTTTAACCCATTGGAGTTTGCTGGTACCGAGAAATATTTCTTCTTCTTCGGCATTTGTCATCAAGACTGATTTGTTAAAATTTATCTCCAGCCCAGCCTCATTTCCTACTAGGACTAGCTCTTCTAGCATTTTCTTCAGTTCAGATGGTGAGTGTGAAATGAGAAGTACATCATCGGCGAATCTCAGATTTGACAGTTTGTTACCATTAATGTCTATCCCAAAATTCTCCCAGTGAAGGTTTCTGAAAACATCTTCCAAGACCGCGTTGAATAGATCAGGTGATAAAGGATCGCCCTGACGAATCCCTCTTTCAAGTCCAGAACTACTCTCGCTTGGCTGTTGGTATACCAACATTGAAGAATATCCAAAATCTGTTTATTAATGCCTTGGCGTTTTAGACTGTTGATAAGAAATGAGTGCTTGACTATATCAAATGCTTTACTGAAGTCAATAAATACAAAATATATTGAGATTTGGTATTCATTCGATTTCTCAATGATTTGGTTAACGACATGGAGATTATCTATTGTAGAAAGGCCCTTTCGAAAGCCAGCTTGTTCTATCGGTTGGTTCTCGTCGAAGAATCTTTTTAAGCGGGTTTTGAGAGCTTTTGAGAAAATCTTGGCGAAGATAGGGATCAGACTATCAATTAATCAAGTTAAATATAAAATATTAAAAGCTTGTCTTACTAAACGTAAAGTTTGTTTTCCTACCGATCTATCAGGATTTGTAATTTATTTTATTTTTTTATTGATTGGTATAATTATATAAATATTATATTTATATATTTTTATATAAATATGAAAAAATAAAATATCAGGATTTAGTTCATAAGGAGGCCGTGAAGAAATAACAATCTTAATTCTACATAATTGTTTAAAAATATGTATTCAATTATAATATTAATATAATAAAAAGTGCTCTTCTAGTTAAGAAAATAGTTTCTCTTTTAAAAATTCAATCTGTGTGTTTGATCCATTCAATTTCATATCTATAACAAATAGCTGGACATGTTATTCTCAATTTTGTTTAGTCCTTATCCAAAATTGGTGTCTTGCACCTCTATCTTCAATTTTAATATGCTAAAATAATTTTAATATGAATTTGTTGTAACACTCTATTATTAACTTTAATGTTAGAACAGATGTCATCCAAAAGGTCCTTCTTTCATAAACAGGCATCAGTTTTTCACGGACTTCGAAAAAAATACTTCGATTTTAAGCCAAATATAACTTTCTTAACTAGTAGAAAGACTTGAAAAGTTACTACAGAAGATAAAAAAATAATTGATTTTTCTTTTAATCTAAATAAATTAAAGCAGTAAACTGGATATTCTACATCAATAACAACGAAATAAAGTTAAATAAAACATAGGAACGCAACCCTGTTTTATTACAAACTGACAGTCGACAAATCGTACAACATTAACATAAATGTCATAAAAAACTGTAAAAATTTCCTCTATTCTCCCTCGGCCCAGATTAGTAATATTTTTGTTGACTGGAAATGTCGTGGCTGACAAAGATAAAACATATCTAAATGTGCTTATTTTTCGTTCCCAAACCAGTTGAGCAGGTTCGGATCTGGACAAACAAAATAATAAAAAAAATTGTTTTCGTGAGGAGAAGTGCAGTGGACCCAGTCTCCATTCGGCTCCGGAATTAATTTACACATAATTAATTAGGTTTTTAATTCAATTAAGTATCAAATTAATTTAACTATAAATCTAGATTTTTTAATTTTTGTTAATTATTTTAATTTTTAAATATTTTTATTTTGAGGAGAAAAGATTTGCCCCGGTCGGGATTCGAACCCGGGTTGTCTGTCTCTCCGTGACAGCACTCTACCTATTGAGCTACTGGAGTAGCCTTCCAGCTGAACTTATGGATACAAATATAAATCCAGCTCTTTGAGGATCGGTCATAGAGTGGCTAAAAAATATCTGAGAGAATTTACGTCCGAATTGACCCTGTCCCAGTTGGTGGAGGCCTGTGCCAACCCAAGCAGCTAGTCCAAAATAAGAAGACCACTACGAATTAAATATTCGTATTTATCGCACATGCGATATAAAATTAACATAATATATTATTATAACATATATTGCGTGTTTCTGAGCAGTTTTATATAGTTCGTTAGTGAAGAATTATATTTCTTCTAGGAAGCTTCATGCATGACGTTCATGCTTCATGTGATTTTCCAAACAGATCGAATATCGCGAAAACAGTTAGAGAAATTAGATCAAATCTCGTAAAGGGCGCCAGGCCAAAACAATAATAAAAAAAGCACTAATCTATCCCTAACAAAAATGCATCATTCAAATAATTTATTTTAACTTCACAAAGATGATAGTATATTTTATTTTTGAAGCGTTAGCAGAACCGTTTAACAAAAGAGGTAAACATTTATGGCACCCTGTACCACCGTCCCATGAGCATAAAGAGACGTTAAAGTAGCAAACATTTTAAAAGTAGTAAAACTTTGTTTTTCATTTTGTGAGTTATACATGAAAAACAAGAGCCAACCCTTTCTCTTGGAGCCATTTATGTAAAATTCAAAATTTTAAGCCGAACAATATCGTTATCATATCATTTGAAGGAGGTCAACTGACCTCTGGTTCTTCACGAACCATAGTTTGCAATAGTGCAGCCTTGGAATTGTAGCTACTCAACCAAGAGTGTTCAAGTAATTTCAATCAAGTCTATATCCTAGGATTAAGACTCGACCGCTATGAGCAGCAGAACGCGTACCAATCTTTCTGATGCTCCTGGACTGAACCTCCTGGAGGATATTTGATACACTGGAGTACCATAATGAATCACCTGCATGATCTCTAGCATGTACTGTACCAAAGAATCTTCATGTATAATAAATGCATATGCATATACATGTGATTTATATATATATATATATATATATATATATATATGTATATATATATATATATATATATATATATATATATTTACAGTGTAGCGCTCATATAATGTTTAATTAAACCTTAAAATCCAAGACTCCATAACCAGTACACAATTATCTTAGGCAATGATATTCGCTTCAGAGTATCACGGTTCAAGAAAACACACAGCGCCGTTAAATCCATTTCGAGACATCACCGTCCTAATTATCATAGAACATCTCCCTTCTGCTAAGATCACATTTCCTGCTCCCTTGATTCACTATACAGATTACAACTCCCTCGCTTGTTCAGCGTCGGCTGATGAAGATTCTCGGAATGGAATTCAGTTTCCACCGAACCGTGAATTGTAGGTGAAAGCAAGGAGTGGCGTAAATGCTTGCCACTGAATTAATTTCATGCTCTTGGACAAGAGCCCCAATAATGAAAAATAAATTAAGAAAAAAAAACTTGGGTGCGTAGACAGAAAGAAGATTAGAACTAGGAGCTGGTAGTTGGGATTATTCAGAAGCCGTAGCATTTTTACATGGCTCATTATCAGGTATTAGGCTACCGCTCACAGCTAGCGCTCTTTCTCCCTAATCTGATTAGAGCTGATTGAAATTCATCAGTGGGAGGATAACGAAGGCGCGTGTTCTTACACGCAATGTTCTCGTGCGCAATGCGTTGAGCATCTCCATGTTCCACGTCGTTATCTCTCTTCTTTGTAAGGTAATGATCGCTTTGGCTGCTAATGCGAACTAGTTGCATGAGCACATTACCATCTGCTGATTTCTGGATAAAATGATTTGACCTGAAATCTACAAAGTCCTACATTGCAGCTACCCCAAGGCGATTTATTCTTAACACTTTCCGTTATTGGAGTATTGAACATATTCATACAGTTCTTGTCAAATAAATACCTTATATAGCAGTAGGTACTTGGTAAGTAGTTAGTACTTAGACTAAAAAATAATAATATTAAGACATTAGTAGAAAAATTCCCAAAGTCTATAAACTAAACCAGTAAACACAAAATATCAGTCAATATTTCACGAATTCAGGCATTTTAAGGACAGAAAGAGGATGAAAGCAAAGGAAAAAAACAAAAAACGATTAAAGTACACCAAACCTCAAAATGTTTCATGGCGAAAACCAGAGTAACATCTCAACTCCTCCAAGGCCCAAAAACAACTACGGCTACCAGGTCCTACCTGGAAACGGTTAGATTCTCTTCCATCCTTGAAAATAATAATATATGTTATAATCAAATATTAGTTTTATTTTCTCAAAACAAAATAATAATAATAATTTATTGGTGTTATTTGGTGAGAGAGAGATAGTGGGGTTAAAATATGTTTACATGGTTTTCATGACCTGCGCATAACAATTTTGGTTTGTTTGGGAAGGTCTACTTCAGTATCAATGTTTCCTAAACGAAAAATCATAAAGGAGTCATTTTTGTTCGAATGAAATAATGAAGATTTTTTGCCGTTGATTAAAACAGTTTAAGTATTTAAAGTCTTTAGAAATAGGTGATGAAAAAAAACATGATTGAATGACGCAGACCTTACAAAATGATTATTGAAAATAAAATAAAAGAAATTGCAAGAAAGTGAATACAAGAAGAGAAATTGCCCACTTGTAGTACTCAAACTGCATATTTAAGTTGGACGTTCACGAGGCCATCTTCTTTTCGGAGGATTAACGGGAATGGAAGAGAAAGTTGTTTTTGATAGGGAATAAGGTTTGTAATGAGAAGATTGATATCGAGTTAGGACCAAATCAGTAGCTAATGGGACATTTAGGTCATAATAGATGGTGTTATTGGTAACGAAATAAGAAGCATTGAGGACTTTACGAAGGATTTTGGAGGATACGAGAGAAATTCGATGGCTTAGTAGAGCCCAAAGCTCCACTCTATAATCCATATAGTCTTATAATTTTCTTGTATATGAATATTTTGTAATTAATTGAGAGTTTAGAGCGTTTGTCTGATAAGTGTTAAGGTATCCTGAAACAGCGAGCCACATACAAGTTTAGCGTTTAATCTTATGATTAGGAGGAACAAGAAAGCGCTTTTTACCTTTTTAAGGGGATATTGGAACTTGGAATTTATATTTTTTTGTTTCTAGTTCAACATAATATAATAGTGTGCAATGCAACGTATAAAGTAAGCACAAATTAACATATTTTCGATTGTACTAGTTATGTAGTTTTCAATAATATTTCTTGTTTATTTTTCTTTTTTTGCAGATTCGTATGTTCGTCACAGTCACGACCAGATGAATTAGATCCCTATTACTACAGCCGAGAAAAAACTTTACGAAAGGATAAAGGCGAGACGGGAAATTTCCTCTGAAATAAGTCAAGGTCCGGAAATAGGTCCCTTTCGCCTATGAGACGGGAGTGAACGGAACTAGTACCTCTGGCAGGGTATCGCCTGATCCACGAAGCAGATAGGACCAACAGCTGTGGCTATCCCGCCGGGGCTAGTAGTGATGGATCAGCTCTAGATATCTCAGGTTACAAGGGACAAAAAAATGGCCAAATTAGGCAGGCTTATCGGATATCGATTAGCATATCTGGGCTCGGCTGGGGTCCTGAGGGCATCTAGTTCTGGATGGAGATGGGAACGAAAGTGCTAAATTGATATGTAATTATCATTAATTTCTTATTATTAATAGGCAGTGCTTTTATCCATAGTTTCGGATTTCATACGAGTAGATGTTTGGTCTTTATAAACCTTGATCGACATACATCATAAAGTATAGGGAAAACGGGTCTATGTAACAATGGTCGAGTACTATCTGATATGGAAAACAAATTAGTTCCTTGAACACCAAATAAAGTATAAATCGATTGATTAAAAATAACTTAATCAAATAAAAATTTAAAAAACTCGAATAATTAATTAATATTTATTACTTGTAGCATAACATAGAAAAATATAACAAATAATTATTGAAATTATCAATGAAAAATATTAATTTGTTACTTTTAGTATGATTCCTATGACCATGGGGCCATAAGAAAAGATTGTTAAACGCTACAAGTAAAATATTCTTTCCGGGATGTCGTTTATGAATTCAATACGTTATTCCTTGTATGTTATTCAATATGTTATTTTCATTAACATAAAGTTTTAAAATACTGAATCAATAAATTATTTCAATTATGTTAAACTTCTTTTTAAAGCGGAAAATAAAGTAATTCATAGCGTTTGGCAATTTAAATGTATTTATTAAATACTATACCATAAAACAGGATACATACATTAAAATTGTATTCTAAAATCCAATGCCCAAGTATTCGGATTCGCATCCAGACAGATTGTCTCAGGATATTTAAAAGGGGTAAAATATCCTATGTTAAATCCTTAGTTACGCCGTCCTTCGGAAGGGACGTTAAACGGGGTCCCGAGCCTGTACGATGTCAGGTACTTGTTAAAAATCCCTATCCTAATTAAACCTGGATAGGCAAAATGTAGAGCTCCCACTGTAGCATCGTCCGATTAGCCATAGCAGCAAAAAGTGACGTTAAATAAACAAACTAACAATATCCTATGTTATCCATTCCTTCAGAAGGGACGTAAAATCCCAAGATTCTGCAGTGTCATGTGCTCGTTAAAGATTCCTATCCTAGTTGTACCTGGATAGTCAAAATTTAGTTAACTTCCCCACTAAGCTAAATAAATAAACAAAGAACATAATCAACATGAATGCGCCAGCTCCCCCTCACTACCCACAATATTCCTCGCCCTTCACAAGATCGAAAGAACAACAAGACACGACAGATGCCGTACCCTCCGGAGTACAACTGCTATCGACCGCTCCGCCTAATTAGAACCGGGAGCTGGAGGACCCGGCACTTCTGGTGACTATCTCATTACGTATCCTCTCGGAGCCTGATTGGAGGACGGCAACTTGCTCCGGATTACGCGGAGTTCTTTATTTCGAGTGCTGAGGGAGGAGTTGAAGGACTGTCTTCAAGTGCCTTCCCGGTCCTCTTCGGAGTTAAAAATTCGATCCGCTACGGAGTAAAGAAGTCGAAAAAACCTGAAAGATGTTTTCGGCACAAGAAGTGTGTCCAGGCAGGAAGTTTCCTCCCAACTCTATACGTGTTTTGGACTTTAAGTAAAGAAAATTTAGTACGCTACGATTTATTCTACTACGTTAGTTTTTTGTTTAAATGCTTACTTAGCGGAAAATGGACAATATTTTTATTATTAACTGTATTGTTTTTTCAGATGGTGAGCGGATTAACTTAGTTTAACTAAGCTTAAGATCCCTGGTTTAAGCCCGACTGAGACCAATACATTATTTAAGCTGTGTTCATATACCCTGTGGATCTCCTCACCCCCTGGGGCTTAGTCAGCCTTTATAAAGTGGGTACCCATAAGTGGGCTGAACCATGAGGGTATGCGTGATTTCGGACGTCACCACCCTGCCAAACCGTTTACTTGGAAGTATTATAGTCTCTACTATGTACTGAGTCCAAGACTCCCGTAATGGCAAGGATTATTTTTACAGCTAATATAAATGTAATACTACCCGACTTGAAAATCATAGCATTCCCACTTTGAATAGGTGAGATTAATCAATTTCGCGAGATTAATTCCATTAAATTAGACCAAACCATATATCTTCAGTCCCGGTAAAAAAGTGATTTAGTTGAATTAACATTAAGATAATTTCGTAAAATTCACCTGGATAGAATTCCTAATCTTAAGGGGAGCGAAGTTTCTCAGTGCGTAGAGCGCTGATCTGCTGTTGTGAAGGTGCCGGGTTAAAATCCATCTGAGCCAGGCATAATATAATCTGTTAAAAGCCACTTATCTTCCCTGTGGGATCTAAAGACTTTTCTGGGATTCACCCAGCCGTTATAAACTGGGTTCTCTTAATAGAGGAAAAAACCTTGATATTAAACGTGATCACCACCATGTACAACCGTTGTCTTAGAAACAGTATTGACTCTACCATGTATCGAATCCAAGACCCTGAATGGTTCTTTTAGAACAGGTTTTTTTATTTTTTATTTTATACAATATTTTACCCTACGAACTAGAATGTCTTTCGACTTTAGAACCTACTCTTTATATTATATATCTTCCTCTTTTCTCACTTTATAAAAACTTCCTAGGTTTTAAACCCATATTCCGAATCCGTTAATTAAGTATAGTATTTATAGTTTGTTGAACAAACAAGTCATGTAAGTCGAAATGTACAAATTAGAATTCCTATGAACTAAGCAGAGACTCGAAGATCCCAATCTGATTTCCGGACATGATGCATATTGCAATATGGGCAGGTGAAATGCAGCAGACGTTGCTGGCGCGATGCCATCCATGGACGAGGAACGCCCGGACAGCCACGTAGGATAGCCGTGTCGATGCCAACTGTGCCGGCTCTCAGGAATAGCCTATACTTGTTCAGTAGGCCTACGCGCCGCACGCACGTTCCGTTTCTGCAATCGTCTCTTACGCAAGGTCTCTATGTTTTGTATCCTCAGCGTCAGTCCTTACATCTATAGCTTCCTACAATAACTGAACCATGTGTCTGAGCTCTATATACATTAGTTTTTAGGTTTTGTGCAAGAAATAAAGAAGAAAAAAAACCCAGTACCACAAAAAACCATGAAGGGTCTTGAGCTCTGTAGAGAGTAGATTGTAGAGTTTGCACTGTTTCTGAAACAACGGTTGTGCAAGGAAGTGATTTGGAAGAGATTACGCTCAACTTCCAAACTTTTTCTCCCGATTGATGGCATGCAGTTAATAAAGGCTTGGCGAGCCCCAGGAGGGTCTCCAGATCGAACAGGATCCATTCGCGGCTGTTAACAGATTAAATATTTTATCTGTTACAGCAAGACTTGAGTAGGGCCCCTTCGGCACAGCAATTCCGAGCTCTACCACGGGCTACATAATTCTCCCAAAAACAGAGATTTAATTAGTTTCTTGCTGGCTGAATTCATTACTAATTAAGATAGGTATATTCAATCAAAGACATTATAATTCGGTCTAGATTCATCTATGAACGTTTAGATTAAACAGAAAGGCTATTCTTGACTTCTTTGAGTAATAGAAATCAACAAATACCATCAAGAAGGTGAGAGAATAGATCTGTTGGTTAAGTTTAGCTTAAGGTAACCAAGAATTTTTTTTCCTTATTGAGTCAAAAATTTATTGTTCGTTGGATCAAAATGGAGTTAGAGAGAACTTTTTGCGGAAAAAACTCAACTTCAATAGTTCTACTCATGGATGTGTATATGCTGAATGAGTGTATCATATATATGGGTATTTATATGTGTATATTACATATCTATACTTGTGTAAGTATGGATATGTAATGTCTATCACTTCCTGTAATCATTGTTCTAAAACCTTATAATATGATAATTACGTAGCTAAAGACGTATCAAGGATTGTAACAGGGACAAGTATATTTTGCCCGGTAATAATCAATTACATTCAAATTATGACCCATATTGATCGATGAAAAATCCTTAAGTTTATTTAAAAAAATCTATTATAGTCTAATTCTGGAGTTTATTTCTTATTGTATATCATAGACGGGTTTCCATATTTAAATAGTTATCTGATATAAATAAGTTTTTATTTTAGTAAGCATACTTATTATCAATGTTAATTGTCCAAATGATTTGATAAAAAAAGCTGGAAATGAATTATTTATGACAAAAAGTTGATTAGTAATTTTCTCAATATTCAGAGAATTTTTTCACCACTGTTAATCCAGAAGCATGAGAATTTTATCCATTTTTCTTATTGTCAGCTCTGAGTTACACGTATTTATCATGATATCGATCTCAGTTGATGCCAACAGATGGCGTGTGTAAAGTCTCGCCCGCAGAGTGTATAATAGCTTCATTTTCTTGATTAAAATGTCTTTTGTTTAAGTAGATTATCTCGAGATGGTGCAGATAATAATCGCTAGAGTTCAATTGATGACTAACATTGATGTGTAACCAAAAAACAAAAAAATATAAATAATATGTACATTGTAATATATAATAACAAAAATTTGATTTATGAATATAAATTTTTGTTTAATTATAAAAAAAATTGTAAACGATTGCTTACAATATGTTGAACGTTTTAGTCCATAATAAACCGCAACCAGTTCCCCCAAATTTTGGAATAATCATCTCAATTAATATCATTTGAAATATCTGTGACGGAATAACCTTTTACAAAAACAATATAATTATCGAACATAAATAACTCAATACCTGTCAATATAAATCACAGAATACTGATCATAATTGGGCAATGCAGAGAAATTGGGATATGCAGCCATCAAGGAAAATGATTAAATAATCTTGAAATTGCGGTTATATGCCATGAAGAATAATTATACTAAAGACTATTCAGTCCATATGTAAAACAGTGTGTATTTTAAAATAAAAATTAATGTTAATAACAACAAAATTAAACTCATTTCATAAAAAAAAAACAAAAAAACATAAAAAGAACAGAAACACATTTTAGAAGGAGTATTTAAAAAACAACTTAATAAATACTGACCAATCTAAAGGTTGACATTAAGAGCAACAATTAATTAATAAACAAAATTATATAATCATAATTTTACCTCCTGAAAAAAATTATTTAAAATTTACTAATTGGACAAAAATTATTTCTATTATAGCTACGTCAGATATAAAATAGTTCTGTGATTATAACATATACAATAATTTTTGTATTATATTTTTGGCTATAAGCACACAAGCAAATAATTAACTAACTAGGGGAAATTTTAATTAATTTAATTTAAGCTTATGTATTAATTTATAATCAATGATGTATTGCACCACCATTTGACTAAGATATAAAGAAAACTTCCCGACGAAAAATTAAAAATATAATATTTTAATTTTGTTTATAAAAAGAAGAAAAGAGAGTAAGAAGAATTAGAAATTGTAATGTAGTTTTTAATTATGTATTTAAGACCAACAAATTGTAATGTACAGTATGTCCGATATGGATTGATAAACATGCTGTGTATCATAGCAACCTAATGTAGTTAGACAGAACTGGTGATAAATAAAGCATTTCTCTCTCAATAAACACGTCTTTAGATATTTCTAAAAAAATGAAAGTTAATTATTACCTACTAATATTTCATTATGTTTTATTTTAATTTCTAGCTCTATTTTTTCGTCTAAAAACATTTGATTGATGCAATGTTTAAAGAAATTACTGTTATAATTCAATACCTTCAAATGGAGTGGGATTGCTCAGTGGGTAGAGCGTTGTGTTGCTACGCCGAAGGTTTCGAGTTCAAATTTGGTTGCGGCAGATAAATTATTTAGTCCGTCTTCAGCCTCGAGTCTTGAGGCCAGTGGGATCTGGACACTATCCTGGGGCTCACCCATCCTCGATAGAAGTAGGTACCAATAATTGGGGGAAAGCCTGGCTGTTAAGTGTGATCACTGGCAAATTGGGGTCTTTGTACAACCGTTATCCTTGAAATAGAATTTTCTTGCTTTCTTTTCTGTTCTAATGTTTTGTAATAATAAATTTAAATAAGAACCAGCCAATAGCCGTTCAATCTGCTGACACTATTGGCCGACAAATCTCCGCTAAGCGCTGATATTTTTAGATCGCGTGATCATTCCGTTTGATGTGTAAATGTCATCATTTAAGTTTTAATCCCTTCCAGGAAGGTAGTGCATTCTCTTTGAAAGGCTGATTTGTAAGGATACAGCCATTACACAAACAGACTAGGAGATCAGCCGGGAACTATAACATTCATGGAATATTCTAGCGAAAGCAATCTAGTCTGTTCTGTGTACGTGTACATCACGGCAAGGCAGAACCCGAAACACGATAATAACATCTTCAATCGGGGAAGAGATTAAAGAAGAGAGAAAAGAAGAATGAGAATAAGTTTTAGATATTTTTATTTTGACGAGAAAAGATTTGCTCCAGCCGGGATTCGAACCCGTTTCGTCCGTCTCTTCATGACAACACTAGATATTGAGCTACCGGAGTCACCTCTCAATCGGGACAAATCAAATGTTCATAAATAGCAATATGACGTAAGTCAACAAGATCCTAAAATAATCAGTTAAACCATAAATATTTTTAAAAAATTGCTACCTACCTCTGCTAAAACTTTAAATACCTAATGTTGAACAATTAATACATTGACAGTTATATAATAAATAAATAAAATATCGTACGAAATTCAAAATCAGTAGTTGTTTCCATCAGAAAAAATGTATCAGAACTTTTTCCTAAGGATTTTTTCAATTCATTGCAAACCATTGACCTTAGAATCCTATGTATCTTGTTTGTTCGTTTAACGTCACTGTATGCTGCTTTGGCTGATCGGACAATGCTACAGTGGGAGCTCAAAATTTTGCCTATCCAGGCTTAATTAGGATAGGGATTTTTAACGAGTACCTGACAACGTAAAGGCTCGGGACCCCAGTTTAACGTCCCTTCCGAAGGACGGCGTATATAAGGATTTTTTACTCCCTTAAAAAAATCCTAGGGCCACCTGCCGGGCTACAAACCCGCGATCTTGGGCTTAGTAGTTTGTTACGCTAACCACTAGACCACAGGTGACCTTACCCTATGTGTCTAATGGCAATTGTGGGAGCAAATCTTATAACTTAATATCGGCAAGAGTATACTAACACCTGCATTTTTTATTTATTACATCTTTCTATGGATATTGCTTTTCAATTTTAATCAAAAGACCTTTTTCTTTGCACCTCCCACCCTCTTGAAAATGGATTTCTTTCCGTATATCGTCTCATTCCGTATACATTATTATATAATTCTTATTTTATTTAATGATTAAAATAATGTTAAATGATAATTGTTGACCTTGATAATAGATGTGGAAGAAATTGGTCCGGGTAGAGGTCACAATGAATTTCTCATTGTGAATTCTGATTTGATTTCGAAATCAGTCTGTGTTTCTAGCCAGTGGGGACCTACCCTCCAGCCCCATCCCCCACAGCCCTGAAGAAGACCTACAAAGTAGGTCGAAACGTTGGCTAAACAATAAAGTTTTTCTCAAATTCTACGAGAAATTTATTGTGACCTCTACCTGGACCAATTTCTTCCACAACGATTAAAATAATGATTGGCATTAGTGTTTAACGATATGAACTACATCAATAACCTTTTGTAAATATTTACTAACCCATTTAAATTTACTTTTGACCATTGCTGTTTTTCTAATACGAAAAAAAAAAGAACATGCCCAAAAATAATACCAAAAATAAATCTTTAAAACTATTGGGATTGACGAAGAGAAAGATCTAAAAATTGAAATTTCGTCAATGTACAGAAATAGAAGCCAGAGCAACGTACAGGTTGGACTCCTGCCTGCCATTTCGGATTTCGTAAGACTTGGCCATCACCTCTTCAGTGTCACCGTTAGAAAAAGTACTAGAAAAAAAGCTGTAGCCAAGAATAAATGATAACAATCCTTACGAACTTAAGCATTAGACTTGATACCGCTTACGAAAAAGTTATAAGGCCGTGCTGAAATGAATAAATTAAGATGAGAATAGCCGAAAGAAACAATATGTTTGCAATAAGGAACACTCTCTTGTAATTTCTAAATGTTTAGGGAATTTCTCGGAGAATGCTGTTCAGAACATGCAGATTTTACTATTGAATAACAAAAAGTGAATAGAAAAATTTACTTTCTAACCATTTTCAACATTGCTCCACATAGATCCAGTCAACCATTAAATATTTATTATCATAATGATTTAGCTCTACTGCCCTTTTATAATACTTAGGCCTTCAACTTTGGAGAAAAAAACCTATATCCAGTAAATATTTTTTATTATTTATTCATCAAGATACGTTTCAGCATAAATGCCATTCCCAATCTTCCGTTTGACATTGTTTCATTTTTCTATTATATGGTTAACAGTTCAACCGTAAGTCATTAATCTGTAAAATCATGTACAAATTCTACAATTATAACATTATAAATAATACACAAAAGTAAATAAATCTGTACATAAATTCTTTTATTGTCCAACAAATAACTAAAATAAAGCATAGATACCTCACTTTGGCCTTCTTCAAACGCTTACGCCTGGTGTCTCTATCCAGCTCAGAATCTCTCTATTTGATTGCTAAAAAAAATAGCACTGAAGTGTTGGTTTACTGAATTCTATATTTCGATTTACTATGTTTCGAGACCGGATATGGCAATAAATTATTTATTCTGTTAACAGTGAATTGATCCTGTTGGTTCTTCAGATCCTCCCGGGACTCAGCCATTATAAAATGGTTACTTAATTAAGGGAGGGGGCCCTAGGAGTTAAGCCTGATCACCTCCCTATCAGTTCATTACACAATCGTTGATAAGGGCACCGTTCGGTTCATACCTTGATATGAAGCCCATTACACATCTTAGATCGTTATGGTTAAGGTTTTTTTTAGAATACCATCCAAAAAAATCTTCAAATAAATGTATCCAGTTTTAGAAAGGATATAAACAGTCAAATTTTTCGCTTCTTCTGAATAAGTCAACTGGTTTTTGTTCAATTTAGCTCATAATCTTCGAAAGGGACGATCTTAGAAGTACTAATTTGAAAATGATGACTTTTTTTTTATCTTACGGGTAAAGATGCAGTATATGTTTCAAATAATATGGATCTGAAAGCCATAATCAAACAAGTCTAAATCTATAATTAATATTAATGATGAAAACTATATCCTTTCTTGGTGTACCAGGACAGCGACCTGAAATTAAATTAAATATTGTGCAGTATTCTCAACGTTCCCTTGTTGAGAAATAGTGGATCAAAAAATTTACTTTTTCCTATTATTTTACGTTCAGCAATTATCAGCATGTAACGAAGTATTTCAAGATTTTTTTGTTTTCAGATTATTCAGGGGCCGAATTCAAAAAACATTTTTATACAAGTTGAGATTTTACATTTTCAATTAAATTACTTTTACTGATAAAAACACTATCACTAACAGCTCACCTTTATAACATTTTTTTTTAATATGCGCATTTTAATACTTCCGTAAGAACCCGATCTCGCTGTCAGTAAATTCATAGTAAGTTATCGAACACTAAATCTTATACTGCTACTAAAGTAAAATCTGATCTTGAATAAAACATGAATTGACAAATTCTATGTTTATATTAATATATTACTTATATTGATATATTATTGAACAACCTTCATTTCGAAAATAAATAAATTTCTAGTATGAAAATTCGGATGCTAGTGACTAATAACATGAATCGTATTAGCAAATTGAGGTCTGATAAATAAACTATAAATATAGCAGACTTGGTCCTGTATCATTGTCGATTTCGATCCTTCAAACAGCCACCATATTTTCGGTCAAAACAGAGATTTGAAAAAAATGATAGTTATTTATTTATTTTCTATGGTTGTTAAAAAAGTGTCATTCTATGGATAAGGATGGGTCAAACTATCATTTTATTTATGGCAGTTATTGTTGGATAGATACTAAATGCAATCTACGTAAGAAATAAAAGATTCGAACCACAGGCTGTTGAACCAAATTATTTTTTAGTACGACCGAAAATAACCAGCTCTAAAGCGTGGGCATGCCCAATTTTAACTTGAATGCCGGCGAGCTGGAAATATGACAACTGCTCAGAAATAGCCGCCAGAAAACTCGAACGCTTTCCTCGCGTGTGAGTGTGTGTTCCTGAGGGGGTGAATGTTTTTGACAGTAATAGTTAGCTTCGTAATTAGTTCTCTACCAGAATGGTTAATATCACGTATTAAATTCTCAACACAAAATTCGTTTATATTTAATTTAAGTTAGAGAAGGAATAGTTAAATGGAACTTCTAATGTAAGGAAGAAATAGTTGGGGGTGCAGTCAATGAAAACACCATAATAAGTGTACTTATTAATTGTGTGCCGACGTTTCGACCTACAATGTAGGCCATCTTCAGGGCTATGAGAGAGAACCAAACAGAACAAAAATATAAAAAACGTTGCAGTAACTAGAATATAGTGACATGTAATGTAGAAAATTAAAATAGTGAATAGATATGATAATTAAAGATAAGGAGTATTAAAATAGTTACAGAACATAATAAAATTAAAGTAGTGACAGGCATAGTAATTAAAGAAAACGAATATAAAATACAGAAAATAATGAGTGAAAATGATCCTCATTTTTCTTTCCCTTTATATTATGTTTACATTTTATCCTTTCTGTGCCTTTATTTTCTGTATTTTATATTCTTTTTCTTTAATTATTATATCTGTCACTATTTTAATTTCTGTTCATCATCTGTAATTTTATTATATCTGTCACAACTTTAATTTTATTATATTCTGTAACTATTTTAATATTCGTTATCTTTAATTATCATATCTATTCACTATTTTATCATATCTAGTCACTATTTTAATTTTCTATATTACATGTCACTATAGTGTTGTTACTGCAACGCTTTTTATATTTTTGTTCTGTTTGTTTCTTTCTCATAGCCCTGGAGGTAGCCTACATTGTAGGCCGAAACGTCGGCACACAATAAATAAGTACACTTATTAAAGTGTTTTCATCGACTGCACCCCCAACTATTTCTTCCTTACATATTTAATTTAAGTTTTAATCAGACATCCGTTAATATTTTGACAAATAAATTATGAATAAATATGATAAATATCAGTGAAAAAAATATATAATAAAAACAATATACATACGGTCTTGGTTCAGAGTTTGGTAGAGACTGTACCTACTGTTTCTATGGCAATCGTTGGCTAGTAGGTTATTTAGATCACGTTCAACTACATACACTTTATAGAAGCTGAGTCAGTCCCGAGAGGGTTTCCAGATCACATGGGGTCCATCCTCGACTGTTAACAGATTAAATAATTTATCTGTCACAGCCGGATTTGAATCCCAAACCTTCTCCATTGGTAACTCAGTACTACTACTGACCCACCTCGCTTTTTACAATAAATTAAATAAGTCTGTTGGTAAGTCCTCAATTGAATGGTTGAAGAATGTTTGTTATAGAAATTGAATTGAAATTTTTATGATCGTCTTACAGGAAGAATTGAGAGTTATTCTTTCTTCAATCAGTTGTTTCATTGGATTCAAGTTTATTTCAGTCTCATTTCGATGTCCAAATACAATTTTCAACTATATTTAGGGCATGATTCCATACGTTTAAAGAATTTTATGGAAATAGTACCAAAATGAAGCTTCCCACTTGACTGGAATTTGTCATTCCTTAAAGATTGATCTAAGGGATTAGCAAAATAAAATAAGCACTTATCAAAGTTATAGTAAATATTTTTTATGTTACACCTGGAAATATTTTTAACCACATCTTGCATTGTTTTGTTTTTTCTATCATGAGCCTTTCAACAATCGCAGTTAATGAAATTCTGGTATTGAATGTAGTTCATAAAAAAAATATAGTACAGCCTATAAATTAGTAGAATTTATAACCCAGCTACAAGAATTTTGATTTCTTCGATACTAATATGCATTTTCAAACTGTTCTTAAGTATGATATGATAGTTTAATTTAATAAAATGTGAAAGACTGGTGAGATGTTCAATAATTTTTAAAAACTGTAATTATTTTTTTTAATTATGATTAGGACTTAGTTGGGACCAACAAAGCAAGATGAAAGCGTCGAAAATTGGCTTTAAAAGTTGCTTAAATTAAATTTAATAGAGTAAAAAGAAAGGGTTAATTTACTGTAAATATAATAATATTTTTACTATATTTTTAAGTACCATTAGAATATGAATACATTCAGGTCCCAATATAGAATCTTAGGAAATCTCAACCAAGGTCTTTCAAGTGATATTGAAAAACAACACGTGCAACATAAGAAACGTGTTTTTGAAATAGCATAATTTCACCTAACGACACTATTGAATTTTGGCAGAGATACAACTCCTTTAAAAAATACAACAATGGCTGAGGTGTAGTTTCACACCTTTCTGCAGTTTGCCCAATCCTCGGCGCTGGCTGAGTTCCAACCAGGTTCCCATCCCAACCTATCGCTCCAGCCTCACGTTCACAGCATGAGAAAAGTAAACGTGCTATAAGCAGGAGTGACCTCACCTAACCTAGGCACAGGAAGCATCCCGAAGTTTCAGATGGGCTTGTAAAGTTATTGGGTTTAGTAACGAATAAGTTCCTAAAGGTTAATAATGGGTTGTAAGCATCCGAGGAATTAGGTCCAGGAGTATGTGATAGGATTGCGTCAAGGATCTAGCGGATTTGTTGTTGGGCGCTAATCTTTGGACAAAGTGAGTAAACAGCTATTAAAAGTATCAGCATCAAGTGTTTATCGGATTCACAAAGTGGTTTATGATTATTATTATTTACTAACTTAACCAGAAACCGTTGAGAATATGGCAAACAACTATGGATAACACAGGAACGCTACGGCACACGACAACATAAGAAGTTTGCTGGTTCTTAGTTTGTCTAATGGTGTTCAATAATCAAATTATAATATCCTTATTACCACATATTGATTAAGAAGTATATGAATATGAATGCTTAACCTTACGTCCCGAAGCAAGTTCCTCTGTTTAGGAGTTTCGGCGTAAGAAAATATATATTATTATAAAAAAATATAACAAATCTAAATTTATATTAAAATAAAATATTGTTATTAATTATAACATTTATTCATTCTATTCTTGAAATAAAAATTCGAGTATCATATGTTATCCTCCTATTTTTCCACTTCATAGGTTATTCCTATTTTTATCCTAATAGCGCACAGCTCCCTTTTTCACATTCTCCACTCAGTGAACTCCTTTTTTATGACAAGTTCTTCTGAACTGAATTTAACAGATGTCATTTCTTTTCGCCATAAATAAATGAATCTTAATGTATTAACAAAAGAAATTCTTGTCAAATTAAACAAGATTCCAACTCTTAAACTACACTTACTTTCGCAATGCGCAATTGCTTTCGTTACTTTTTACTTTAACTTCTTCATGACATATCCTATAGACAGTTTTAAAACTTAGTTACTTGATGTGGCTTCGTTTACAACACTTCGTCCGAGGATCCTTCTTTTTTTTTGGATGAATGGTACTGCTTCGATCTATGTTTTTGAAAGATCCAACCAAAAACAAAAGAAGGAAAACAGAAAACACACACAAACGCTAACAAACGTGAAAAAGTTATAAGATTGCTATTTCCTCTCTCCTTATCAATGATGTCGGCCTTATAAGAGGAAAGTAATAATTGTTATAAAAAATTAATAATTAAATAACTTCACTGATTATCGGTTCCAGTGATGGCTGGTGATGTCTAGTGATGTGTTAATCGCCTTTATAGTATTATATAGGGAGGGCCCAGATTTATATGTAACAAAAATTGTGAAATATGTGGTAATTTTTTTTAATAATATGTAACTTTAAGGGAAGAATGTATAAAATCAAAATCAGCGAAAAATGCTTTCCTTATTATTTAAATTTTTTTAGAAGTATTTATATTTATTAAAATGGAATTATTATGGACACAACATTTTTGTTTTGTTCGAAATTGTAAAAAATAACGTACATTTTCAAATAAAAAAGACTGGCGTTGGGGGTCTTAAAATCGCATTGTTACCACTGCAGTCAATGGAGTTTACTTGAAGCTCGCTGTATGAGATGGTGAAAATTCTTCTTCATGGTTTAGCACATCCAGTTCCCTGTGGATTTTTGCCATGAGCATCATTTCTTTCCATCCTGGGTTTTTTCTCAGCACGATGCTTCTTCTAGATATTCCGTTTTCAAAAGTAGCAACGCTCTCTGATAATGGCATGGTTTGTGTTTCGAACTTTGTTATCAAGTGAATTAAGAAACACGCATTTGTGGCTATGTAAGTCAAGTTGTTTTTGAAGCTGGGTTACTCCATCACGGATTTAGCTTTTTATATTGCTGTAGACGAGTCCGAATCTAATTCTTGCATTAATATTCGGCTGCCTCTAACCAAGTCTGGAAAAAGCTCCTTGAACATGTTAACTTGAATTGGGGATTTTAATTTTTTTTTTAATTTCATAATGAAAGGTCAACATCAAAAAATTAAAGTCTGACAACTTCTGCAACTCGGTGAAATACAATTGCGAGCCATGTGAGATGTACCATATTCGGATAAAACACCTCCAAAGCAGCCCCTCGCGTTCACCACACATGGAGTAGTGTCAGCAAATAGCAGAACCATTTTGTGTAAAACACGACTTAGCCAAATAAGACCGATCGAGTCGTTGAAAAAACGTGCAATAGTGGCTTGGTTGCATTTTTCTAAAAGTTGACAATTTAAGAGAAACTATGATGCAGGTGAATCGGGACATAGTCTACCAATTACTATATTGGCAATGGAGATACATTATTGCATTACTGATTATGTGAAAGGGAATATCAGAGTGAGAGCAATTGATTGAGATTGAGCTAGAATAGGAAGGAAACCAGGGAGAAATTAGGCAAGTAAACAATTTTGATCATTTTATTGTGGGCACTTATTCTAATGTGATTCCAAGTAAATCAGGTTCTTCTGTTTTGAGGGGTCAACAGTTGCTAGTACGTCACTGAACACTAGAAAACAACGACTGTCTGGCTTACTCGCGTTTTGGATTCGCAAATTCGTGATCGTTGCGAAATATGTAAGAAAAAGGTACAATATAAGAAAATTGTGTTTATAGTGAAATATGTAAATATAAGTGAAATGAAAAAGGGATCAGATAAATCAGAATTTTTTTTTTTTTAAACTTATTTATTGTTGTTCGTTATGATATCTAACTTAAATAAAAATATTTAAACACATATGAATCCGAGACCTATTAATATGCATTTCCAGAAATACAAAGGCTACGTTCGAACTCTAGGTTCTTCTATACGGATGGACGAACCCTCACATACGAACCTCTGAAACTAGAAAGACTCTTCCCCGAGAGGACCGTACGTGCCCCTGGGACACGTGATCGTAAAGGTGAGGAAATGTTGGCCAGCGGAGAGCGGGATAGGACCCCCGGGTCAGCGGCGATTCGTGTCATCACGATCGGATAAGTCTTCGCCCCTCCGGTTCCGCCCCGTTCGCCAATGGTAAGCCTTATTTTGTGGTCCTGGAGATCGTTGTATTGTCTGCTCTTCAGGATTAGTAGGGAGGATAGAGTAACTTGTAAAATAATAAATTGATTTGATTTCCTTAGTTTGCTCCTTGAAACCCGAAGGGAAACATTGTGAATTTAGAGGAATGAAGTGAACAAACATTTTCTTATAAAATCACAAGTTTATAATGAGTTTTAGACCAAGAAACAAATCTGAATGCCTATGATCTGTCTGTCTGTAGTTAAACAAATGTATTGATTCGTTTCCTATGATGTGTCCCTTTTCAAAGGAAATGTTATTTAGTAATACACCTTTATGAAATAAAAAAATGTTTGCGTAAAATATCTACCCCCATTTTATTTTAAATATATGCTTTGACTATTAAATCAGAAGGCCTTCGAAATATCTGCAGGCTAATTTCAAACAATTATGGATATCTTGACATCCATCCAACCAAATTTCTTACTTTCTTTTTTATAATATTCCCCAATAATGTCTTAATAGGATTGTTTGGTTTGTATTCATCTACGTCCTATATATGCAGCTCCCAGAGTATTCTCGCTAAACATTTAGTTACAATAGAATAGGTGGGATCTCTCTTACTGCACCAGGTGCATTGCATGCAGGTGAGAGGAATGTGGATAGGATTTTCTGAATTTCAATTGGATGGTAGGATTGGGCGGTCAGGGATGGGTGCCTTGAAATGGAGTTATATTATATCATATTATAATACAATATAATTGTATTATAGTTCCATTTCAACTCAAAGACAATAAGAATGGCACGATTCGGCTTCCTTCAGTACAACTAACTCAAAATTCTACTAAACCTCTTATCTCGGGGCTGTAGATATGATTGGGTCATTCTAATTTAATGGAATGAATATCAACCACCTTGTTTAATTTGCAATACGATCTTTTTTTGATCGAAATAGTTTATTTATGATTTGACTTGACCAGTTATTTACCAGTCAGATATACATAAATGTATACATCTATAAATATACCAATCTATTCAAATAATTCTACCTTTCTGTGTTCGTGTATGTAAATGAAACATGTTTCTATTTTTACAGGTCAGTGGTAGCTTCCATTAAACATGTAATACTGTTTCCAACACCATGTTCTGAGTATATATAGATACACTTGCTCTTTCCTCCTGTATATTATTATGTACAATATATTTATACTACATAAAAGTAATATAAAATAATTTTATACCACAGGAACAAGGATAATTATTCTACTAGGTAAAATTAAACTTATTTTTTTTAAAGCAAAATTATTGAATTCAATACAAAAATAACAGTGCGATTTTCCTGTTACCTAATTCGAAATCGCCGCTATTCGATCAGTCTGGTTGATTATGGACGGCTGAAACTAGCGGCCAGCAGATCTGCGATTATGCCTTATATGGATTCGACAATTTAATTGATGGAAATAATATGTATTCATATCAGAATAGGTGGTCATTTAATAGTTATTACACCATCATTACAAGCCCTCTCCCTCAAAATAATAGGTTTGATCAGCTCATATTTAAATTTTCGACAAGAGATTAAACGATAATATATGATACATAAAAGAATAAGAACTGAACGTCACGAAAACATCTGCCCATCATACATTACAATAATTTTTAATTAGCTTGGTAAAATGCAATTACACAAAAAGGTTTGAATTTAATTAGTTAGATTCAGTACATGGTAGATACTGTAATGTTTATATGGTTGTGCATTTACCGCCAGAGTTTCCGCCAGTTAGGTATACCCACGACAAATATAAATAATAGCTAAAAAAAAAAAATAAATAAATATAAAGCTTTTATCATTCGTATAAAGGCATTGAATTGTTTAAATTTTATATATAAATAATTTGCAGATGTATTAATATATATTTGAAGTAGATTATATATGTAATCTATAGATCTATAATATAAATATAATTATGTTTATAATCTATAGATCTAAGAATTAGAGAAATAGATTATAAATGAAATAGATCACATAATACGCACACACACGAGTCTTTTCGTTGGGGAGGTTGCTTTGGGGTCATTTCATTCTTATAATTTGGTTATTAACGTTCACAGGTTTAAACTTCAGTTTTCATAATTTGTAATGTTTGTACAATTAATGTCCTACTTTTGACGCACCTAGAAAAGGATAAGAATTTACAACTATCCTTCAGCTAATATTACTGTCTTAACTGGGTTTAAGTAGATTCACTAGCCAAAAAATGTTGATTTACAAATATTATCAAAATCTGATCTTTTTAGGTATTTCAAATGATGACGTTAGTCCTGATAAAAAAGACAAATTAAACAAAGTATCTAAATAACGTTAAGGCCCAACTTAATTATTTTGAACTATTCTTGGTATATTTTCAAATCAGTTTGTACCACTCATATCTATTTCATAGACATCCTTTGATTCTACCTATAATTAACTAGACCAGGAAAAAGCTAATTAAAATACTGCTCTAATTCAACACGTCTAGCCCGAGTATTTCTGTTTGGAGCAAGAGGAAAACCCGTAAAGAAATCCCAGTTAACCTATATTAATAACACAACGTTTCTCTGGAACTCAGAAATATCTGTTATATGCCGGATTGCCCTGCCAAGGTGAAGAGCTAGCCCGTTTCAACGGAAATCTTCCACAGCCGTTGAGATATATCCGAAGGCACCGAGCGGTCTGGTCGCCGCTGCCAAAACAGAGGAACATCTGTTTCCTTTGTATTCTAATTCTGGCCAGGATTGTTAATGGCTAATTTACGAAAGCGGACATCTTGCCAGCTAGTTGTCTATAGAGAATAACGTCTAATTAAAAATTCCAAAGCGGTCCTTGTACAGGAAGTCCTCTGCCAGAAAGATAAGTAGCGAATGAGCAGTGGGAGGAAAGAGCATGGAGGTGGAAGAAGAGGGAGGTTGACGAGAGTTAACAAAAATCTACGATAATCAAGAGTAAGGTGTCAAAATGACGCATCATGAACACGTATATGATTAATTTGTCGTAACATTTCAGTAACAGAGTTCTGAGTTGCCCTGCCGAAGGTCCTGAGTTCAAATTCCGGTCGCTGTCAGACTTTTATTTAATCTGATCGCAGCCGGAGATGGATACTATGGGGTCTAGAACCCTCCTATGGCTCACCAAGCCTCTGTAAAGTGGGTATCCAATATAAGTGTAAATCTAGCGGTTGGGCGTGATCTATAACGAATAATCTCCCTACACAACTGTTCTCCAAGAAACAGTACAGTCTATACCACCTACTGGACCCGAGATCATCCATGGTTTGTATAGGTGCAGGTTAACCTCCAGGATCCTGAAGGATACAAACCATTTAAGAGAAAGAAATTCTTCCTGAATGGGAGTAAAGTATAGGAATAATTGTTATTTTTAAATCGTAAAAAGAATCATAGGCGAAAGGGAAGGCGCAAAAGGCGCTCGGTGTGGACTATAGGTTCCAGTCCTCGTGCTGCTTATTCAGCTTCCATAAAATGGGTAACCTTAAATGGAGTAAAAATCTGACGGCTGAGCTTTACCACCTCCCTGTACAACCTGTTTAGTAACTGTTCAGTCTGGGTTCTACCACCTACTGAACCCAGGACGCTTCAAGTAGGTTTTTTTGTTACGGTTTATTAGTAGTAATCCCCAGGGTCTAGAAGGATACAAGCCATCTAAAAGAAAAGAAATCGCTTCTGAATAGAAGAAATGTAAGGTAAAACTTGGGAATAATATATATATTTTATTTTATTTTTTTTATTTTTATTATATTTTTATTTATTTTAATTTTGAAGAGAAAAGATTATGTCTTAACCGGGTTCGAATCCCTGCCAAGACACAATCTTTTCTCTTCAAAATTAAAATAAATATTTAAAAAGATATATAAAATATATATAAATATATATAAACCATATATAAAATATATATATATATAAAATATATACCAAATATAAAAAGTATATATATATATAATTTTAATATGTTTATACATCACTAGCAGATAGTCCTGGTTTCTCCTCCTTTTCTGTTGTTCACTAAATTAATTTGATTTTTAATAATAAGTTGATTTGGATGGTTTTATTATTGGTATACCAAAACCATTATTTATTAATAATGACGTTTGTATACATTACATAATGTGAGATAGAAGTATATAATGGATTATGGTTATACCTAAATTTTCTGAAATATGAATTTTTATAAGGCCTAAAAGTTAATCATAATTTGATAAAAAATATATTAAAATAATAAACTATTTGTCACTAAAAATTATTTACATAATCACATCTTAAGTAATCATTAAAAATTAAATAATAATTAAAAACAATTAGAAATTAGAAAAAATATAAAATATTGGAAAACTTAGTTTTGGGCAAAAATAAACATTTTTTGTAATTAATCGACTTATTATTTATTTTGGTACCAACCGTGTCGTCAATACGTCAAGTTCTTTGCCGACGTTTCACTGGACATGATGCAAGCTTCCCCAAGCCTTAATCTGATTAATCTGGCTGATCAGTCTCAGATTAAGTCCAGAGGAAGATTGCAGTATGGCCAGTAAAACGTCGGCAAAGATGTCGACAAGGTAGAAACCAGAAGAAATATCTGATGAATGGATTAAAAAAAGTTCGCCAAATTAATCACCAAAAAAAGGACCTTAAATTTACTTTAGGTTTTAACCTTATTTTTAAATTTTAGATTTACATAGCTTTTAAAAGAAATAATTCTAAACAAGTAATTTTTTCCCATAACACTACACGTATCTAGAAAAATTAGATATTTTTATAAATCATATTATTCATACTTTTAAGTAAATATAACCTTGACACAATATGAAAATTATTTAAAAGGTAACAACCTAGAAAGTTCCAAAGACTCTGTCCTCGGTTGCAAAATAAATAAGACGGCCAATGACCCCAGTCATTGGAACTAAATTTAAACAGAACTAAAGTTAAGTTTAAATTTTGGAATGTTAAATAGAGAAGGAGTGAAAGGCTGAGTCTTTCATCCTGTTTCTAGTTTTATCTCGTATTCCCTAACAGCATCAACTTCAGCCCCAGTTAGCCTCTCTTCCTCTGTTCTTTCTAGCCGCCGCTCTGTCAGTTCTCATCCGCACTACTTCCCCACTCTGTTCAACCCTTTCTATTTTCTCTTCTCTTTAGTCCAGCTGAATTTCCTTCTCACTGGGTGGAAGAATCCAATTAGGAACAGTTTCAGTTTTTTTATTAATCGTTGATAAAAATATAAATTCAAATAATTTGACGCTTCCGGAGTTCTGGTATAATATCTCCTCGAATAATTAATTATAAAATTCTTTCAAAATTTTTATTTATCCAGTTTTCATTACTAATGACAAAAATTTGATTATATCACACAATAACTGAAGGTACTTCAGTGGAGCTATTTCCAACCATGCTTTTATGAGATTAAGTATGATTTTATGATAATCCCATTTGGTTTATTCCAATAATAATGGTCAATAGTTGTTACATTTACTAACATTTGAAATGTTATTTTTGAAAGTGTTATATGTCCATTATTTCATCTAAAGGTTTCCATTTGAATTACTTTAAAAATACAGGCAAACCGGAAAAATCTCATCACTTAGTGCTTTGAAAAGAATTTTTTTTTAAACCTTTTACCTTTTGTTATGAAATAATAATCATTCAAGTTATTTAAAAGAATAAATAAGTTTTGTTATCCAAATTAAGTTAAGTATCATTAAGTTAATTTAAATTAAAAAATATTACTTTTGTTCTTCAATTATTCTTTTCAATCTTGTGTGAAATTGAAGCTTTGATTTGAATTTAAAATGTTTGAATTTATTTGATTATTTTTTCATTAATTTGACTTATTATATTTTTTATCACTCTATTTAAAATTAATTCGTTGTATTAACATGTTTAAAAAAATGTTTTTCGGTTCATTCTGTTCATCTTCTATAAAATAATATGGTAAAAACAAACTTCCAAAAATCCTCTTGGTAGACGAATTAGGAAAATACCCAAATAAGAAAATTGAAGAAATGTTAATGCCTATTCTAAGTTCACAACTCACTTATAATGAAATTTATCAAATATTGAATTATGTAAATTATTTTTTTGGTTTTGGTCCTGATTATTGAACAATGAATTTACGGAGATTGCATGTATTTATCCGTATCTTTAAAATTAATCATAATTGACTGAAATTATTTGGCGAACTTAATCGCATTTTATAAATAAGTAAATTAACGTTAATAATGTACTCAATCTTAATACTTATTAATGTAACCTAACGGGGTGACCTGTGGTCTAGTGCCATAGCAATCAACACGCCAATGATCTCTGGATTCACGGCTCGGCAGATGGAATTAAATTTTTAAAAAAGTAAAACTTCCTTGTTTATGTCGTCCTTCGAGATACACGTAAAATTAGGGTTCCGAGCCTGGCGATGTCAGGCACTCGTTAAAAATCTCTCTCCCTTGGATACGTGAAAATTCATGACACCCCACTACAGCATCGTCCGATTAGAAATAGCAACATAAAATGACGCTAAACGAAACAAACAAATCTATTCCGTCAACAGAACTATTAATAGAATTAGAACAATTAGAACAACTATCAACCCTTTCATGCCCAAAGTGTTAAAATAAAATGAAAAATATTTCTCCTCTGACTTTTTTATGTTAAAAAGGCCTAAATAACCAATTTTTTTCTCACTTTTTTCTCCCTACCATTTTTTTTTAATATTCCAATAATCCGTCCAAACTGAGGTTAGAAAGACTAGCTTGCCTGTGCTGCAATCTGTGACATATTCTGGAACTATTCATGTAGAATAATGGCTACACTGAGCATTAAAACGCTAACAGAGTACATAACAGATGTGTAGGTATATGGTAGATTAGGTAGGGTTAAGTTGTCCAACCTAAACTTGTGGGTCAAGTATATCTGGCTGATAAATTTTAAATCCAAAACACCACCGAAAAGGAGGATAAATAACTAATTTATTCTTATTTATTTTTTTACCATTATTACTTTTTTTTTAGTAATATTTCTTGTTTTGAACGAGCTGTTTCCAAATCTCGCTGGTAAAAGTCGATGTCCAAAGGAGTTATATGACTGAGCGGATGTTTACGAACTTTAGAGAACCAGTTTTTGTTTCAGAAAGCAATAATACTTCTATTTTGGTTCTTGTTCTCCAGACACGTCTAGTTTTATCCAGAAGGTCCATTTTCATATACGGACCCTGTTCTTATAAAAAAAAGCTGTTTAACAAGAAGTAGTTACTAACTAGTTGGTATGATGCAGAAAACAAATATAAAATCCTATTTTGAAACGTATATAATTAATTCAGTACTTTAATTAAAACGTTCCTAATTATAGTTTTTAGTAGACTACGGATTAGAATCTACGCACAATTAATTACCCTCTAATTATTTTTATTAACATAAAACGTGTCGATAATCCTTCAAAAGTTCAAACATGTAGATTTTATGAATAATCAACCATGATTGATAAGTTATTTTTTAAAGTAAACTTTCAAAATGGGAACTTACCAATCAACACCATAATTATCATAATATGGGATATTTTTTTTCTTAATATAATAGACAAGAGTAATTTTTAGTTTTTGAGTGTCCATGTTACATTAAGAGGATTGGCTGTAGGTTTAAACTTAATATCATGGAACCAAGAAAGCACCCACTGGTCCCTCCTCGAAATAATTTGTGTGAAGAAAAGTTTTCTACAAATGTACATGTTTTTATTTATTAGAACTTTCTCCTTTTTCTCTCCCACCTCTTAAAATGTACATCGTACAGTACAAGAGATCCTATCCTAAAAATCCTACTTCAACAATCTTCAAACCTAAAGGGGCTAAGAAAAACAAAACAAAAGAAAAAACATTTTTTATAATTATTGGTCATAATCATTGGTCAATTATTGCGAGAACACTAGGATATGGGATAAGATAAGAGAAAAGATTTGTCGTCTGGTCGGCGGCCTTGGTGGCTCAAATGGTAGGGCACTGTCACGGAGAGACAAAGGTTCCGGGTTCGAATCCCGGCCGAGGGCCCCTCTTTAAAAAAAATAAAATGTTTTTACGTTTTTTTATTTAAACATATTCAGTAATAAATAATTAATTTCATTATAAGATTCATTAGTAACTTTAAATGATAGTTGAAAAAGATCTGGTGGAGGGGGGTGATCAAGTATCTTAAGGGGAGCGAAGGATTTCAGTATGTAGAGCGCATAGCCGCTGCACTGAAGGTCCGAGTTCAAAGCCTGCTATAGCAGATAAGTTATTTAATCTACTATGGATGGATTCTGCGAGAGATCTCCTGATCCTTCTGGTGCTTATCCAGCCTTAAAGTGAGCACTATAAATAGGGGGAAACCATGATTAGCGACAAACCACTTACGTTTACAACCGTTGTCCTAGAAACTGAGTAATCTCTACCATGTACTGAACCCAAATAGCTTCATGAGTTGTAGGGGTACAGGCTTAGATGTTTACTGTCCATGATCACAACTGTCTAAAATAATCAATTAATGTTTTGTTTTTTTCAACTTTATGGATTTGTTAGATATTATTTAATGTAATAATAAGCATATAATCTTAATTAATACTGGTGAGTATGAATACAGTTGTACTTTCACTAATTGACTGCGTAGGCCAATGGGAAATCAGCTGAACTCGTCAGGCAACTTTGTACTTAAGGTTACAGTAAGGTCAAACTTGATTTGAGTTCACAGATAACGATCTATGTTGACGTACGTACGCTTGGTCAAATAATAAAGTTTAAATTAAATTATTAATAATTGAAATAATCGTCATCTAAGAGCTTATATAAGAAAACTGGCAAAGTTTCAAAGATGAGATTGGCAAGTCAAAAAATCACCGTGTTCTGAGAAAAGCGTTGCTAAATTTAATGTTTCTCTTTTCGTATCTACATGTTGGATGAAACTTTATTTTAGCTACTTGGCAACAACTTTACACAGTACTTTTCCGATGTCACTGAACTTGTATCTGTTTGCCAATGCTTATAAAATTGTATTAATAACAATAGTGATTAATATATAATTTTACCTTTCATATCTATGTACATTAAGCAGGTAACTGAAAAGCATCTTTAATTAAGATTTTTAGAATCCAGTTCAGAAGAGTAATAATTAGTAACGTATTAATTTATTATTTTTTTTAATTAAATAATTATTAATTGTTAAACTAAAAACGTATGTGTAAAATACAAAATATAATATACTGTTTAAAAATGTGATCTTAATGTTATACATATATTCATTTATATATAACATAATAAGGGAAATTTAAAACAAAACATAATATTATTAAGAGATGGTAATATTAGATACTCATTTGTTATACATTCATATTCCGTGAATTTTAATTTATATTCATACATTTCCTCTGACGAATAATCATCTCTATTAACAGTTTTAAACCTCATACGCAGGTTTTTATAACAGCTTATACCTGATTCTTACAACCTTCTATTTATTCAAAAGAAACATAATCATTTTATATAATTTCCTCACTATATTTTCGGAATAATAATATAAAAGAATTAATAAACGAAAACTCCTAATAACATAAAGTACTTTTACGTTACAGAAAATTAACTCTGTGTACAAATGGTCACTTAAAAACAATAAATAAAGTTTATAATAAATAATGCTTGCAGGGATGACACGAAAAAATCATACTATAAAACTATAAAGTGTAATTTTAATACGATATCCCGTATTATAAAATATCACAGATACTTTATAAGGAAGAGAATTGAGTGAGTATATAAAAAAAAAATTGAAAAAGCCAGATGTGATAGAATGGTACGTTATTAATTTAGATTAGATTATAAATGCTTTAGTATCTTGGCACTTTATTACTTATGTATAACAATTATTCTTATGCATAACCTCCCACCATTGGCTTCCGAAAATCTTTTGATCTTTTGCCGCCGCCCCCATTCTATGCCTACCAAGGTTTATTTTCCAATTTGTATTGTAGTACTAAATTGTTCATTCTGGTTGCCGATCTTCCTCCTGGTCTCTTGTAAGCTGCATTAATTTAAGTCCTGACAGACTACTAGAAGCTCAACACTACAAGCGATTACTAAGATTTATTTACATTTAATTATTCTTAAGCTCTAGATCTAGGTATCTACCTATTATATACCTTGAAAATAACATCTTTTCCATCCTAAATGGCATTACTTAAAACTATGTGATGGGGCTATAATGGCAGTGCCAGAAGGGATTAATTACAATGGCATGGTTTGGACCAACTTATTATTATTAGATAAGATTAGCACGACCAGGGCAAAATCCTAGTATCGTAGATTTAGTAGTTCATACATTAGTCACAAATTTTCTTGGGAAGCTCTACATGAAACTTTGGGCAGTGACCATAAAGTCATAGTAATTGAAATGAAAGCTATGAATTTTTCCGGAAAAATATACTGCAAAAGAAACTATAAAAAACTTAACTTGGAAAAATATACCGACATATTAAATAATTCTAGCCTAGAAATAATTAATAGAGACTTAACCACTATCGAAGAATTGACATCTATTCTAAACCAGGCTGGAGAGTCCTCTATACCTCGATCTCATCCAAACAAAAATCAGAACTTCAATCCCAAATGCTGGTGGAACGAGGAAATAGCTAAAGCATATAAAGAAAAGAAAACAGCTATCAAAACATATTGCTCTAATATGACTATCGAAAACCACAAAAACATGAGGGCGAAAATCAACAAATGCAAATCCTTAATAAAGAAAGCAAAAAGAGACTCCTGGCAAAACTTTACAAACATTAATCCCCATGACTATGGAACAATGTGGAACAAAATCTCATGCCTGAGGGGGAGGTATATAGCGAAGGTAAACCATATTACCTCGACAACACCAACAATACGGCGGTATAGACGAATCTGACATCTTAAATCAACCATTTAACGAAAGAGAATTTGAAGCAGCTCTTGCTGGGCGCAAAGGAACAGCACCCGGCCTCGACGAAATCAATTATGAAATGATAAGTCTTGCTCCTTGGACTATCAAACTTAAGCTATTGCAGGCCTTCAATTACACGTGGCGCAGCTCCAAAGTTCCCACAGCCTGGAGAAATATCCTAATATTTCCCATTCTTAAACCTGGAAAAGATCCCGAGCTAGTAGAATCCTACAGACCTATAGCCCTTATATCATGCTTGGCTAAAGTTTTTAATAACATTGTTAAAGCAAGGCTCGAGTGGTTTTTGGAAAAAAATAAAATTCTCAACAATGAATGCTATGGTTTCAGGAAAAACAGGTCTACCACGAATTGTTTGTTGTCGCTAACAAATGAGATTGGTCGTGCTTTCCACGAGAAAAAAAATTTATTGGCTGCAGTGCTAGATATTGAAAAAGCCTGTGACAACGTCAAAATAAACACGCTCAAATCCATTTTAGTAGAAGTAGGGATACCTCAGCTCATCACAAACTGGATAATCAATTATTTATCTTACCAGACCTACATCATTCGTACAGATGAAGGGCCAGTATCCTATGATTCGTTTAATGGCCTACCTCAAGGAGATAGCCTCAGTCCCATTCTATTTAATATATATACATCTAGAATAATTAACAACACTCCTCCAAATTGCAGAATGATCCAGTACGCAGACGATTTCATACGTTACAGCATAGTTAAATCCGCCAACGAGGGAAAGCTCATCATGGAAAAAGCTCTATTAACCTCAATTAACTCTTTCAGCAACATTAACTTAAAAATCAATCCCGGGAAATCATGCTTGATCCCTTTTACCCGGAAAAGAAAAATTAACATTAATGACTTCAAAATTCATTTTGACAATTACACAATCGCCAGTAAATAAAATAAAATTTTTAGGGGTAATATTAGACTATAAACTTAATTTCCGGGACCACATCATTAACACATACAACAAATCACAAAAAAACTTAACCATCCTAAAATCTCTTGCAGGCGTGTCTTGGGGCACACATCCTTCTAATATGATTACATTATACAAATCCATAGTACGGTCAATTATCGATTGTGCTTGCATAATCTATCAAGAAACTAAATCTCCGTTAATTAACAAATTAAATACAATTCAAAATTTAGCCTTACGGATATGTATCGGAGCTTTCAAAACAACACCAACAAACGTCTTGTTAGCCGAAGCTGGCGAAATCCCTCTCCCTTTGCGTAGGAAATGGTTAACAACAAAATCCTTATTCAAAATTTACTCCAACCAGTCAAATTTCACGAGTAACAATATCCTAGAGGGAAAAATATTTATGCCAAATTTAAAAAGCTGCTGGCTGGAGTCAAAACACATACTCAAAACAATTCATATTTCCCATGGTCCTCTAGACCTTTGTACACATATCCCGAAATCCTTAATTCTTTACTACAGCCAATATAAATTGCCAAATATAAATAACAAAAACTCCATATTTACTAAAACTCCACACCCTCAGTGAAATAAATGACAGATACCACAGCCATATTAAAATTTATACTGACGCCTCCAAAACCATCAATACATGCTCAATAGCCGTCTATGATCCACAAAAATGATCAATCTGTCTTACTCCATCCCAAATAAATTCAGTATCTTCCATGCAGAACTTCTTGCTGTTTTCAAGGCTACAGAACATAGCAACTCCACTTATAAAAATAGTAAAATTGTTATCCTCACAGACTCGGCCTCCGTCTGCCAATGCTTACAAAACGTACACAGACACTCAATCACCAATTACATTCTACTAAACATTTTAAATTCAATTGCCTCTTCCAACAATAAATATTATTTCCAGTGGGTACCAGGACATGTAGGTATTAGCGGAAATGAAACTGCAGATCAAATTGCGCGAAACACTACCAAAGCAAAAAGGCTTAATATTAAAATTCCTAAAATCGATACCTTGCGCTTTTTGAGTGCTAAAATTGTGAAAGAATGGCAGGGATTATATGATTGGGAGTCCCAGAGCAAGGGGAAGGATCACTATTCAATCCTACCAAAAATTGCTTTAAAACCATGGTTCGTTTCGATTGGAATAGCTTTAAAGAGAAGTGAGGTGACTAACCTGATTAGATTAAGAACTAACCATGGTAATACCAGCAAATTTTTAAATCTGATGAAAATAAAGGCGACACCAAATTGTGAGATCTGCGGTGAGGTCGAGGATCCTCTACACGTGGTGATGTCCTGCAAGAGATTCAACAATGAGAGGAAGAAACATCGAGGGGTCGGCCCTCAGTATACCAGAAAAATTAAAGGGACAGGACAGAGAAGGACTTAGTCAGATTATAAAATTCCTTAGGAAAACAAAAATAAGACTTTAATATTTAAACCATCATAGTTTGCTGGCAAAATAGGACTTTGAAATTAAGTCTTAAAGCCATAATAAAAAAAAAAAAAAAAAAAAAAAAAAAAACTTATTATTATTTAGACCTTGATTAGGATTCCTTGGTAGGTTTCAACTACAACGATAGATTTCTTACAAGGTTAGCTATAATTAATCTTCTCATGGAATGAACGGAAACTCATCAAAGTTATTCACACATTAATGTGAATTCTAAATGAGCAGTATTTTATTTTATTTTTTCTCACAGGTTATTTATAGACGGTATATTTTCCTCCTTCCCAAGTGGGTATTCGTAGGCTTCAATATAAATATTAAATTAAATAAATAGAAGTAATAAATAAATAAAAAATGTTAAATATGGACCGCAACAATAAAACAATATTACAGGCAACCATTAACGATTATAGAGGCGGCAGCAAGTATAGCCGTCCATATTACTGGTAAACTAGTTTAAAATAATTACACTAATAGTGTTAATTGTGTTTATTGGACCGTTCAACATCAAATGGGCAAATGTATAACTTAACAAGTATACAGGGTGTCCCATTTCAAGTGGATCAAACGTTTTTAACTTTTAAACAAAACAAAATTCAGAAACTCGAACATGGAAAACTGTAAGTAAATGGAAAAAACATGGAAAAATGTATGTAATTTTTTTTTCTATCTTTCATAGTTTAAGTGGAAAACGCATTCAAAGTTGACTACTTTAGTGAGCTTCAGATAGTTCTTCTACTTGACCTATGAAAGGTAGAAAAAAATGTCACATACATTTTTTTCATGTTTTGTGTTGTTCATTTCAGAAAAATAAATTCTTCAATTCAAAATACCTTGATTATTAAGTTATTTCGATTAAAAACTCTGAAATAAAATAACTTAATGCTAAATTACTTTTCCTCGTAAAGGATGTATACTAAAGTAGTCAACTTTGAATGATTTTTCTACTTAAACGAAGAAAGATAGGAAAAAAAATTACATACATTTTTTCCATGTTTTGGATTGTACATTTCAGAAAAATAAAAATAAATGGGGGTCAAGAGGAAACTACATTTTTTTAAGGTCGACATTGACCATTTAAAGTGAAAAACCGAAAACATGTTTTTTTATCTCTTCGAACTAGACCTGAATAACTACAACTTTTGCCTGAATCGTTTTTCTGAATTTTGTTTCTTGATCCACTTGAAATGGGACACCCTGTATATTATTTATGTATTACTTTATTATAATTCAAAACATAATAAAAATAAATTATTAGGATCTTATAAAATCTATATTTTTATATATTCTTCTTCACACGGGGCTATGCTTGGCCTCTTCGACAATTTTCCTCCACTCTGTCCTATCTCCGTGTTCTCACACCAATGACCCTAAAGTCTGCTTTCACATCATCCAGCCATTACAGTCTAGGCCTGTCTGTTTCTCTAGATGGACGTCTATCAATGCTTTGGGAGCCTTTTTAATCCATCCTATGTATGAATTCTAACCATCTTAAACTTGATTTTTGATACAAGATACTTTAGCAAGTTCTTGTTATAGGTGCTAAGGTTTTTGATTATTTTTGGTACGGAAACCATTTCTTTCTTTGCTTGGGTCACATACTCTTCTAAGGATATATCTCTCTCAAGCATTGAATAATTCCTCCTGTTGCTTGGACAGAGTCCACGCCTCCTCACCGTGCATGACAACAGGACAAAGAATTATATACCCTTATTTTGAGGTTTCGGGGGATAGCTCTATTTTAGAGCAGGTTTCTGAGGGATCAATAGCATCTGTTAGGTCACAAATTCAAATATGTCTGAATTCTTATTTACAGTTTGCACAAAATTATATAAGACTTCGTTCCAGAAACATGTTCACTGTTCCAACATAGCACTCATTGGGAATCAACCTTATTTCATTTGTCTAACACAATCAAACCGTAAGGAACACTACTAACAAACTGTACCTTATGCTTTTTCCTAGAGCATGAATTAATGGTATGATGTGCCTTCTAAACATCTGTTCATCATTCCGTCATTATTTTAATTGAATTCACAATACTGGGAAGTACCACAGCAACCGATCGAGTTTTTCCATAAATTGGAGATTTGCTACCTTATAGTTCAATCATGGAGTATGATCTGACTTACACAACTTCATTGCCTATGCAATATGCAAACATAGAAAGGACTTGTAGAGCAGCATATTAAAAGTTGAGACTCAGCCTACTTTAGAAACTACACCTCATTAGAGAGAACATCTACGCAGTAGCAGAAGGAGTTGAACAAAGCTAATAAAAGAGGAACAATTGACTGTTAACACCGACTAACCCAGATGTCAATTAGCTCAAGTGGGCTATATGCTCTGTCTTCTTCCTCTCCTATGAGAGAGAGAGAGGGGGGGGGAGAGAGAGAGAGAGAGAGAGAGAGAGAGAGAGAGAGAGAGAGAGAGAGAGAGAGAGAGAGAGAGAGAGAGAGAGAGAGAGAGAGAGACAGACAGAGAGAGAGTGAGTGAGACTCTCTCTTTACCATCATTCTATCTTCTCTCTCTATCTCCTATCTCCAATATTCTACCTTCCTTATCAGAAAGGACCATAATAAATTTTGCTACAGCCATTAGTTCTCGAGCTAGTCACAATTAAGAAATAAAGGTGCAGCCTAAAAGCCTTGGATTCAGTATTAGAGAAACAGAATCCATAGTATTCATGTTCAAAAAATCACGAGTTATTCCATTAGGTTACTGAAGTTTATGAATTATATAATATATTTGTGTATAATTTGTACACACACACATAACAAATCTCTCTCCCTCTATTATATGTACAGTGGTACCTCGAGATACGAGTGCCTTAATATACGAGTTATTTGAGATACGAGCTGTCGAGCGGTCGAAGTTTCTTTTTGAAATACGAGCAACATTTGAGATACGAGCTTCCGCCTTTATTGCGCGTCTCGCGCATTATCCCAATTATTTCCCCAGTGTGCTTGTCGATGCATCTTTGCTAAGTTTTTCTATGGCTTTGCGCTTTTTGTGCATTTAAATACTTTAGCACATTTCTTTTTATAACTGAGTCCGAAGAAAGTGTGTGTAAATGTCAGTGCGCAGAAGAAGATGATGTATATTGGATTAAAGCGTGAAATCATAGAAAAAATGAGCAAGCGGTGCGAGTAGCCGACTTGACGAGGCAGTAGTGGCGTAGTACTTCAACGATATGCACTGTGCTTAAACAGGATTCGATAAAGCCAGCTAAGGGCGTTACAATAATTTCTAAGCTCCGGAGCTCACGCCATGAAAAGATGGAGAAACTGCTGATGGTTTGTGGACGGAGAAGCAGCTTAAAGACGATACCTTAACACAGGGCATCATATGCGAGAAGGCACGAGCGATTTACGTGATTTGCTGAATCAGACCCCGCGCACTTCCACGGACGAGGCATTGGAAGACTCGTTTAAAGCCAGTCAATATTTGCCATTTATAAATACATTTTTCTTATCCAAAAACACGTAACAAAAGCAATTGATGGTAGCATTTTTGGGACTGGAACGAATTAATGGCATTTCAATTAATTTGAATGGTGAAAAGTGCTTTGAGGTACGAGCAAATTGACATACGAGCAAGGTTACGGAACGAATTAAACTCGTATCTCGAGGTATCACTGTATATATATATATCCTTTAATAAAACAGGTAATAATATTTTAGAGACGACACTATTAACATATACGTGCATATAAAAACAATTTATCACTTAAATAAATAAGTTTAAAATAATCCGCAATAATAATTAAAGCATAAGCACTGACGGACTAACAGATTAATCACTAAACAACAGTATAAGAAAAACTGTTTCATGCTCCACTGCTAAAACATGTAACGTTGTTTGATGAAAAAATCATTAATTTATGGATAAAAGTACCAAATTTGGCATGAAGTTAACTAGGGATATTATATTTAATAACAGCTTATGATTTCTAGGTACTTTATTTCCTAAAAAATTACAAAAAAGAAATACATTTTTGAATAAAAGAAACATTTTCGCTCATTTTTCACTTGAAACTACTTACAACTCTACAAAGAGGAATTTAAATTCGATCTTTTTTAAATTATAATAGAGCTCATTACGTTTATTAATTCCTAAGATAATGTTAAAAAATAATCCGAAAAATGGAAAATTATTATTTTAGTTATCTAAATGGACCATAATGTCCTTTATAATCAGTACCTTCCAATGGTGATCAATTTCCGACTCATTAGTCATTATCGAATTGGATTTTGTTGTTTAAAGTGATTTTAAAAACTTCTATTCTGGAAATACAACTCGTGGAGTTCTCTGATATGGATTACATATTTTCAAATTTGTCTTAAAAAACTGTGTATTCGTTTCATAATGCTCAACCATAAGAGGAAGTATTAAAAATGAGTGAACTTTTTGAATTTTTTATTGAGTAAATTTTTTTTGGAAACACCTTGGGTCTTCTAAGAAAACTTTATTAGTATGCCCTAAGGCACCATAAAGCCAAATTTAGTTCTTTTATCTTTCGCTAAGTAACGGTATGGGTAAATTACTATAAAAGCCACCTTACTTAAAATGCCTTGAAATACTTCCTGAAAATCTTGCTTCAAATCCTTTTCCTTCACAGTATTTTATTATTAAAAGGCCATTAAAAACTTTTTCATTGTAATATATTATATAAAGAAATTATGGGTTAAAACCCCTATAAATTTTTAAATTAAAAAATTCAGATAATGCTAAATCTGTTTAATAAATGTTAAATTAAATTTGTAGTTCACGTGTCTTTTATAAAAAAATCAAAATATACAATGACTCCTTTTACAAAAAAAAAATTATATCTGAAATACACAAAAGGAGAATTTCAATTTTTTTCTATTATTCTTTAATTATTCATTATTCAATTATTTCTATTATATTGTAAATTTTCATTCAGGGTATTCAATTGAAATAATTATTTTTTTTTTGTTTTAAATTCTATATTGATATTGATGTATATATTAAATACATAAGATATTTTAGGCATGAATGGTACAGGTATTTAGGAAAAAAAGATACATTTAATTGAATGTCTTAAATGCTTATATTACTCGACAATAGATAATTATAAATTATATCAACTCTTAATGTCATCAGAAGAATAAGCAATGTGTTTTGGTTTATTTTTGTTAAGATAACCCGAGAAGTGCTTTAAAAATACTTCAGTTATCAACAATTGTTTTGTTTTCTTATTTTATCTATTTCACATGAGGTAATGAAAAATTAAATGTAGGTTATCTTTGTTCATTGAAGAGTGACTAAGTTTAGATCGCGTTCGAGAGCTTAGGTGCCATCATGTCTAGAGTAAATAAATAATACTCTAAGTATTAAACAATATACATGACCATAATAATTATTTATTTTGATCTTCTTGTTTTAAATAATTTTATTTTTAATTAATTATTTATGAAAATTATGCTGGCAAATTTAAGAATGGTAAATTGAAAATTAAATCAGTCACTCTGAATTACTGTTTAGTTATTTTTCAGTATTTTAGAGAATTAAGAATTTTAATTACATTCTAATAATTAAATTTTTATATTACATGATATTCTTTTAATATTTCACTATTGAGTTGTTTGCGACTTACTGTGGTCAAAATATCGATTTTGTTAACTTTTTTTTTAGCAAAAATTAAAACACCAAACAAGTGGTAAGTTTATTTTTTTAAAATAAATAATGGTTGCAAATGAGATAATAACCTGATTACATTCAAAAGATTTTAATTAATAACTATGTGAGTAATCATGGTCACGGTTCCCTTATCAATTCTAAAATAATTCTCTAAATAGATATAATCTGTCTCAAATCAATTCAAAATGACTTTATGGCACTCAAGTTATTGTAATCAACACTCCAATTGACTTATTTGTCATCAACTGTCATTTGTTACGGTTTATATGGTTTAAAAATTTGTTTTAGTAAAAATTTGCCATAACTACCGTATGTCTGGCTAGGATTTCTAAAAACCCTAAACTAACTTGCAGCATTTAAGAACTCACCTTATTTGACTGTACTTATGTAGCCATATCCATTAAAAGGTTTCTAAAATAATGAAAATAGAAAAAATTTATATTAAAAATAAACTATAGCAATAAAAAATACTTAAACCAAGAAATTTCTTTTTTAAAGATCATTTGGTAACCTTTTATTACTAATTTTTGCAAAGTCGAATAGCACCAGGAAGGATTAAGAAAAAATAACAGTTTCTCTAACAAGAAAAAATAACAGATTTGAAAATGCTTTGTTATATTAACTTATTACAATCATAGTAATAGTAATAATATACAATCATAATAATAACATTCATGATATATATTTTTTTAATTAAAAAACTTCAGAAAAACTAATATCCCGAAATATAACGAAATTTTTTTTACTTTTAATGTAAAAAAAAAAATTTCCATTTCAGTTTCAGTCTTAAAATAAGGGGTTTTCTCTTATTTTTCTTTATTGTTCCTGAATACTTGTAAGCTTAATCAATTATTTTAATATGGAGGTTTCTGGCTACAAAAGTTTTTTTTATATAGTAATTCAACTCCTACTATTCTTAGGGGACACTGTCCCAAAATAAATATTTGTTTTCAATTTGATTGTACTCTATTCCAATACTGAACTATTATTTAACCTTTGTAGTTTTCATATTCATTCCATAGTTCGATGGTTAATTTAAAAAGACCTAAGACTCAACCAACACAGAAACAAATCGTAATCGGCTAGGTACAGTAGTTTTTATAGTTCTTCACGAAAAAAAAAATTAACCGAACAGGTGGTTAGAAAATAAATAAATGGTTGGTAGAAGCAGACTATTAACAACTGGAGCCATAGAGCGACTACTGGAAGAACAGCCTCCGGTGAGCACACGGTAGCAGGGACCAGTAATTGCAACGGCGGCGAGATCAAACGGAAGCGGCGGATATCAAAGCCGATCCCGCTGGAGATTATTTCAGCTCTAGCTTAGTACCTTAGTGCCTCTCCATCTCACACGTACCTCCTAATATATATATATATATATATATATATATATATATATATATATATATATATATGTGTGTGTGTATTGTGTTTGTATGTGTCTTCTCTATGTTGTTTGACATTATCAAATCTGAGTCCATAACGAACAGAAATCACAGAATCTTTTAATTATAGAATTGTACCATTGGTAGAATCCCAAACTGATTTTTTTCCTTCTTTAATTTTAACTTTTATAATGATTAATTAAAGTAACCAGTAATTGTAAATGAGGAATTAAATTAATATTCTGCCAACTAACATTGTTTCCTATCAAGAGATGATTGATTATTCTTAGTATGAAACTTATTAGAATAAATTCCTATAAATTAAAGGCTTGAAGAAAGATTTACGACAGAAAAAGGAGAGGTGCAGCACAGTGTGTAGGGTCATGAACTACTTCTATGCTGAAGGTTCCTGTGGAAGACAAATTATTTTATCTTTTAACGACCATAAAGGGCCCCTGTGCGACCTATAGAGAATCCTGAGGTTTAGCCAGCCTTAATTCGAGGAAAGCCTAGCGTTTGATTACCATCACGCTTAAATCACTTTCCTGAGTAAACATTGGATCAGAAACTTTAGTCTCAAGATATTAGCTAAGGCAGGTTAGGCTAATTTTAAAAATAGTTCAGTGGTGATGATATCCTTCAGTTAAATTGTTAAAAATGGAAGGGGAGTTTCCCAGTTTCAGTTTTTATGTATGAAACGTTTATTTGCTTCATATAAATAAACTGCTTTCGTTTTAACTTGAACGAAATGATTGAAGTAGATGGCGTATTATCACTACCCTGCAGCTGATAGGAAATAGTTAGGCTTGCGAGAATTCACCGAGGTATTCTTCAAGTGAAAGTCCTATGCCAAAGATCTTGTCGTGTCGCACTATATCCTGATGTTCTATTGAGGGGCACTGTCTTCTGGGGGGTGATTGCTTCCACGCTCTTTAGGCAATTTTAATTAGCCTCTAATAATAAATATGCACTGGCAATAATAAAATAGTCAGCTTCCATTATTGAGCTCACACGCTTTCAAGGAAAAGTTATTATTCTATAACTGCTGCCTACTTTTCGACAAGTAACTCAGACGGCAATAACAGGCACGATAACATTAAATCCTCAATCCCTAAAATTATTAGCCAGTAGAATCACTGAATCAGCAGACCCGTTTGCCAGAGCCTTAAGATGTTGCCAGTAGGGAGTACACTGTTTTCTAATTGCGGGGCCATTAGAGGGAGCCATAGCTATACTATAGACGCGAGACCAGTCCTCGACGAACAGGTTGCCCAGAGGCCTCTGATATATTTCAGCTGAAGGAGGCACTAGTTGTGAGCTCGCCTAGCGGTACCTTCCCTTATCCGGTGCCAGGGGATGAAGAACTGTATAAGTGCTAAGTGAGCGTGATCTATGGCGGCCAGTTTTTGTATAAAGCCTCGCTATGGAGCTAGGGCGACTAATAAACCTGTGTAGAGAAACAGCTCTCGTCACGATTTTATTCAATAACTTATGTTATAATGATCAATGGGAAGTTTAAACTACAAGATCCATTTCGGAACACATAAAATAGTTCGTCTAATTAGTGGATGGGCAACTTGGTGAAGGAAGAAAAAAAACTAGGGAATCGCGCGCCCCTTATTATCTCGTATGAATAATCTAGAAAGAAAGGCTTATCAGAGCCTAATCATCAGCAAAACCAAGCACATGGTTTTTCCTCTTCTCATTTGCATCTGTACGTCAAATACAAACGATTGACTGTCAGCAGATTAGCGAAATGTAAAGCAGTACAAAATGACAAGAGGCGAATTAAGACCAATAGTATCCAGCGGTACATCTCCCTATTTGGACTCATTTTGCCAAAACTTGTAAGTCGCCCTGTCTAACGCTCAATGCAAAATTTGGCCAGGTATCACTGTCTTGATGCAAAGTCAGAATACTTTCAGTAGGATGTATATATCCTATCTATTGCCTTATCAGGTAGAGAGCTTCTTTCTTATGTTGGAATGATACGAATCTTTAAAATCAAAATTAAAATCATCCTCATACAAGACTGAAAAGACAAGAAATTGCTCGACGCTTTTGCCTACTACATTTACTGGACAAACGCTCTAAGCTCCCAATTAATTACAAAAAAATCATTAAAATGACAGTTATCAGACCTATTTGGACATACGGAGTTGAGCTTTGGGGCTCTACTAAACCATCCTACAATCCAAAATCCTCAATGCTCCTTATTATGTCTCAAACAAGCTCATCCCTCCATGATCTTAATATCCCATATGTTGCTGCTTTGGCCCATACTAGATACCTATCCTTCCATGACAAGCTCTATACACATTTTAATCCGCTAGTCTCTCAAATTGCTTCCCATACTATTCCTGATAACCCTCCGAGGCGTCTGAAAAGAAGATGGCCTCGAGACCTTCTACTATAGAACATTATTGGAGTGCTACCGATGGTTTCTCCACAAGTGTTGTTTTTTTTTCATGTCATTTGTTCATATTAGCAGATTTACTTGTTGTAATATTTTTACAGTCGTAATTATCAATAAATTAATCTTTAAAAAAATTAAAATTATGGTTTAAATAAAGAAATCTCTCACTTCTTCTACATTTAAAGCCAATGAATGATAAGATGAAAAGAAATTATATACAAAACTTCTTCACCAGAATTTCTGATGAACATAAGATCATGAAGTAGTGTTATCCGGGTGGATTTTCCATTGCCTAGCAGTTGCTTTAGTGTCAAACCCTGTTACGCGCAAGGTATGCAAGACCGCATGACAAACTAACTTTTGTTTAAAAAATTATTAACGTTATCATTTTTTTATATAAGCTAAAGTTATAGATCCTATAACTGTTTAAAAAAATTTGTCTAAGCAGATCAGTATAACGCAGCTACTATCTCTGGTTATTATGTTTCTTATTGATAAGAAACAGTGAAGTATTGAGAAATATACCTGTTGAGTAAGTTTGATGGTTGATGGTTGATGAGAAGGCAGTTCCTATTCTTAGTAAATACGAAACCTCTTTTTTCTACAGACCCAAGCCATAATTCTGCAACCTTAAAAATTCCAAGACCTTTGTTTTCTTAGTCAAATAATAATTCGAAGAAAACAAAATTAGTAGTGCCGCCAAAATTCAAAAGATAATTAACTAACGGTATTTTTCATTAGCTATTATTATATAAATATGTTTGAGACATTTTTTACCTAATGTCAACATGAATTATCATGAAAACTGTACAGTCCCTGGTCATATTAATGTGACCATCAAGAAAGATTATTTTCTTTTTGTTTTTTCCTATTTTTTTTTATATACTTTCGCGTGTCTTAATAAATTGCTGTTCTAAGTAATGGCAACACTGTTATAAGTTTTTTAAAGCTTTTTTTTTTAGTAATGGCAGCATTGGTTTTAGTACAGCCATTTTGTTTTACGAGTGACGGCGTGCATAATAAGTGTTATAAATGCTGAGTGTAATAAATGTTTGAATTTTTTGTGGATTTATTGTTTCTTTTTCATTAAATACAAGTCGGATTCGGTAAGTTTATTATTGATTTATTATTTGTATCATATATTTTAACCATTTTGATAGTTTTTTTTTTCATCAATATGTAAAATAAGGTGTAAATAGGGTGACACCACAAAATATTGAAAAAAAATGAAGATTTATTTTTGAAACTATTTCTTTCAATTTCATCTTATTATCAGTTAACTAACTTACCCATAAAACTAATATTTAAACTCTATTTACATCTTTACGCATACAAAAAAATAATGCAAACATGTAACTAGAACGAATCTGTCCAGTGGTCACATTAATATGGCCAGGGACTGTATGTACCAAAGAATGGTAAAATTGATAATAGCCATAAGGATAAGAAGATTAAAATTTTTCGGAAACTTGAAAATAATGTACGAAAACAGATTGGAACAAGGAGATATGCAACGAAGTGATGAGGCTAAGAACTATAACAAGACTTGATTTTACAGAAAAATTAATTAGAACAGAAAATACAATATTGAACTAGTAAATAAGAAATACCTAATAAATAATAATCAGTATGAAAGAGATGAGAGAGTAGATAAAGAGAATATGGGCTTATAGGAAAGCTACGAAATCATTCTTCTATGGTCATTATCGCGAAATATGTATTCGTATATAAGTTGAAAAAGTCTGTATTTTTAATATAGTGGACAAATTAACTGTTGATAAAATCTCCTTATTAATTCTGATTAATCAAAATTTAATTGGTCATGAATATAAAAATAACTACTAGATTTAAAAAATACCTAACAGTTACCTTTCTTACAAATTATAGATGAAATAAACGTTTAAATATCTTGCCATAAAATATTTTCAGATTACGAAATAACAAAAGTCTATTATTAGCCCTAAGCCAGAAAAAGATTCACCGTTTTTACATATTCATGAGTAGACAAATGCTACAATGACAAATATTAGAGTGTTATGGAATGACTCATTTGTTGTCTAGTGTTGACTATTTGTTTATTGCCTCTAAAGCATGTGGCATTGACAATTGTTGTCCACGTGTTGGATCTATATTATTTATCCTAAATGAAGACGAGAAATGAAATTGATAATTAGAAAATTGATGCTCTATCAAAACATATAATTAACTGCTATATTAAAATAGTTTCATATGTGCTAGATTCGCTGGTACCCTGCTGGCTCTCAATTGAAACCTATAGCTTGATACCATTTGTAAACAAAAATTTATAAGACAAGGTGTACCAAACTAGAATTTTACCAAATGCTCCCAAATATGTACATATGAAAAAATGTAATGGCAAACTATATATATTTATTTATAGTATATATAGTATAGATTTAGAGTATTCTAAGCACTTCTAAATACAATACCAAATTGAAAATAAATCTTTTTTTCCGTGATAAAAAAAAAAGATCTGAAATAGATCTTCTAAACCTTGAAACCAAATGAGGATAGTTACAAACAATCATATGTATAGAGGGAAAGGAAAAAAAAAGATATATATTCTTTTTAATTTGTCCTTCAGGAAATAAAAATATCTTATTCACTTCTTTTCAGTCCTTTCACATACAGCTTTCTATATGCACAGTGCTCATTTATTTATTGTATATATATAATTTTGAACTAATAAAGTAATTGGATATATGTTTATTTTAAGTATTTTTAAATCGATATTTAAAAATAAATCTTCGAATAAATTGCAATTATTTGCTCTGATGTTAAAAATATGGAAAAAAAAATTGGATTACGCATTTATCTATATAGGAATGTACTTTCTGAGTACGGTTTTAACCAATGGAAAAATTATAAAACATGGTATTAATTTATTTTCTTTTATTTATGCTTATTTATTTAAATACAATACCTGGTCAAATATAAATACAAATAATGACAAAAAAAAGAGAACTTATTTTATGTTGCTGTTTTCGTTTATCGCTGTTTATTGTACTGAAAAAATATAATAATGAAGTCGTCATGACAACCATTTAAGACACTAACCTATGTACTCATGCATTCGTACCTATTTTATTACATGATAATTATCAATGAACAACAATAAAGTATAGATTGAACATTTGAGTTCATATATACTTGCCAGTCAAAATTTGGATATAAATTAATATAGCATCAATGCTTTATCGACCTGTTCAGTTGAAAAGGGTAAATTAGATATTATTCATGTTATACACATATATACATTATACATGATTATTACGAAAATTTCCCCACGGTTATGCATAGCCTAAATTAACTGCTTAAACTTCCCAAAAAAAATATAATTTCTGTTAACTAAGTGATTTTTAAAATATTTATTTATTTTTTTACTGTCGGTGATTAGTTTCCGAACAATATCATTGCAAGAGTAATAAATAGAAAATATTAAGCAGACAGTTTCATTTCGTTGCCCAACTTGAGCCCTCAATTTAGGTAACTTGATGGTTTGAGCCTAAGAGCGTGGGACACAAAATTGTCGAGGAATTTTCCAACTCATTTGTCAAAGCTTATCAGTAACCTGTCATCAAAGCTAAGGCGTTTGACATATCTTTTGAGCCAGAGAGAAAATACACTTATCAGCAGTTAGCTTATAGGGATATGAACTGTGTGCTGAGCTTTTACACCTTATCAATGTTTGACAAATAAATTATTCAAATATTACATTAATGGATTAGTATGAAAAGAAGTCCATGAAGTGCAAAGTTTGTATTTAGGAGTACTTGCAATGGTCTCATTAAGCATTGTATTGGACTGTTGTTCTTTTCTTCGATTTTGCATTAGAAAGCAAGCCTTTGTTGCTTGGTTCTGTGTAACAGTGATTTGGCAACTAGTAGGTTTCAAAAAGTGTTATGTATTAGTTTATTTCAATTCAGTAAAATTTAAAAGTCCTGTTAAACGGAGCAACAGAATAAATAGTCTAAGAATTGTGTATAATAAAAGGTGAACAACATACTATAACGTTCGTCTATAAGCTCATGATCAGCTTAAATTTCAGAGTTACACTCTCTTGCCAAAGGGATCGAAACGTATTAAGCACATTAAGCACATATATAAGTTATAACAGTACTTAGATGTGGCCACCATAATCCTGAATTGAACATTATTGTAATATGGCATGACAGAGAAGATCAGAACCGAATACTTTAGGAGCTTACTACTTTCGTTATATTTAATCCAACATGGAATCATCATTCAGATAATAAATTCATCACCAATAAAAGTTGTCTAGTTCAAAAAATATAATTTATTGTTATTACCTAATCCATTTAACAGATTTTTTAAATTATTTCATTTTTCGTTTTACGAATAGATTACTTAGAAGTTATTTCATCTATCTTCAATACTTACTAGATAAATATAAACTATTGCTAATCAAATACAAAATACTAATACGCATGACTATTAAAACTTATTTGTATTTAGGGAGCAGAACTTTGGGGCTCCACAAAGCCATCCAAAGTCCTACGTAAAACCCTCAATGGTATGTCCTTATTGTGAATAAAATTATACATAATGAACTCAATGTCCCATTTGTTGCTGAATGGCCTGAACCTGATTTCAATCCCCCTCTCAAACTCACTAGTTTCAAACTTTAAACTTCCATTTCAATTTCCGATAAACCTCCGAGAGGTTTGAAAAGAAGAAGACCTAAGTTGAGTTTGTTATTTGAGTACTGCTAGCGGGTATTTTCTCTACTTGCCTGTACAAAAAAATATTGTTCTGTTTGTTTCTCTCTCATAGACCTGAAAATGGCATACAAGGTAGGTCGAAACGTCGGCACACATTAAATATAAGTCTTGTAATTATTTAGTGCTGGTTTTTTTACTTCAGCCCCCAACTATCTCCATTCTCCGCTGTATCATCCAATCAACTATTTTCCTGTCATAAAAGAAAAAATACTATAAGCTGAAGGTCTGAAGACGTAGATGCAGGACGTATTAGCACACTTGCTATAGGGTGGTGTGTTTAATGGGTTTCGATTTTAGAAAACTGTTCGATTATAAATGAACTCTTCAGCTAAATTCTTATAATTGTAAAAAAAAAATTAAGTTGTATACATACATGATATGAAATGCATTCCTGAATCTTAGTGTGTTGTTTTGAACGCTTTAGTTCTGAACTGGTTTATACAAATTGAAAAAAAAGATCAAATCCGAATAACAGTTCTTGATAATAATGTGTGTTTTTGTGAAGCATTTATATATTTATATAATATAATTGTTTAGATATATTTATATAATATAATTGTTTAGATATATAATAACTACTTCTCTATGACATAAATAATTCTAATCATAAAACATCTTTAAATGACAACTAGCGGTTGTAAACTTTAAATAAACAAGTATAATTATCGATTCAATAACCGACTCTTTACAATCGCTGGACGTACAATATCTTTTCGTTTTGAGTTATTGTGGTATTATTACAGCAATAATTTATTGGACAAGGAAGCGGGACTGTAAACAGGCGAGGAATATTTTAGTATCGAAAGGACAAGATTCGCTTTACTGTTAGCAGCTCTCTTGTACGCCAGTGTCCTTCCTTTATTTTTCTCTGTTTTCCTTTCCTTTTTTTTTTCTGTTATTTTTTCTTCTTTTTTTTTATAATTCTTCTTTGGCCGAGAGTTGTTTACTATAAGATAGGAAGGACTAGGCCAGACTGAATCTGCATTTGGTGATTCAACTTCGATCGAAGGGATAAGCCTGTCCAGATTTAATAGTTATTTTTCTTGCTCCAAGGTCTTCTACTAGATGTACATGGCTCGGGGGAAAAAAACAAAAATCTCTCGTACGCCCATCCTATCCTGTGTATTAGTTTTAAAAATTAATTTAAAGCATTTAAAAACATTACACACATGTACATACATATTTTGATTACCATTCTTCAAGTCTTCTCTGACTGAAGTAATGTAAAGTAGTTGATAAACCATTGTTGTAGAAAAATTCTATATTTATTTTAGGATTATAAAATATTATATTACAGTATATTATGGGATTATCAAATTTTAATAAAAAGGAACATTATAACCAACGCATCTTTATTTATAAAAAAATGTGTTAGGTACATTTTCTGTAATTGTTCTAGCTTCGTCACCTCAACGCACAGATAAATCTAGTTCATTTCACAGAAATTCGTTCACGATGAAGCCCATACTTTAGGCTAACATTATATTATATAGATATTTACTATATTATTATTATTATACTATCATATAGAACATTTGACTATACAATTATCAACGGTATAGCTCTTTTTAAATGATGAGATAAAATTTTCTTTTTGCTATACCTTTCTTACAATATTTCAACCAAATAAATTCTTTCTTACTTACCAAATAAATTAAAATTTCAGTAGTTCTAAGAAATATTAATTAAGGGAGCGGAGTGGCTCAGTGGTAGAGCACTGAGTTGCCATGCCGGAAATGCTGGTTCAAATCCCGTTACAAGGCAGTACTTTTATTTAGTCTGTTTGCAGCCGGAGATGGATCATATGGGATCTAGTATTCTTCTGGGGTTCACCCAACCTCTATAAAATATTATAAAAACAGGGTACCCAAAATAAGGGGGGGAAATCTGGCGGTTGAGCGTGACCTAGGACAAGTCACCTCATTGCAGAACCGTTGTCCATGAACAGTACAGTCTCTACATTGTACTGAACCCCAGACCCTTCACGGGTTGTAGTGGTACAGGCAATAATTAATTACTTAAACCAACTTTTTTTTTTAAGTAACCTTTAAAAGGGGCCATCACAATATAAATGTAGATATAAGGATTATATAATTAGTAAGAATTCTACAAAAATAGTTAAGTTGAATTTTAAAATTTTATAAAAACTATTTTCATAGCTGATGGATTTCTCAAAAATTGAGAAATTAGAACAGATTAAGGAAAGCTTTCAGTTGGAAAAGTACTGGCGAGGTGATTAGAAAACGAAACAAAGAAAAGAAAAAAGAAGAGATAATGATTTCTGATGAGCAGCAACAATCGGAATAAGACAAATCGTTTACCTCAGCCTTGGGATAAATCTAATATCTGAGGTGGCTCTCATCCGATAATGGGGAATTAGGGAAAATGGGAAACGGGAAAAGAGAGATAGGATTTGATGAGGGAAAAGCGGACAAAGAGAATGACTCAGTCCTTTGTGAGCCCTATCTAGCAATAATAGCGGCCATAACCCCATCGCCGGCAGTAAAACTTATCTAAAAAGAAATTGGAATAAGTAGGAGCCTCGGGGGCTGAATACAAATCAAGTCCGTTTAGCGAGGACTTAGCATATTGACCTCGCCGGCTTCATCTCTGCCCTGGCCTCTTGTTTGAATTAGAATGAGTCTGTCGAGTCGTTATCTCCTTACCTGCGCTCACGTAGCAAAGCGTATTCCCACTCCCGTCCTAGCCGTGTCTGCTACTTAGCAATTCATAAGTAAAGTCCAAGAATCGCTATTTGATTGTATGTCAGAGTGAAGTCAACATTATTATTATTTTGACAGTACGGTCCTGCAAGAACCCGGGCCTCCACCACCACAGTCAACCAATCTCTTCGATCTTGCGCTATTTTCCTCCAATCTTATACTCCCAGCAGCTGCACGTCCTCCTCCATATCGTCCAACCATCTGATTCAAGGGCGCCCTCTGGCGTTTGCCGTCTGGTTTCGAATAGAGCATTCTCTATGGTGTCTTGGGTTCTGCCTTTCTTTATCAACACCACCATGTCAGGCTCCCCATACAGCTCTATCAGCTCCTCATTTTCGGTCTCTCCGAAGTCAATATTATTTAAGAATAAATAACCGATTAATAAAAAAGTCGTGCGAGTCGTAATGTCGCTGCAGCTGGAGAATTCCTCACCAATAGATGTTTTTTCAACGAAAATTTCTCATGAAGAATGTGGGCAAAACATGAAGAGACAAAACATGTTCCGATGTCGGAACATCATTGGCAGGCCGATCCTAAATGCTAAGGCAGCCAACGAGGTAATTGAGATAGCTTTGACACCTCCAGCGGAAGAAATCTAATAGAATTGCCAGGGAGACCTACCGAGCCAGAGAAAGAGGAGGACCAAAGAAGATGAGGAAAAATAAGTGAGGAAGGATTTTGAGAAGAGGGGACTCTAGTGAAACAGATTAGCACAGTTTGTGGAAGTCCGGCAGAGCTGAAGATGGCTGTACAGAATTCGTCTTCACTCCGCACAGGCGGTTAATGAGGGCAGAATATGATGATGATGATATTTGTTAATTGTTGATAGACTGATAATGTTAAATGTACTCTCTCTGTTCTATATTTATGTCAACTATCTTGATAATGTCTAAATTTTAAGTTATTGTTATTTAAAGCTTTGATTTAGAAGCATTTAAAATCCTTATCACGTTACAACAAACATTCAAATCTTTTTGCCTTAGGTCAGATTTTTGCTTTAGTTTTATAAAATTCCATATTACAAAATTTTTCTTATTGGTACATCTCTTTTCTTTATTTTTTTTAATATTCCCGGCAATTAAATTTTTCGGGCAGATTTTCTCAAGTTACCTTGAATCATTTATTGAAAAAATGCATTGTGATAATAGAGGCAGTTGTATTAATATGGACAGGTGATAAGTGCAGGCCGAAAATATGCATTCTGATAACAACTGCTTCATTCCAAGGTCTGATCTACAATACAAATATTAGGCATAGATAACAATATCATGGCCTCTTTGATCAAAGATTTTTTTACCTTGACCATTCAAGGTACAACTAAATCGAACGAGAAATAAATAATTTTAACTATTTAAGTCGAATACAGAGAGGATCAGAATAGGCAAAAGTAGACGAAAATTTGGAACTATGCTAATTATTAGCCATCTACGGTGTTATGGGTCCCCAACTCATGCATTGAAATTGCTGTTTTTACTGTATTCAGCATACATACATTTATATATTCAGCTTGTGGCTCTTAAGACAGGAAATAAAACAGCAACAAGAAGCAAAATGCATAAATAGTCAGATATATGTCAATGTTTTATGCTATGAAATAAAATAATAATAAATTTAAATTGTTTATCATGGCCACCATTATGGCCAATTACTTTATCATTACATAATTCATTGATTTACTAAAAATCAAGTAAATAAGATTTTATTAGTTTAATAAAAAGCACATAAATACAAACGTATGATCTTAAACCGTCATTGGTCATAACTAATGTATATAGTATAATATTTGTTACTTAAAATATAATAAAATTATGTTGATAATAGATTCCTACAGAGTCATCATTATTCTCATTAATTTTAAATTGTAATTGTAGTTTTTGCATTAAAAAAAAAATTAAATAAAAACAGACTTTCTTTATATCATTTTTAGATCTCTAGATTAACCTGTATTTAGCAAACTTGGAGTGTCAAAAAGAAAGAATAATATTTCATTAATGAAAATATGCATTCCAGTATTTAGAATAAATTTTTCATTGTTGAATACTATGAAGATAAATATTTATATAAATGCGATTCAATCCATTTCTGTAGCTCTATCTAATTGTTTTAAATAAATCTGTTACTATAATTATTCTTATTCCAGAAAAATATAAACTATATATACAAATATAATTATATAAAAAATGTAAATGTATATACATATAAATGTATGTGTATTAAAAAACATTCTTCTGTAAATGTTGCTCATTACTTATTTCTAATTTACACTGTTTCATAACAAACAACTTTACGACAAATTCGTAAAGTAAAATTGTAATTTAAATATTCTCATCTTTGCATTGGAAATTACCCATTGCATTTATTTAAAAACCTCTTAAAGGTTTATGAGTTATTGTTGAGTAGCTAAAAATAAACTCATTAAATAAATTTAATAGCTGTTCGTTCAGCTAACTATAGACCATTCTTGTTTTTAACTAGTGTGAAAAATAGTTCTAAACAGATGAGAAATACCTATAAAACAAATCGATTTCTATAAAACAATTTTTAGGTATCATATAAAAAAAACTTAATTTCGTTATCCTAATAATATTTAATTTAAAAAAAACAACTGGAAATAATAGAACCAGAACAAGCAATTATCGTTTAATCCGAATCGTCAATGAGAGGATTGTAATAAACACAGAATTAATAATGATTATGAGTTCATTTTGATTGAGATAAAGTTATAGAGTGACTCATAAGCTAATGAATTCATAACCTACCTCACACTGACTATAGCTACTGCTACACAATCCGAAATAAAAAACGTTACGAACGAATGCCACTACCAAATCAACCAATACTCAATGATTAAAATAAATAGAGAACGGAGATAGTTGGGGGTGCAGTAAAAAAAACACCAAATAAGTACTAGACTTATATTCAGTTAATGCCGACGTTTCGACCTACAATGTAGGCCATCTTCAGAGCAACTAGGAGAAGCGGCTGGGTGAACCAGCTAACCAACAATCAGATTAGAATTAATATATCTGGTAAAATAAAAAAATGTTTGTCGTTACAATACTTATTTATCTGAAGGATGCTATGAAATCAAATATAACGTATTCGTTTTCCTTTAATTATTTCCTTGTAATTACTCGGTATATAGCTATAAATAAATATCGATATAAAACTTTATATGCCAGAAGCCATGATATATTTCATCAAAAAGCTATGCCATAAAAACCTACAATGCAACAGCTTTAAATAGAACACAGTTTTGGGGCACAAAATATCATCTGTACTCATCACCAAACAATCAACAAAAAAAAAATTATTTGGTTCTGTTTGAATGTAAAAATATGTCCAATTAAATTTTATTTTTACAGACACATTTTTCCTTTTATGTTGTTTTAAAACAAAGGTTAAAGGTTTAATGGAGCGGCAGTCCAATAATTGTATCGATGAGCTATGCCTTTATAAAACTATAATGTATTATTTGTTGGTTAGTCATCTAAAAACACTTTATGCCGCAATGACTTATCGGACGACGCTATACAGGGAGTTAAGATAGGGACTCTAACTGACACTGCACTTGTTCGGGGCCCATATTTTACGTCTCTTCCGGCAGACAGCAAAATCAAGGATTTTTTACTACCTTTTAAAAATCTCAGAGCCACCTGTCGGGCTGCGAAACCTCGACCGTGCGCTTAGTATTGTCCATTGTGGGGTTTCGCTAGGAAAGAATGCTGGAGGATTTAGGTAAAAGGATTTAGGTATATCTTAATTCGCTAATAAATTATGATAGAATTAAACATACCTGTGGCCATCTGTGGGCTAGTGGTTATCATAACAATCTAATATGCCCAAGATCACGAGTTCGCAGCCCGGCAGTTGACCATAGGATTTTTAAAGACTATGCCGTCTGTCGGAAGGGAAGTAAGATGTGGTTTCCAAGCATGTGTAGTGTCGGATTATCGTTAAAGATCCCTATCCTAATTATACATGGATAGGTAATATCAAGGGCTCCAACAGTAGCATCGTTCGATTAGTCATTAGAGCATATAGTGTCGTTAAATGAGTAATCTACAAGCTTACTTGCGTATCAGTTGGAAGGGTTAGTAACACTACATTTTTATTTATGTATTCCGGTTTATTACATTATTATTAATGTATACCGATACCCAAAATCTTTTCCCGCCAATCCTTCCTATTGGCCCATTCTACTTCTTCCTCTCACAGTCCTCTAGCTCCCATTCCATACACCATCTCTTACACCCTCCATCCATGTCTTCCTCGGTTTTCCTCTCTTTCTTCTGTAATTTGGTTTATATAGAAAGAGTTTCTTTGGCCATCTATTGTCGTTCATTCTCATCAGGAGGCCAAACCATTGAAGCCTAATATATTCGTATAATATATTTTCTCCTGCCCTATATTTTGTTTTATAAACACTGTTGGGTACGTATTAGAGCTTTGAGATGCCTCAAATATTCAATTGAATTCAATGCAACACTACATGGAATATATAATTTTGTCGAAAGTTGTTAGCATTCATAGCGTTCCTTCCGCTTACGATTCGCACTCGTCTCGCTATCTCGCCATCCAGAAGCCAAGGACATATTGACTGCGAGTAACAGAGACCAGTCTTCATGCTCGCAGCGTAGTCTCAACGAGATTAATCTTGTTATGTTTATAACGCTTACTAAATAACATTCCGCAATAACTTAATATACATTTTATATAGTTTTTTTTTTGTTTTTTGTAGCGGCCAATATAAATCAATAATTATCTCATTATTAAAGCCGTTAACTCGGCGAGCCGACTCGACACACCCACCGAAACGTAACAACACGCCCACATACGTCACGGCATACTGCGTTGAAAACACAAAAACCGGTCAGCGCTTTCGCCGTGAATTTAATCGCATTCCTCCTTTATCGTCTATTCCTTCCAAGGACGGACTTTTTTTATTGTTTTTTTTCTCCTCATTTCGCAACGGAGCCGAAGCGAGTAAACAAGCAATAAAAGAAGCCTTTTTCGGACCCATTGATCGAGTCCTCCGCCCCATTCCTTATTCTTTATCTTTATTGGCCGGCACTTACACTTCCGAGGGCTCGGCTGTTTGCTGAAGGTGATATCGCACGGGGGACTCTCACTTCTCAAGTCAGTGCCACAGCTCATTAGCTCAGTAACCGGCAGGCTTCAGGAAAATCAAACTGTCAGTTCAATAGTTGACTTCAAGGTGGAGCAAAATTATTCCTTTTTCTATATTTTTGTAATCTTCCTTTCATATCAAAAAGTATGGGTTCTTTCTCAGCCCCTTGGTTTATTTATTTTTAATATCACAATGAAAGAATAAAAGGATCTACGGTACTACACTAGGAGCATTGTAAGAGAAGGGTAAGGACGGGAATACGCAGAAATGGGACTCCAGTGATGGGTTCACTAGTTCTTCTTGACTGAATTAGTTCGTTATTATTGATCACTCAAGGATGAGTGTTGGTACACGCTTTTGCCAACGTTAAGCCAGAGTATGTTGAAAAGTGAGTTTGTTCAGTACTGGAGACTACGTAGAATTTGATAAGCCTCGATCTATTGAAATCGGTTGCTGTCGGTGATCTGAGGGTATCATATAATACCTCAGTTCATGCAGAGTAGTGTGCCTTAATATACGTCTCAGGGTACCGTTCTGACGTTGTTGGAGCCTTTTTGAAGTCAAGGGCGAAATGGCGCTGGTGACGTTGCCTGTAACAGGGAATTATTTTGATATCCAACAGATTCCAGAAATTTAACGTGTCTTGATAAATTCCAGGACAGTCGGTATTTGAAGGATTTCATGAAGTTTAGAAGGTTTTTCTTTTTTCCATACTGTAGTTTTTACTATTTTCCACAGCATGGTATTTTGAAACTTCTCTAAGTGAAGCTGTGCGGTGAGATTAACAGTAGGTGCTTCTTAGAGTGATTCTCGCTATACTCTTGTAGACTGTAATTTCAGAAAATGATGTAGACTAGTGGTTACCAACATTTTTTGTTCCACGCCCCTCTAGTTCAAATAGAATCCTTCCATGTCCCCCTGATCAGATGAAAGCCTATCTTGACAAAACGTTGAATGGGCATATGAAAAAAACAAAACAACAACATTGAACACAATACATTTGGTTTTACTGTCACAACATATAAAATTATAGAGTTTAATGTAAGATAAAAAAGTAAACTAAGTGAAAATTAAATTAAAACAGTAAACTGTCTCGCCCCCCACCCTGACTCGACCTCACGCCCTCGATGTTGGAAACCACTATGTAGACGGTCTAACAATTTTGAATTCGTCGTAATTAAAAAACAATAGTAAATCCTGAACTACAGAATACTTATAAATTAGACACTAATTGGGTTCATCCATCCAACTTAAAGTAGGCACCCTTAATTAAGAGAAAATCTGCTGGTTGAGTGTAAACTAGGACAAATAACTTCCCTGTACAACCGTTTTCTCAAGGACAGTAGGGGACTAATGTTCAGCCAATACCCTTCATAGATTGTAGTGAAACAGATTTTTATTTTATCGCACTACTTAAAGGGAAAACATTTTAAGACGGTATACAAATCCCTGATTGAATATATTTTCCGATACACAGCCATCAATATAATCTAAATTTGAAACCGACTTCGGGCTATATAAATAGGTTCTGTTGATGTGGCCGAACCACCCAGTGCGGACCAAAGGCCACTTCATGCCCGGGCGATATGAATCCTCTCAGTTTATTTCGCTCAACTTCACTCCGCCGGCCTCCGACGGTTATTCCCAGCGATATGCTAACTGGGGAAGTGAGTCTCGGACACACCACATAAACTTTACGACCGATCCCCTTGTCCTGTTTACAAGTGCTGCCTTGTTCTTTCGTCCTTGGCCGGCTAAATTGGGTTTTAGTAAATAGGGTTTACGATGGAAATAACATCTTTAACTTAGGCCGTTTTATTAAGATTTTATTAGCAATTTTAGGCCAACCCCGGAGGAGTTTGTGGTAGTCTGCTGTGAGTTACAATGAAGAAAAAGAGGCATTGAAAGAATTATAATTTTCAAATATGGTAAATAAAAAATTGTACACATCTGTACCACTTAAATCCACGATATTCATGATCAGTTGTCTGTGAAGACGGTACTAACTATAAAAAACTAGTAGGTATACGAAACTGCAACAACTCATGGTGTATTTTAGGTATATACTGAAGACCTTACAGTTTCTTTACGCCATAGGTTGTGCTGTGAGATGATATTTCTGGATTTTATAAAATTGGAGAGCTCAATCGGTTTCTTAATTTTTTAAAATGCATATTAAAAATGAGAAAGAAAACAATCTAGTGTCAACACTCGCCCATCAAACTAGCTCTGAAGAAAACCTGCAATGTGGGTCGAAACGTTGGCCTACCAATAAAAAGTTCTCCCTATACAAAAGAATTTTCTTGACCTATACCCGGACCATTTCCTTCCTCATACATACAAGGCCACATCGAAATGAAGAAAAAACAAACACTCCATTATAACCCATGAGGTATTAGATTCTGTACTTGGCACGAACCATAAGTAACCAACTGTCAGGAGATGGATTTGGCCCACTCAAAGTAAGGGTACACAATTTATACAGGCTTGGTGAACCCCAAAAGGTTCAATATCAGAGGGCCATAGCAGTTAACATAATACATAATTTATCTGCCACATCTCCTTAACTCAGCGTTTCATCCATTCAGCTACTCCTGTTCCTAAATTTTGTAGTAAGCTTTTATTAGTAATTATATAATTTTGATTACTAATAAATAAAGCGAAACTATGAAAGTCAATTAAAAATACTAGTCTGCATTTTTATTTTATAATTGCTGTTATATGAGCCACAATGTCATTTTGTACAGAAAGGTTTTGGAACATATCCTCCAAATCCGGTCCTTTCTAATATATTGCAGCGTGTCATAGATCCTAACAAAACCAGCCAAAGATTCCAGCAGAATATGGGAAAAGGTATTAAGAATAATATAACCTGTCCTGTCAATGAAGGTGAGAAATTCAGAATAAGAAGCAAAGCAGGACCAATGGAATTGCTAGCGGAGCCAGACCTTAACACAGTCTTTATTTAGAAAAGGCTTGGCTGGTTAGATCATAATGAAGGCATGGACCCGAAGAGATTACCACGAAAAATAGTGGACGAGAATCCAGGACGAAGGAGAAAACGCAGGAGGTCACGAATAAGATAGATATGAGAAGTGCAAGAGGATCTCTGTAGGAAAGGAGTGTACAGATGGAGGAAGAGAGTCACGGATTATTTATTAAACTAATGTGAAAAATAATACAATATTTGAATGTAAATTAATTTTTCGCTGGTACTAAGTCGTATCGTCTATTCATTTAACGTCACGGCTATGGCTAATTGGATGAAGCTAAAATGGGAGTCCTGAATTCTGCCTATCCATGTTTAATTCGGATAAGGATCTTACATAGTACCTGACATCATTTAGGCTCCTGATACCTGTTTTACGTTCTTACCGAAGAACGGCATGACCATTTTTTAACCACTTTTAAAAAATCCTAGGGCCACCTGCCGAGCAACGAACCCACGATCCTAACAAGTCATTACCGATATCAATAACTATATTTGTCTTTCTATATCATTTCATTAGTTTATTACGAAACTTGTTTGCCCGCGAGAGATACCCGCGTACGATGATGTGCATAAGATCCGGCCTACATAACAGAGCCTGATCATATCGCTCGGCAAGTGGCGGCAATAAACCCTCGTATAATTAACTCAAACAACAATATAAATTAAATTTATCTCTCTCGGTCTTTTTTAGCTTTGCAAATATTTGAACAGCGATATCGCGCGTCCTTTACAATGTCGGCTTTTAGAATTCATTTCGGAAATAGACAATGCCGTAACACAATTAGTACATTTTTATTCCGTTAATGACCGGTGTTTCTTCAGGCACGCTCTTTAGGAAAATTATCAATAATTATCACTTAGAATAATTCTGTACGCCAGTCTTATATGTTCGGTCACTTCAGGATCAAAAGTGACATGACACCTTTTTGAGTCACCGCACAAGAAACATGACCAATAAGGTGTCGTGGTAGACAAAATGGCTTGACTAAACTAGTGGACAATATGAAAACGTCATTTTTGCAATTAAGGAGTTATCCGGTTTTGATCCTGACAGACAAAGATTCAATGTCGTTGTAAGTTCAGCTTATAAATACAAGATTACAAGCTTGTTCTATTTTTAAGCTCGAAAATATTATTGGACCTTAGATGACTTTAAAAAAACAAGAATTCTATTAAGGATAAGTATTTGAAATTGACAGATGCCATGCTTTCTGTTATTTTTCAGGTTAAGGGATTCTTGTTAAGTGTTTTATCAAATCTAAGCCAGTATATTATAGCTCTTTTTGAGTTTACGTTCCATTTTGATGAAAAATATTATTTAGAAATAATTCGATGAATGGCCAAATATGGAAAGAATTGTAACTTCTCCTAAATATTTTGGATTTTTATTAAAAAAATCTCAATTTCTTAACTGTTAAATTGAAATTATTATGAAGCCAGTACAACTACAATCCATGAAGGGTATTGGGTTTAGTACATGGAAGAGACTACTATGTTTCAGGGACAACGGTTGTGCAGGCGAGTGAATTGTCCGAGATAATGTTCAACTATCAGATTTTTCCTCAATGAAGGGTGAAAATTAGAATCTTTTTCTGTAGAATCCTCCAATTTACAATTCCAATTTACGTATGTTAATTTTTAAATTTAACTGTCACAGCCAGAGTCGAACTAATGACAACTTAACCCTGTATACATACTGAGCTACTAAGCTCCAAAATTGTTTAGAGCATTTTCGAAAATTGAAATAGGTTCTCAAATCTGAAATTTCCCTACATTTTAGCCTTTTCCCTTTCCTCTATCATGGCGACGTCTCTGGTTACCGTTATTAGCTCTATTACCATCGTTAACGCAATGCAAGGGAAAAATTAAGGAAGAGTTAGTATCAAGAGATTGCTGAATTACTACAAAAAATCCTTCTTACTGACAAACTTCGTTCAAGGAATATGGGGTAACTACTTAAAGCAAGTTTTCTTTTTCCTGACGTTGGCAACCCACGAAGAACAAGGTGCTCTCATAAATGAGATAAAGCACGTAATTATTTATCCATTGCGACCTGTTTCTTTGCGGAGGTGTTGGTGAGTACGAAGAATACTGAATAAGAACATAGCACAAGATCTCGATTACTTTTATCAGATTCTGTACGAGAAAGTCTTTAACCTTCATCTGTTAACATCAAGTACGTGAAGTTCTAATGTGTAACGATGTGCAGTTGCATTCTAAACTTCATACTTTAAGAATCTTAGAAAATTTGAGGCTTTCCGGATAAAAAGCGGATAACTCTAAATTTAAACAATTTCTAACTTTATTTACCCGAAGCATAAGTTTCAGAACCGGACTAGAGCCACGAGAAATAAGGTAAAGTTTCGTGTTCTTTTATATCGTAAATAGTTCAACCCTATTTAATAATTTATTTCTCTTATCTCCATACGGATCATTTTCTTCCATAGCAAAAGATACTGTTGTGATCGCAATATGAAAAAAAAATATTATCACAGAAAAGTATTGCAAGAATCGCCGTATAAACAACAAACGGATGGGCAAAATCTAAATTCATGTTTGAGAGGAAAATAGTTGACTGGATGATAAAATGGAGAACGGATATAGTTGGGGGATGCAGTAAAAAAAACACTAACTAAGTACTAGACTTATATTTAGTACGTGCCGACGTTTCGAACTATAGTGTAGGTCATCTTCAGGGCTATGAAAGAGAAACAAACAGAACAAAAAATATATAAAAAACGTTACAGTAACAAGAATATAGTGAGTGACATGTCCTGTAGAAAATTAAAATAGTAACAGATATGAAAATTAAAGATAACGAATATTAAAAAAGTGACAGAATATAATAAAATTAAGATATTGACAGATTTAATAAAATTAAAGATAACGAACAGAAATTAAAATAGCGACAGATATAATAATTAAAGATAACGAATATAAAATAAAATACAGAAAATAAATGTACAGAAAGGATAGGAAAGTAAACATAATATAAAGGGAAATAAAAATGAGGAGGTAAACCAAGATACAAAATGAGAAGATTAACATAAAAAATGGTTGGAACATGAAGGATTTAGAATAAACTAGTAAATTAAAGATATAAAATGTATGATAATGGACTTCTAGAGGTTACATAAGTAAAATGTATGAGCCATAATAATGCAAGATATCTTCATATCTGTCACTATTTTAATTTTCTACATTACATGTCAGTATATTATTGTTACTGTAACGTTTTTATTTATTTTTTGTTCTGTTTGTTTCTCTCTCATAGCACTGAAAATGGCCTACACTGTAGGTCGAAACGTCGGCACGTACTAAATATAAGTCTAGTACTTATTTAGTGTTTTTTTTTACTGCAACCCCCAACTATCTCCGTTTTCCACTAAATTCATGTTATTTCAATTTAACAAAAACCTTCATTGGTACTCTTATTTTCCATAAATAATTACTTAAAAATCACTTATGGAATATTTTTCACTGTTAAGGCATGGATATGAGGACTACAAAATTTCGAAACGTTGTAAAAATACAGCTTTAAGTATATTGACTGAGCCTGACAAGAACCTGAGGAAACAAATATATATGTATGTGTGCTAATGTATTCATACCAATGTATTCATGTAATGTATTCATACCATCACCTAACTGTCAGTAGGAGCAATTTAAGAACATTTTTTGTCACACGATTCATTTTTGCAATAATCTATTTATAGTTGGAAGGTTCTCATGTTTTCCCTTTCACTTGACTATTTATAAAAATTTGCAAGGTCTTGTTTTTTTATTCAGCGTAGTATATTTTTTGACAAACAACAACAAAAAGCCTATCACTATTTTCAGTAAACAAAGAACTGCAGAAATAGATTTGATCAGTGTAGCAGCTGGTTTTTTTTTAATCACCAATGCGATAAATATAAATATCTATTGAATTATAATACAATTGGGAAAAACCACAATGCAAAGCCTTATGTTTCAAAAAAATACACCTACTTACCAGTCGACGTTTCGCCTATTCGGGCATTATCAAGACACCAAAATCAAAAAGGGGTTATGTGAATCGCATCTCGAAGAAAAAGGTGCAATACATCCCAACGATCAACAGCCCAAACAGGCTCCAAACATGAGACAGCACCCCACCACCAAGACGTTCAACATACAACTGGGAAGGTTATAGCCAATAGTTGATTTTGGTGTCTTGATAATGCCCGAATAGGCGAAACGTCGACTGGTAAGTAGGTGTATTTTTTTGAAACATAAGGCTTTGCATTGTGGTTTTTCCAATTGCATTATAATAAATAATTGTGTTTCTTTTTGAGTTTTTGGCTCTATTTTAGTATCTATTGAATGATTGTTTTGCCTTTTATCAGTCTTTTGTAATATAATGTTCTCTCATCTATAAAATTCATAGGTGGAAAAGATTTTTAAACCTATTTACTTTATTTTAATTTTTTCGATACACCAATTCGAATTTTACAGTCATCCATAACGACCTTAATGTCCCATTTGTTGCTGATTTGGCCCGAACCCGTTATCTATATTTTCAAACAAACTTCATTACCACTCAAACCCTCTAGTTTCAAACCTAGCTTCCTCTTCAATTCCCGATAATCTTCCGAGGTGTCTGAAAAGAAGATGGCCGCGTGACCTTCTTAGTTGAACTTGAAGTGATTTGAGTACTAACAGTGAGTATTTTCTCTACTTGTCATTATCTCATGTCATTATATATGTCTTAGCCTATTTACTTTTTGTATTATTGCAATACAGTTGCAAATATCAATAAATAAATAATTAAAAAAAAATTACATAATCATAAACTATATATATTTCTTTTTAGAGAAGAATTAGTTGACAGTAACTTCTAATATAAGGAAGAAATAGTTGGGGGTGCAGTCAATAAAAACACCTTAATAATTGTAACTTATTTATTGTGTGCGACCAGCGTACCAAGCGGCGACGAAGATTTTTTTTGGATTTCAAAATATTTTCACAAATTCAAAATATTTAGGAAAAGTTACAATTCTTTCCATATTTGGCCATTCATCGAATTATTTCTAAATAATATTTTCCATCAAAATAGAACGCAAACTCAAAAGAGCTATAATATACTGGCTTAGATTTGACAAAACTCTTAACAAGAATCCCTAAACCTGGAAAATAACAGAAAGCATGGCATCTGTCAATTTCAAATACTTATCCTTGATAGAATTCTTGTTTTTTTAAAGTTATCTAAGGTCCAATAATATTTCCGTGCTTAAAAATAGAACGAGCTTGTAATCTTGTATTTGTAAGCTGAACTTACAACGATATTGAATCGTGTAAAGGTGTTTTTATTGACTGCACCCCCAACTATTTCTTCCTTATATATTTCTTTTTATTATATTCATCAGAAAATATATAAACCATAAATATTACTAAGGAGGATATACATCTTAAAAATTAAATATTAAAAACAGCTGTGCCTATCTATTTCATCTTATTAGTACTAAAATGTACTTTTCACTTCCTGTTATTTTATGAATTATAAATATTAATTTTAGAACTAATGTATGGAGTACATTAGGGATTTATTCTAGCACATTATTATTGTAAATTATGTACTCACACAACACACCAATTTCCCCTACCCAATAATAGCATATTACTAACACGAAACGTAGTTATTTTCACTGCACACGCACATCTCTTCAACTTAACTTGTATAAATAATAAAATGGGACATTTCGTTATAAGACTTTTCATATCCACTAATAAATGGTTGTGCAGTGAGGTGCTCAAGCTCAACAGCTAGATTTTTCCTCCTTTTAAGGGTAACCAAAATAAGGGAGAAAATCTGGCGGTTGAGCGTGACCTTTGAGAAGTCACCTCCTTGCAGAACCGTTGTCCGTGAAACAGTACATTCCCTACCATGTACTGAACCCCAGACTCGTTAACGGGTTGTAGTGGTACAGGTTTTTTTTTTAAGGGTACCACTTTATTGAAAAACTATAATTAAAAATTGAAATACTATAATGTTTTTTTAATCTCGGATAGCTGTGAGTATGATGGAGCTTGAGAATAACATTAAAATATGATATTTATACATGATTTAATTGCGTTGTCTAATCAAATATCATTGATATACTACCTACTGTTAATTGACTTAGTTATATATTTTTCTAGATTTCAATAATCACTTATAATTGGACTATGTTAATGAAAATGGAGAACATGTGAGATGTTGATACACCATCTGTGAGATGAGATACACCATCAATCTCAAGCCTCTAAACAAAAACAGGAAACAAACACATGTGAATATTATTATTTTATTTACTTTGTTCATGGAGGCCGTCATCTCATGAATCTGCAGCTTAAACATATATAATAGTGACCGTAATAAATAATAATTATTATATTTGATAACAATAAAATCAAAACAACTATATTTCTCTTTAAGACAGGGACCCTCTTATCTCAGTTGTTTCTTTTTCAAATGAGGTCTTTACACGACAAGATAAAAGATCCACAAGGCATCCCATAATTTGCACCGTTGTTGTTGTTGTTGTAGATAATTAACAAGAGGGATAAATAAAAAAGAGATATACAAGAGGAATAACTCCTCGCGGCTAATTTATGTTGCTTGATTAAACGGCTCGGTTTCGTAGTGGTTAGCCTTCACCGCCCACGCTCCGCTATGAATTTCAAATTCGACCCGAGAGCTCTTCTCCTTAACCCCAAAAACCGAAAATGTTGCCCATCACAAATGCCTACTCTATAACACAATGCCCTTTTGACCTTCAGATAGTTTCTTTTTCTGCTATATATATCTGGAAATCTACCTACACATCAAGAAATCTCCTGAAGCTGTTATTGCCCCCAAACCATGATGTGTACTCCTTGACTTTTACCAGGCCCGTCGAATAGCAATAACAGATTCATGAAAAAAAAAAAAAACAGTAGGTAACCGATTAAAACGTAAAAATCAAATAGGAGGCATCATGCCTATGAGAGCAATAACAACATTCGGAGATTTCTTGATTCAAAGGCTTATCGGAAGTGTAAATAGCCAAAATTATCCATCATGAATTAGGGAAAAGGTGCAGCAATGGATGTCTTCAATATTACCAGAAGGTGACTTTTTCTTCTTAAATTTAATTTAATTAAAGTGAAAACTTCTTCACAAATCAAAAGTAAAGATGGATGGATCCCATGAAAGGCGAAGCTGTTGGAAATCTCCTTCTCCAGACCTCGACTATATAGAGCAGTGTTCTCCAACCTTTTTGCACCCGCGGACCGGTAAAAATAGGATAAATATTTCGCGGACCAACTAAGACAAATAAAAACTAATAAGCTTGTAGATATTATTTTTTATTATAGATTATGTTATCCTATTACAATTATTAGTGCAATATCTGCTGATGCTTCTTTGATATAACAGTTGATATTCGAGGCTTCTGCATTGTTTCTGAGAGACGAAGCGCTGCATTAAAATCTATTCGGTTTCTGAGTTTGGTTTTTATTACAGATATGGCTGAAAAAGTCTTTTCACATAAATAGGAAGTCGAAAAATTTACTAATAATATGATAGCTTTATAACTCAAAGTTGGATATTCTTTTTCTAGCGATATCCAAAATTGAGGCAATGAATGCATTTTATGTCTGGAGACCAGAGTGACATCAGAAGACAACTCGATCAGCTTTTCTTTTTCATGAAGATCAAAAAGAAAAGTGCACATGAGTTTATGTCTTCCAAGCATGGATTATTAATCCAGAGGTTACCTTTACGAGGTCTTCATTTTCTGGGAAATACTTATTCAAATTTTCAGCTAATGCTCTTAAATGTTGCTTTATTATGTTAAATATGACTTTAGTGTTCACATCAGCAGCAATCGAAAATTCATCCAAAAGAAAAAACATTTCTACATCTTCCTCTTGTAAGCGACTATTCCAAAAAGGCATAACTTCTTTTTGAACGCATCCATTTTATTTCTTAAAGTAAAAATATTTGTATATGAACCCTACAAAGAAATATTAACTTCATTAAGCAGACTGAACATGTCCGCCATTATATTGTTATTATACATTGTATTTGTATAGTTTTATACGTAATACGTCACGGTGATTTACGATTTGACCAAAATTTTTCGCGGACCGGCAGGAAATTTCTACGGCCCGGTACTGTGCCGCTGACCGGCGGTTGAAGAACGCTGATGTAGAGAGCTTTTGGAAGTATCTCTCGGATCATGTTAGCCCATATGAGCCCATTCTTCCATAACTGATCCGAGTGAAGGCGTCCAAAAGGATGCGAGAGTTGTAACTCAGAAATAGCCGCTTTCATCTTTTGAAAAATCTGTGCCTTTCAATGAATAAAAATACTAGAAATGAAAGTTGATAAAGTAGGCTATTAAATGTGATCAGTAAAATTATTTAAACATCTTACTAAACAAAATAGTAAGTTTAGTACACTTTTATTTGCCTCGGTTTTATGATGGTCTATCCTTTGTATAAACAAATCTCCCACTTGTGTTTATTTTCATCAAACAATGCATACATTTAATTTCCTGATAGGTACATTGTTAAAAATTAGAATAAAAAAAAAAGTTTAACCAATGGGAAAAAATCAAATGTAAAATCTTATTTGTCCCGGATTGCAATGACTAAAATGAAGTTAAAGCAAGTAAGAATAAAATTCATTTTAAGAAGGTAATGAAACACAGATAAATTACATAAGAAATAATTTTACAACGTTTAATGAATGGAACATTGGTCAAAATGAATGTATTTGAATTTAGTTTCTATTAAAATAAATATTTAGTAATAATACAGTTGTATACTCAATTATAAGTATAACCGTTGAATAATATTAGTTGAATTGTATATACATGAGGAAGAAAATGGTCCGGGTATAGGTCAAGAAAATTCTCTTATGTAGGGAGAACTTTTTATTGGTAAGCCAACGTTTCGATCCACATGGCAGGTCTTCTTCAGGACTAGTTGATGGGGAGGGGGTTAACACTGGACATAGAATTTTCTTGACCTCTACACGGACCATTTTCTTCCTCATATAATAATAACCGATTATAAAAAATAAATAAATAAATATATTATAATAAATAAATTATTTATATTGTTTTTATTTCGGGTTTTGTAAAATGGTGTTAACGACGAAATTAATGAGAAATGAAGATTCTAGTAACTAACGTGTAGAAATAAATAGGCTTTAGTAAAATGTTGTTAATAGTCTAAGTTATTACATTGTACTACCTAATATGTGGAAATAAATAAATCAAGGTTATAAAATAGGTGTATCCTAGCTGCTCGTGATAAAAAAATAAAAAAATATTATTTATTTAGCTTAAATAAAATAAAATAATGCTTTCAACCACTTTTCTTTCATTTACTTATGTTTGAATATTCATGAAATTATATAATCAAAAGTTGTGGTATTAATTCATAAAATGTGAGAAAAGAAAAACAAGATTATTTATAACTGTTACCTTACATCCTGTTGGTCAAGGAATCATTATGATTAATTATGATATTAATGAAAGTATTACCCAATGGGAAATGCAGAAAATTAACAATAGAGAACAAATATGCATTTATTCTCAGTCAATCTTAAGGTATGCAATAGTTTTTCTAATTAAGAAAAAATAGTATAAGGGGTTAGAATGTGCATTATAGATCTGTACTATAAAATTTATTTAGAAATACTTGGGTTATGGCAAATTAAGTGTTATTATTAAGTGCTATAATAATCAGCCATTAACATATCATGTTCTTTTTCATTTTTATTGATTCAGAGGTATTGAGAATGAAAGGAATAGCAGGTGTCAATATAGAGATCGTAAAACAAAGAATTGAAAGGCGAAGATCCCACAGAAACGTGTTACTGTCGAGAGTATATGGTAAAACCTGTTCCAAAAAGAGAAGTTACATGAAACTAAAAATACGTATTTAAAATGGGTATATACTTCTGATGAGAGTGAAGGAACTAAGTGTGTAGAGAGCGAATTTCCTGAGATGAGTCCTAAGTTTAGATCCAACTGTAGCTTATTTATTATTTTTTCTGTTAACAGCGACTTCTTACCAACGATTCTACACTTTTTTAGAATTTCCTCCAAAAAGTCTCAAACGACTTAAAAAAATTAAATCCCCCTTTTGCTTAGCGAAATGTTACCCTGGCTGAAATAATCTGGCAGTGCTTAGAGATGAAGCATTAAAAAAAAAAGGGATATCGCTGTGTCATGAACACGGCCATGTGTTGTACGTGAAAATATTATGTAACGGGTAATTTTTTATATAAAATATTATTATTTATGTATTAAGGAAAATATCAAGTAGAGAGATAATTACTGTTTTACAATATAACTTTATTAATTATAGGTCTGTATGACTCGGTCATATGTTGATTTATTGTTACCATTCGAGTATTTTCTAACCGTATACCATATCTGGATTGGGATTTGGGTTTTCGACGCGTATATTATATACTTTTGTTACCGACATTATATACTTTTGATAATATTTTATTTTTATTTTAACACCATATTATGTGCACTGTCACTATTTTACATTGTTTTATATACAATTGATAGGTTTTGACGGCATCTGACGATCAAACCGAAACCAAGGTCGTAGCTTCTCCGTGTCAAAAGTTATACAGGATGGAAATCTCGATACGCAGGAAAATGATCTCAAAATGGCGGCGCTTATCCCTCCACCGTACGCGAAGCTTCACGCTTGTATTGAATTTTTTGATCATTTAGCTATCCAGTGGTCTCATTGAAGTTTGGATGGAGATGGTAGATGTGAAGCCGCAACACCAAAATGTATCCTCCGAATTATTCATTCTTTTTTTTTTATTTTCTCCCACTTCATAAGCCGTGTTTAACCACTATAACATAAGCAATTTTAAAGACATATTCACGCAAAAAACAATTAATCATCCCTCATTGTTAAAAAATAATAATTATTTAACAAATAATTTTTAAACTAAAACAATGAAGGATTTTGATACTTAAGAGAAAAAGATTTTGCCCTAATAAAAAGCATATCCTCAGAAATAGGAATAATAAAAAGCCTATAAAAATAATAACAGAAGAAAGGAAAGAACAGGTTGTGAAGAATTGAAATTGGCAAGTAGTACCTAGTAGACTTCAACAAAAATAAGAAGAGATAAAATGAGAAACTAATAGAAAAGTAATGGAGTATGGCAAATAACATATTCGAATAAGTGATGGTTGAAATTTATAATTTCCAATGTTAGCTAATTAAATAATAAATATATCATTCTATGGAAACTTAATATCGAGTTTTAAAATTATTATTACAAATAATGTAGAAAGTGAACCTTGTGTGATGTTCATGTGAATTTTTTTAGTTTTATTTTTTTTAATGGAAAAATAGAGTCAGTAAAGAAAGTAAGATTAAAAAGATTATTTAGTTTCTAACTTAAAACAAACTATACACGTTTGACCACTCAACAATGTTTTCCAATCTGTCTTTACAAAATGGCGTAAACACGTTATGTTTCTTAAAGCCATAAACATCAGGTTAAGCCCTCTAACCAGCTTCATAAATTTAATCATTATTTATTTCACCGTTAGAAAATATTTATAGGTTAAGCAAGGGGAACCGAATTAATTTTACTACCTAAGAAAATTGATTTCATACAAGACAGTTTCTAAATAATAAAGGATACTTCTAGGCTCATTGCCTTACTGAGCTGAGGGCTGGGATTAACGAAGCGAATTGGCAGGACCGCACTAACTGATTCCCTTTATTTATAGGCGACTTTTGTGAATGTTGGTGCTTTTAGCTTTGTTATGATAATTCTCAGGAACCAAATGACCTCTTCAGATAACCCCGTGGGAATAGGATAGGATTCGAACAAAATACTCTAAGCACATTTTTTAAAATTATAAATAAGTACAAATTTAGATTATGGAGAAAATCTACTTTAGAACAATGGTCTATATCTTAGAAATGTATTGTTCCGATGAAAAGTAATTTTCAAAATATTTCACGAATACAATACATCATTATACCTATAATATAATTTATACAGTAGCAACTGATGGTATGAAAGGGACTAGTTAGTGTGCATTACAAGCTGGCTTTCCTCCAAACAGTTGAAGGAAAGTAAAGGGACTCAATTGGATAAAGCCTGGATGTGCCCTATTTAGATTGACCTAATATAGAAAATAAATAAATCTGCAATGTATATGGTTTAAGCAGTTTTAACACAATAGATTGTAGTTCTAACACAATGTACTTTATAGTATTGTTCTTACACATATCTCACATTATTTTTTCCATTTCCTTCCTTAAATAGAGAACTCCACAGATAGAAAAATATATATTTTACTTATTAAAATATTAATATTTATTATATTAATAATATTGCTATCGCCAAGAATATGTATATAATATTAAGATTCTCTCAACTCTTGATGTAAAAACAATAAATAAACATACTTCGTGATTGTTTTCAGTAAAAAAAAAACTGTTAAAGTCTGTCAAAGCTTCAAGATTCAATTATAAGTTCAATCATGGAGAATATTAAAAAAATTAATAGAAGTGATAATACGTCAAACATAAAAAAAAGCCAAAGTCAAGATTTTTATTATCTTTAAATGTATATATGTACATTTTATTAGCGATTGTCCCCGGATTGGAGAACGATAAGGAGTTGGTTCCAATCTTTCTTTGAGTTCTTTTTGTTTTCGCAGCACTTCTTCATCATCTCCACGAAGGCTATCCTGTTTTCTGAATAAATCTTTATCCAGACATGTTTTCTCAAAATCAATATTTGTATAAGCCATAACTCTATTTCAAGCTAAGGGCTGGCTAAACCTCTTAGACACTTTGAAAATAATACAATTCCGCTTCCCTAAGTTTATGAAATAGTTATGGACACAACTCGAAATGTATATGTGTTTACATATATATACATATTTTTTTTAAACATTTTTTTTTCTTTTAAATCTATGGGTAGAAGATTGCTGATTGGTGTTTGGGGAGTGCCAAAAGTTAAAATGTGTGAGTGCAGGCGGACATCACTTTTTGAATGGAATACCTATAAATAATTATATATATATATATATATATATATATATATATATATATATATATATATAAAGTCCACCAATCCTACTCCTCGAAACCGACATGACCAATCGCTACTGCTCCAGCCTTTCCCAAGTGTTGACGGATAACTCCCCTGCACTGCCGATATAAGCTGCCTTCGACCTGACAGCGCTTAAACGCAACAAACCGACCTGATTGTAGCCCACCAGTACCTAGGACCTGGGGAGTAATTGGAGATCGGGACTGCAACGACATGGGACTTTATTCCCGCCTTCGAGCAATAAAACTAACAGATAGTCATCTCCTGTCTCGACAGATCACCTTTCAAATAGTGTCCAGGGCTCGCTCTTAGGCTATGCGGGGAATTAGCAAGAATTAAAAAAACAAATACAAAATCACCCTATACAACTTTCACTCAGTAACTTGAAATAAATTTTAAACTTTTAAAAAAAATAAAATTGAAAATTCCGCATTTAAGCCATTTCGAATTATTAGGATACATCTGAGTGAGGTTATTTAATTTTACATCAGTATACCAGTTTTATCATAATTTTATATATATTTTTAAAATAATTACAAGTCTTCTTACAACAGCGCCCATCTATATAAAGCGTTCAGGATTAGAAACAGATAATTCCTTTTTTCAAAAATTAACTTTTTCACAAGTTTATTCAGACAATTTTGTCTAACAGGACACTAGCCTCCTCACTTCTCATAGTTTTATTCTGAACCTTGAGCAGTTTTGGGAGCAGAAAATTGCTTGGCTAAACTAGCGGAAAATAGAAACACAAATAAGTCTATTTTGGAAAATTTGGAGTTATCCTCTTTTGATCCTGAATGCCTCATATACCTGGATCTCATATACAATAACAATGAATCCTACCTTAGTGGTAATGCATAGACGAATATTTACTAAGTAAAACCTTGCAATCAAATCAACATCGAGCATTCTTAGTACTTTCATAAGTGACCACCAAAATTCAGAGTCGCCCATCAAGGAATATCAGAAAGCCTGATTATTCCAAACAATTACCCCCCCCCCCCTCCGAGCAAGTGAGGGACCTTTATTCAATTGGAAGCAACTCACAATGATAAGCTGTAGCGATGATGATCCAACCCCATATACTTTTATTAAGACTCACTTAAGGTTTTCCAGAATGCATAATAGCCGTTCGGAAGTTTGATAGTCAAGGACGGTCTTGTTCGGAGGGATAGGTCCTCGTGCGCCTGATTAAGGGATGCGTTCAGGGTCAAAAGCGGATAACTTCAAAATTTCAAAAATTGACTTTTTCGCAAGTTTAGTCAGACAATTTTGTCTTGCACTATATTTTTTCACCTTGTCCCTCTTTTTTCGGGGTTTAGCCCGATTCTGAACCAGCATTTTCCGGAGAAATGCTTGACTAAACTAGCGAAAACGTGAATAGGGCTATTTTTGGCATTTGAAGTTATTCGCTTTTGATCCTAAACGCCTCAAGTGATCTCCCGTAAACAATAATAAAATATTATTTCCACCTCATACTCATTATACTTTCGGTAAAAACGGCTACCATACCTGACTGCCTTAGGAATGAAAGGAAGAAACTGGATAGGCTGTGGCATCTTGGAACACAGTATAAATATACTCTCGAGGACTCAAAGGAAAAAATTGAGAGCTCCTAATAAAGGAAGAGAGATCTCACAAATAAGTTACATAAAGAGGCAGAGCTAACAAAATATTTGCCCACCTTCGGCTGACTCCTGCCTCCACCGCGGCAGACCCTCCCTAGGCACATTTACAATTTCTCTCTTTTATTTTCTCCACCTTCTTCTAATACTTTTTCCTGTTTTTCTGCCTCTTTTTTTTTCTCTTTTATTAAGGGTGTTTTGACTGGAAACGCCTTAACCTATTTATAAGGAGCTTCAGCCTTATTCAGCATTCCAGTGTGTCGAAGAGAAGAAGGAATTTTAAATTTAAATAGGAAGTAAAAATTACCCTGTTCATGGAATTTAGTGTCCTCGTATTATACACCAAAACAACTGCTTAGGTAAAAGGAAAGTTTGACCTTGGAATCTACTGGCATGCTACTTATTAATCGCCATTTGCGAATTATATAACATAATTAGTCAACTACATTATTTTTCACCAGAAATTTAAATATTCTGTTCGCTGTGAATAGTACGCTTACAGAACAGAGCATAACAATATAAGCATATAGTATAGCATATAACTGTACCACTGCAACCCATGAAGAGTCTAGGATTTAGTAGGAGGTAGAGGCTGTACTGTTTCTTGGACAACGGTTGTGCAGGTGATTTGTCCTAGACCACGCTCAACCGCCAGGTTTAATCCTGATTAGAGTAACCAATATATAAAGGCCGGGTGAGACCCAGGGGTGTCTCAGCTGTTAACCGATCAAATAAATTTACAGCCACAGCTGGATTTGAACCCGAAACCAAACCTTTGACATAGCTTTATGGATTAAATTTACAATAGTTTATAGGAAGTGAAATAGTGACATCGATTTACGCACACCACTTTTAAAACCGTAATATAAGTTACTAAAACTTATTTTTAAAAACTAAACAAATAATGCAAATTTATGATTTTGTTGAAAGGTATAATTTTCACTGAATAATTAGAGGGCCAATTCTTATACATATATGTGTGTGTTAATTTTATATACACGTGTATGCATAAAAGAATGTGCCATTTAACGATCGCAAGCAGTTGCGCATTGTAAAGCAATCTAAATTACGTATTCGACTCATTTTTCTTGGAATATATTATTATGCAAACTATTATTTTATTTCCAAAAAATTATAGACTCACAACTTTTTCCATTAACGTAAGCAGCGCTATTCCTCATCCTCAAACAATTATAGTTAAGCAATGACACATATGCAATTTTTATTTATATGCCTACTCTAACGTATGAGCAATTAAGTGTTGTAGGTTCTTTTCTTCAAAGCCAAATTCAGATAATAACCCAAAATGAGTTATGATCGATAGTAAAATATTGTACGATTCAGATTGAATTAACAATTTGCTATATATTACTTTGTTAAATAGTTCGTTTCATTTTCCCACTTTCCCCGAAATTCTGTATATTCCCTAGGTGTTTACCCTGTCCTAGAATACTTTCCTTTTAAATTTGGGTTTACCGTTTGCGGATACATCTATAAGAATCTCTTTTATGATTAGATGCTCGCTTTGATCCATCTCAGTCTGCTTAAACCAAGTTCAGTTTTCTTGTTGCGGCAAAAGTCAAAGATCCTACCCTTATTTTAGTAACCCTTAATTTAGTAGTATTAATTTTAGTAATCGAAATTCGAGTCCGTTCACCGAATGTAATTAGAATGAGGACCACTTCTATGGTGCCAGAATCTTTTAAGTTTTTCTATAAACAGTCTCATTGCAGATGTTTGGGAGTTTTTTATGGAATCTGTGACTAGAAGGTTTTTAGTTTCCTTGAAAACCACCATCTTGAGCCATATGTAGAGAATTATAATTAAATTTTAAGTACGTTACATCTTTTTTCATCTATCGTTTTCAAGTTAATTTTTTCTATATTTTTTTATTTATCTATTGTATATTATTAATACTATTACATAATTTATTTTATCTCCATCCTAACCATTTTCAACGGGGTATGACTATTACCATAGTATATAAATAATGACTGTATCTTCTTCAATCGGCGCAACAACCCATTACTGGGTCCTGGCCTCCTCAAGCAGCTTCCGTCAGCTTAACCGGTCAAGTGCAGCTGCTCTCCAATTCCGTACTCCGAGCAGGGTCCTTGCATCTTCTTCAACACTATCCAACCATCGCAGCCAAGGGCGGCCTCTCGGCCTGTAGGCGCTCATTAAGCAGTTTATTTGGGATCTCATCAATTCCAATCCTTGCTATATGGCCTGCCAAGCGTAGCCTATCGATCCTCACAATTTTTCCGACATCAAGCTCACCAATCAATGAGTATACTTCCCTGTTTGTGCGAATGACTGTATCAGTAACCCAAAAAATAATCAACTTTGAGCATTTATATACAGTGGATTCGTTTAGCTCGATTCCAATTAAGTTATTTTCCATTAAAAACAAGGTTTAATATTCGTGACAAAGGAGAAGAGAAAATGAGTTTTTATAACAGCCGTAGGGGAATATCGGAGCCAATGGTGGACAATGGCAGCGAGGAAGGCTGACCCATTTGAGCCTTTGTGGTCCAGTCAGTGAAAGCCTCAGGGCAGCACCTCAATGCTAATGGCACATCTCACACCAACATCTTTAGCGGTATGGTGGCTTAGTAATTATGTATTAGGTCTAGCATAACAGATGTTTATACATAAGATATGGTATATCAATTTATAGAAAAGGACAATCCGTTTCGGCCTGAATTTCTTGTAATGAATTTATTCAGGGGTATATAAATACGATATGAGTAACATAAAGAATGAACTATACTGAAAATATAAAGGGACCATCTCTGCAGCTAAGGTGATTAATCGGTTAAGAAGCTAAATCTTGTCAGTCTCGTAGTTTTTGGGTAGAAGTTATTAAGAAGTTTGTTTTAAGGCCCCAACTATCATAAGCCTCCCACAGTTTTCGTAGCATGTATTCTGCATCCTCATGCTCTTGAGCGACAATCCACGAACAGTAGATTATGTAGATTGGCTGTCCTATCCTTACTCCCATTTGCTTAGATTTTTATCCCATTCTTTTAAAGCCATTAAAATGTTGATGTTAAATAGGGAGGGTGACATACTCTTGCCTTGCAGTAAGCCTTTAGTAAATTACAATTCGAAAATTACAAGTCAAAATATATATCATTAATATTTATTAGAAATCATTATGCCATTTTAATGCACGAAAATTCAATAAGAGATTTCGTTTATATTTTTTCTCAATTCTGCAAGACCCTCGTGGATTATAGTGGTGCATTTTTTTTTTAATTTTGCACGGTTTATTTTTTAATGTATTCATAGTTCCTATATGTATTATATCTTACATATTTTCTATAAGCTAATATTTTTTATCATTTATTACAGCCCCGATGAATAAGTGGCTACGTCGAAGTTTCTTGTATTATGGGAAGGGGAATCGTGTTATTTTCGTATTGAATATATTATATCTTCATTTTCAGCCAACATATTCGAGAATGGCACTATAAATAACACAGAATTAGCAATATCCCTATTAATTTTTGTGCAGTTTATATTAAAGAATGAAACGAAATATTCTAAAAATATATCTGGACTAAATATAATATATAAATTCATTAGCAAGCGGAAACTATATAAAATTGAATAATGTGGAAACCATAAATAACTTTAAATGACTAAGATAGGAGGTTATGAAATATGAACGAAAAGAACAGCAAAATAAAAAGGTGAAAACCAAAGAGGTATGATGAGATATTAAACAACAAATAAAGTAATGAAATAAAATACTAGTAAATGAAGTAATAATATTTTTAAAAAACATCTCTTTTGAAGTACTCTTTTAATATTTGAACTCCCTACGCAAAGTTCCATCAAGCTGACTTGAATAAGTTAAAGAACGGGTAATTAAAGAGGGAAATTTAATTCAAACAGAAATAATTTCTTTTTCTGTTTAATATATAATGAATTTAAAGCTTCTGGATTATTTTATTCAGAATCAGTCGAAGCAACTTTCGATTGTGAGTCCGTGAGGTTATTAAGTAGGACCTCTACCGGCCTCAATAGCCGCTTCCACTCTCTTTGGCCCGCTCTCAATAACCTCGCGAACGACGTCATGAAAGTTATTGAAGTCGATGACACGAGCCACAATCCAACTCTTAAGGTGATCCTAAACGTGCTCTGTGAGGTCCAAGTCTTGACGTTGACCAGCGCACGCGAGGAACATCATTGCCTATAAAAATGAGCTTATGTAGAAGTATATTACCGTTCAATTTGTTTGAGACAGGTTTAATAGAAACCGTTAGAATAATTTCATTGTGGTTGTTAACACAGTGTCCTAAAACATCCAGAAATGAGGCTTAAGCGGATAAAAACTGATTTGTACACATTCTTTGCTATCAGTAAAGAAAGGTTGTGCTAACTTTGTCGCCTTATTTCTCATGGCATGGTTTGGTTCTGAACCTGTAATTTCAAGAGAATAAAACTGCTTCACTAAATTAGCAAAAAAGGTCAATACTATCAGAGAGTCAATGGATCATTAGATTGAGTTGATACTATGTCATGTTATCACTGTTCAATATCATTATACATATATATATATATATATATATATATATATATATATATATATATATATATATATATATCTTTCTTACAAGTCGTCCACCGTTTGATATTTAGAATTGCCCACTTATGATCCCAAGTGCCCCAAGTATCCGTTTGCTCAATGAAATTATCCGAGGGAACTTCCATCGAATGGAATAGACAAACCATTCCTTTTCTCTTCTTTCTTCTTGTTTAAGTTGAGTTGTAACGCCGATTACTGCTGCTGTTAACCTTTCTAACCAGAATGGGAAGGACGAAAACTATTAAAAGGATAAGGAACGAATCAAAGTTTAACCCGACCAATCTCTAATCTGTAATTTAAGCTAATTAAGCTTTATCCCATTCAACATGATTCGAACCTTGGAGTTAAGGTGTTGATAGAGTTAAACCCTTAGCGAGCATGATAAACTCGGTCTTATGAGAAGCCTGTAGTTATAGCAGGTGTCAAAAAACATTTGGGCGAAGTACAATTTTTAGTCATTTTTAATCCTCCTCTGATATGTTCGCCAGAACACATTTCTGATAACACAAAAATAAAAAAAACCGAATAATAATTTTTATACCATGGGCGGCACTCCATCTTCCAGAGCCGGGACCAGCTGGTCGGCTATCAGCGAGGATTGCCCCCGAAGCCGGTGACCAATGATAAAATATTTTTCCCCCTCGAGAGAATGATGGATGGGCAAAGGGACAGAGGCTTGGATCAATGGATGGGCTCCATGCTGGGTTGATCCTTCAATTTGTGTGATAATATAATTATATCTAAATGTTATACTTCTTAATTCATCAAGAATATATAATAGATTTCCATTTTTACGAAACTAAAAAAAAAAACACCACGAAATTGTGAGAATTACTGTTCTTCATTACAGTTATATCGATAATCCGGATTCACAAAGATGAATGAATATATCTACAGCCCTGGTGAATAAGCAGTTAAGTCGATTTTTTTCTAGAATAAGTTTATTGTACTGTTTTAAGCGAAAACGAATCATTATCGTGGTTATATTAAGTTATAACATAAGCAATAGCTCCATTTAAATTCAATGTCTCACCTAGCCACTTATAAACCACATGTAATATAATGGCACGATTCCGCTTCCTTAAGTACAAGAAAATTGTTTTGGAAAAGAATTCGACCTGGCCATTTATTCACCGGGACTGCAGATATTAGGCTAAATGTAGGTTGATAAGGTAGATAGATAAAAAACATATCACTAAAATAGAGCCAAAAACTCAAAAAGAAACACTATTATTTATTATAATGCAATTGGGAAAAACCACAATGCAAAGCCTTATGTTTCAAAAATACATCCACATACCAGTCGACGTTTCGCCTATTCAGGCTTTATCAAGACACAAAAACAAAAAGGGTTATGTGAATCACATCTGGAAGAAAAAGGTGCAATATATCCCAACGATCAACAGCCCAAACAGGCTCCAAACATGAGACAGCACCCCACCACCAAGACGTTCAACACACAACTGAAAAGAAGGTAATACGCAACCAGCTGGGAAGGTTATAGAATCAGCTGATCCAAAAAACATATCAAGTAATACTAACCTATATAAATTTCTACACATTAGCAAACTTAATTATTTGTTTGAAGGGTTCAATATTTGCTAGATTATGTACTCAATGGTTTTCCTCAATGAAGGGTACCAACTTTATAATGGACGGGTGATGTAGGGGAGTCGGTAGATCTCATAATTTCTTGCCACGGTCGTTGAGAGAAGAAGGAATTTATTAAGCCTCAGCTGGTTACGAACCTTTGACCTACAGTTCCGTAACTCAGCCCTCTGCGTATTATTCTCTGCCTGAACTGCTGCCTTAATAATAAATATTAAGGCCTGATAAATCAAAATATTATTTTTTTCGAGGCATCAAACTACCATTACTCCAAACCACTAAGAATATAAAAATGGAATACGGTATCTAACCTCGTGGTAACCGTTCGACGTTTTAGGCTACTTCAACGATTACTTGACAAACGCTCTAAGCTCCCAATTAACTGCAAAAGACTCATCTACATGGCCATCATACGACATGTTTGGACTTACGGAGTAGGGCTTTGGGGCTCCACTAAGCCATCGAATTCATCTCTTATCCAATCCCTACAATCCCAAATCATCGTATCATTCGTAACATCCTCAATGCTCCTTATTTTGTTAAGAAAAAAGTCATCCATACTGACCTTAATTGTTAATTATCCCATTTGTAGCTGATTTGAACCGAAACCCGGTAACTATCCTTTCATAACAAAATTCATTCCAACTCCAACCCTCTAGTTTCAAACCTAGCTTCCTCTTCAATTCCCAGTAATCCTCCGAGGCGTCTGAAAAGAAGACGTCACTAGATGTCATTAGCTCGTGTCATTATATATCACTTAGCCTATTTACTTGTTTTATATTATTTTAATACAATTGTAAGTATCAATAACTAAATAAATAAAACCTCGTGGTATGTATTTCATATTGTTGGCAAGACATTAAATAAGTGCGTATAACAATAAAGTAACAATAATAAGTTGTATGTAATTGCATGCAGCGCGGTTTAATGTGCATGAAACTGAACTCCATGCCTAAACCGCAGAACTACATAAGCATTTAAACGTTAAACAACGAAGGCCGCGGACAGATGCAGGGTAGTGTTGTGTAATGATCCAATAACTGGTTACGAAACCTCCAGCTCGTATATAACTTTAAAATTGTATAAAAATAAATAATTAAAAAATAGTTTTTCTGTAAGCAATAACATCGGAATGGTAATACACAACCTGGAACTCAATTATTAGGCATTTTGCAATAAAATGCGCCTTTTACTTCCTCCCTTTACGACCTCATTGCTACGAGTAGGCCTCGATGAGGAGCAGTAAACACCTTTCTCAAAGTAATATCTCGCTAATGTTATGGTTGCATTTCTAGGAGTTATTGCAACCGCCAGAACTGGAGTATGAGAAATATATAGAAATTATTAATTGCTTTTAGTTTCAACCTTTTTTCTGATTTAATAACGATTCCTCCTCCCCCCCCCCATATTCTGTACCAAAGAAGTACATATTCAAAAGACAGAAGATAATCCTGTTTAAAACCCAGGTCTTTTGTGATTAAATAGTATTTAAAAAACTAGTACTAATTCTGAGCATGAAATGTCTTGTGTTAAGTACAAGGTAGAGACTATGCTTAGTTAGAGACTTATACGCCAAGTTTTCCTCATATAAATGACTTTAACTCTATAATGGCTGGGCAAGACCAGGGAGGGTATGTAAGTCTGACCGAATCCATCCATGATTGTTAATATTTTTACTTAGCATCTTAACTCAACTTAAAACTATTAGAAGAAGTAATTCATCTGCCACAGCTGAATCCGGACATCTCTGCATAGCGCTCTACGCTATTACTGCTTAATGATAAAAAAAAAGGCGTACCACTACTAATTATCTGAAGGGCCTAGGGTTCATCACATATTAAATACTATATTTAAATATTTTTGTTTTGAAGAGAAAAGATTTTCCCTTGCCGGGATTCTATCTTCAATACAAAAATATTTAAAAAAATAATCACTATCAATAATAATTAATAAAAATAAATTATAAATAATATATTGACGTCAACAAGATCCTGATTAAAGTATTGTTCAATGGACATTCTTCCCCGTGCATACATCGCAAAATTGAGAGAACACGGGGATATAGGATCGGTGAAGAGAACGGATTTGTCCTGACTGTGAGGTGACCCCTGGTAGCCCAAATGGTAGAGTGCTGTCCCTTGTTAAGTTTAGAGCAATGCGACGGAAACGCAGAGGACCCTGGTTCGAATCCCGGCCAGCGCAAATCTTTTCTCTTCAAAACAAAAATATTAAAAAATAACCAATATCAATAATAATTAATAAAAATAAATTATAAATGCTATATTATTTCTAAGCCTATGGTTTTGCAGAGACTTTTTGGTATAGATGACCAGGAGGAAGACCATCGTACTAACGACCTAAATAATTTATCTCCCACAGCTCGATTTGAACCCGCTACCTTCTAGCAAATCAGTACCCTACGCTCCGAGATACCCGGCCCCATCCTGGCTAGGCTAGTCATGCCCTTACTTTAATTACATCTATTGCGCAGTCGTGGGGGTATTCGTAATTATTAAAAATTCATTTTTAACAAATCATTTCTGTGAGTGTTTGTCAATTTAAACTTTCTTTTATTTAAGCCTATGAAAATTTTATTTTTATCGCTTTTGTTTATATTGCCCATGATTTATTTTATGGTTAATATCTTAAATCGCCCATAAACCTTTTATAGCCGGATTTATTGGTGGTTATAAGAGCTGCAGCGTAGGCAATTTTCCAATAAATCATGTAAAAATAATTTAAATTATTACCTCAAAAAGATGTAAAATTAAAAGGTTAATTCTTGTTTATGGAAATTTTCCATAAAAATTATCCGGTTTGAGTGATGATAGATTTCTATAAGCCCCTAGGCAGTTCTACAATACACTATATATGATATGTTCAATATTTCGAACAAGCTCGTGTACTATATATATTATACATATTATAACAACAGTTATACGTCAGTTTGAACAGCGAGATGTACCCGAGTACTAAAGCAAAAATAGCTTCAATGGTTCTACGTACAGAGAGCACTTGCTTAAATACAAGCGGGAAACAACTAACAGATCCGCAAAATACTTTGCTCAAATATCTGAGACAAATGATGTTCAGGATAATACTCTCACTGACGGCTTGATAATGCCACTACCTTTATCACTCCCTCCTCCGGCATTTTATCCAAAAGAAAGTTCTGAACAAAATGCCAAACAAAAAAGCTCCTGGCCATGATCTCATCACTCCCTTCATCCTTCGCCACTTATCTCCGAAAGCTGTTGTCTTTCTCACTCTCATCTATAATTCGATCCTCCGCACTCCTCTCTCTTATGGCTAAAATGTTTGAAAAACATTTTCTTAATCTCTTAATCCTCGATAGTAGCGGTGTGATACAGAGCCACCGATCTGGCTTTTGTTCACATCACTCCAAGCAGCATCCTAACTTATCTCAAGTATCTTAACCTATCAATATCTTAACTTAACATCAAATTAAAAAAGTTTAAACAGGCAATCATAAGGACTGCCGCAAGAACTGAAAACTCAAGACTTTGGAATAGTTGTGTTCTTTTTTGAACTTCTAAATCAATTATGGTCAGAATTATTGAAATTTCAAATTAATATATTTAAACTATTAACATTAGTCTGTTTTTTATATATTGACACTACAATAATTATATCCATTTTAAAGTGGTTTATTTATTAAACAAAACATACGATGGGCTGCCCAAGCTCAATACAAAATATTAAGAATTTAATTTAAATAATATTTAGTATATATTTAAATATTATTAGCTATTTTATTTAAACTTTGTATTTGTATTTACATAGATTTCATTTTCATTTTTGGCATTATTATCATCGTTAAGGTCAACACAACTTTGATCATTTATACTTTCCATCATTTCATGAAACAAGACATTTAATAACTACAAATAAAATCTTATATTAGATAAACGAAAAGTTCAACCTGTTATTGATAGTTTAAGTTATTAATAGTATCGATTGAACAATTATTAATCGACTTTCTAGATAATTATTATCCATATATTTCTTCTTATATCAATGGAATTCTAACCTTTAAACTAAATTTGAATAAAAGAAATTGTATAGCTATGCACAGGCCGCTGGGTGTAGCTAGTCTCGAGCATGTTGTTGACGCCAAGCCAAGTTTATCCCCTACCGTAATTCGATAAATCCGGCTAAAGATGTTTTCACTTCAAAAATTTCTAAAATTCCATAGCCATTTGAATGAACTTTGTTGAATATTCCGAAGTTAAATGTTACGAATTTAAACGAGTTGCTAATATACATGAAAATCTCCAGAACAGATATATTCTTCAGTAGTAATCGAAAAAGGACTTACTTAACTGAAGACCTACCGATCGTAAGAATGATTTAGAATAAAAGCCTATTAATTGAGAAGATTATATCACAAAAACCGAACAATTTCGCAAATGGTAGACTGACCAGAAGCTATCAGTAGGTGTGTCATACCCTTATCAGGAAAGATAGAACGGATCAGAGGCTCCGGTGTCATTTTCTTTTCGTTATGAAAACAAAGGAGAGATATAAACAGCCTGAGCAAGCGAAATAAGATAAATGGCGAAATGTAAAGATTACTTTAATCGTTTAATAATTAATTTTGTTGGATGTTAGTTTTCATTGGTTAAAAAAAAAAATAGAATGGAAATGGCTGGAATGGAATAGAATAGATAAACTTTAAAAAAAGCATTTAGATCATGACTGGTATACATTATTATTTTTTTTATATATATGTACAAACACAATATGGATAAAACGATAAAACAATATAACAAAAACTAATTGAGGAGGAGAATCTGGTCAAAAATAAATTCTTTAATAGTAGACAACTATTTTAAAGGAACCAATGTTTCAAACAACAATACAGATCTTGTCAGAGCTGAGAAAACAAGAAACAAAAAGTATATAAAAAGTAAATAATTCTAATAAATAACAAAATAGTATATATAAATTAAATAATTGGGGTAAACAAAAAATAAAAAATACAAAAATTAAAACATATATATAAATACTAAAATAATAGAATATGCATTATTAGTAATAGTGATTCAGAAAATATTTATGTGAAAGAAATAAAAGTTTAGGGTAATTTTTTTTAACTAAATATTATTTTATGATCATTTTTATCGATATAAGTCCTACTGTTTGAATTTAAAAAAATGTCATAACTCTATTTATTTCTTAAGTATTTTATTTGAAAGAAAAGATATGACCAGGACCTGGTATATGACCAGATTTGACCATGATGGTCGATGGTCATATCTTTTCTTTTCAAATAAAATATTTAACTAATTATAACATCTAACAATAAAATAAAAAAGATATTTATTTCTTATTTATTTCAATTGTTTTATTTTTATGTATGTTGTATTTATATTAAGTACATAGTAGAGACTGTGCTGTTTCATGGACAACGGTCCTGCAAGGAGATGACGTCCTAAGTCACGCTCAACCACCAGATTTTTCCCCCTTATTTTGGGTACCGTATTTTTATAATATTTTATAGAGGCTGGGTGAGCCCCAGGAGGATCCTAGATCCTATATGATCCATCTCCGGCTGCAAACTAAATAAAAGTCGCCTGCAGCGGGATTTGAACCAAGATTTCCGGCATGGCAACTGAATGCTCTAACTCTATATCTTACTTAAGTATATTAATTCGATTCTTTTAGTGATAATTTTATTTTAATTTGATAAACAACAAAACAATTAACGCTAAATTTTCTTCATGGGAGTAAAAACGTCTTTCATGGCTGGAAATAAATTCTACGCTTTTAAATAAATGCGTCTTTTTTACTCAATATTCATGAGACCTTCGATAAATACTGCCTAGTAATTGCAGTATTTAAATTGTTAGGCTTCAATGTTTGATGTTTTGATGTTTTCTGTTCCTAGATAGATTAGAAGTGCAAATAAAAGTTATCATTTTTAAACATGAGAGTCCTTCATCTAACAAAAACAAGTCTGCACAAAAACAAGTCGAAATAAATTAGATTTATAATGTGTGTTTTGTAACTTTTGGTAATACGTAAACACCATTAACGAAAGTCATTTTAATTATTGATTTTTTCCAATGCTTTTTACTTGTTTGTATTTTTATTGCTTATACGCTATTAATACAATTACTATCTTCAGATGAGTATGGGATATTAAAAATGTAATATATAGCAATGGTAATTTTTCATAAATAAATACTATGATTAATACTTCCATTTACTTATCAATGCCAATATCACTGTTAACTTTTTTTTAAATCGTTTCTATAAGTAACTTATGTAATATAGTAATTAGTAATATAAGTTCGGTAACTAAATAGCTGAGTTGATGTGCCGAAAACACAAGGTACATATCCCGGTGTGGCAAAAAAAATGTATTTAATCTGTTAAGAACCAAGGTTTGACGCAGTGGTATCTGAATACTCTCCTAGGGCTCAGCCAGTCACTATAAAGTGACCCATATGGGTGATAAATATAAAATCACCAAGACACCTTAAGAAGCCTGCCGGCTAAGCATAATCTAGAGTTACAGGCACATGACTATTACACTGTGGAATAAGAGGCACCAGGACGGATACGTGGTAGACCCGGGTTCGAGTCCCGGTCCTGGTCATATATTTTCTTTTTAAATAAAAATATTTAAAAATAATCTAGAATATTGACCACCCTGCACAACCGTTGTCATAGAAACTGTGCAGACCCTTCAAGAATTTTAATGGTACAGATAAGCTATTTTATTATTCTCTTGAGTGAATTAATATCCAGATTGGTAAATTCTGATCCAGGCAAAGTCGGCAAGTAATGAATATTTTTATGAGCGACATTATATTGCTGTTAAAACAGTTACAGTACTATGTCGACATTTTGTTACAAATAAGTAGAGTACCAATGTAGTTTCATTAAATGATAAATAGTGAAAAAAAATATTTTTACTTAACTACTTAACAGGGTGGCATATTTATGAAGTAGTATTGAAGGAGGGTTCGGCTAGTAGCTAGAATATCGAAGGGACAAGTAGGACACTAAAGCAGCCCTTAGACAATGTACCAGCTGGTGTAATTAAACCGGACTAGGGTAACAGAGAGGAGAGGGATGGGAGTGAGAGAGAGTGAGAGAGAGAGAGAGAGAGAGAGAGAGAGAGAGAGAGAGTGAGTGAGATGGAACAATAGGCTATAAAAGAAGGCCTGGAGAGTAAAGACCTCAATCTGGTCCAAGGTGCCCTCTTGTATAACCCTCCCCTCCCCCGCCATAACTGCTACTGGTATTAATACCCCCTCCCTTCTACCAGCCCAGCCTCTCTTCTAAGGCTGTCTTTCCGAAATGATTGTTATCACCTTCATATATAATATTACTAGCTCATGCCCGCGGCTTCGCTCGCGTGGAATTTGGTCTGCCACATAAAAGTTTCGTGAAAGATCAGTTAAAATAAATAATTTAATTATTTTTAAAAAATATAAGTTATTCGTACATCCAAAATTTTTAGATGTCTAACATCAAAACTGACGGATTCTATACAACCTTTGAAACCCTATTGTAGTAAAGGGGAAACCCTTGGGGAGGAATTATCCAAATTTCTTTCTTAAACTATACAAAGAACCTATCTACAAATTTCAAGATGCTAAGTTCCTGATTTGCGTTTAATAATGTACTATAACGGAGAGGAGGGGGGGGGGGGGTTACGTGCCCTCACATAAATCTGCCCTTGCTGTAGCCTATCATGTATAACCTATATTACTGTCAAGTTTCATCGAAATCCGTCCTGTAGTTTCTGCGTGAAAGAGAGACATACAAACTTTCACATTTATAATATTAGTAAGATTAGTAGGATATCAAAACAAATAGTTTCACTCATGTTCTTTCTGTTATTTTAACAGCTATTATCATGTGATTTGCCTTTAATTATGTCATATAATGGATTCTCCACAATACCTAAAAAATAGTCAGCGAGGGAGGGGAGCACGGGATCCTGTGCGCCCCCTCCCATATCCACGCTTGCTATAGCCTATGTGTTATTCTGATGTATAACCTTTATTATTCTAAAGTTTTATTCAAATCCGTTCATTAGTTTTTGCGTGAAAGAGAGATAAACATACAAACTTTCACATTTATAATATTAGTAAGATTAGTAGGATATCAAAACAATAGTTTCACCCATGTTCTTTTTGTTATTTTAACCACTATTATCATGTGATTTGCCTTTAATTATGTACTATAATGGATTCTCCACAGTAACTAAAAAACAGTAGGGGGGCATATGCACCCGTGCGCCCTCCCCCCCGAAAATCCGCGTTGGCTATAGCCTATGTGTTATTCTGATGTATAGCCTATATTACTGTAAAGTTTACTCCAAATCTGTTCAGTAGTTTTTGCGTGAAAGAGAGACAAACATACAAACTTTCACATTTATAATATCAGTAAGATATAATATTTAGTGATCTTAAAAAGTGGATTTTGAAAAAAAAATCTTGTAATAATTTTTTTTTAATTGTACCACGACAACCCGTAAAGGGTCTTGGGGTTAGTAGATTGTAAAGACCGCACAGATGTGCAGGGAGGTGACTTGTCCTAGATCTAGATATAAGTGAGATCACACTGAACAGCCAGGCTTCACCACCAAATAGATAATAAAGAAGCTGGGTGAGCCACAGGAGGATTTGAAGATCTCACAGATCCCATATCTACAGCCCCGGTGACAAAGTGGTTAAGTCGACTTTTTTCCAGAGAGAGTTAACTGTATTGAGGGAAGTGAAATCGTGTCAAACAATAACTACTTTTTGAGCCAATGCCTGACTTAACTCCTTATTAACTACGAAAATAACACGAATCGGCTTATCTAAGTACAAGAAACAGGCTTAGGAGAAAAATCTACTTTACCACTTATTCATCGGTGCTGTAGATACATCATCAGTACAAATGCGAAATATTTTTTAAGTAACTTTTCAGCAGAGTTAAAAAAATATTTCAAGGTTGATTCTAAATTAGTGCGTATCGTAAAACGGATTTTACCTATGTCATTATATCTAATTCAGGTCTTATAGATAGATCTAATGAATTATATATCAATTGCCAATCCAAAATCAATTGTTATAGATAGAAAACAAAAAAAATGAGTTTTTGTTTAGCATTAGTAATGACGAGATGGCTGATATCACCCTAAACCGCCAGACACCTCCCGCCAATTAACGGTACCTATATTATAACCTTTAGGTGTGCCCTAAGAAGATTCTAAGATGACACATTAAATAATTACTGTTGACATATTAAATAATTCATTTGGCACAGCCGGATTTGATCCCTGGACCTTCAGCGAATTTATCGTTTAACTTAGCGTTAAGCACCCTGAGATAACCAAGTTTTTTCCTAAGTAATCAAGTGAATATTTAAGGAAGTTTCTGTTAAAAGTTTTTTTTTGTATATTTGTTTCTTTTATTGCATATATGATTCTGTATATATATATATATATTACATATATATATATATATATATATATATATATATATATATATATATATATATATATATATATATATATATATATATGTAAGGCCCGGATTTTTATGTTTTTGCATATTTTTTTTTATGCTTTGTACATGACGTTTGAAGTTTTTAAAACGTGTTTTGGGCCAAAAGCATTCGATTAGGACAACTTTTATTTTGCATATTTAATCATTTTTGCATATTTTCAATGCATTTTGTTCTATTTTAGGTTTTATGTGTTGTCAGAAGTGTTCAGGTAATTTTTAAAAACGATGAATCAATAAAAACATTTAATTCAATAACAGGAAACAATTAATTATAATATTTCTTTTTCTAGGAAGATTGGCCCTTCCCCTTTCTATGTTGAAATTCTTAGAATCCATTTCCACTTTTGGTTCTGCTGCTCTTCTATAACTAAAAATTGTGTTAGTTAGACTCGAAATATCGCACCGTTAACATCACGAAAGTTAAGGCTAAAGCTAATGAACTTGTAACCAAATATTTACGCAAATTCCTTGACGAAACTTTTCTTAGTGATTCGTTAGTTACGCAACGAAACAACGAAACATAAAGAAAACCTACAAAGAATAATTCATTCAGACATTTATTTCTACATCATTTACATCAACTTCGACTTCCAGTAAGTCACAATTTTTCAATGATTTGACTCGTGCTTTTATAAGCGCAGATATTCCAATTTATAAGATCAATAATTCTGAATTAAAAGAGTTTTTTGAAAGTTGTTTGAGAAAAAATTGTCTCCCTCATATTTACCAGAAGACCATGAATAAAATAAGCAACCAATAAAAGACGTACCAATTTGGGTGTCCATAGATGAGACGACTGATTCTCTGGGAAGGTACGTGGCCAATGTTATTGTCGGAAAGCTGTCAGAAGACTTATCAAAACCCTTTCTTCTAAACATGAAGTTGTTGGACAAATGTCATCACGAAATCATAGCTAGATTTTTTAATGATTCCATGACTTTTCTCTAGCCAAATGGAACTCTACACGAAAAAGTTTTTGATTCACAATTGACGCTGCTCCATACATGGTTAAGGCTGCAAAGTCATTGAAAATATTCTACCCTAAAATGATTCACTTGACTTGCCTTGCCCCTGCATTTCATAGAGTCGCGGAAACTGTCAGAAATGAATTTGAAGATGTAGAGTTGCTGATTTTGATTGTCAAAAAAATTTTCTCAAAGCGCCAAGTCGGGTAAAATTATTGAAAGAAAATTACCCATAATTAAATTTACCACCGGAACCAATAATCACAAGATGGGGAACCTGGCACCCCACTACTACTATTAACATTTTGACAACATTAAGATCAAACACGTTCTCTCCAAACTAGATGACACAGCGTCGGCAATATCAAGAGCTAAGAAATTAATGGAAAAAACAACACGTTTTCGAAAACAGCTCTGGGCTAAAACAGTTACGATGCATTTGCGATGTTCTAGAAGGAAATTTTGGATAAAAAGATATGCCATTCAGTCCTAGTGAAGCATCATGTTTTAAAAGAGCTCCCGCTACATCAGTCGACGTGGAAAGATCATTTAGTAGGTACAAAAAATATTGCGACCTGATCGTCAGAGCTTCTCATTCGATAACCTAAGGATGTACACAATTTCAAATATTAATTTGTAAGAGGAATAAGCGTTTTGTAACTATTTTTTATATTATAAGGGTGTAATATTAGAAATTAAAAAGTACGTAATACATTTTTTATTTTGCATTTTTATTTGGTTTTGCCTGCATATTTCCCCAAAATAAATGCATATTATAAGTACATATTTAAGGATTTTTATTGCATATAAATTCGGGCCCTATATATAAGGAAGTCATAAGGATCGATCTTCTTTCTTGTTAAGAACCTTTTACTACATTTTAAACCAACACATATAATAAGCTGAGGAAACCAACATTTTTTTGTAATTGAAGATAATTAAATATTGAAGGAACGGTGAGAGAAGATAAATGACCAATTTTTTTCGCATGTTGCACTTCTTAAGCAGTCTCCTTAAATGTTTTCTCTTTTTTGTCAACTTCTTCAAGTGCATTCGTATTTTTGGTAGAGGCTTTTTAGAACTTATCCGTTCTGAATCAACTCTGTCCTCATTTTACGAACTGAAATCAGGAAGTAGTTTAATGACATTTTTAAGTCAAAATTTTCAGTCATATAATATTCTCTCCGACGATTAAAGTCAGCAAACCTAAAATAATACGTCCAATTAACATAGTTAAAATTTAATTAAGTGCTATTATTCTAGTTTTTAACTCGTTCAAAGATACAACACTCCAGTTAACTTAAGTACTGGGTTGATCAATAATGCAGAGAGTAAGCTATTTCTGTACAGGAGCCCAACGCATTAGTGCCTTGGGGGAAGGTACCAGTTTTTAATGCCCCATAAAACGGGATCACTTTCAAAATCAAATAAAGGCAGTAAAGGAAAACGTAAACGTGGCATCAGCTAAAAGGCTGGGGTCATTAAATAGTTTTTAGCGCTGTGGAGCCCTAACACAAAGTTCCCTTTACAACTTTTTGTTGAAGCTATCTGTTCCGATCTTTATAGCCGGAGGTGGCAGGGCAGGCGTTCGTTCGAGTTGGGTCCTACTGGGCTTAACGGAATTCTTAACAGAAAATCGATTTGGAATCAAAAGGATTGAAACGGAAATAATTGTTGGTGACATGAAAAATACCGTAGTGCTACAATCAGTGATGAGTCTTTGGTCTTGTAAGTTTATGCTAGAGACTATTCTGTTTTTAGGACTACGACTTTGCAGAGAGGTGATCTGTCCTAGAACCATCAGGTTGGTCCCTCAATCAAAAATAGTATGGAGGCTGAGTAAACCCCATGAACCCATGAATGATGAAGCATGAAATAAAACATTTAGGGGTTCGTCTAGATCAGGGGTCCCCAATCTTTTCTTGGTCAGGGACCACTTTTATACTTTATATTATCTTGTTAGCAGGGACTTAAGACCACTGTGCGGTGGCACCGCGTATCAACTCCTCCACGTGCTCTTGTCATTCACTGCACTGCGACCAACGACACAGTGCCCGCTAAATTGAAATTTAAATCATTCGCGGACCACTGTTTGGAAGCCACTGGTCTAGATGATCTATCATTAATGACCTATATGGTCGGTTTTAAAAGATTTTTCGACCTGCCAATCAGAACAAATGTATAAAATCTAAAATGTATTGGTGAAAGTTGGTCCACGTAGTGGTGTATCGTTCGGACAAACTATCAATGAATGGTTTAACAAACTGTCAAGACTGAATTATTAATTCAATCACCGAATGCGCGAAGAATAAAATATATTCTTATATTTGTTGATACCTAGCTTCCTCTTCAATTCCCGATAATCCTCCGAGGCGTCTGAAAAGAAGATGGCCACGTGACCTTCTTATTTGAACTTTGATTTGAGTACTACCAGTGGGTAATTTCTCTACTTGTCATTCTCATGTCGTTATGTAACACGCATTCTATTTAATTGTTGTATTATTGTAATACAGTTGTAAATATCAATAAATAAATTTAAAAAAAATATATATATATTTTTTGAGAAAAAAAAATATTTTTCTCGAGGTTTTATTGAGATAAACATGGTTCATCTATGGGTTAATAACAAGAGTCGTTCAATGATATAATTATAATTGTTTAGAAATAGATAGCAATTGCCACTTACCGGTTAACCACAGATTTATGTCAGGTGTCAACCTTACCTAGGTAACTCTTTTTAGTGAAGATACACGCTTTCTTTTATCGCCCATAAAATATATGCATTAAGAGTTAAATACATGCAAATAAATGTAAAATTCAGTATTATTTAGAATACGCTTAACCGGGCCCAAATATGCAAAATCCCTTTTGTTAGTACCAATAAAAACTGTCACCGGTTGAATGACGTAAATTGCTTAAGCTAAATTTAAGATAATTCGTTTTTTAAGCATAAATAAAACAAACATAAAACACATAGTTCAAATGTTGGCCAGGTCAATCAAACGTATGGATGAGAAAGAAGTGTCTTGCGGAATGACCTCGTAATTAATCCATCATGCCATAATCTAGCGGGCAATGCATTGTAGGGAATTAGTGTAACCAACTGTATTTTTATATTTATTTTTTCTTTATGAGAAGATAGAAAGGAGGCACGGCAATCTCATCCCTCCAGTCCTTTGTGACTCATTGTAGGCAGATAAAAGAGCCGTGCTCAGAGAGGATAACGAAGATATACCTCCTACTGTAAAATTTATGAAAATATGCGTTTCATAATTCCTTTTTAGCGATCCTCAATCCAAAAAAGAAACCTATGTACACTACTATGGACAATCTTTTTAGGTAGCTTTAGCCATCAATGTTATAATTCACATTGAATGTCTATTTACTATCTAATTATAGATAATTAATAGACGCTACATCCCATTCATCAACCTTCTAATTAACTAGTGATAAAGCATCGCAAAAACGTAGGACTTAAATGGAAAGAGGACACAGAAAATTTTGGTCTTAAATTTATTCATTAAAGAGTAGAGCTTCGGGGATCCACTAATCCATCGAATTCCCCTCGTATACAATCTTTACAATCCGAAATCCTTCGTAAAATCCTCAGTTCTTTTTACTTTGTTACGAATAAAGTCATACCTCAATGTCCCATTTCTTGCTGATTTGGCACGAACCCGATATCAGTCCTTTCATGACAAACTTTATTCCAACTGAAACCCACTAGTTTCAGACCTAGCTTCTTCTTCAATTCCCGATAATCCTCCGAGATGCCTCCAAAGAAGTTGGCCTCGTGACCTCCTAAGATGAATTGATATTTGAGTACTACCAGGGCCAGTTTCACTACTTGCCTTTACTCGTGCCATTATGTATCACTTTATTTTCTTGTAATATACTACAGTTTAAAATTTCATTAAATAAAATATATTTTTAAAATGTACATGTGCTTCAGCAAAACAAACTAAAAAAGAAAAGAGAAAGAAAGTGGTGAGTAAAAGTAAGGACACTAACATGGCTAAATCTTAGTGGTTTTCGCTAATTCCTATATCCAGTCTCATATATGAATAACTTTGAATTATTAATCTTTGCTAAACGGCTTCACTCGCGTGGAATCATTTTAAATATATAATTTAATTTTTTTTAACTATAAGTTACTTGTACATCCGAAATTTCAGATGTCTAACTTCAAAACTGACGGATTCCATACAAACTTTGAACCCCTATTCCACCCCCAAGGGTTTCCCCCTATATATTTAGGGGGAAACCCTTGGGGGGTGGAATTGTCCAAATTCCTTTCTTAGTGCTCATTTAAGCTATACAAAGAACCTATCTGTGAATTTCAAGATGTTAAGTTCAGTGGTTTCTGCTGTACGTTGACCGTTGGTATTAGTCAATAAGGTTACAGTTTTATATACTTCGCCTGTGTGGTGTGTTGATAAAAAATAGCCTATGTCCTTCCCCAGGCTTGAGATTATCCGTATCAAATTTCATCTCAGACGGATCAGCACAGCCGTGAAACATACATTGACATTGATTAACAAGCGGGACGGACAGAAGTTTACTGTTTCGTTTTGTTCGTGTCATTAAAGGATTACTATGTAATGTTATTGAATGTATTGAAAAGGATTACTTAGTATAACGGTTTCACTTCGTACGTCAGCAGCGAGAAATTTAAACTGAATGGATTAGAATAGTGTACATTTTTAGGTAATTTATCTATCTTTTTTAGTTTTGGCGGTCCTACATGCCTACTGCAATATACTACTGTAAAATATGTTACTTGATTTTTTTTGTTCAGCAAAAATATGTAGATTTTGCGAGTAAGAAACACGTGAGCAAGCATACAAACTTTGCCTCCCTTTTTCAGCCCCTTGGGGGTAGAAATTCGGAAAAAAATCTGTCTTATCGGATGCCTACGTCATACAAAGAACACACCCTCCAAGATTCAGGTCTACGATCCGTGGTTTATGATGTGCGTTGATCAGTCATTCGGGGCAATGCAGTTTACATGTACAGATAACATGATACGATTTCCTGTACTTTCCTTTTTTACGGATCGATTTTCAAAAAATAAAAAAATCATGTCTTTCTATATTTCTTAAAGTAGAAGCTAAATCTAAAATTTCATAGCACTAGCTTTAAAAATTACGTTTTTTTGCTTGTCTTTTTAAAAGTTGTTCACCCTTTTAACCATCTTAGGGAACGAATTTTCCAAAATCCTTTCTTAGTACGCGTCGGCCTTATAAAATGTACCTACTGTCCGAATTTCAAGTCTTTAGTTTATGCCCTTTTGGTTCTGAGTCGGTCTTTTCAGTCTGGACGAACTCTTTTATATATAGAAATAACATGATACGATTTCTCGTATTTTACTCGTTTGATTTGATTTTCAAAAAATATAAAATATGTGACAGCACTCTACCATTTGGGCTAGCAAGGGTCACCTCACAGTCAGGACAAATCCGTTCTCTTCACCGAGCCTATATCTCCGTGTTCTCGCAATTTTGCGATGTATACAAGAGTTAGAATGTTCATGGAACATTACTTTAATTTTAACATCTTGTTGGCCTACGTCAATGAACATTCTTCCGCGTGTATGCATCGCAAAATTGCGATAACACGGGGATATGGGGTCGGCGAAGAGAAATTTTTAAAATATTTAAAAATTAAAGCAATTAATAAACAACTATTAGAGAAGAGTTGGTCGACTGTATCTTCTAATTTAAGGAAGAAATAGTTGGGGGTGCAGTCAAGGAAAACATCAAGATAAGTATAACTTATTTATTATGTGCCGACGTTTCGGCCTACAATGTAGGCCATCTTCAGGGCTAAGAGAAAAAAACAGAAATATATAAAAACGTAGCAGTAACAAGAATATATAAAGTGGTACAGGAGTGGAAATAAAAATAGTGACTAGATATGATGAAATAGTGAATAGATATAAGATAAATAAGAAAGCATATAAGACAGATTACAGAATAATAAACTTAAAATGGTGATAGATAAAAATAAAATTGTAGATGATGAACAGAAATTGTAATAGTGACAGATAAAATAATACAAGAATAAGAATATAAAATAGAAAAAATACATGTCAAGAAGGGATAAAATGTAAACAATAATATAAAGGGAAGAAAAATGAGGAGGTAAACGGAAAGATACAAAATAAGAAGATTAAAATATAGAAAAAAGAGGGTTGAGTATGAAGGATTTAGAAAAAAACAAGTTTAATTAATTATATGGATAAGAAACGAGACATGAGGGGTTACATAGGTAAAGTGTAATAATACAAGCATAAATAGAAAGAAAAGCTTGATAAATTTCAAAAATTAAACATTGAAAATAGTGGTATTATATCTATGAACTATGAAGAATGAAAAGAAAAAGAAAATAAGTAAGGGAAGTTAATATGTAACTGTATACAATTAGAAAGAAGTGGCATAAATGCAAAATAAGATGAGAATATAATATAAACATATAGAAAATAGGTGAAGAAATACAGTAGATGAAAAATATGAGGCTAAATAAGAATGAACTCTATACTATTAACATATGATGGATGCCAAAAGTAGGTGTGAGAACAGGTGCGAAGAAAGGTGAATGTGAAAAGGATGGAGATAAGATAAATATGTACTAACCGAATAAAACAAGTTGCAGGTTAGGGAGCTCAGAGACAAGTAAGACAGAAAACCGTTACACCGGGCAGGCGGAAGCGATAAAGGCGATCTCTGACGGCCAAAAAAATAATGACAAAGAAGGGGGAAGGAGAAATGTAGAATCGGTGGATATAAGAGACCGTAAATAATGTAAATGGCGTGAAAGATTAAAAATTAAATTAAATTAAAAAGGGAAATTGCAGATGCAGTGGATATAAGTGACCGTAAATAATGTAAATTGAGAGAAAAATAAAAATTAAAAGTCAATGGTCAAAATGTAATTAAAAAAAAAAAAAGAATGGCATAATAAGTTAAGAATGTAAGGTTATTTTAGTAAATTAAAAATATGGGCGTAGGTTAGGGATAGGTGATGGGAGTCGGTCTTGGCATTAACGGTAGAGGAATCTAAATTGATGTGAATGGTTTCTGAGAGGATGCGTTTATTATAATTAGGAACGGAGGCTAGGATCGACGTGTTTTCGAAGTCAAAAATGTGGTTAAAGGATAGGGCGTGTTCGGAGAGTTTAGAAGCGGTTGGGTTGTGGGAGGAAATGGAGTATTTGTGTTGGGTAATGCGGTCTTTAAGTAGGTTTTTGGTTTCGCCGATGTAGGAAGAGTTGCAGTTGGGAGTAGAACAAGGAATGCGATAGACGACTTGAGAGCGATGTTTTAGTGGAATGGGATCTTTAACACGGGTATAAATATTGGAGAGTTTGTTGTGGGATTTAAAGGCGATGCGTAAATTGGGGATCGCGGAACGTAGGGATTTTTGAATGTTATTAGAGAGGGAGGGTATATATGGTAAGGATCTGTATATAGGGATAGAAGGCGGATGTGGAGAACGGGTGCGGGTGGGTGGGTTATAATGGTGATGGATGAGTTTATTGATAACATGGGGAGGAAAATTGTTTTTTAATAGGATTGCTTTGATGCGTTGGGTGTTGGTGTTATGGAAGCAAGCGTCGGAGAGGGATAGGCCACGGTGGATGATATTTTTGGCGACATTGATTATTTGGTGGTGCGGATGTTGGGAGTAATAATTGAGGAGTCTGCCAGAATAGGTGGGTTTCGTATACCAATCAGTGGATAAGGTGTGATCGGGATTTCTAATGATACGGAGGTCAAGGAAAGGTAGGGATTTGTTATGTTCAAGTTCAACAGTGAAATGTAGGCGGGGATGGTATGCATTGAAGGATGATAATAAACCTGGAATGATGTTAGGATTTAGGATAAGGAGGAGGTCGTCCACATATTTTTTAATGAAAATGACATCGTCACGGAACTGGGGTAGGATGGAGTCTAGAAGGTCATTTAGGACAATATTGTAGAGGTCAGGAGCGAGGGGATTTCCCATGGCCAGTCCAGAAATTTGGTTAAAGAACTGTCCATGGAAAGTGAGATAGCCAGATTCGCAGCAGAGTTTTTTTTCTATATTTTAATCCCTTTTATTTAATCTTCTTATTTTGTATCTTTCCGTTTACCTTCTCATTTTTCTTCCCTTTATATTATTGTTTACATTTTATCCCTTCTTGACATGTATTTTTTCTATTTTATATTCTTATTCTTGTATTATTTTATCTGTCACTATTACAATTTCTGTTCATCATCTACAATTTTATTTTTATCTATCACCATTTTAAGTTTATTATTCTGTAATCTGTCTTATATGCTTTCTTATTTATCTTATATCTATTCACTATTTCATCATATCTAGTCACTATTTTTATTTCCACTCCTGTACCACTTTATATATTCTTGTTACTGCTACGTTTTTATATATTTCTGTTTTTTTCTCTTAGCCCTGAAGATGGCCTACATTGTAGGCCGAAACGTCGGCACATAATAAATAAGTTATACTTATTTTGATGTTTTCATTGACTGCACCCCCAACTATTTCTTCCTTAAATAAACAATTATAATATAATAAATAACTGTGCCTATGGAGTTAGCTTGCTAGACCCCATAGCCGGTCCCAAGCCCGGATAAAACAGGAGGGTTGGGCGTAGGGCAAAAACCCTACCCTATAAAACACAACAGTGGAGAAAACACTGACAGCTTTGTTCATGGAAAAAGTGCAGGTAAATGCAGGTGCATTCCCCAGAGGGACCCGATCGGATGCGGGGGAGTCCCAACCAGCACTTACTGTAAGCAAACTGAGAGAGGAAAAGAGAAGGAGAAAGAGAGAGAGGAAAAGGCGAATATTGCGAGGAGGAACATGGAATGTCCGAAGTCTTTTGCAAGCGGGAGCCAGCAAAGATCTGGAGACCCAATTAGAAAAGTATGGAGTGGATGTAGCAGCACTACAGGAAATTCGTTGGAAGGACAGTGACCTAGTCTCATTGAATAAATATATAATTATAAACAGTGGGAACAACACCAACCAATACGGAACTGGATTTATAATAAAAAAATCCTTGAAGCAGGTTTTGATAAACTACTCACTGGTTAGTGAAAGAGTTTGTAGCGTCAGGCTTAAAGGAAGATTTGCCAACATATCCTTAATCAGCGTGCATGCTCCTACAGAAGAGAAGGATGAATCTGAAAAAGAAGAATTCTACAGTGAACTGGAAAGGGTGTTTAGCTCAGTGCCCAAATATGATGTAAAAATAGTAATCGGAGACCTGAATGCCAAAATGGGAAAGGAAGAAGAATTCATGCCCACGATAGGGGAACACAGTCTTCACAATATTACAAATAATAACGGTGAAAGGCTAATAAATTTTGCAACATCCAACGGTATGAAAATAATGAGCACAATGTTTGAACATAAAGAGACGTAGATCTCCCGAGATGGTCTTAGAAAGAATCAAATAGATCATGTGATCATTGACTCGAGGCATTCATCCGCTGTTCTAGACTGCAGAAGCTACCGAGGTGCAAGCTGTAACAGTGACCATTACTTGGTCTTAAGCAAAATAAAACAGAGGATAAATTGCGGATTAAAAAAGACTAGTGAAAGACAGGTGGACCCGGTGGATATAGAAAAGTTGGTCATGAAAGAGCGAACAAGAGAAGAAATGAGAAAGGAATTTCAAGAAGAATTTTCGAAGAACAAACTATCTGGAAGTTTTTCAGTAGACGAAAAATGGAAATCCTTAAAAGAAGCAATGAATAATGTCGTCCATAAAGTAGTGGGACCAAAGAAGAAGGCACCGAGAAATGAATGGTACGATAACGAATGTGAAGAAGCTATAAACCTAAGAAACCAAGCAAGATTAAAAACTCTCCAGAGAAGTACAAGGAACTCAGTTGAGGAATACAAAAGGCTCCGAAAGATGGTCAATTCCCTATGTAGGAAAAAAAAGAGAGAAATGGAGAAAAGAAAAATAGAAAAACTAGAAGAAAACCACAAAAGAGTGGAGAGTAGGAAGTTTTACAAAGGGCTAAAGGAAATCAAAACGGGGTATAACCAAAGAACTGAGTTTATAAAAGATGAGAATGGATGTCTTGTGGGGGACATTGACCTGAAACTACAAAGATGGGCTAGTTTCTTCGCTAAATGTGACAGAGAGAAATGACATGGAATATCAAGAGAGGATGGAGTGCGAAGAAGACGAGGTAGATGAAGAGGTACCTCCCGATAGGGAAGAAATTAAGGAGATAATCATGAATCTCAAAAATAACAAATCCCCAGGTCCAGACAATATAAATTCAGAAATAATAAAGTATGCCGGAGAGAACCTATGGGAAGAAATTTACCAGATAATATGGCAGTGCTGGATGGAAGAGAAGATGCCCCGTGAGTGGTCAGAATCAGTCATCTGTCCAATATACAAGAAAGGCTGTAAGCAAGATTGTAGCAACTATCGCCCAATATCATTGCTTAGTACAGGGTATAAAGTTCTATCTATAGCCTTGTGCAGAAGAGTGAATGAGTGGGCGGAAAGAATCCTGGGAGAGTACCAATGTGGTTTTAGGCCAGGGAGGTCAACAGTGGACCACATGTTCTCCCTACGACAAATGCTGGAGAAGTCCTATGAATTCAACGTGGATCTCCATCACTTATTCATTGATTTTCGTCAGGCATATGATAGTGTAGAGAGGAATGAAATGTACAAAGGACTGAAGAATCTGAGACTGCCGTCAAAATTAATTAGGCTCGTAAAAATGACTCTGAAAGATACTAGGAGTAGAGTAAAGATCCAGGGAAAGCTTTCAGAAGAATTCAAGGTAAATAAGGGACTAAGACAAGGAGATCCTCTCTCGCCTGTGATATTCACCCTGATTCTGGAAGTAGTAATCAGATGTATAAAGACGAGCCCAAATGGCACAATTTACAATAGATTGACGCAGCATCTAGCATATGCCGACGATGTTCTTATATCGGCCAGAACAATGTCAGCTTTATCGGGGGCATTGCTAGAATTTGAGGGGGCAGCAAGGAGACTTGGCCTCGTTGTAAATAATGCCAAAACAAAATACGGGACATATAGGAATGGACCAGTAAAGATCGGTGACCGGGAATTCCCTGGATGCGAGTCCTTCAGATACCTGGGAGGGATGTTGTCAAGAAACAACGACATGACAATGGAAGTCAAGGCAAAAATTACAGCGGGCAAAAAGTGTTTTCTTGCTCTACGGGAGGTCTTGAAATTTAGGAATCTATCCCGGAAAAGTAAAATATTAATTTACAAGACAGTCATACGCCCCGCTGTGACATACTGCAGCGAGACATGGGTCCTAACAAAAGCAGCCAAAGATTCCCTCAGAAATTGGGAAAGAAGAATATTAAGAACAATATAGGGCCCTATTAAGGATGGCGAGCAATGCAGAACTGATGGAATTGCTAGCGGAGCCAGACTTAGTCACGGTCATTAGAAAGAGAAGGCTTGGCTGGTTGGGTCATGTTGAACGCATGGATCCGGAGAGACTTCCTCGAAAAATGGTGTGCGATAATCCGGGAGGAAGGAGAAAACGCGGGAGACCCCGATTGAGATGGATGGAAGATGTGGAAGAGGATCTGCGTAAGATGGGAGTTCGGACATGGAGGAGATTTGCTTCGGATAGAGCGGAGTGGAGCAGGCTGTTGGAGGAGGCCCATGTCCTGCAAGGACTGTAGCGCCAGTCTGTGAATGAATGTGAATGTGAATATAATAAATATAATTTGGACATCATGCGCAAACATATTTTGCGATTCATGTTAGAGAAGAATTGGTTGACTGTAACTTCAAATGTAAGGAAGAAATCGTTGGGGTGCAGTCAATAAGTTCTCGGTCTTTTATTGACTGCACCCCCAACGATTTCTTCCTTATATTTTGCGATTATATTTATGTATGATGTCCTTCTTTTTTATTAATTTACATTGTTTATATTTCCAACAACAGTATTCCGGCTGGATTGTTCTATTGTATACAAATGGAAGCTGTAATATTTCAGATAAAATTCCTGTAGTTACATTCCGACTTGCCATGGCTCAGTTTAAAGTACACACTAGTCATGTCACATGCTATGCACGCAACATTATACACGCTACGTACACATGTAGATTAATGTTATTTTATAAATTCTATTTCTCGGATATTTAACTGCTGGAATTGAGTATGTAAGTAACCTATCATGCTTGCTTGACATTACGGGGATATCGGATCGGTTAAGAGAACGGTTTTGTCCTGACTGTGAGGCGACCCCTGGTAGCTCAAATGGTGGTGTGCTGAAGAGGTTTGTAAGCCCTTTAATGCTTAAAATTTTATGTCGAAAGAAAAAGATTGAAATCTCCTCTGCTCATAAAAAGATTACTCTGAAATGTTCAGCCTCTTGTTAGGAATAGGAAGTTTTCATAAAATATTTAAAATTTGTAATCACCATAATAATGTACCATCTGTGGAAAAGTTAAGTTCCTTAGTGATCACCCACCTATATTATTATTCCAATTAAATGTAAATTTAAACACACACGATTATTCATTTATTGTTTTGTTTTTAAAGTATGATAAATAATTGAAATAACCAGGCTTGATTTTACTTCCCCCTCCCGTTTATTTGTATTGATACGATATTGTTTTGTCCTGATGCAAATACTCCATATCCGTTCCCCTTCTTGGAAGATGCGATTAGAAGACGAAGGAATCACAAAGAATCTAGGCAACGATATGACTCACGAAGCTGGACGATTTCATCGATCGAAGCAAGCTCAGCTGTTCGTATCATTTTATTTAAATAAATATTTTACTCAAAACTTCTCATTTGTGCAACCGCTCTGTGTCGCAAGCGGGTTTTGACCTTATTCGCAGTATTTTTCCTCCAAACAATGATGATTGTTTTCAGTAGCCTGTAGCAACACGAGCCAGGTCCACTCTTGGCCAACCCGAGCCAGAACGGAGGTCCGAGAGAAGAACACTCCGCGATAAATCAGATTCCACGGGGCATCAATCAAAGCTGCATCAGTCCCAGCGAATAAATTACCATTTCAAGTCCCGATTTATATGACTAAGTACCCAGTTCGTCACGTTTAAGAGTGCATCAACCCTATTTTTTTTAATCATTTCTTCTCGTCGGTATACCAACTCATTAACTGCTGTGGTTGAAGTTCAGAGTTGAATGGCACAACGAACTAAATGAGCCAGCCTCTGAAAGTAAAGAACATAGTAAGTGTTAGTGAAACAACCTATTTTTATATTTAACTATCTTTTGTCGTCCGCGTTAATTTTAAATAGAAATTTATGTTGAGTTTAAACGGAGAGTGAATTTATAATTCCATAAATGAACTCCATATTATAAACAATGACTTAAAGCATTTGTAAATTCAGCCAGGCTACAAATGCTTATCCCTTTGTTAATATATTTTAATAAACTGTCCTATTAAATATTAAATGACATAATAACAGAATTATCGATAAGTTTTCTTTTGAAATCCACCATGTACTATCCAAAACACTATGATATCTGGGGGTTGATTTTGCAAAATCTTGAATACAATTATTATTGTATTGAAATGTAAAGTCTGCTTACTTATTTTTACATCTCTAACTTGGCATGTTACGATTTCCCGTAATTTACTCGTTAACGGGTCGATTATCAATAAATAAAAAACATGTATTTCTTTATTATTAATACAGAAGCTAAATCTAAAATTTCATGGTGCTCGCTTTAAATATGAGTTGTTGTTTTTTTATCATAAACTATATATATATATATATATATATATATATATATATATATATATATATATATATATATATATATATAGAGAGAGAGAGAGAGAGAGAGAGAGAGAGAGAGAGTGAGAGAGAGATTATTGACAATGCCTGTTATTAATAACATATGAATAATGACTGAATGTGGTTTGGCAAAGATAACACTCAACCGCTAGGATTTTCTACTGATTAAGAGTACCCAATTTACAGAGGTTGGATAAGCTTCAGAAATGTCTGCAGGTTCTACATATGATTATATATTCCTCATATGTCTACAGGTTAAATACATGATTGTTAACAGAATAAAACCCTATATAAAATCCCTTAGCACACTACGGACTCAGTTACGACGTTTTTAATGTGTATATTTCGTAAATACGAGTATATTCATATTTTATATAATATATTAATTGTAAGGAAATAAGCGGAAAATCAAACGAAAAACCTCGAGTATCAATAATATTTCACCAATTAGGCATCAGGAATGAAATAGTACAACCCTTCGCAGAGCGAACGCATACAATCCTTCCATTCTTAAGTCCTATGAAGTATAACTAATGCTCCCTACGTTTTCAATAAAGCATATCAATATCAACCAAATTTTACAAATTCCATATTAAATCAACCAAATTTTACAAATTCCATATTAAATCAACCAAATTTTCCACCACTCGTCCTTATAATCCTCCCCGGAAGTTGAAGCTGTAATGGCCAAGAGACCTAATGTAAATACGTCCTGGCAGTGGCATATAACCTCTGATCTCAACAATGACATGGCTATGAAGGAAGGATCTTCTGCAGTACCGCTTTGCTCTCCAGATTTGGAAGGTCTCTGGTATTTGGAAACGTATTTGCTGGGTTCTGAGGTCCGTAGAGTGTATGTATATAGTTAATATGTTCATAGATCACCAATACTTATTGCCCTGAATGTGTCAAATTGTACTTATTAGTGGCAGATTACTATCCAATAACTTTTTATTATTACCAAATCGTTAATTAGTATTAGAAAAAGAAGAAGAAAAGAACACACAAAAATACTATTTTAAAGACTCAAAGCTTTGTTTATGGAATTAACATCATTCCATAATAAATATTTTATATCCCTTTTATTCTTTATTTATTTGTTTGTTTATTTAATGTCACTAAGTGCTGCAATGGTTGATCAGACGATGCTACAGTGGGAGCACTAAATTTTGTATATCCAGGTTTAATTATGATAAGGATTTTTAACGAGTACATGACATCGTACAGGCTCGTGACCCCAGTTTTACGTAGCTTCCAAAGGGAGGCATACTTAAGGATTTTTACTTACTATTATTGTTGAAAGTTTTTTATACATTTTTTCTTTCATTCTAAATTACAACTCTCCACAGATATATTTAAATTTGTACAACTGTTTTTAATTTGAGACTTTGAGACCAATAGACCATTGGTACAGCATTTTTTTTTTGTGAATTGTAGCAAATTATACAAGAAATAGTTACTTTTATGAAGTCCTAAGGCCAGCTGCCGGGCTACAAACCAGCCATCTTGGGCCTGTTAAGTGATTATGCTAACCACTACACCACCTCCAATTGTTCTATATTTTACAATATTATTTTTGTCTTTAATTTAAAATGTTCAATATGTAATTGGTACCAGATGTTATCTATTTTTTTCCTTTTTTCAGTATCTAGAATGGAGGGGATGAATTAAAGCTGAAAGACACATTTCGTATAAGCTAAGCCTGGAGATGTGACACCGATAGCACACACCACTAACAGCCATTACCTGCTGACAACAGGGGGGGTTTCAATGGCCCCACGTCCTGAGGGCTGTAAGATGTTATCATCCCGTCTCCTTTAGCAGTTTATCGACCCTATTTTATGAGTCTCTATTCAACTTATACCCTAGTTTATTTATTAGAACATAAAAAATGTATCTATAAAAAGGGATGGACTTTATGTGTGCATGAGATTTACGATGCAAAGGGATTTTCATTATTAAAGTAAGAGGATAACCTCCCCAACGTTTTTATTAAATTATTATATAAATAATCTTTATTAAATTTATTCATAGCCTATCTAATAGTTGTTAAACTTTTGTACATTACATTAGAGTGCAGCGAATATACGTTTCCCTTCAGTCTACGTTGTATTACTTTTCGTAAGGTTCATTAAAAGTATAATAAACACAATTTATATTAATATTACACAATTTTAAATTTTACTGTTGACACTAAAACGAAGAATGAGAATCATACGCATACTTACTTTCAATAGCAAAGTATATATATATATATATATATATATATATATATATATATATATATATATATATATATATATATGTGGGGAGCAGGCTGAAACAGAATATTTCTTTCTTATATTTTATTTTTTCATGAGATTCATGTGCGTAGTAGTGGATTTTTTATTAATTTCAATATAAAAGCAATACAGCTCAATATCTTAGCAATATAGCACAGCATGCGGGTATACAAAAGATCGATATTATATTTAGGAAACAAACTTAACTGTTTTATTATTATACAAGGGTGATAATTAGTAGGTTGTTTGACATAACTTTTTCATTGAGAATACTAAAATGATTATTTACTAACAAATTTTGTCTTACTCTGGATTGAAATTTGTGGTCAATACACAATAACAAGAAAACCTTACTACAGTAAAGATAGGAGAGTTGTCTACTTGTCGCAGTTAACCTCTTAGTAGTTTATAGTTACTGGCACTACTTGATTCAAGCAAATAGTGCGATAATCTAGTGCTATTATAGCAGGACGGTTACACCATAATAGTTCCTGTGATAGTTGGTTCTACAATCACAATGATACCGGTATGGTACAATATCTACTCCATAGCTCTAACTGAGATATGTATCCAGTTTGTCTCAGGGTGGTAGAGGTACAGATAAAAAGAAAAGTGTGAGATAATTAGCATTTGCTGTAAATACAACAAAAAAATCTGAACCACTACAACGCTAATTAATCTTGGTTTCAGTCCATATCAGAATCTGTACTGTTTGTAGGACAATGGTTGTGCAGGGTGAGATGTCCGAGATCACACTCAACCACTAGGTTTTTCCACCATTAAAGTTATCAACATTATAGATACCATGTAAGCCTCAAATAATTTACCTACATAGACGGATTTGTACCTAGTACCTTCGGCTTATCAACTCAATGTTAACACACTAAGCTACCCAGAACCTAGTCAATAGCAAATATCTGATCAAATTAAATAGTATGGTCATCTAGTAGTACTATTATAGTCGTTTTGTTAAACTAAGATAGTTGTCTCTAAATGCTAAGTACCACTTCTTGGCCATAATTGAGAAATGAATCCAGGTGGTCCCAGGTTGGTAGGGGTACAGATAAAAAGAAATGTGTAAAAAGTATTCTATAAAGATAATTAACATTTGTTATAAATAAACTTGTTATTATTACTAACAATAGAAGAATGACCTTGAATCGTTATAATAATCACAGCAATTCACAGCCGACCGGCTCAATTGAGAAGGCCCTCAACAAAGGACTCGATCTGGAGGAGCCTAAGCTGGGGCAGGTAGGGCATGAAATCCCCCCGGATCTCTCCTTCCATTATCTCCCACTAGTCCTCAACCACTTCAATAAAATAAAACGTTTATGAGCCGAGGAAGTGAAATCGGAGCCGAGCAGATGGCGGGGCAAGTCGATGGGACACTCGCAGATTTTTGATAAAAGTTTAAAAGTTCAAGCGGATTTCCATAGCCGGGAAGTTATGGCTTAGGGTCCCTTAACAAGCCTGGAGAGAGTAACTCGACTTCTGTGTAACCGAGCACGTACGAAACAAGCGTTTGAAAACAAGTTAGAGCAACAAATTTCATAACTAAAGTTATATCCCAACTTCCAAACTGTTTGATATCGTTACCCCTGGATTAGTAAAAAATAATTGTTTTTTTTATTTTTGAGAGACACAGAAGAACAACTTGTTGAACAACTTGAATGTAGTTAGAGAAATAGAATTTTCATTGTATAAATATAGAAATGTTTGTTTCTTTATTGATTTAACGTCACTGTTTGCTGCGAGTATTAAGTATTGCCTAACAAGGAATAATAAGGATAGAAATTTTTAACGGATAGCTAACTCAATCCATAACATAAGCTTGAACCTCGTTGCACAACCATTGCGATAGAAACAGTAGTGTCCCTTCCATTTAGTGAATCCCCTTCATTAAATACCCTTCATGAGATATTCAAGATGGGCTTGGAAAATAGGGATAAATAGCGAACGTATTTCTACACCACGGACTTATTTCAAAGCACTGAGCCTATTTGAAAAAGTTCAAAGCGTAAGTGGGGAGATTCGGTAAAGGCGTTCTGACGAATTTTAATATGGGCTTGGGGAGGAATTCTTTAACGAGATTTTGCAAGCATTAATTGATATCAAGCGTTTGCTAAGTCTGTTATCTGTATTAAGCTTCTGTTATCTTTATTAAGGTATACAGTTCACACATCTGCATCCCTGGTGAGTATATGGTTAAGTCTAATTTTATCCAGAGCGACTTATCAGTATTAGGGGAAGCGGAATCGTGTCATTCTCGTAGTTTTTGGCCTGAAATGGAGTTGTAATCTAAGTAATAAATCCTGTTCCTGTCTTAGCAACGGTGCATTCTGCTTCTCTTTTTGAACAGTATACCTAATCAGATACACTATCGATAGTGATATTGCATGTTTTCAAATGCTAAATGATGAGGATTAATGGAATAACGAGACTATAACTGTTTGAAATATGAATTTATTCAATAGCCATTGACAAAGATTCCCTGGCCCCCCTGAGCCTGTTCTATTCAATCTTTTTGCTGATATTTTCGCTGAATAGGATCATGCATATTCTAAAATTTCAAACAATCGGCAATTCAGTTGTTACTAACCCTTTGTTGACCGAAGCCTGTGAAACAATGCAAGGTATAGTGTTACCGACCCTCAACGACCTTCCATTCAGGACCAAAGGTTCCTACTCGACATTATTTCTGTCATCCTCAGAGAGAAAATCATTCTTCATGAGCTATGGAATAATGAGGTATTTAACAAAAATCTTAAAATGCTTTCTGCATTTTAATTGAGATTGAGATTTCTAAATTTTCGCGCTGCTTACACTCAATCCGCAGGATGCTCTGCAGTTGTTGATTTTTCATTACCCTGTTAACCGGGGAATTCCCTTTTTAATTACGCATGATATAACGGGCGCGACATCTTTCACTAGGACGTGTCAGTACGTCACGCCCGGAGTACGTAATTTCATATTATTATTTTTTTTATTTATGCTTAAAATAAATGAAAAGACTATTACATATATATACGTTTTCGTTTATTTATATATATAAAATTACCTTTGACGTATTTATACGTCCCGCTCGGTCAACAGGTTAATCACTATGATGATACTGTGGCTGATATAAATGATACTGTGGCTGATGTAAATGATATTCTGGATAATCGGACTGCAGTGAGAGTCCTAAATTTTGTCTATCCAGGAATAACGAGGATGATGATCTTTAACGAGGAACTGTCACTCAACAGGATCGCTATCCCCATTTTACGTCTACTCTTAAGGACGGGTTAACCAAGGACTTTTCACTACATTTAAACTAATCTATAGATATAGTTATAATCTATAGTGCAGTGATTAACTGTAGAGCATTCATTCTCCAGTATACTTCCTTCATTCGACCGAATATCTACACCTTATCTTATTTTCGACGACTTTAACCAAATAGAACAGTTGGAAATAGTTTAATAAATTCTAATTAAAATGTTTTGAGACAGAGCAATATCAAACCAAAAAACTAAAATGCACTTAATGTCTTATTTCCATTTAATGCTTTTGCTAATCATCATAGACGCAAAGTACCTTACCGGCATGTTTAAACTTATTCGCTAATAAGTCACCATTCATTTTTTATCACCCCTGATAATACTTATCTATGAATTCAATGATACGTATGACACTAAAATAAATTCATTACTCAATTAAATTAGTGTGGAAAATAAATAACAGTACTTTGAATAATAAAGTTATAATATGTTTAATTAATATTTATTTTTATAATTATTTAAATTGTTGAGAAGCATTGTTGAGCCCTCCCTCAGCTACGCCTCAGAGACCTGCACCCTTAACTCGGGACTGTACTCCAGATTACAAGCTTCACAGATGGACTTTTGGAGAAGATGCCTGAGGATCACCCGCCTGGATAGAGTCAGAAATGAAGATGTTAGAGACAGGCTGGGCGTGACAGAAGAAGTTTCGGAGGGGATCGGAAGGAACAGGCTGCGATGGTATGGACACTGCCAGCGGAAGCCAGAACGTAGATGGCCGAAGAGACTTTTGCTGTGGGAACAGCCAGGCAGAGGAAGAAGAGGAAGACCCCGAACCCGGTGGAAGGATTGCGTGGAGGAGGAGATGGCCGGCAGGGGACTTGAGGAGGATGACTGGTGGAATTGAGAAAAGTGGAGGGACGCTCTGACTTAACCAGGCAACCCATTGAGGGAAAAAACCTGCAAAAGTAAAAGTCAATAAATTGTTAAACAATTTTTAAATAATAGTTATATGATTAATTATGTTAAATTAACTTTACACTAATCAATTGTGTATACAATCTGTTTACAATCTATGTGTACAGATAAACCAGCCAAAAAGTCAATGAAAGAAAGAACACAACAAAACTAGGCACATTGGGATACAACTTTATATGCTGGTGATAAACACAGACCCAACAAACTATAGAGAGAGCAATAAAAGACGTCTGTGCTAAAATTCAATCGTAAATCAATGTTAGTACCGAATTAAAGCGCTAGTTTCCCGAAAGCAACGACAATGAAAAGGAAAACTCTCTTTAACTGCTTGTTCGAAATGGTCGGGAATTTATTGTTGTTTTTAGCAAGGGCAGTGACTACATTACAAGTGAACATTTCACCATAGTTAATTCCTTTTTAATATGACAATATTCTACGTTATGTATTCTAATATGAATTATACATTGTACGACCTATTTATAATTTCGCAATAAAAATCTGTTGACAAAGGAACAAAAATACTATTTTATATTACATTTCTTCTATGTTTAATGGTGAATTTAATACCTAATAAAAATATAGGCATTAATAATAGTATTCTCAAAATCAGCAAAACCTGTTTTGCAAAAGCAAAATGATAGATTAGGCAGGTTTCATCATTCACTAGTCATTATTATTTTCAAAGCTTTTATATCATTAAAATAAAATACATCACAAAATTTAAAATTTCGTTTTAAAGCCAAATTCATAATTTCTTAATAAGTAGCAAAATCTCATGGTTGGTTTTTGTTGTTTTTTACTTTAGCGACGATACAAACAGTTGTTATAGAAAAAATAAAACAAAAATCATTAGGCTTTAAATTTAGTCATTTAATTAATTAGGGCGTTTTGGTTCTTACTACAGTCTGTAGTGCAGAGTTGATAAGCTCCTGGCTAAATACGCTCCTGAGGCTCACCTAGCCTCTATAACGTCGGTATCCTTAATTGGAGGAAAATCTGGCGGTTGTGCCTGATCTTGGAAAAATCTGACTGCACAACTGTTGTTATAGAAACAGTACAGTCTCTAGCATAAACCAAATCCTTATATGGCATAAACTTTACCCTTATATGGTTGTAATAAAGTTTTTTTTATTTTATTCAATGTAATTTACAACTGTATTATACTAATACAAGTAAATAGAATGAATAAAACATATTGGCATGAATAAAGACAAGTAGAGAAACTACCCAGTTGTAGTGCTCAAATAAAATGTTAAACTTAGAAGGTCTTAATTCTTCATTTTTTACTTTTCTCTAATTTTTAATTCTTCATTTGTTACTTTGTTGGATGTAAACATTACCTCTTTGTACACTTTTACATTATGCAATATTCTTTTATACTAAAAAAAATTCGTATTATGTGCCATGTATTATTTTAATGTATTTGTATCTTGTATATTTAGCCCTGAAGAAGATCTGCAACTTGGGTCCAAACGTTGGCGTACTAATACAAAAATCTCCCTATATAAGAGAATTTTCAAGAACTCTACCAGCACTATTTTCTTTCTAACATATACATAAGGTCAACTAATATTTTCCAACAAATAAGGTTATTAAGGATTAGTTTGTTCGTAACAAAGAAAGGAGCGTCAATGATTTTGGATTTACAATCCTTACCAATTCCTTACAGGATCGAATAGAAGAGGAATTCGATAGCTAAGTGGAGCCCCAAAGCTCTTCTCCGTAAGTCCAAATGGGTCTTATAGTAGTCATGTATACGAGTATTTTGTAATTAATTGAGAGCTTGGGAAATGTTGAAGTATCCAAATCACCGTTATGAAATATATTTCTGTCCATTTTTTATTAGTTTTGTGTAGTATTTTCGGCCTTTAGGATTAACACATTTATTCAGCTCTAAACAGTCTATTACAATTAGCAACATTTTATTTGGATAAATCTATCTTATCGATACTAGATCAAAACTATTAATTAATAGAGCAGTGTATCTTCAGAGTAGTTGAGAAATGTGAATCATTAGTTATTGGTTCCAACTACAAAAAGGCAAATAATCCAATTTTCTAAATTTTAGGAAAAAAAAGTATCTTGTCCTGGACTAGTTCCCTATCTGCAGTAAACAAAATATTGAAGGCTTTATCAAGACGATATGATCTTACGGAAATGTTTCCTTTCTGTATTAAAGGATGCCCTCTGTCTCTGCTTAAAGTTTGAAGTTTAAAAACAGACCTCAGCAGTTCAACTGTGAACGTCAATAAAATAAGCCGAAATAACTACATAACAAAGGAATGCCAGGAAATGTGAGGTTTGGTGAACAACAGCTGTTGGAGGAGGCGACTGGGTATCTGTTGGCCAAACCGCATCAACCGGTCCTCCACCAAACCAGAATCTGTTTTTGCTCTTTCATCACGGTAAGGTTTCCATCCTCCATATTTTTTCAGCTCATCAGGAATCCCGGACACGCACGCTCTTAATTTCCGTAGGGAAAAGAGGGAAAAAAAAAAGGAGAGGGCGGACGGATAATATTACCTGGGCGATTGCTCTGCGAGACGGGAATATTTGGAGAGGGTTATTGTAAGCCAATCAGAAATGTTGTGTAACACTCAAATATTGGTATTGGAATGTTCGATACCCAACGTTCCTCGAATTGTTCTTCATTCCCTGTTCATACTATCGAAAACGAATCGAAAAATAATAAATGCTCCTTAATTTAAAACCCTGCTGCTTGAAGTACTTCGATATTTACTGTTGGTTCTTTCAACCACCGTCCGTTATCATTTCCACATTTACTTCTCTCTCAACAAAAATAATACAAGCCAGATTGCGCTGCGAGAACGTTGGGAATACTTTACTACAGACAAGGTATTACAATATTGCCATGCTGAGTAATTGTACTCCTTTATAATATCAGTTTAAAAGCATATCAACGATTCAGTTTATCTATATACATATTATATATTTTATATTATAACTAATTTATAATGAAAAAACTTCAGTTTAAATGCCCCAGAAAGTACACGCATCGAAAATCACTGTGTAATTTATGTATAGAATTATAGCATATATAGCATAATATTTTATAATTCTTTTAATAAAATATATCTTCACACACAAAATACTAGGACAAGTTCACAAAATAGCTAGTATTTTAGGTAACTCGTAATAAATAAATACTACGATCAATACTTGCAATTACTTACCAATCCCATAACAATGTTTAATAAGCTTTTTCAAAATAATTACATATAACCCGAACGCCTAAGGTAAAAGTTTTCAATGGTCATTAACAGACTGATAGATGAAATGAAGCAATCCCTCGCGTTTTTCTTTTTGAAGGCTATTAATTAATGACTTCAAGTTCTTAATTCAGTTCTTAGTTCTTAAATTAAGGGATATTGGCCCTCCTGAACAAAGAGATGTGAGGTGTTCATTAGGGTTATTACATTCCGGGTACAGAGATTAAAACACTTAGGCGTTACTGACAAAAGAAGGTGTGTCAAAAATATTTTCATACTACAATTATATCATCATATTCAAATGGCAACTTTTTCCTAATAGTAAAAATTTTATTCGATTCTCCTTTTAATTTATAGTATTTTTAGCTATAATTTATAATATTAAGCTCGTGTTTTAGTATTTGTGGCTAATTGTAACAAATCTAAATTCAAATAATTACATGAGGTAAAAATGTGATTTACAATGTTATTTAAAATAAACGAAAAGGTTAATAGCATGTGATGAAATCATTTATTCAGTTAGCGTTTGTGAGTCGATCATGTGAGATCTAGAGATGATCCTGGGACACACCTAGTCCCTATCACCATTATGAATGGAAATTCTGGAGGTTGAGTTTAGCCAAACCTACTTGCACAATTGTTGGCATAAACACAGCACAGTCCTTACCATATAACCCGAACCTCTAAGGTACAAGTTTTCAATGGTCATTAAAAGACTGATAGATGAAATGAAGCAATCCCTCGCGTTTTTCTTTTTGAAGGCTGTTAATTAATGATGGTTGGGATTGGACTCAGGATCGGTCAATTGCTAGATGGATGGACGACCGCACCCATAACCACCATCCACAATCTACCATCCACCATCCACTATCCTCCAGTACGCTCACACTCCTAGGAGTGCTTATTAGATCCCATATTTCAGATCTTCGTGATGCATGGCCACTTCAGCTCCATTGTGCACAAGAACCAGTTTCTCTATCCTCAATCCTTTTATAACTAATGCTCTAATTTTTCATGGAATCGCACTTAATTTTACACGAAATGAAGTACAATAAATTCTATAACGAACAAGAAAGATATTACGATAAATTTGTCTGTGGTGACCTTCTACCACTTCAATTATTATGGTTTTTCCAACGTCACTGCTCCATTATTACTCTAGAAGTAAATAAGAATATACTCAGGAATAGCTTTTGAAAAAATAAAAGCATATTATGCGATTTTTTTATTATTTAATCTATTGAGGAGATAACAAGTGACTTTATATTCGTGTATATTTTAAAGGTTCTTTGAAGTTGAGTCAGTTAATATTACACAGTTTTTTTGTTATTCGAAATCTATTGTCCCCGTGTGCATGCCAATTGATGATGAAATATGATTCACTACTAATTAATACAGTATAATTATATTGAATGATGTGGAGAAACTTATGTAGCCCTTTATGAATTAATTTGTCTATTTAATCTAATTATCATGTAGGTGTTTATGTAGTATACCTTTTTATGCAGATAAGTGTGTGATGTTAATATTCATATCTATTCGATGTAATTCAGTAAAATACAGTTTCTTCGCTATTAGAGCATGAATATGAGAATAATAATGTCTGGAAACGTTGCCAAATGACTTTTTCTTATTTTATATAAATGCTTAAGTAGGTTAGTATATTTAAGTGAGTAATAATAGTTGATAAGAATTTTATATAAATTCTAAAGTAAGTAGTTAAGTATATTTAAAGTAAGTCGAAACACCTAATAAATATTTAAAAAGTAAATATATTTAAGCGGTTAGTAATACCTAATAATTATTATAATCATATAGTATATTAATTTAGGAGTATATTATGAGAAGTGTATAGTTGTAATCAAAGAGATGTTTCTAGCAGCTCATGAGGATTACAGGTGAGTCACTTAACAGCAGAAATAAAGTAGGCCTCATTGCTAAATCCTTTACAAAATAATTCGTAAAATTTAAAGTTTATATTTAATAATAATTAATTAATTAATTAACCTCTACCACTACAACCCGTAAAGGATCTGAAGTTCAGTACATGGTAGGGAGTATACTGTTTCTCGGACAACGGTTGTGCAGGGAGATGATTAGTCTTAGATCACGCTCAACCGCCAGATTTCCTCCCTTACTTAGGGTACTTTTAGAGGGTGAGGGTGAGCTCCAGAAGTGTCCTAGATCTTATAGGATCCATCTCCGTCCGCTAACAGGTTAAATAAAAGTCTGCTAGTGAGCGGGATTTGAGCCCAGGTTCTTCGACACCGCGGTCACTCCGCTCCCTATTTAATAATCATACTCACTTATAAATAATGAAATTGAATTTATTACTTTAGCATAAAATATCACGATATTTAAAACAAATGTAATACTTTTAGATTAATAATAATAATAATAGGAATAAAGAAATTCCTACGCATGAAAAGATATTTATATTAATGGTTTAGTGCTTATGAGTTAAAAAAAAAGGATCTAAAAAGTGGGAGGGACGATTCCATTTGAAAACGCTAATAAGAACTTCCTTTCAAAAAACTAACAATAAACATATCCATTTTTTTTTCTCTGATGATAGTTTCTTTCAAACGGTTTGTTGTAATACGATATCGAATAAGAATCCTCCACTTTAGTAAATGCATTCTTCAGAACCCAGGTATTTGTAGACCTTCAGGGGTCGAAAAAACCAAACATACATTACGGCCTGAGGCCAACACGTACCAAGTAGGGGTAACACTATCCGAGAGGAGAGAGCTACCGTGTGTTACATTGTGATGGAAATGAGTCAACTCAAGGCACCATGCAGGCTAGTGTATGGTGTATAGTGGAGGGTGCGTGGTAAATGGTGGATGGTGTATGGTGCGGGTGATCGGGGCCCGGGGACAAAGACCCCAACAGGTGCCCATCTCCTCCCCTTCCAACTCTTTTCATCCAACTTTTTGTTCCTCCACCTCTTCTGATCCGGGCTCAGGTAAGAAGGCCTACCTGTCGCTATGGTTCCTCGCGGAGATCAGCTGGCCAGGTCCTCCCTGTGCTTTGACAGCCACCAACGGTTCTCTACCAAACAGCGGGGATTTTAAACAGAATGCCTTTCTTTTGACAGGGTCGTTGTATAGCATGTTCAAGACCTGTCGGAGCAAACTCTCTTCGTCTTAACTGACCTGTCCGAAAACAAGTATTGTGAAAGATGGAGATCGCCAAAAGATTTCAGTGAACATCAATCATTGCTTATGTGCTAGCTAATGAAGCGTGAAAAACATTGATTATTATTGAAGATTGTCAATTTTTATTTATATGAAATTTTATTTAGTTACAGTTGCAACCGATTAAATATCGAAATAATATTACATTTTTATTACTGTTAGTTATGAAAGATGTTGGTCAAGAGCTAGATAAGATTGTTATTATTTATTTATCTCCTAAATTTAGGCCTAGATCGCTTGTCTTTGTTAAGGCTCAACATATGTGGTGGTGGATAGGCTTAAATAGTGATTCTATTTTTCATTTAAAGCTAATTTTCCCTGTTTTGTTTTTAATTAACGTAATATGGCCATGGTACACGATGGTCGTTTTTTAAATAAAAAAAAAGTTTATACTGATACTGAAACAAAAATCATTACCTAAAACATCATGTTAACACAAGGTTTAACATGACCTTTAGAATATTTCAATTATACAAAATAGTAAAGATAAAGCCTAATAAAGTAATTTATATATACATATTATATACAGGCTTTTACATCCATTTCCTGAGTTCCTACCGGACCCTATTTTTTATAACTATATAACGAACTACCTCTTAAAACTGAAAGGAAAAACTTTTTTGATTAAGAATCAAGAAATTTTTCTATGTTGTGTCTAATGAGATACAAATAAATACAGTTTTCTGTGCACTAATATTAAACACCTTTATGGGGTCATTCTTTTCAGTTGTTCTAGAGTTTAAATCTCTAATCAGTCACCTTTTTTACGAATATAGGGGGTTAATTTTCAGTTCCGAGCTTGAGTTTTGAATTGAATCACTTTTGACCCAAGTTCCAGATCTCCAGAAAATGTATTCCCTAAGTAAAGGCATAAGAGGCTGACGATAGTAAAACATGATCACAAGGTGGATATAAAAAAAATAACTGAAGAACTAAAATAGGTTACATCGCTAAACGTTATGTTAATAAATTATCTTTTATAACATAAATCGATAAAATGAGGGAATTGTTGGCTTTAAGCTCTATACTAATAATTGAAGTTAAGAGATGCCTTGTCAAATCAAAATAGACGATTTTTAATAAATCGATTGATTTTAAGTTCGTTTGCTAATTTCATCACTCATTTCTTCAAAGATACGAGTACAGAAATATATTCCTGCATTACATCAACTTTTCCCACATACAGTCATTAAGATAATCACAGTGGTACATCCCACATAAATCCATTCTTTGTTTCTGAAAACAATGGCATTCCCTGACAATGCTACTGCAATCAGTAAAATGCACCGACTTACGTCAAAGCAACAATGACACGACCATTGTTATGTGGGAGTCTTTGGAAAATACTAATTATAAAAATGTAAATAATAATATAAAATGGATAAAATCTATTAGAAAAAGTAGAGGACTAACGTATTTGTCTTCATTAAGTATTAAGGGAATGTTAACTATTATAAATATTAACATAAAAAGGAAATGTGATTATGAGTATTTTGCCACTTCTTATAATATTAATAATTCATCCTTGGAAAATATCACTGGAAGGCGTAGTCTTGGATTTCGTAAAAAATTGCCATAATTATAGAAAATGGAATATTTAACCAGAATGAGTTTTGTAATATTCACTTAAAGCTGAGTATTCCCACGACTCAGTTGTTTGTCCATCCCCATTCCTTATCGAAAACAGGACACGTGTTGAAATAACACAAATAGGCCACGTGTCGAGAGATGCACACACACTGAGGCAGGGCCTGTTAGAAAGGGTTCCATGGATCCTGTGCCTAAACGCTTTCAACTGAGCTCTCTAGCGTCCTCATCAATGGCCGTCTTCTTTTTTATGGCCTCGCTTATTGTGCTAAATGCTCAGTACCAGCGCTATTCGGGATAGCTCAGCGTGTAGGCCGTATAGTAAATGTACTGAACGGCTCGAGTTTGTATCCGGACGTAGCAGATAAAGCTAGATAAAAGATAAAGACAGCCATAAATGGGTAAAACTTATGTGTTTTGCAGATCCTCCTCGGGCTCACCGAGCCTGTTTATGGTGGATACCTCCTTAGTTGGGGGAAAATATGACAGTAGCGGGAACTGTAGAAACAATTCAGTCGCTACCATACACTGAATTTATGGATTACATAGGCCAACAACAAAAACATTTTTGAGAACTTTTTTAACTTTAATAGTTGATCATTATAGATTTTTAAGTGCTGAATCTGAATCTGGCCTTAGTTTTTTTTTATCACTCATAGTTTTCCAGCAATATGCTTTTTATTATATAGTATAAACCCCTATACGGCATACGGGAGAATTAATGAAACACTACGTTACATGCTAAGAATGGTTTGTATTTACAGTGGCTACTTAAAACAGTGATATAACGTTGCTAATACAGGTTTCACTTGTCAAATGGAATTGGTTTATACTATCTTTCTCTTTTTTCTTTGAAGCTTCTTGTGTAGCTTTTTCTACGATGAGTCGCTTGTTGAACTTCTCGGTGAAGTGACCAATAGTAGTCCCCCGTCATGTTGGTGTTTCAGCGGCCCTGGTAGCGTTTTTCCATCACTTTAACGTCCTGGTGAAAACGCTCACCTTGCTCCTCACTAACATCTCCCAAATTGTCCGGGAAGTAATCAAGGTGGCTGTTCAAGAAGTGAACTTTCAGGATCATCAAACATCCTAAGTTTTTACTGTAACATGTTAGCTACAAAAGAAACATACTTTAGGTCTTTTTCATTTCCCCAGAACTTTGCAACGACTTGATTTAATGATGCCCATGCTTCTTTCTCATTTAAGGTCATTGAGGATTCAAAGTTAACATTAAACATAATTTTTTTAATATCAGGTCCGACAAAGACGCCTTCTTTTCAAGTTTAGCTTCTGAAAGGCGTGGACATTTTTGGCAGAGGTATTTGAAACATGGCCCATCTTTAGGCAAAACCTTTACAAATTGTTTCATGAGGTCTAACTTTATATGTAGAGGTGGTAGAAGCACGTTTTTAGATCTACGAGGTTTTTGCAGAAAAAATAATCAACCTTTTTCTGGCCACCAAATGTGTTTCGGCAGTGCTACCAACTTCATCCACACCAATAGACATAGTTTTTCAGTTACTTATTTTCAATATTACAGCTGTTCAATTCTTTAAAAATGGCTTAATTTAATAAATTTAACTATAAAATGTTAAGAAATTGTCGTTGATAGAGCTTTTTTGATATCTTATTTGGATTCAGTACCCTAAAAACTATAGGAATCAGGTATTTTCAGTAAAAAAGTTTTTTCATCTTTGGCCTGTGTTGTCATAGCACTGTTTAAGAATTTGGAAAGTAAGAAAAATGTTATTTTTATATTGCCATTTCGACAGCCATCGTAACGCTGTGTTAAAAGAGAAAAGTATGCAGTGTAGTTCTCTGTTAAGCACCGCAACAATTATTTTTGTCACGAGAAGATTCAGGAAATTATTCTACTCTGTATTATATTTACCCACCCCAAAAACCATGACAAAAATGTAAATTCGTTCTACTCTATTCATATGTATGACAAAACAATAATTATAGAATTACTAGATGTACTGCGTAAAATGGTTGATTTTTAGCATTTTACACAGTATATTTGTTTTAAACAAACAAATTTAAAAGTAGTTGGAACTAGAAAATTGCATGTGCCATGAAAAAGTTCAAAAATTTACTTTCTACAAACATTTTATCCCGAAAATTCCTATACCGCTAAAAACAAGAAAATATATAGCTTCCACAAATTATATCTTGAATACGATACTAATTGCTGTTGATTAATTTATTTATACCATTAATAATAAAAATGCTTCTAAGCAAGTAACTAACAGAACTATACCATGCAATAAAAACGTAAAACATTCCTTTGAAAATAATATATGCGTTGAATGAAAAAAATTACTGGCACCATACAACCACAATGAACCAATTAGAAGCCTTTGAATCATAGGGATTTCTTAAACATTCAAATAAATAGAATCTCAAACTGTTCTTGACTAACCCACATTTTATATACCAAAGCCCAGTTATGTTATTAGAACTAACCCAGATATAAACATCTTAAAAAATTAATTTACGATGACAATTATTGTTATGCGACTCAATAACCCTTAATATATACATTTCTGAATCATCGAGGGTGTCTAATGCGCTAATTATTCATTTAATTAATAGATATTTATTTATTACAGCGGCATCGATGGATCGATGGATTAAATTGTTTATTTTAACAGTAGATTAATCTGCCTAATTGACATGTTAAATACTTTTACAAATACAAATTATGAACAACATTTAACTGCGAATTGAAAACAAATATTTATACAATTAAGAACGCTAATGAGCTGGTAATTTAAGTTTTAACTTATAATTAATGTTTGATGCTTAGTTTTTATGGGATCCTATTGTTCAAACTAACAACTATAAATAAAAAATAAAACTTCTAATTGAAGTCAATTAGTTCTTCGGATTTAGATTACAGCTATTACAGATAAGAGATTAGATTACAGCTAATTATAACTTGTATATTTCAATGCAATAACGGGAAGGGTGGATTAAAGCACAGAAAGGACTGGATTTGAAAAATCTGTACCTATTTTTTTTGAGAAAAAAAATCTGCTAAGGATTTTGCTGTGAGCTGCTAACAGGTAAATAATTTATCTGCTACCGCTGGATTTGACCCGGGGCGCCAGTACAGCAACTCATCGTTCTACACAACCAGAAACTCAAAGAACATGTTAATAGTGTGTGTGAAATAATGTGTGTGGGGCGTACAAAATTACGTTAAATCCCACAAGTAAACTTTGAGGTACGTTCTTATTGTTTCTCAGCGAACCCATCGGACTTTGCCGGTAAGGACTTGCAAGAATTGCCTCTTACCGTAAATCTGCAATCGGATGGACACTCTCCAACACGATAATGAGATCCTAGGTAACCAACTCCAACTTATTTTAAAATATATTTGAATGTAGGGGTGTATTGTCTTATATTTTATTACGAGATAGTTGCAAAATCTGCATATCGTAAACCTAGGCATAGGTGGGAGGATTATATTAAGAGTTACCCAGCGGATTTGGGTTTGGGTAGTGGTTCGTGGACCGAGGTTTGTAACCTGTGATTGGTGGTATCGGCATCGAACCTTGGGGTTCGCAAAGCCTTGTTATTATGTTATAAAATAATAACATATACATTTAAGAGTAAGTAGTATAATAAAAGAAGAGGGTGATTTTTGCCGTTTCGATTGAATTGTACGTAAATAATTAGCATATAATTTCACAGGCTGGGTCGTGCCCATGAACTTCCCCGGAGATAAAACGAATTCTGATTAAACGTCTATAAATTAGAAGAACTAATGAATTGGAAAGTATACTCCAGCTTAGAGAGGTCGTAGGTTAGAGGCTGCGGAGTGAAGGTGAACCACTGCGCCAACTTAATATATTCCAGGGCGAGAGAATATCCCAGCTATCAGGTAAACAGGAAATGTTATAATTTGCATTGAGCAGGTACTCTCCTGTTTCAAGAGGCGTTGGTGGAAACCACAAGTCGTCAATACTAATGTAACTGCTAGTAGGTAGTTCGTTTCCAAAGTATTGCTTCATTTCGAATGGAACTAAAGTAAACAAATAAAAGGAATAAAACTGTTCCGCTACAAGAGATAGAGGTACCAGCCTTGGATTATAGGAATCAATAAGGATGTACTGTATATTTTACTACAATTATGCGAGGAAGTGTCGTCAGCATTCTCTCTTAGTCTCCAGGATTATATCAAACACCAGTTACTGACATTTTGGGGCCAGGGAATTAGGAGTACATATTAAGAGTACAAATCAAAACAGTTGACCAAACATTATAAAAACTTTAGTTCTACTTTTTTGATATATTTCCAATTATCAACATCCAATCTCACGTAACTTTTAATTTGGTGTTTACATAACTAAGATTTAAAAACTCTTGGAAAACGTCTAATCTCCTTAACATGTATGAATCGGGTTGATGCAACAACATTAAAGTTGCCTGTACCAATACAACCCATGAAAGAACTTGGGTTCAGTATGTGGTGGGGACTGTACAATGTCTAACATAATGGTGTGCAGGGAAGCTCAGGAGGGTCTCGAGATCGGACAAGATCTATCCCAGACAGTTTAAAAACAGAATAACTAAATCTGCCACAGCCAGACTGGTTAAAATATAAATGTGTTTTAATTCGAAAGATTATAATTTCAGTGACTTATGTAATATAAACATTTAAAATTTAAGTTTTACATCAAGAATATTTACAAATTTAAACCTTTGTAAGTGCATCATCTTTGTTTTAAGACGTTTTGAATTGAGAGTTGTAAAAAAGCAACACAAATTAAAACATTAATAATTATTTGACTATTGCCTAAAATAAATTTACTCTTGTCAAATGCTGGAGGGGGTAATCAGTATTCTAAGCTTTATTTTTATCGGATCGTATTAAGCAATCAGTAAGCAGTTTAATGAACTTTTAATACGTTGAGAGTTCCCACAATTAAAATATCTTTAGTTAATACAAAGTTCTGCAAGCGCTGTAATTATATAGTACTTATACTTCAGAGCTTAGATAAGTTACGTAACATCCATTTGATTAAAGCAATTATGTTGCAGATTATAAATTAAATGTAGATTTTTCAACAGAGGGAAGGTGCAATAAATATGGTTTTGTTAAATTTATTATAAGCAGAAAGAAATCAGTATTATTTCTAAATAGGATAAAACTATAAATTCAGGATTTTCAACTAGCCAAAAAGTAAAACTGAGGCAAAAGTTCTGTATAACGGAGTTCATAGTTTTTTAATGAACATACTCCTGTACATCAAAATTCATTTATATCTGAGAAGTTTTCTATGAAAAGATTTTTAGTATACAATGTGAATTATAAATATAAGTTAAAAAAAATATTAAGGAGACCTTTCGTGGAGGAAGTTTATATTTTCGATACAAATGCAAAGTTTCAAAAGTTAAAAACACTACTTTTCATGACAGCGTGAAAACAAAAAAAAATCAATGTCTATCGTCAAAATTATTTGACCTGAGTCATTATCGTAAAACGTAATTAGATGACTCTGTATGAATTTTGTATCAATTATCTTACTAATATTATAAATGTGAAAGTTTGTATGTTTGTCTCTCTTTCACGCAAAAACTCCTGAATGGATTTGGATGAAACTTTACAGTAATATAGGTTATACATCAGAATAACACATAGGCTATAGCAAGCGCGGAATTTGGGGGGAGGGCGCACGAGGCACTTGCCTCCCCCCTCCCCAACAGTTTTTTAGATACTATAGAGAATCCATTATAGTACATAATTAAAGGCAAATCACATGATAATAGTTGTTAAAATAACACAAAGGACAGGAGTGAAACTATTTGTTTTGATATCCTACAAATCTTACTAATATTATAAATTATTGTAAACATTAGTGGGTTGTACTAATGTAATGAAGTTGAGTGGCCAACATGGTTTTTATCCACATCCTCCGATAAAGCCTCGTGTCGAATAGAAGCCGCCATCTGACAAATGGGGCCGGGGCGCCCCCTTTGCTCCGGCTGGCCCCCATCGGCCTGGGTGCCGCTCTCGTCGGGGCCCTGCGGGATACGTGTCGGTGGTCTCCCCAATATAAGCCAACGGGCGTTGATGACCATAGCTGTTTTTCGCCCATAAACAACATCAAACAATATTATAAATGTGAAAGTTTGTATGTTTGTCTCTCTTTCACGCAAACACTACTGAATGGATTTGGATGATACTTTACAGTAATATAGGTTATACATCAGAATAACACATAGGCTATAGCAAGCGCGGAATTTGGGGGGAGGGCGCACGAGGCACTTGCCTCCCCCCTCCCCAACAGTTTTTTAGATACTATAGAGAATCCATTATAGTACATAATTAAAGGCAAATCACATGATAATAGTTGTTAAAATAACACAAAGGACAGGAGTGAAACTATTTGTTTTGATATCCTACAAATCTTACTAATATTATAAATTATTGTAAACATTAGTGGGTTGTACTAATGTAATGAAGTTGAGTGGCCAACATGGTTTTTATCCACATCCTCCGATAAAGCCTCGTGTCGAATAGAAGCCGCCATCTGACAAATGGGGCCGGGGCGCCCCCTTTGCTCCGGCTGGCCCCCATCGGCCTGGGTGCCGCTCTCGTCGGGGCCCTGCGGGATACGTGTCGGTGGTCTCCCCAATATAAGCCAACGGGCGTTGATGACCATAGCTGTTTTTCGCCCATAAACAACATCAAACAATATTATAAATGTGAAAGTTTGTATGTTTGTCTCTCTTTCACGCAAACACTACTGAATGGATTTGGATGATACTTTACAGTAATATAGGTTATACATCAGAATAACACATAGGCTATAGCAAGCGCGGAATTTGGGGGGAGGGCGCACGAGGCACTTGCCTCCCCCCTCCCCAACAGTTTTTTAGATACTATAGAGAATCCATTATAGTACATAATTAAAGGCAAATCACATGATAATAGTTGTTAAAATAACACAAAGGACAGGAGTGAAACTATTTGTTTTGATATCCTACAAATCTTACTAATATTATAAATTATTGTAAACATTAGTGGGTTGTACTAATGTAATGAAGTTGAGTGGCCAACATGGTTTTTATCCACATCCTCCGATAAAGCCTCGTGTCGAATAGAAGCCGCCATCTGACAAATGGGGCCGGGGCGCCCCCTTTGCTCCGGCTGGCCCCCATCGGCCTGGGTGCCGCTCTCGTCGGGGCCCTGCGGGATACGTGTCGGTGGTCTCCCCAATATAAGCCAACGGGCGTTGATGACCATAGCTGTTTTTCGCCCATAAACAACATCAAACAATATTATAAATGTGAAAGTTTGTATGTTTGTCTCTCTTTCACGCAAACACTACTGAATGGATTTGGATGATACTTTACAGTAATATAGGTTATACAGCAGAATAACACATAGGCTATAGCAAGCGCGGATTTAGGGGGGAGGGGGCACGTGCCCCCCCCCCTCACCGAAAGTTTTCTAGGTACTGTGGAGAATCCATTATAGTACATAAATAAAGGAAAATCACATGATAATTGTGGTTAAAATAACAGAAAGGACAGGAGTGAAACTATTTGTTTTGATATCCTACGAATATTATAAATGCAAATGTTTGTTACTCATTCACGCAAAAACTACTGAACGGATTTGAATGAAACTTATTGAATAAAATAGGTTATACATCATAGGCTACATCAAGGGCAGATTTATGTGGGGTCACGTGGGTATGCCCCCCGCCGTTATAGTACATAATTAAAGACAAATCAGGAACTTAGCCTCTTAAATTTGTAGATAGTTTCTTTGTATAGTTTAAGAAAGAAGTTTGGGTAATTCCACCCCAAGGGTTTCCCTTTTAATATAATGGGGGTTGAAAGGTTGTAGAGAATCCGTCAGTTTTGAAGTTAGACATCTGAAATTATGGATGTACGAGTAACTTATTTTTAAAAAAAATAATTAAATTATTAATTTAAAATGATCTTTTCGAAACTTTATATGGCAGGCCGAATTCCACGCGAGCGAAGCTGCGGGCATAAGCTATTCAATCATAAAGTTTCCATCTGCTAAATATGGAAAACGAAAAATGTGTTTTCTTCACATCCGATACTTGTATCGACATTATATTGACTTTGATATTTAACATGTATTTATAAGGCACTGAATAATTTATGGTTGAATAATAATAGATCGAAATTAATATATTATATTAATTAATATACATTATATTTTGATAAGAATTCTCCGTTTGTTTTGTTATAACCAGGTAATAAATTAAATATGCGAAAACAATTACACTAGTTTTATATTATAGATTAAAGATTAATTATTTGTATGGTTTTTTTTGGAGGGAGAGGGGGGTAACAGTGATTTTTGCCGTAGGGTTTCTGGCCGATTTTGGATTGTTCAAACCACACTACGAAAAAAATATAATTATAGAAAAATATGAGAATTCTTATATTTCTAAATTATAATAGTCTACACTTTATGTATCCTCTACACCCACCAAACATACAATGTGGTCAAGTATAGTTAAGGAATATGACCCAAACGCATTCGTGTATTTTTATAAAAAAAAATAGTAACGTTTTTTAAATTGTATTGATTGTGATTTTGCGTCGATGTGCCTCATACTCGGTTCCTAAATAATTTACATTATTTCTTTATGAGTAATAAATCTTTATTTCACGACTTTATGAATACTATCAGGCCGAAGTCCTTGACAAAGGCCAGATGATAAAAGAAGATATTTGCGTTTGAATTCCATTTCAATAAAGATGAAGCTATTATCAATGCTCCGATTCACAATTGTCGATTAGAATCGCAAATCGACCTGGCGTGTTTGCTAAGTGTCCTTTCGTAGATGTCAGCTCATCCGTTGCAACCTCCACTGAAAAAAACTAATCACTAAAAAAAATATGAGGAACTAGTCCGTCAAAGGAATAGAAACCACAATAATTTTAAATAATTGTTTTATAAGTGCATTAACTATGCATGTCTGTCAGACATAAGTATTACAACCTTAAAATATTTAGTAGTCCGGACATTTCGTCAATTCAGGCTTCATCAGGATAGCAAACGATATGATCAGCTTTAATAGAAAACGATACAGCACATCTCACGTTAACAAACCTAGAGAGGAGATAGCAGGTCAATTCAAGATAATTAAACATGGAGTGACAAATAGAGATAATGAAACAAGTACATCAAGGTTTTTTTCAATTCAATTGTTTCTTACAATCGCAAAAATAATTAATTTCATTTTATTTGTAAACGTGGATGAAATAAATTCTTTATGAAACTGGCATAGCGGTAAGACCGATTTCAGGAAAAAAATCTCTGTCAGAATACAGAGATGTAGCTAAGGAGGCAAAGAGAGCTCCGTTAGTAATTATTTCTTAAATTAAATTATTTGGAGTTAAGAGTTTTTATCACATAGTAAAAAAAGTTCTATATGACATTAATTACCATTAAGGAAGCTCAAACATATCTCTGCTTTTCTTTTCTTTTTTTATACCTTAATTTTTAGTAAAATATATATTTTTATAAAATTTATTTGTTGAAATTTACAACTGTATTATTACAACACAAAAAAGTAAATATAATGGCAGGAATGATACCTTGTGGCATGGACAAAGGCAAGTAGAGAAGCTAGCCAGTGGTAACGAACAAACGCAACTCAGAAGGTCACGAGGCAATCTTCAGTAAAATACTTCATATATTATAAAAAATAAATTAAATAACTTAATACTTAATAAAGTATTTTTTGAATTGGGTTTGGCAGGAATACATTATTGTTAACGATGTTTTGCAAACAGTTTTTCTCAACCACATTTTTTCGTTCCTATTTATGAAGATATATATACAGAGAGAGAGAGAGAGACAGACTGACAGAAAGAGAAAGAGGGAGAGAGAAATTGATAAATAGAAACTAACTTATGTAAGTATATTCTAATTTATATGCATTCAGATCATAAACTTCTTTTATTAAAATACTTAAATGTAAAATATGAACATGTTAATTGTAAAGACCAAGATGGGATTATCTGGAAAGAGGGCGATGGCCGAAGGATCAGAAGGGACACAATACACGAAGGAGACCGTCCCGTTACAATCCCGGCTTTACAACTTTACAACAAAGCCCTGCTAAGCAGACCAATCATCGGGAGTTAAGGGGAAAGAAGGTTAGGAAAGAGAGAGCGAGAGAGGGAGAGAGAGCGAGGAGGCTGGTCCATGGAACCACTCGGTGAGTTACAACTCCGTGGATTAGAGATAATATAACCGTGTCCTAATTCACGGCACTGAATAAGATTGACTTTATTAAGATTCTCGTTGAGGTTTGCAAAAACAGGAAATGAACAAGGCCGTGTAAGGAGAGCTGATAATAATTCACGGCCGCTGCAGATGTTGCCATCACTGGATTCATTATTCAAAGGACAGTTATTCGAAACTTTATGGTAGCGGTCGAATATTGTATCAAGCCGGCAGAATCGGATAATACATTTTTATGAGTCTTCGCTTTACCATTTTAAGAAATAGAAAGTAGGCTAATAGGATATACTTTAGTATTATAGGATTATTAGATTGTGTATTAGTATATTGTTATAAATTCCAAACGGTTGAGTAAGTTTAGCTTTCCAGATATAACTTCTCCAAATATTGTTCCTCTCGGCAGCAATCCAGATTTCTTACTTCTTGCCTTTGCTTATTGGTTATTACACTCTCATTAAAAAAAAAAACTAAACCAGCACAACCAAAGGAGGGTATTTGGTTAGGACGACGGTAAAAACTGTTTTTTTTTAAATACTTATGCATTAGCTGGTCTCCATGAAACTATCTCCTTATCTCATGTAACCTCTTGTTATCACTTGTATCATTTGAGTTATTTGTTTGTGCGTTATTAAATTGTTTTCTGTATTGACCGCTATTTTCTGTATTGACTGTATTGACTTATAATATTATTATAATTGTCTTGTTAATTTAGTTTATTGTCTATTTATATTTCTGTAATGTTTATTAAATTTAATTTTGTGTTTGTCTCTTATTCCTTTTTTATTGCCTATTAAAAAATGAGCAGAATAACATTTGGAGAATAGCCAGAAAGTTCGGAATAAATTCAAATATAAAATTAGGTGAAAAAGGTGCTCAAATTTCATAAATTACAAGGAAAGAAATAGAGATGTTTCTGTCGAATGTGTAGGGTAAATATTTACAGAAGCAGAGGAATGAGGATAGAGAGATCTAGAAATAGCAATTTCTTTTGTATTTCAATTTCTGTTAATATTAATAAGAAGGTAGAAATTATTAGAGTTCAGGTTATAAAAAATGGCGGATAACAGTCTCTGGAGACCGGCTAATACACAAGTGCCTTTTTTGCCAGCGGTGATTCGGCCGATCTAGCTCTACCGTCAGATTGCATGTGAATACTCACTTTATATATTCTGAATAAATCCTGATAGGCTCTGTAGCTTTTAAGAGATAATTTATTGATCGCTTAGCTTCAAATCCCTTGCACCAATCGTAACAGAAACGTTTTTCATTTTTACATCAATAAAATGTTTTCTGTAGATATTAAAAAAATGTGACAACCGATATTAAACATCATCAAATTCTGCATGGTTTGCCTGAACCAAAATGAAAAATTATAATAAGCTACTGAAAATAGAAGTTCGATAAATTTCCAAACGTTACAAGACGTACCATTTTAGTAAACAGGATTTCATTGTTTTGAATAAACGATATTTAAGAGGATACATTCATTACGAGATTAATAACACACTCAGATTAGCTTTACTCGAACCAGATAATATTGCCTAGCACTACAAGTATTTTATTTACATCTAAAGATCAATTATACTTTATAAACAGTTTAATTATATAAATAATTAAATAAGATACTTTACAATCAGGATTCAGGTCTACTCCTTATTCACAGCTAAAACGTGGTGTACATCTTTCCTTACGTAGAATACATTAATTTGGCCTATTAATGCTTGATATAAACACTAGTAACGTACTAGTTCATTACTTGTTAATATCAATCATGTTTAATATTTAATCTCATATTGAATTAATAACAGTATTTTTAGCAATAAACCAGTCTCTTACTGACTTTGCTAATGTAATGATTAATACATTTCAGAAGTGCGAAAAACTAATACAACTATAAAATGTTTATTATAATTTATTTTATTGTTATATGATATAATTTTTTTAAATATTTTATTTGAAAAGAAAAGATATGACCTGGAGCGGGACTCGAACCCGGGTCTCGCACCTGTCCGTGGTGGTGCTTAACCATCTCAGCCATCCTGGTTCGCAACAATCGGTCAGTCATATCCCTTCCTTTCACTGACCGAGAAGCGAACCAGGATGGCTGAGATGGTTAAAGCACCACCACGGACAGATGGTTGACCCGGGTTCGGGTCCCGGTCTTTTCAAATAAAATATTTAAAATTTTTAGAGTACAACAAAATTATTATTAAAAATTGTAAAATATACATTTTTTTTTTTTTTACTGGAGATGTGGTATAAAGTTCTAATTATATGCTAAGCTAATACAAACAAGGCTATCTATTTTATTGACTCATTTTGGTTACTTACTTTCGTCGAAATAATCTATTTGATGTACACAGCGCATCTATATCGGGCAACTGATCCATCGCCTGTTCTCAGTTTGCTCCCACTATCCGTACAAATAATATAATAAGTTATCAAGAAAAGAGATGAGGACATTTTATCTGGATTCAAACATAAATAGTGCAGAGCATTTGGGAAAATCCATACACTAGTATCATCTAAAATTTCAATTCCCATCTAAGGTATGTAGAAATTGAAATTAATTTGAACATATGAACAATAAGCATTGTAATGTCTTACATTTTACACAAAAACACATTAATTAAATTTATCTAAACACTATTTTGGAAGAAGTAGTTGGCTGCAAAGAACAACAATTTTTTAAGCATAATTGAAATATCAACCTGAAATATCGTACTGGCTATTTCTGACTATACTGTCTCTTCGACAACGGTTGTGCAGGGAGGTGATTTGTCCTAGAGCCTACTCAATCGCCTGATTATTCCTCCAATTTTGCTTACCCACTTTATAAAGGCTGAAACCCCAGGAGGGTCCTCGATCCCATACGATCCATCTCCAGCAGCTAACAGCTTAAATAAAATTCTGTCTGAAATGAAATGGGGGTGAATCCAAAACCTTTGGCACGGCAGCTCAGCTATTTTACTGTATTTACTTATTTATTTTATGCTTGTCAACTCATGGACACATTATTAAGATTGTTCTGGACCAAAATGGTCATAGCATTGTGTATATGTTTGCCTAGCGGAACAATTATATATTTTTATAAAAAAAACTAGAATAATACCCGACAGAAATATAATTGCGTTGTACAGTAAAAATCAACAGTTAATGTCAGTTGCATCAGCCACGAGATGTAACACAGAAGAAGTTGGCTCGAAGCCAGCGCGGCTTCCTCGAGTCAGTCTCCGTCGTACGTTCATCATGTCGATGAAGCGTGTCGTTCAGTCAACAACGTCCTGATATCGATCAAGTCCATCCTAAGTGAGTGTGCCATTGTGCAAAATTATATTTGTTCAAGTCTTCTCAATGAAAAAACAAAACAACACAAACTAGGATAATGATGGATTGAATTGGCCAGGGGGTGAAGTCAGAGATAACACAAAATAAGTGAAACTTATTCATTGTGAAACGTTTTCAAAGTGCCAATGTTTCGGCCTACGATGTAGGCCATCTTCACGACGAATGGCATGAGATAAAGGCTTGTAGAGAAAGTACCCACTGGTAATACTCGAATAGCAAATTCAACTTAAAAGGTCACGAAACCAACTTCTTTTCAGACACCTCGGAGGATTATCAGGAATTGAAAAAGTAGCTAGGTTAAAAAGTAGTGGGTTTGAATGGGAATAAAGTTTGTTCTCAAAGAATTTATATTCCGTTTGGCAACTTTATTCGTAAGAAACTAAGAAGAATTGAGGATTTCACCAAGGATTTCGGACTGTAAAGAACAAGAGACGACTTTGTCCACCTAATCTAAAAATATTCTTGTATATCAGTATTTTGTAATTAATTGGGAGCTTAGGGTGTTTTGGCTAGTAAATGTTGTAGTAGCCGGAAACGGCGATCGAATGATGTTTAAATTCCAAGAAAATCACTGCATAGCCGTTGCCTTGAAAACAGTATAGTTTCTACCGTGTAGTGAATCCTATACCCTACATTGGTTATATTGCTAAGACCCATTAGTTCAATCACATTCGAACATAAAAGTTGATCCCCTTGGAAAATTTTAGTTTAATATGTTTACATAAATAACTATAAATATAAATAATAGTTATAAGTTATAACTCTGTACAATTCTTTCACACTGGGAATCAATTTGCGCCAGTAAAAAGTGGATTAGAACTAAAAATACTGATTGAAATATTGAAAAGGGAAAGGTAAAAAGAGACCTTACGCAAATGTTAAAACCGTGGTTTAAGTTATAACTCAGATTACAAAATTAAAAAAACCACTGGTTTGTTGATAATTTTCTATTTGTCTTGCATTTTTACTTTCATTTTTTCATATGGTCTTTTGTCTTATGTTTTCGAGTTGTTTACTATTATTTATATTTTCCTGTTTGGTGAGTGTATATTGAATTTTCAATTCCTGAAGTATTTATCAGCTCTTTTTATCTAACCTTATCCAGCTGGGTTGGAGTAACCTTCCTTATGATTCATTGGTTGCATTTGATCCTTGGAGGTGGTGGGATGTTTCTTGGCTGCATTATTCATGTTTTCTTTGGCTGTTATTCTCTTTCTACCCTGAGGGGATGCCTGAATAGGCGAAATATTGGACAGCTATTTTCAATTTCTGTTTAGTTTGGAGACTTAAGGGCTTTTCGTTGGAATTTTTCTACGGTCATAAAAATAATTTTATTTTTTATTTTTTACTCTGAGCATAATACGACTGGTAATCAAGTGAAGTCTAAATATAAAAAAATTAAAAAAAAAAATTATGAATACTTCTTGCAATGGGAATGAGAAAAAAATGAAGGTTGTAGTACCAAAGAAAAAAGGCCCCTTGCGATAAATCTAGGTCATCACTATTCCTAACACTCCTAGTTTTATCTGAAATATCTAAAATAGCGGAATATCTCCAGTTGTATCTACAGAGATTACAGTGACCTCGGGGACTACTCAATATATGGCAGTAAAAATATCTCTAGATTTCTAACGAAGATGGGAAAAAAACAGTAAAGAAATCAGATACGTAGAAGACTTAGAGATATGCTGGTATCCCCATCATTAATCTGTACTAATGATCAGCCAGGCTAAGAACTGGGAGAGAAAGACAGCTATGCGGGCTGGCCTCAGATCCTGAAACTGTAATACTCCTGTTTACATAGAATGCATATTATCGGAGATGAAAGAGCTAGGGAAATGTGGAACCTTCACCGCCAGGATGAAGGTCTGAGAAAACTGTTATCAATAATTAAATGATTCGATTTGATCATTTCCAGTTCAGTATTTGCACGCACTCCCCGTGTTGCTGTGTTCCTTCAAAGATCAAACCAGTTTCCTCCTAGTTTTTCCTACACGAGGAAGGAAATAACTGTAAAGTAGGACTTAGAAACCTGTAGTCCAATTCATCTTAATACTTCTAATCATAGTGATTATTTTTGACAGGTGTTTAAAGATAATAATTCATGGCACTTGACTGGACGATTTCTCAAGTTCCGTCGACTTACTAACGGTAAATTTTAGAAAAAATATGTATCTACTACATGTTATAAATGCATAAAATAATTATAATTAAATAATTAACTTAAAATAAACACTAAATAATTTATTTAAAAATAAATCGTTTCCGGTGAAAGTATAATTCTATCCGGACAAAAGGAGACACATCATCACTTATAAAACTATACTGCTATTTATTTTGGCGAGCTGAATATTATTAATGTTTATAGTTCTAAATGTTACTGGACTGAATATATGTAAATATTTCATTAATGTGAGAAAAAACCTTTTTCCAGTCTATTTTTTCTTTTATTATAAAACGTTTCGACTTCTATTGATTCATTTTCAATTTTTTTATATAAGCATATCTCTTCTACTTCACAGTCTATTACCATTCTCCATTCTCAAACACTCATATTTATAAATCTGTAAATTATCAACATAAATAAAAATAGCAATCCAATAAATACATAAGTCATAAAAACATGTTCTAAAAACTGAAAATAAGTATCCATATTTACCTTTTTTATAGTTGTCAAATAAATATTTGTAATATTTTCTACTTGGAGTTTAAATGTTCTCCATGGTCATCTATAGTTTTATGAATTAAACTTTGGACTGTAATAATATTGAAAAAAAAATTAAAAATTACTCAATAGAAAACGAAATGTTTTAAAATTAAAAAAATAGACTGGAAAAAGGTTTTTTCTCACATTAATTAAGTTCTAAATGATTAAAACTGGCTTATAAATATTATGTTACTAATGTTATAAAAATTGTAGTATAAAAAAAGTTATAAAAAATATTGCAATTTGGGTTTTTTCATTTACGCATTGTAGAATATATCCTGGATGACTATAAAGAAAAGAAACTCTGTACCACTACAACCCAAAAAGGGTCTTGGGTCTAGTAGGAGATAGAGACTTAACTGATGTGGGAGGTGATTTTTCCTAGATCACAACCGCCATATCCCCCCCCCCAATTTCGAGTACCCACCTAACTGAGGCCAAGGAGGGTCCCAGATCCCAAAGGACCCATCACTTGTTGTTAACAGAGTAAATACATTTGCCACAGCCGGATTTAAACCCAGGACCATCGGTACGGCAACTCAGCGCTCTACCACTCAGCCACTCCGCTCCCTAGGACGATAAGTAAAAACCAAAACTATTTCAGTTGTTAAAATATAAAACAATCTTAAACTTTGATACAAAAAAAATTCCGAGTATCTAACCACAGTTCATGGGTAATTATCACATATTCTTGATTTAACGTCACTTTATGCTGCTATAGCTAATCGGACGATGGTACAGTGGGAGCTCTAAATTTTGCCTATCCAAGTATAATTAGGATAGGGATCTTTAACGCTGAGATGAGAAGACAGTAGCCCCCATACTTAAACTAAATCGATGGTAAAATGGCTAAACTAGAAGAAACTTCACTACCCTTTGCTAAAACAAAATTAATAAATAAAAACTTAAAACTAAACCATCATGAATTAGAAGCATTCTATTTTTCTTGAATAAGTAGAAAAGAAATTATACTTCAGTTGTAAACAGGTATGCAGGATTTTCAGGTAGTCGAGAGCAGGTACTTTGTGATTTGCAGGTAGCTTGGATACCCCAGTGCTTAGAATTAGTGAAGTTAGCTCAAGTTAGCAGAGAGGTTGACAGGTTTGACAACTTACTAGCTCACCTGCCTTTTGTTATCCTGTCTGCGGTCTATGTCAGGGCCTTCCTGGTAAGAGGGCCGTCTTTCCGAGAACCCACGTCTACTTCGACATGTTCCCCTACCTCTCCTCGGGCAGTAGTACCAGCATCAGTAGGCTACGGCAGGGTTTGTAGCTAGGTGTAGCGATGATTTTTACGGCATTTAAACAATTATTAAGTTATATTCTTTCTATTCTTGACTACTTTATATTGTTGTTTTATTTAAAGGGCAAAAAACTACCATGTTTATCATTATCTTCACCAGCAGAAACTAGATTTGTACTTGTATATATAGATATAGATATGCACATGTATGTACACACAATATTTACCCTTAGTACAATATAAACACTTAAAACTTACACCTATACTTTGCTTATCCATATATACATACTTGTATATATATATATATATATATATACATACTTGGGACATTAATACATAGTAAAAATGTTGTAACATATTAAAATATATTACTATATTAAACATGATAATAATGGTGCATTGAATTGGTCAGGGTGCAGTCAAAGATTACACAAAATAAGCAGAACTTATTTTTTAATTGTGCCAACGTTTCGACCTACGATGTAGGCCACTTCCAGGGAAAGCACCGTAGTGGCTTGTCAAACTAATACTTGTCAACTGAAATGTTCAAGTACACTATACATTGCATTTGACATGTGTTAGTTTGACAAGCCACAAGTCTATTTGCCCTGAAGATACGAAACATCGTAGGCTGAAACGTTGGTACTATTTAAAAAAAAGTTCAGTTTATTTTGCGTTATCCTTGGCTGCACCCCCTGACCAATTCAATCCATCATTAGAATTATCCAGTCAACTATTTTCCACTCGAACTTAATAATAATAAATAATTAAAATATTGTTACATAGTAAACTGTACTTTATTAATTTATTATTATTATTACTCAAAAAGGCATTTTATAACATAAATCAACAAGCAGTAGATATTGAAACTAGCTGCTTCACTTTTAAACAAAAAGGAAATTTATTCCTAAACTAAAATAAAAAATATTAAAATGAAAAAGCATTCATAGTCAATGTGGGAAGGTAGCACTGTTGGGGCTACAGGACAATTTGGTCTCAGAGATCGTAAGATATTAAGAAAATAAAAATTATTTCTTAGGTTTTGAAGAATAGGAGATACCAGCCACTAGCTATGCAGTTTTTCTCTACGTTGAATTGCATCGAGTCTGCAACCGCACTTCTGTATTTTAACTATTCATCTTTGAAAATGTACATTAGATTTACAGAAAGACAAAACGGATTTAGTTAGAATGTAACACGTTTGTTTATTCCATAATAAATTCGAAAGAAATAGTCACTTAATAAGGGATGAATTCTTGAAATCAGTTCTGATCAACCAATTGCATTTTTTCAATCTTCTATCTTTTTTCCAGAAATGATTTTTTTTAGAAAATTACCTCCTTTTTTCACGGAAAGTGTAAATTTCTCTACTGAAAGTGAATATATTATGTAAGTTTTGTGTTTTATAACATGACTTTCCTGTAGGTTGTCAACTACTTTATAAAATTGGCTTTATTGAAGGATATCAGTCGATCGGAACGGCCATAGTATGATAGATAAGTAATAGCAAATAATTATCGGAAATAATTTTGATTAATGGTATATGATTAATCTTTAGTTAAAAATTATTAGAAATATTATTTTTAGAAATTATTAGTAAGAAAGACGAGGAAACCAAAAAAAGTTTTATACCTACCATGATATTATTACGTCATAAGTTTAAGGTTTAAATTTGGCAATAATCGCGAGAAATTGAACATATAAAAAAAAAATGGTTAATCATGCTTTGAAATTAAAGTTCAGAGTTTCCTACATGAATCATACATTGAAATTAATTAGGCCAAAATGCTATTTATCTTGACATTATTATCCCTGCACGTGTCATAAAGTCAGAGTCGAACACAATTAAGATCCTAAGAAGTTGTAGAACATGACGGATCATAAAAAAAAAAAAAGAATGTTATTCATTGAAAGCCTAACATTCTTTCCTCCAACAATTGAACGGTCAAGCTCTAACCGGAGTAGCCAACTCACAGATGATTACCATTTACAAGCTGGTTTATGCAAATGCCCTCTTGATTTTGACAAGTGTAAAAGCCCAGGGGCGAGTTGGTACACCTGTATTCCCCGAAGTCAAGATGTTTTGAAAGGGAAAGTCACTCTACCGCAATTATTTAATTGGTGATTTTTTTTTTTTTGGAGGAGAGTTTTTGGTGGTCAAAGGATGTTCTCAAATAGTATAAAAAAATTCATTACACGAACATTTCTTTTGACTTTGACTTCAACCGAGACAGTGACATCCCTTACATACATACAATTTATAAGGTAAAACAATAATTATTCATCATGACATTTTTTCGTTCATATTGGGTTTGTTCAAGAAATATTCCCATCGGTGGATCAATAATTAAAGCATTGTCTTAAGGAGGAACGGGGTAGCTCAGAGTATAAAGCGCAGAATTACTACACTGAAGGTACCAGGTGTTCGAATCGGGATGTGTGCAAATAAATTATGCGATCTGCTAACAGCCAAAGTTGTGGGATCTGTAGATACTCCTTTGGCTCTCCCAGTCTCTATAAGTGGGCACATTTAATTAAGGTAAAAACCTGGCTGTTGAGCGTGATATCATACAAATCATGCCCAACCGTATCTTAGAAATAGTAAAGCCTCTACCAACTACTTAATCCCAGATCATTAGTTGGAATAGTATAGTTTTTTATAAGAAGTACCGTACACAGATTTTTGGCAGGACAGGGTTTAAATGAAGAAAATACGTTCTGTTATCACAATCGTATTTAATCCGCAAAATACGTTTTTATGTTTTGTTATTTCAACTCAAATTGTTTTCCGTTCGACACATATCTTTTTATCATACTTATGAAAATAAATTTTTTTATACAATTCGAACAGGCAGCGATATTCATACCGCCTGATCAGATCCCACCCTCAATATTCTAATCCACCAGAGTTCAAAAACCGTGTTTTCGTTCTATAGGAATAAAGGGGCCTGGGCCACGATTATTTTTGGGATGCTTTTTGGTTTAGTATGGTTTCGGTCGCAGATTGTGGCACCCGCCGCAAAATTACAAACGGTTTTGACAATCTGGATGAAATTAAAGTACGCCCTTCAGAACCTAAAAATTGATTAAATATTATATTATCAGAAGAAAAGGTATTATACCTATGAAAATATTGTTGGATTATGCTCATTTTTGTATATTGAATATACTGTATTTTCGAAATAAAATTTGATCACTTTTTTTTTTAACATTCCCGAAACTATAAACCACCAAGAAAGTTATGTTCAAAGCTGAATTTAAAAATAAGGGAAAGAGAGAGAGACTGGATCAACATTACTATGGGTACATTACTCTCTTACAAGCTGTTCTTTATTTATTTATGCATAAATGTTAATTGCAGTTATTATAAATTACCTTGGTGCATAATTAGCCGTTAATGAAATTTTAAGGATTCACGAAGATAATAACATACAGCTGTATCGTTTTAAGATTATTAGGAAGATTGTGGGATTTAGTTGTGAGGAAAAGCTAAAAACAAGTGGCTTAAAAACCAGTACTGAAAAAATAAAACATTATTTTAGCTCATCTGCAACACCTTGAATGTTAAGATGTTTAATAACTATTAATTTCTATTAGGAAATCCGGAAAATATCGCAGACATTTTTGATTTCTTTAAAATATCCCACCAAATAGCAACTTTTTATGTTTGTTAGACTTTCACTTTTACAAATGTCATAAGTCCAACAAACAAAAATATTTCACTATTTTATAGAAAACATAAAATCCTGCATTAATTTCTGGGCAACCCTATAACTAAACTACAACAATTTTTTAATGTGTAATAGTTGTACAGTTACATTGCTAAGATGCTTAAGCAATTATATATTTTTAGAAAATCTGATATCTTAAAAATGTTATTTATTTTTCCTTTAAATTCTACAGATCTAATTAAGCCTGAGGGAAATGCTAGAGTTTCGTTTTTCAAGGATACAGTACGACATCATAAAATAAATTTTGGGCGAAGGTCGAATACCAAAAAATATATTAATAAATAATACTAAATTCGGACAAGGCCTCGAACACTAATGTTAATTATTTCCGCTACAAATCATAGTGAATTCGAAAATTGAGTTGGAGAATAGCAATCTGGAAATCTATTTCAGAGGCGAGAAAATCGCCGTGAAAGGGCAAGTTCATTAAGCCTTGTTCACTTCCAGGCTGTAGTCAATAACAAAATTGGTAGTTTCCATTTTTTATCTATTTTATTTATTTATTTAATTCTTTTACGAAAGCTATCACGCCTATGGCTAACCTCCACTTAAATATGTAAAAGAACAGTAAATACCGTGTACATTTTTTCCTCATTACATTCTCATGCACACCTATCAAATACAAAGAAAAAATGAAACAAAACGGGCATGACCAAGGATTTTTTTAAGAATAATTTATTGATATTTACATCTTTAATTATATTACATCAAGTAAATCTGCTGTATGAACCAAGGACATGAAAAAAAAACCACTTGTGGGGAAACTACCCATTGATAGCACTCCAACAAAGTTCTATAGTAGAATGTCTCGAGGCCATCTTCTTTTCAGACGCCTCGGAGGGGTTATCAGGAATATGGGAAGCAAGTTGAGATACTAGCGTATTCAAGTGTGTATGGAGCTTGTCATGGAAGGATAGGTATCTAGTTTGGGCCATATCAGCAACATATGGGATATTAAGATCATGATGGATGAGTTTGTTTTTTACATAATAAGGAGCATTGAGAATTTTACGAAGGATTTTGGATTGTAAGGATTGGATACAAGATGAATTGGATGGTTTAGTAGAGCCCCAAAGCTCAACTCCATATGCCCAAATAGATCTGATAACTGTCATGTAAATGAGTCGTTTGTAATTAATTGGGAGCTTTGAACGTTTGTCTAGTAAATGTTGGAGTAGGCGAAAACGTCGAGCAGTTTCTTGTCTTTTCAGTCTTGTATGAGGATTCCAAGCGAGACCTATGTCCAGATGGAGTCCAAGGTAACGTATCGGTTCGACAGGGATCAGTGGAATGTTATTATGAAGGATACAGTAGGGCAGGAATTCGTAGGTTTACGACGAAGAGTTAAGTTAATTTGGTGGGATTTGTTAGGATTTATTTTAAAATTTTGACACCATTCTTGAAGGTTTGAGATATGGGATTGAAGAGATTGGGATGCAACAAATGGATCCTAATTTAATGATAACACACATGTGTCATCAGCGTATGTAGTGAGGACAGTGCTTGGATGGGTTGGGATGTCAGCTGTATCACCATATATAGGATGGGATCCAGATGGAACATTGGATCACAACATGGTAGTATCTGTACTGTTTCTAAGACAACGGTTGTACAAGAAGGTGATAAGATCAACTTATTTTACAATAAGTTTTTGATTTTTCTGAGCACACTTTTCTATCAACGTTTCATTAAATTTAAATAGTTAAAAAGTGTGAAATTATAAAATAGCAAATTGATCCTGCCATGCCTTTTAAAACTGATTAGTATTGGCTTTACCTTGGAATTGTCTGTGGCAAAAGAACAATATAATGTGGTCATTATTTCAATAGTTATTAGGTACTTTAGGAGAGCGGAGTTGCAGTTAACTCTGTGAGGGATAAATCTGATGAGGGATAAATCTGATGATGGTTGTGGTTGGTCGTGATCTCGGTCAAATTACCTTTGTTCAATGTTAATTTGTCAAATACACCATCCCTTTTTCGTGGGGTATAGTACATTCCCTTTCTAGTATTAGTGGACTTTATATTAGTGGTAAATATTGTATGACAATAGAAGGCATTATAATTTAAATCTTACAACGATAACAACAGAAATAAATTGTTAATTACTGATTGTGGGTGATGAGACCCTGTAAATAGTATGTTGTGTAACTTCTTTGTGATTGCTATATTCCTCTTTACTCTAATGGCTGCCTGCTGAGGTGTTCTACTCCATATTAAGGTGATTCAAAATATTGATGTAGAGAGCAAATGTTCTTGGTTCCTTCTTGTTCTCTAGTAGTAGCAGTTCATTTTGTACATGTAGACATAATAGATTACAGATGGCTCTACTTCTATAGCAAAGAGACAGAGCTAGCCAGGAGTAGGTTGAATGGTTGAATAAATTATATGTCGAATAAATATTGTAATATTGTCTATTATGAACCGGGAAGGGAAGAGGAGCCTCCTGAGGGAGCGGCGAGGCGTGTCGGAGCTAACTTTCGCTAACGTGAAAGGAACAATAACAAAAAGCGAAGGCACAACTAATTCCCAACGGCTCCCCCTCCCGAAAAAAAAAATTAGAAAAACTGAGAAAAATGGCCCCGAATTTGAGCGCCCTGGCCCAGAGCACGTGGTGTATTCGGTCCACGGCTTCTTGAATCTTTTATCTCTCACCGAGTCAGCTTTTTTCTCAAAAGGGTGGCAGGACTCGGATCGTAAAAAATGGGGGAAATGGCGCTGACTCATTGCAATTATAAAGATAGCGCTGATGCTAAGAGGGCGGTGGAGGGGCGTCTTAAATGGTCCCTTAATTTATGACCCGATTTCTTAAAACTCGTTTTGCGATTCCTCCTTGACGGGCCTGTAGCGAATGTGGGTCTTGAGCTCTCTAGTCTCCTTGCGGTCTATCATCAGAATAATATTGTGTATAATATGTCGTACTATCTCATCGAATATAGAGTACTGAGAAAACATACAAAATGCCATTAACGTTAGCTGTGGATGAAAGTCATCAGGAAGCATTGAGGTATCGGATGGAAACGTGTATAAAGGGAAAATAATTGCTTACAGAACAGGAAGTTTTTTTTTTTAACAATAAACAAGTGTAATTATTATAAATGTGTATACTTCGGTTATCATTACATCGACAAGTAAGCATTTCAAAAAACATATTTCATCTTTTAAATATTTATGGCCAGGACCTGGACTCGAACCCGGAACCTTCACCTGAATGGTTGAGGCGTCACCACGGAGAGGTCATATCAGTCCCGGTCCAGGTCATATCTTTTCTTTTCAAATATAATATTTAAAAAATTATATCATATAAAAATAAAATAAATTATAATAATATTTCATCTTTATTTCCAAGTGTTAGTTCAAACTTTTAGTTCTTGATGAAATGATTGCCGAAATGTACTCATTGCTCATAATTGCATCCCCTTTTCCTTATTAAAACTCACGGTCACTTGTATTTTCTGTAAATATTAAAATTTAAATGAATAAAAAGTTAAACAGTGTTGCAACTCAACTAGAAGCGACAACCTGACAACTGAAGGTGTATGATATACCGTTAACATTATCCTTGCTTTAGAAAACAAATTTGAGGCTTGGATAATGCAACTTAGATAAGCCAACCAAAAACTAAGCATGTATATGCTGGCTAACTCTTCAAAGCCATTGCCTAGTTTGGGAGATACACGTTTAAGGTGTTGACATGTTTTACCTTAGTTGACAAGTCAAATCCGTTATTTCAACCAACCCAATAGCACAGAGAACTTTGGAATAAAATTCTTATCTTCAAGCTTATTTTGAAAATACAAGTATGTTATCAAGAAAACCAATATAATACTTAACAAAATGCACCCTAGCGTCAAGACAAGAAGTGCGCAAAGTTGATATTTTTTGTTGCACAAACATGATCATTCTTATGGTTTAATTTCAGAAAATTTCAGCCTCCAGACTGGAATTAGAGTACTCAGATGTTAAGTGTCCTTAGAGTTATCATACGGATCAGAATTATTGACATTTACGAATGTTTCAAGTACACCTCTACAAGCTTTCGATATGTAGTGTTATCGGCGTTAGCTCAGAGTTTCACGGGTGCACCATGAAAGCAAGAAAAGCAGGCAACAAATACAGAAACTCCTCAAGATATTGGAGAGCACCAAAAGAAATAAATTGGCATACTTAAGGCATGTGATGCGAAATGAAAAGTACCGTCTGCTGGTTATACCTGAATAAGAAACCTCAGGCAATGGACAGGGTTAACATCTGTAGACCTGTTTCGTGCAGCGGTCAGTAAAATAAGATGGTCCGTTATAACCGCCAACATGCTAAGTCGATAGTCACTTTTAGAAGAAGAATATCAACACAAAGAATGCATAAATAACATTTATTACAGCATATCATTTGATTTTATTTCCAGGTGAGTAAGGAATATCCCTGAACCTGCTCCTGGGCTGGGGATCACGGAAAAAGTCCCGATCCTACAGCCAGTGAATCACCTAATAAAGGATGCGCTTATGGTTGAAGAGCCTATTATAATAACATCACAGAAGAAACAAAAAGGTGATATATGGAAAAAATAATAAAATAGAAGACTTTATAGACAATAAATATAACTCACTGTATCGATTCCCATGAAATAAACAGTTTTTCCTCTCCATTATAAAATCGATTGTTTTCAAGAAGATGGGTTTTCACTTGCGTTCACTCACTTTCGAATTATGATGGCTGTCGTGAGCAACATGTCACCGCAATTCTTTTTTTTAATTAACCTTTATGGGTTAAGTGATAATTAAATCTTATTTTGATGGCCAATTAAATATGATTCTGTCAATTACTGTCAAGCCATGCAGTGTCATCGTTGGATAATTATTATACTTAATTAAAATATGCTTGATTGATTTAAGCTCCAGCGCGTTGAATAATATTAAAGGGTTAGAATTACTTGGTTTTATATTCTAATTGTGTGCCGTCACTATTAAAGGTAATATGTAGTTTAAAAAATATATGTAATTGCTATGAATCTGGGATTTATTCATATAATAATTATATTTTTAAGTATAATTTTTTAAACTTTCGAAAGCTTATAAAACAATTATTAGACAGTTAAATCGTTTTTCTTTTTAAATGTGATTTTACCTATATAAAAAAAATCGCTGTAACCATCATCCGTTCTATTAAAATCTGAGTTAATATTCATACTAAAAAATAGAATAAAAACTTCACAAATAACTCATGAAGGATACTGTGTAGAGACTGAAATGTTTAAACCAACGGTTATGCAGAAAAGCGATTTGGACAAGTTCACGCTCAACTTAATAAGTTATTTTCACCAATTAAGCGTAACATCTTCTAAAGGCTGAGTGAGCCTCTGGAAGGACGGCACAATCGAGGATTTTGTACCTGATTGTGGGTTTCTAAGTTAGGAAACCAACATTTAAATATCCCAGATTAACTAAATCGTATTGTGCGCTAAACCTATTAACCAAGAATTACTAGGTTTAAAATCATTGCCTCTTTCGTCTTTTAATATTGATTTTTTTATACCATTAAAATTATTTTCTGTAAAAATAATTTTGAAAATAATTATAATAAAAAAAATATAATATTGGAGGAAATATGCGTTCCAATAGCATCGAATGAACGATTCTGTGATAAAATATAGCACGTTATCTCAACTCGATAACCAGACTGAGACAACTCAAGGTCTTCGGTAGACATGTTCAGTTGTGTACTCTACTTCTCACGTATCTGAGCCCAGTTCTGGCAGCCTAGAACATCTTAGAGTATTTTCAAGGTTAGCCTACGGGAAGGGGAAAGTTTTATTTTTACTCTATCTATAAATATTTTAGAATTTTGTTTCCTATTTTCATTTTTCGTAAACAGAAAGCGTACGGTCGTGAGTTTCACTAAATCCGAATAATAAACAGGTTATCTCAAGATCAGGGAGCACAGTGGTAGAGCGCCCGAAGGGTTCCGGGTTCAAATCCCAGGCAGTGGAAAATAATTTATTTAATCTGTTAGCAGCTGGGTACGCATCCCGTAGGATCAAGAGACCGTTCTGGGGCTTATCCAGCTTCTAACGTGGGTTCCCTAAATTGAGGTTAGACGTGATCTAGGACAATTCATTTCCTTGCGCAATCGTCCTTGAAACATTACAGTCTCTGCCACTGTACTCAAGACCCTTTGTGGGTTGTAGTAATTAGGTTATTTTAATTTTTCTTTTTTATACAAGATTGAAACGACAAGAAGCAGCACACCGTTTCAGGCTACTTCAACATTTACTAGACAAACGCTCTGAGCTCCCATTTAATTACAAAAGGACTCAAATACATGACAATAATTGGACCCATTTGAACATAAGGAGTAGAGCTTTTGGGCTCAAGTAAGCCATCGAATTCCTCTCGTATCCAATCCTTACAATCCAAAATCCTATGTAAAATCCTCAATGCTCCTTACTTTGTCGCAACCAAATTAATTCATAATGACTTTAATGTGTGCTGCTGATTTGGCACGAATCCGATATCAATCTTTTCGTGAAAAACTTTATTCCGACTCAAACCCACTCGTTTCATACCTTGCAACCTCTTCAATTCCAGTTATTCCTCGAGGTGTCTGAAAAGAAGATGGCCTCGTGACCTTCTTAGTTGTATTTTATATTCGAGTACTACCAATGAATAGTTTCTCTACCTATCGTTGCCCATGCCACTAAGTATTATTCCTGCCATTAACTTGTTCTGTTGCCATAATACAGTCGTTAATTTCAATGAATAAATTAATTTTTGATTTAATTTATTAAAACATATTTTTTATGTTAAAAATAACAGTATGATGAAAATGAAGTATGTATCTATTGTAGACCAGATCGCTTGTTTCTATATTTTTTTACTTATCTGAATTCCTGATGAGATAAAGAATTTGAGTAGCTATCATTTTTCTTTTTAGGATTTAGTATTATTCTCTTTTTTTTTCTTCTTTTTTTGGATTGAACTCAATGAGATTGGCTACTGACCGGTCGCGATGGCTATCGCCAAGGCAGAACCAGGAGCAGTTATACTATCGGATGTTATACATCATGTATCGATATCGTAAATATCGATACCACATATATATCGATAAGGAAGGAGGTCAACCCTTCCTGATTTATCTCCTGTTTTTTACTTTCATAAACCTGTCGAGACTGCCTGCCGCTACCCGCTGACTCGTTCGTCCGGTTCTTCCGGCGATTGATTTCCATTGAGGAGGTTCGCTTAGCAACAACGGTGTACCGATAAACTTAATATAATAAAAATTATATATTAACTGGGTTATTATAGGAATTATAATAATAGATATCCATAATCTGTAATGTAAAATAAAATCTTCGATCGTAGGGAATAAATTTGTATGTTTAAATAGGGGCCAATGTTTTAGGTCACTATCGAGTAATATTATAATAATATTGTATATTTTATTATATATAATATTAATATTATATAAACATCAGTTTCTACTTTTCTTGACTGTTATAGATAATATATACTTGTGGTTCTCTAGCTTCAGTCAGCAAAAAAAGAAGTTTAAGAACTGACTGAAGCTCGAAAACCACAAGCTTATATAATATTTAGTTAGAGTAATAACTTAACTATGAAGCGTTCAGGATCAGGAGCGGATAAATCCAAACTTCAACAATTGACTATTCACATTTTTGGCTAGTTTTGTCAAACAATACTTCAAGCTCCCGAAAAATAGAGTTCAAAACTGGACAAAAATGAGAAATGAAGCGGTAAAGTTTCGCATTAGAAAAAATTGCTGGACTAAACTGAAAAAAAAAATGTGATAAGTCAATTTTTTAGTTATCAGCTATTGACCCTAAACGTAAGGTTCAATTTTGACGAGGGTTCGCGATTTTATTGTTCTCATATTCAACTAATATTAAAATAAACCAACAGTATTTTAGTTTAAATGCAATAACAGTAAATAGTTATTGGACAATTAGGTTAAAACTAATTAAAATACAAAATGATTCCTATTTATGCAAATTATTAAACAAAACAGATATATACTTATACTAACATGTATATAATATTATATACGTAATAGAGAAAAAAGTTGTGGTGATTTTGCAACAACATAAACAGTAACAGACAGTTGTAAACCAAATAAATTTTTTTTGTTTGTTTGTTTGTTCATTTAACGTCACTTTATGCTGCTATGGCTAATCGGACGATGCTACAGTGGGAACTCTAAATTTTGCCTATCCAGGTTTAATTAGGATAGGGATTTTTAACGAGTACCTGACATCGTACAGGCTCGGGACCCCCGTTTAACGTCCCTTCCGAAGGACGGCGTAACTAAGGATTTTTTACTCCCTTAAAAAAATCCTAGGGCCACCTGCCGGGCTACGAACCCGCGATCATGGGTTTAGTAGTATGTTACGCTAACCACTAGACCACAGGTGACCTTTTTTTGTTTTTTTTTAACAAAATCTCGTAATTTAAAAATCTAATTTTCTTTTTACAAAATCAAACTTAAAAACCTATAAACAGAACATTAAAGGAAAAGGAAAAGAATTAATATTACAAAGACATGTGAATTCTGATTCCAAAACAGTCAAAATATGTATATACTATTTTATTCAGGAAATAAAACTGTTCTGTTATTCTTCCCTTCAATATAGTCGTTATATCTTGTAAGTTTCTGGCCATATACAAATTATTTAAAACTTTTCAAAACAAACGATAAAACATTGCTTTCAAAATTTAAAATATCTCTTATAAATAATAAGTGCAGGTGTTAAAAGTGCGAGAATAATAACTTGGAAAGGGTCTAGTCGAATTCATTAATTGACAGGTTTTGATTTATTATTAATGATTTTTAAACATAGCGAATAATTATTTTAAAACGAAATCTTCTCTTTTAAAGATGCAAATTAGATTAAACTATTTTACAAGTGAACCGAGTGACTAGCGATCACTGACTAATTTCCGTGCAGAATCAATCTTGAAATTGATTATCTACGGTAAATCATTGCCTTTGTTGTTCTTTTGTTTTGTTTTTTTGCAACTGTAGGCACGATCAAGACTGACAACTCACGGCATTCATTTTGAAACCATCTGACAGATTTGAAGTCAGAAAATAAATTAAACAAAGTTAGTAAACAATTTAGTTATAAAGAAAGCTTCGGGAATTCCGTATTCTTGAATGGTTTCACGATAATTAATACTTTAAAATATACAAAGAGAACTTAAAAAATAAAGCTTCAATGAATAATAGAACAGATCATAAAATTCGTAATATAATTTCGTCTTTTTTAATTCCACCTATTTATTTTTAATTATAGTAATGTTATAAATAGATCATAATGAATTTTTAAATAGTGTTATGAGAATCATCAGGTTGTTTTTGAAGTCGAAAATAAGTTTTTATTAGAAACCTATGGGGAAATAACTAAAGATTGTATTTTTCTATCCTTTTTTTTTTTTGTTTAATATTAAATTTATTAATTAATCATTTTTTATTGATTATTTCAAGTAATAATGTTTGTAGTATAAGTGGTTACAATTTTTGAAATGACCAATATCAGTACAGTTAAACCTTTTTGGGTTTCCATATATTTAACGGAGGTCTTGTCATATAATTATATAATGAACTGTTGAACTTAAAAGTAGAAAAAACATTACTCTATCTGTTAACAGCCACGAACGGCCCCTATAAAGTCCACAGACCCTCTTGGGGCTCACCCAGCCTCCATATATTGAGGCCTTTGATTGAGGGAAAAACCACTGGGAAACCTGTTGATTAAGTAAAAAGTGATCTCGAACAAATCACCTCCCTGCCCAATCTACCGTCCGTGAAACAGTACTATAAAGCATGTACTGAACTGGAGACACTCCGTGGGTATTAGTTTTTCAGGTTACAGGATTTTTCTTTGTATTCACTATTCCTCCAATTTAAACAGACCCAAGTCTGTCACCACGGCAATTGGTCCATTGTTGCTGATTAACAATAGTGATTTCAAAATAAATACCAATTTAAATTAAGAGCCATTTGGAGTGCGATAAACCATTCAAACAATTAAATAAATTGAATTATAAATAGTCCATTTGTTTGATCAAACTAAACCAATGTGAACTCTATTATTTTATTGTGCTCATTGTCTCTCATAATCAATAATGACGTAATAATTATCTGTTGGGTTCAATTGCGATTATTGTTTTAATCATTTTTATTTGTGATTAAATAATAAAGTGAGTATCATAAAGCGTTAAACGACGTGAACATATTCCAGCCTATAGATTATTAATTAATTAATATGCCAACAATTAATAATAATAATAATATAACTTTATTTAAAATATAAATTATTACAATTTCCCAATTACTATGAATCCTTCGCTCTTTGAATGCTTAGGCACATAATAGCGATTATCTATGCAATGGTTCAAAGAATTTAAATTTTTTTTATTAAACTGTAATTTCGAGGAGAATTGCTGCCTGCTCAGCCGTAACTTAGAGATAATCTCCTTTTTCTTTATTTATTTCTTTTTTATTCTGTCGTTATTTCAAGTTCATTTTTCTTCCAAATGAAAACGGAAACAGCGGACCATAACCGAACTCATCTGAATAATGACGCACTATCTTTCCGTCTCTCCTCCAAGATGGCTCATCATATATATATATATATTTATATATCTATTTTTTTTTAATAAAAAAACGTTGCCAATCGCCCCCTACCCACGCTCACCAGCTATACTACAGGTTGGACCTAAATACGGCTTGTAATCAGCCTAAGATCCAATTAAGCTAATGATCGCTTCGCAAAGTCCCCGGAACTCATCACACCCGACAACTTAGTCCAAACAAAGCAGAGTTGGAGCGCTTAGCTGACTTCGCTAGTTAACGTCTCCTGCCTTCGACTAATTTAATTACCTAGGGAAAGGTGTTCTCAGCTGTGAGCCGGAGAGTGTCAGGGGTAAATCGTGTGGCGCCTAATACTGCTGAACAACAATAAAATACCAGATATATTTGTTATTAAAAATATCCTGTTAAAAATACAATATTATCTGACAAATGACAAAAATAATTAAAAAGTAACAGCCTGATTTTCTCAAATATTATTGAGGACATGAGTGAATATTTACTTATAAATGGCCCTCGAATGTACATATATATAAAAACCTTACAGCTACACCCCAAAAAGTTTCTTGGGTTTAGTAAATCGTAGAGACTTCTGTTACTAAGCTAATGTTTGTGCAATGAAGTGATATGGTCAACAGGTTTATTAGCCACAGCTGGATTTGAATCAGAACCTTTACCTCAGCAGCTCAGCGCTCCACTCACTGATCTTCTCCACGTTTAATTAAGAAGCAATGCACATTAAGTATTGTTAGAACGAAAAACAATATTAGTGATTGGGCAAGCAGCAGGTATTTCACGAAAATAATAAAAAAGTCAACAATAAAAAATTTAAGGGTAATATCAGGTTATGGACGTTTTGTTAAATTTTATATTAAACTTTTTTATACATGGCGCGTTTCGTCAAAAGTAATTAAAAGTGAAATATTCGAATACTTTTAATTTCATAAAATTCATCTGAAGCTGGAACCCAACGTTCGCCTATTTGTCTATGAATAAGAGACTCAAAAAATTACCTTGAATTAATTTAAATAAACATATTCATTTTTCATGTACTGAATGAATTAACATTAATTACTTGTATACACAATTATTATAGAAATATCAAACAATATAAAAAATTCGCGAACTAAAGAAAAACTCTGTTAAATATTTTGTTAAACTTAAAAATATACTTATATATAAATCCTTATTTCAAATATTAATTAAAAATGAAATATTTATATAATTTTAAGCTGGATTGGGAACCCTGTGACTTTCAAGTATGGATCGGAGGCTTAAAAAAGATGACCCTGATTCAAATTAAAAAAAAATATGCTAGTATTACATCAAATATTATTGTTAGTATAAACAATTAGTAGTTACTATATAAATAGCTAACTATAAAAAAGTAATAAGTACGTGATCTAAAGAAAAATTCTCGATTGGTGATTTTCCGCACGATTCCTATAACTACTTTACCGTATATGTTTTCACCGTTAGATAAAAAGCAGTTTCGAGTTCCTAGTACAGTATCAGATCCGGTTTGTAAACTGTGTCTGGTGTTAAATATAGTATATCATTTCATTGATTTACAACCATTAAATTAAATTTAATTAATGTCTAAGTAATTATTGGACCAAATTTTTATGATGATTAAAGTATTGTAGCACTACATTTTTTTTAAAAATATTTATTTATCATATAATTTGCTACAATTCACAAACTTTGCATGCCGTACTGAAGAACAGTCTTAAACTAAAAACAATTACTATTGGACAAATTTAAATGTAAATGTACAGAATCATAATATACAATGAAAGAAAAAATATATTAAAAAAAAAAAACTTTCAACAGTGTAGTACATAGAAAAATAATGAATATTGCATTTTTTATATTATTAAGTAATAAACAGGTCTAAATAATTTGCTAAATTTATTCAAAGTTCAGGTACTTATTCTAGATGTACAGTAATTAATTGATTTCTAATATTAAAAACAGGAAACTTTTAAGAAAAGTTTATTAATTTAAACATTTTCAGTATAATAGACCTTTAAACGATGACTGCTTTGAGAGAAGGTATATTTCTGATTTGTAAGTTCTTTATAAAGAGCTTTGCATCTGACAGTGCCTAAGGGAGAAGGATTCTGGAGTTGACAGTTGAATATCTAGAACAATGCCGAGAGATACAGAATAGATTATTAGTTTAAAATAATACAATGTTCTACAAACTTGCATTAACTATTAATTGAAATGTGTAATTCATATATAATTAGATTAATAATGAATTTCTTTTTAATTAATTGAGCTTAAAAATGGACCAACTACTGATGAGTTTAAATATATCTTAACACTAAGAGCTCAGAATAAAATATTAGAGTAAATTTTAACTGTAGTTAAATTATTGAAATCAATTGGATTTTATAAAGAAGATAAAACTAAACATATGTTCAATTAACTAAGAGAAATATGAAACGGTTTCTTTTCTTTATCTAATCTGGAATCTTTGTCTTTATGTTTATTTTTTATTTTTATATTTACCATATAATTGTAAAAGGTTAGTAACATAAAGTACAATAAGTCAACAAAACGTATTAATAAATACTAAAATGACTTCTTAAATGTATTAATAAAAATAACTAAGCGATATTACAACATACGATTAGGAAAAATTCAAAAGAAAAGAAAACAATTTCAAAAATAACATAAAAATAAAATATTTTTGTTTAGAAGAGAAAAGATTTGTCCTGGCCGGGATTTGAACCCGTGTCGTCTGCATCTCCGTCGCAGTGCTCTAAACCACTGAGCTACCAGAGGTCGTATCCAAGTCAGTTAATGTAGGATCGGTGAGGAGAACGGATTTTTGAGAACAGATAACGAAAAAAATAACACTATCAAAATAGTAATTAATAAAAATAAATTAACAATAAAATAGCTGCAAATATTTTGCCTATTCTGGAATGATCAGAACAGAAAGATGGTAATAAAATTGAAGATAAATAAAAGTAATAATAAAACACCAACCGATCTCAGTTCGAAAATTCAATAAAATAGGATTAATATTGTATTATTTTAGGCACTCAAGGCTTTTTTTAGATACTTTTTTGCTTATGTCTTAATGAATATTTTATATTTCTTCTGAGGTTGGCTTTTTCTATCGGGGGAGCAAAATAAGGGAGGGGGAATGTGGCGGTTGAGCGTTTCAGTTTTCAATAAGTGACCCGTCCGAAAAATTAAGCAGTAAATTCATCTCTATTTCGAAAAAAAAAACATCAGGTCCTAAAAATCGGGTAATCTTACAGCCAATTTGTGAATTGAATATCAGCTTTCTGTTCCATATAATATACCTACAGCCCTTGTGAATAAGTGGTTAAGTTTAACTTTGTCCGGAGAGAGATAACTATGTTGATAGAAGATCAATCGTGTCATTCTCGTATTTTTTACACTTTAAATGGAGTTGTAATATAATGAATAACTCCTTTTCAAGCCAATGCCTGACTTAGCCCCTTATTATGAAAATAATGCGATTCCGCTTCCTTATGTATAGGAAACTCAATACGGTCAAAATTCGACTAAAATGTTTTTCACTGGGACCTGTAAATATCTGAAGTCCATATTAGTTGCATACATTTTAGGAGGAAAATGGTTGTATAAACACTCCATACCTAGCTAATGCCTGACTTATCACAAAATTCACTACGAAAATAACACAATCCCGCATCCTTAAGTACAAGAAACTCAATATGGACAAAATTCGACATAACCTATTATTCACAGGGGATGTAGATTAATCTATCTTTATTCCATGACACACACACACGTATATATAAACACCTCTTTTCTATTGATATCGATCAAATAAAGTCATACAAACTCCATCATGAAAAATTATTCTTATAGGAGAGGAAACCAGGTGACAGGAATAGTAGCTTATTTTTAGGGCGTTTTAACCACTTTGAGAAATTTATAACGGCCATAGCTGTGAGACATGAAACAGTAGTGCCAACTGTATATCAGGAGCGACAAGAACTAGCTTACGAAACCGGGCGAGGGTTCGTTCACCTCCGCAACCTTAGTTGAGCCAGCTGTTGCCTCAGAGTCTTTCCCAACCCCGTCTCTGTACTTATCCCTTCCTTGCTAATCAGTATCTGGATGGGTGACCTTGTCCCTAGGAAGCCTCTCAGGACAGTCTGCGTCATCGGTGACCGTCCTAGACCCTCTAATTGGATTCCCATCGTCAGAGTTTTCGGCTCGGATGATCGATATGTGAGAGATGGGAGAGTTGGTTAAAAACAGATTCGCTGGCATGATATATTTGAAGGGGTGTCAAGGTTTTTGTTCATAATGTTATAGAAAAAAAACCTTTCAGAAACCGGTTAAAAAGAAAAAAAAGTGCATTTATATCATAAAATGAATTTATTACTTATCATCGTCATTATTAAGTACCAAAATTCAGGAATATTGGAAATACCAAAAGTAAAAAATGGTTGTGTTCTTCAAAAGCAGAATTGTAGACATCATAAAAATCAGGAATTTAGATACGATATTTAAACCGCATTATGCTATTGAATAATTTTCCATTTTATTTTATAGCATCGGTAGCTAAAAACAAATTGCCTTAGAAATATCTTTTTTTGATATTTGTCTTTTAAATCATTCCTTTAAAAATAAATTTATACGGACGTCCTATTTACATGTACGTAATTTTTGTATTTATATGTTGATATTTCTTATTTATTATTTTTAGGAACCATAAAAAATAGGTTTAATAATATACAGAAAGAAATAGTGTTTTACAAAATAATCTACAATGAAGCATTCACGTAGTGGTCATTAATCATCATAATAGATCATAATAGAAAAATGTCATTTGCATTAGCTATATTTTTACTACTGATATTTTTTTAAAAAGAATGATCTAAAAGTTTGTTGAAAAAAAATAAAGGTTGTTCAAATGGAAAATTATACATAAATATTTACATATATAATTCTCCTAAATTCAATAAATTTCATAACTCGATTCAAATATTTAGTCTATACGATCTCCATAACCCTATCTATTTATATAGAAAATATAAAAAACAACATTTGTAAATATTTTCATAATATCTCACTACACCTCAGCGCAAAGAATGCTTGTAATTTTTTTAAATCGTGTGCCTACTAGCTTCTGAAGCAGTGATACTTCATGATATAAATATATACACATATCACACACCCAAACTCTAGATGAATTCATATAAGGGTTTTTTTTTTATCATCTCAATTTATAGTAAAAAATAATTAAAGAACAATTATTTTTTAAGCAAGTGATGTATTCATTTGTCAGTAATTTAAAATTTACCTACCATTTGCGAGATATGACAATATAAATGGACTAAACTATTATCCTATTTATTTTCTAGTTTCAATTAATGTTATTTTCGAGATCGATTTGGCGGAAGGCTCGATTGGAGGAGAAGATTGGAATTAAATTAATTAATATCGGGCCCTTTCAGAGCCTTTCAGTCAATTAAGTCCCCGCTCAATATTGACTCTACAATACACTGATAATAGAATCTACAATGATTTGCATAATAATAGAAATTTAATAAATTAACAGTATTCGAGAATAATCTTATCAATATTTGACACATGACAGATCGTATGATTAATTATTTCCCTAAAGAGAAAAAATAATAATTTAATTTAAAATCGGAACAGTAGAGGGAAGAGAAAATGGGTGACGCAATGACTGACGCAAGCCGGGGAGAAAGGGTGTTCATCGCAGGGCCACCTCGGCTCTGGGCTCTCTCAGCCCCTTGGGTCACTAACCTCCTATGTACTGCAGTGTAAAAAATTACATAAAATAAATAAATAAATAAAACATTTATAAAAAAAAAAATTGTTATTACTATCTACTTTATCTTCTTCGAATAATTTACTTGAAATATAGGAAAAGAAGGAACACTCTCATCTATTAGCCATTCAAACATTTACCTATTACACAATATTTGTACAACAAAAAAGATTAAAACATCAAGACTAAAAATACTCCTGCGGAATATTTGAAAAAGATTTTCGGCAACTTCAAAACATCGATCAGTTTGAAAATTTGTAAACTTTTCAAGGACCAATAGTAATACAATAATTTAATAAGTTTGACTGATTATTCTTGCTAAGTATGGGTAAGAAGTTTGTTTTTTCATTTTTCAAACTATATATATTTTTTTCTTTTGCTGAATATAAGAAACTCCCAGTTGAACCTGCCAGTAGTCATATACTTGTCTCAAAAATTAAGCAATGTATGCCTTGGTACTTGGCCCAAGATACTAAGGCACATTTAGCCATGGACACCTTGTCTTCGTATTTAAAATATCACTTTTACCTTACGTCGTAAACCAATGACTTCCTGTCCTACAGTATCCTTTAATAATATCCCACTGGTGCCTGTAGAACAGATCCGATACTTAGGGTTGCACCTCGACAAACGATTAACCAGGAATCCTCATACAAGACTGAAAAGACAGGAAACCGCTCGACGTTTCAGGCTACTTCAATACTTACTAGACAAATGCTCTAAGCTCCCAATTAACTACAAAAGACTCATCTACTTGACCATCATACGACCTATTTGGACTTACGGAGTAGAGCTATGGGGCTCCACTAAGCCATCGAATTCCTCTCGTATCCAATCCCTACAATCCAAAATCCTTCGTAAAATCCTCAATGCTCCTTATTTTGTTAAGAATAAAGTCATCCATAACGACCTTAATGTCCCTTTTGTTGCTAATTTGGCCCGAAACCGGTATCTATCCTTTCATAGCAAACTTCATTCCCACTCAAACCCTCTAGTTTCAAACCTAGCTTCCTCTTCAATTCCCGATAATCCTCCGAGGCGTCTGAAAAGAAGATGGCCACGTGACCTTCTTATTGAACTTTGATTTGAGTACTACCAGTGGGTAGTTTCTCTACTTGTCATTCTCATGTCAATATGTAACACGCATTCTATTTACTTGTTGTATAATTGTAATACAGTTGTAAATATCAATAAATAAATTTAAAAAAAAAAAAGTATTTAAAATATCTCTAATCCAGAAGATCTTGGTCAGCATAATGAGATGAGAGAAATATATATATATATACACATACATAAATATCGTATCCTAGTATTCGCACATGATCTAGATTTTCAAGCAAAACTTACGAATACCCAAATTAAAAAATAAAACAATGAAACTAAATCCCTTTAAGAATGTCGGGTACAGCACTTATTAAGAACTTGACTATTTCTAGGCCCAAGGTTGTTCAGTCAGGGGATTTGGCCTGGATCACGACCTACAGCAAGTAAAGGAATAAATAATTTGTCTGCCACAGTTGGTCTCAAACTCTTCAGATTACTAGTTAGTGTCCTTACACACTCAGCTACCCCACTCGCTAAATATCAAAGCGAACATATATAAACTATTAATGAGACAAGAGGAGGAAAAATCCCTTAGCATTCGGTTTATTAAAGTTATAACTTCTTCAACTAAGGGAAAATCTGGATTACGTGTCGCTACGCGTGGAATATCGCACCTTACGCACTTCGATATCCATTACGTGCCTATCCATTTATTCTCCTATTATCGGATAACAGTTTTATGGGTCGTGGTACCATTTTCGGACAAAAAAACTTGCATAAACGTTAGAGACATAATGAGCAAGCTGTAGCATATGATTGGAGAGCTGCAGACCTCAATCGGCTTGATATAGATTCCTGAATCAACGAACGTGTATTTTAAAGCAATAAACTTCTCAATGCGATAATCAGGTCGTATTAGTAGAAACGTTTAACCTATAGCTTAGCATTGCTCGCTACTCTACGTGTGTTCCCGTTTATTCGGGTTTTTAAATCACAGTATGTCGAAATCGTGTAATTTTCTAGAGTTGCAAATGGATAGCTTCGTGTGTAGCGTAATGAAGAGGAAAATATGAATAGGTTTTCTATCTTTTATACTTACTTCAATATTGTTATATTATTTATATTACAACTATAATCTTATCACAAATTACTATTATGTTATCAAGAAGTAATCCTTTTAGAGTATACAAAATGGCAACACTGGTATTTATGTTTAAAATATTATTTGCAGTAATTTTTTAAAATTCTATTAATGTTTAAATAAAAAAACCTTTTTTTATTAAAGGAGAGTGAACTCGGGACCATGAGGACATCATCTCAGAACTTTCGACACACTGAGATAGCCTGTTCTCTATTTTTAATTAGTTTTTTTACCGAAATATTATTCAATTCTTTTTAATTATCTGCAAACACAGTGTGAATGAACTCTTTGATCACAATTGCCATTACGCTTATGACTCAAACTGAAGTTGCTTAAGTTATCTTTAATTTTTTGAATTGATTGAATTCATGTATTTTTTATGTTAGTTATAGTGAGTTATAGTATAATTTAGTGATAAAGTACACTTTTCTGATGAAAGAAAATAAAATTGCCGGAACAAGTTGGAAAGACGATGAAGCCGTTATTTCTACTCTTTTGAAAAGAAAGGTAAAGCGTAACTCCATTTTCCTTACCGACGGCCATATTGACAAAAAAAAAGTTCAAAAGTGAAAACATTATAGAAAAAAACCTAACCTACAACACAACGTGGTAATTTAAATAATAATATTAATACTGAAAATGTTGAAATAGCAGCTGACTATCTCTATCTAACCAGTGACTCAACCAACTGCTCATAATTCTATGAATATTCCTACTCTATTCAATGTTCCTAACGTTCCTGTAGCAACATGTTTGCACCACTATCTGTCGAAATGGAAGAAGAACGTGTCGCACCACCATTAGTCCATTTACCACCGCCAATAAAAATAAAAGGAATCAACAACTTTCAAAACTTATGCACAGACTTATTAGCTCTTTTAGGAGAGAATAATTTTGAATGTTTTTCCAATAAAGACGTAATAATATTAACTAAAACCAGTGATCCCCAAAATAGAACTCATCAAAATACAATCCCTTAAGTTATGAGTGTAACACCCCATTCTTCAATACTACGTTACCCACAGTATCATTACACTCCACATTCAAAAGCAGTTTCTAAATACCCAATGCCTCATCCACAATATACCCCAGACATCTCATTATACCTCAATTCATTTTTATATGTTTTTATATCGATGATAAACCCTCTCATAACATTAATTACCACGATTGTTACTAAATTCATTCCTAATGCCAGTCCGTAATTCAACTTCAAACTGATCTCTATAACTCCTTCTATGGAATTAAATGGAGCACTGAATCGAAGAAACGAATTTGACATATACTTGGATGAACATGACATAGACATAACACTATGTCGTATACCGAATAAACCAGCCAAGCGGTGCTGCGGTAATTGTGAAGCGTAAGTTATATCACTATCCTTTACAAATTACGGTCTTACCCGAAACAGCTATTTCAATTGAAATTATTCACTGCAGTATTTCCATAGCTAGCGCACATTGCCCTCTGAGGCAACGTGTTTCCAAGAACATGATTCAGAGTACCAACATATTCTCCACTTTAGGACCCAACATTTTTTTGCGAAGGAGATTTCAACGCCAAGCATCCCCGATTTGTCAACAGGACACAAACTTCTAGAGGAAATGTTCTTTTTAATACGTGTTTAGACCTTCATTATGACTGCCTTTGACCTCAATTTGAGCCGACATACTGGCCAACAGCCACAAACCGACAACCAGAACTTCTTTATCACTTCTGATCGAAGCCCTCTACATCACCACATTAGTGTTGATAACGATCTTTCATCTGACCATTCCCCAATTGTTCTATCTCTCTCAAGACAATTACTCACTACAAATCATATACCGACACTTTCTCCTGGACCCATTATGATTTATGAATTTCGTCGTAGAATAAATGACAAAATTAACCTTAATACAAGCTTGAAGACTGCAGATGACATTAACAACGTTTTTGAGACGCTTACAAAGAATGTACAAACTGTCGCTTGGCAATCCTCTCACAGGCATGAGACATTCAGACATAAACGGTACTTACCACACGACATAAGGTCCCTTATTATTGAAAAGGGACGTGAATTAAGCCAATGGAAAAGATCTCGACATCCTAGTGACAAACAACTACTAAACCAACTGTCTAATACATTAAGAAAACGAGTTCAGCAATACAAAAATGACATCTACAACACACATTTGACTAACTTAGAGACAAATAATAATACTCTATAGCAAAAAACTAAAAAGATTCTGCATTACCATAATACAAAGACACCTCTTCGTAAATCTGACAACTCATGGACCAGAAGTGATAAAGCAAAATCAGACCTATTTGCCTCTCATCTTACAGACGTATTTCACCACACGACGACCTACTTGAACCCAGCACAGATCTGAAGTCCAACCAATTCTGACTTCGCCACTCCATCCAATCAATCCTTCAGATGTTGAATTTTGTATAACAAAATTACCAAGCAGAGAATCACCTGGTTATGATCTAATTACACCTAAAATTGTACTTCTTCCTAGGAAAGGCTCAATTTTTCTGACAGCTATATACAATTCTATTCTTCGACTTACTTATTTTCCTGTAGTATGGGAATTTTCCGTTGTAAAAATGATCCCAAAGCCAATAGGCCAAAGGTCCTATAGGCCTATTTTACCACCATTTTCAAAAATATTTGAAAAATTATTGTTAAAGCGGCTCTATCCATTATTAGAAATAAATAATTTAATTACTAACCACCAATGCACCTGCACATTCTACAACACATAATGTTGATAGCATTAGCATGCCGTGGCACTAGAAAAGAAGTATTGCACAGCAGCGTTCTTGGACGTTTCACAAGCTTTCGATAAAGTTTGGCGATTCGATGGTCTCCTGTACAAACTAAAATTAGTTCTACAGCAGGCATATTATCTAATCATAAAATCATATCTAGAGGACAGGTTCCTTATTGTTAATCAGGATGGTAAACATTCCGACTATTGCCGAATTCATGCAGGAGTACCGCAGGGTAGTATTCTAGGTCCGGTTCTGTACTCTATATTCACCTACGACATCCCATAGACACCAGAAACACTACCTGCTACATATGCGGACGATATTGTCATACTTTCGATCAGTGCTAAACCCAACATAGCTTCTCAGAATCTACAGACACACTTAAATTCATTAGAAAATTTTGGCTCCATAAGTGGCGTATAAAAATTAACATACAAAAATCTAACCAAGTAACATTTACACTTAGACATTCAGAATGCCCTACTCTAACACTTTACAATGCACCATTGACAAGACAAACGCAGGCAAAATACTTGGGCCGTACAATTGATAGAAGACTGACTTTGAAATCACACGTACTAATTTGAAGAAAAAATTGAATCATCGACTCTCTCTCCCAAGACGAATACTTCACTACAAAACTAAACTATTACTAACAAACAAAATTATAATATACAACATGCTACTTAAACCAATATGGACCTATGCCTCGTGAGTGTGGAGCTCATGCAAAAAATCCCACATACAGACAATTCAAATTTTTCAATCGAAATTCCTTCGTTATATTACACATAGTCCCTTTTATATTACTAATAAAACATTTCACAAAGATCTCAGCATACCACTCGTGACTGACACAATCACGAAAAACTACAAATTTCATGACTCGCTTGAGGGACAAGCTTACTGGTACAATCATTACTGACTGACACATTTCTAGAAAATCCGACAAGGAGGGTGAAGCGTCTCGGGAACAGGGATCTGCTACAGTGAGATGAGATGAACCAAGCTAGGAGTGTCTTCAATGGGAGGTTTCTCCATACACGCTTTCAAGAGAATCCCTTAGGGAAGGTTTTCCAAAGATGATTATTCTTTATGCCAAATGGCATTAGTATGATTTCTCAAATAAATATTTTTAGTATTAAAAAAATAATAGCTTAATGGAGCAGATAGATTAATTATTCGAAATTATTTGTCATTTACATGAACGGAGTCAATAATCTCAATTGATACATTATTTAATGGTGTCTAAAGCTTCCTTGAAATTACATGCAGTCTTCCTGGTCAATTTTTCAGCATTATTTCAAGCAGTTGTGTGTAGGTATGTGATGCGCGCACCATGTTTTAATATAGTTTTCGTGTGATACGTGATATATTTATGTTTAGTGGAATAATTTATTTGCATACCTAATGTTTTAATTAATCGATAAAAACAAAGTTTACTTCGTGATTTGTTGAATAATTGTCATATTCGTGTTCTCCTCATTGCAGATTTCAATTGGAGTAGAAAGAAATTTATAATTGCCTGGTTTATGGAGTTTTGATAGATAGTAAACTTTCAATTACTGAATATACATATATAAATAGAGAGAGATTATGTGTGTATCTACTGCCTGCAAACTAACCACAAACATAAAGACCAGATTTTTAGTAAAGCGAATGCTCTTAATATCTTTATCTTGGGTGCCCTACTAAACCTGTTGCTTGTGTGTGTTTTTTTTTCTATTTTTTAAACCTTCGTAATCTCTTTCAGTAGCAGTTTCCAAAATTTATAGACCTGATGTTAGTTCTGAAATCGCTCAGACAGCGAGGCACGAAATTCCCTGCTTTCTGTTGAAACAGCGTTTTCTGTTCAAAAAGAAAAAAAAAACGCTCTAGAACGTTCAACATTTCGAAAACGGTTTTCAATTTGTTGAAATGACCTGGAATATTTTCTTAGATAAGCATTTCCTTCTAGTCATTTCGCACAGATTTGAAAGAAAAAAAAATAGTCTGAAAAAAATACTGTAATTATACATCAACTCTTTAAATAATGGTTATTTTTGTGTTTGTGTGGTTATTAAATATTAATCTTTGAATTTTTGCGGTTATTATTATCAATTAAAATGAAAGAAATGTATTGATATCGGTACAGATATGTATGCATAGAAATGTATATCTCCTTAAGATCCCAAGCTAATAGTCACTTAAAAAGAGAAAAAATATAACAATATAAATGTTTTACAAAGACAACCACTTCGATTTTTTACTCAATAGATTTCATTTTCTATCTACATTTTTTATTTAATATTTAATTTTCATTTGAACCTGCGCAATTGCGCATCCAGCAAATTTGATGGAAGTATCTTTCTCTTCGCTTTTCTACATGATCATCGAGTTGAATGGATGAATATCAATTGTTGAGTAATATCAATTCTATCTATTATTAAAAAAAAAATCCAACGTGTAAGGAATAAATAAATATATAAGGTGGGATAAAATAAAAATGACTTATGATTAAAAAAAAAAGTTAATATGACTGAAGAAGAACGCCAGGAACCGAGGAATTTGAAAAACAACACAATTGGAACAATGGAGGTTGGATCGCAGATAGGCGGACAGGGGCTTCCTCTTAGTGACTATAAAAATCACTATTATAACTTTAAATAGTTATTATAAATAAGGAGGCAGGCATGAAAACGTGCAAACTGTGTCCGTAACGTAGCCTATTACAATTTAAATAAAGGATAAGTGAAAGTAAGGCATTTTTATAGGGCTTATTCCTCATTAAATCATAACACAACATATTCCACACCTGTTTTCTATATTATTTTTAAAGAATTAATCGTGAAAGCGCAAATAGGTGATTTTGGTTGTTTTTTTCGTACTAAATTTTACTGGAAAGGTATTGGGATTTTATATATGCGCGTGAAATAGATCTTATTATACCTTAATCATCTTGTCACATATTAATAGGGGTGACAATGAGGAAGATTGACCTGTTATCAAAAAAAAATACGTTGACACTTTATCGCAGAATCAACATGACTGGATCGCGTCACCATGATCAGATGTTCGAGCATGTTCTGGAATATTACCAACGTCACATAGAATCTGTCCTACCATCGGATTTCATTAATTTAAAAAAAACAATTCTTAATGCAATAATGGCATTTTTCAGAAATTACTTATATTTTTAAATTATTTAGTTGAAATTTACAACTAAATTATCCTAATTATAATATATTAAATAGAAAGAATGATACATAATGGCGTGGATAATGGCAAGTAGAGAAACTGCACTCTGGAAATACTCAAATAACAAATTCAACTTGCAATGTCGCTAGGCCATCATCTTTTGAGTCGTCTCGGAGGATTATCGGAAATTGAAGAAGGAGCTAGATCTGAAACTAGTGGGTTTGAGTTGGAATAAAGTTTGTCATGAAAGGATTGATATCGGGTTCGGGCCAAACGAACAACAAATGGGACATTGAGGTCATTATGGATGACTTGCCTCGTAACAAATTAAGGAGCATTGAGGATTTCATCCTTCTGCCATAAATTTGGCCTAAAAATTAGGTCAAAACGTAGGCACAAATAAGGTAAGTCCAATTTATTTTGTTTAATTTCTTGACTAGACCTCCTGGCTCTTTTACACTCTGCTAAAAAATGTATTTGTTTGATTTTACAATAGTCGTTAAAGTGAAAAAAAAATAACACCAAGATCTCTTCTATGTAATTATTTTACCACCAGAAAGTATTAAAGGTGTTAATACAAATTTTGATACTGAAGTTAATGATAACAATTCAATTATTCATAAATTGTTTTTGGTTTTGTGTTCTTAATGGACGAGAAAACTTACTTTCCAGTATGTTTACAATATTCATTTAACATTCAGAAAATTAAGTAAAAATTCAGTACTGCTACATACTAAAGAGGCATAGAAGATAAAATCTAAAAAAAAAAAAAATGTAGACTGTTTGATATTTCAAATTTAAGCTCTCCCTCCCCCCGAAACATTTCATAAATTCAACAGAGCACTTCCAATTAAATAAATTGCATAGAGCTTGGAGTTAATTCTTCCTTTGAAAGCTCTATTTTTTTTCAGAGGACAATCCTCAAAGCACTTTAACCAATTAAAACTGATGGGCATTTAATAGGGTCTCTACACCACTCCCAGCTGTAAACAAATTAAAATAATTTTTTTTAAAACCGGAAACCGCTGTATAAAAATAAAATACGGTTCTTCATAAAATGGACTTTTTTATTTAAATAAAATTTGTTAAGTTGGTTAGATCAGCATACTTAATTAGTTATATAAGCAATAAAAACAACTCTATATATTTTTTGATTAACAGATTTTTTTAATAATAGAAAAGAAAAGAAAAATAAATAAATATACGTTTATTTTGAAGTTCAATGTGCTAGTTAAGGTTGGGCACACTGTTTTAGTTTTGTTTACTTTCGCTTAAGATAAAATTTGATTTTTTAAATATATATTTTGTTTATTTGTTTCCTAGCGCTTAATGACGTAAAAACTACATTATCCCATTAACACCATCTGTTTAATTAATTATACTATCTCAAATTAATTTCATTCGCACGCCTTCCTTAATAACCATTTTCTTGGATAATGAACACTCTATTTATATTGAATAATCTAGATTTTTTTGTGTTTCCTGGATGCTATTGTTTAAAAATTGCATTAATCTCGTTTCTACTTTGATGTGATTAAAAATAAATTTAAAAGTCCTTAAAGAAATTTAAAAATTAAATTTATACTTAGCTATCGGCGGGTTATTATACCGATTTAAAAATTAATAAAAGTTAAACCTTGTCTGAGATTCAAATTTTTAACCTTCAGTGATAGTAATGAAAATACAATATGAAACATAATTTAATAAATGTATTTATTCAGTTAAACTGGTGCGGGGTTGCCCCAGATAAGCATAATAGTTTATGTTCAGGTAACACGAACTAGTCCCAGCATGTAGATATTAACTTACAGTACATATCGAGTTTAACCGAGGTAGATTTGACTTGCATTAAAAATATAGAAGAATTTTAAGGAGTAAAGTCAATCACAAAATATTACGAATATCATCTGAAGATATCCCTTACCTCAAAAAATTAGTACATACACACCGACACAAGTAAACATATGAATTTAAATTGATTTCTAACCTCGTTGATTCACCTGGCGAACTTCTGTGGCTGATTCATTATACTTCAATGTTTAAACTGCTTTCGAAAGGACAGTTATAAACGTTCATAATTCATTTAAACGGACCCATTAATAATTTAGCCAAAAACCACTCCTGCCCCATATCACCTTAACTGAAAGCATCTAGATCGTGATAAAGCTGGAATACGGGTTTTCGAAGTACACGTTGAAAAGCTTCCCAGGAGTCCGAAAAAAACGAGTTGCGAAATATAACCTGGATATGATCGTGAACAACAGATTGTAGCTGTCTCAAAAACGAAATGTTAGATGAAACTTACAAACAACTGTACCTCACAACCCATGAAAGTGCATGGTTAAGACTGCACTGTTTTGGGGAAAGGTCGTTTGTTCGAGTTCACGTTCAACCGCCAAGCTTTTCCCCGAACTAAGAATACTCACTTTATTGAGCCTGGGTGAGCACCGGTAAGGTCTGCAGATCTCATAAGGTTCACCAGTGTCAGCTAATAAATCAGTATGAAACTTAAAGTAAATATTTATACCTACTTTAAAATTACAAAAAAAAAATCATACGAATACATGGAAGAAAGGTTACAGTTTATTTTATTAAGCGAACAGTGTTACTATTTTAATAACAGATTGTATCAGTCATTATTATTTCCTAAGCATTATATTTGTTTTTTGTATGTATTATTTGTACCGCAATTAGATGCACAAATATGTTATATATTAAACATAAATGCAAATATATGTTTAAATTTTAAATATTAATACTACGGTATTTGTATTTTTAGAACCTTTCCGTATAGTTGAATTATTATAGATTACTACAAATTCCATTTAAAAAATATTGAATATTATTTTATTCAAATTCCAGACGACCATGTAAGATAAAGCAACGAAATTACATTAAATAAATAATGAATATTAATTGTTGTTGTTTTTCATTCTTTCCATATCATGGCATCACGTCATATCTTATAGAAATTCACCACTCAGCAATACGAATGGATATTTCGAATTACGTAACCTCGCTTTCTAGTCGTAGGATTGCCGGCGTATTAGAAGAACACTTCTTCAATTGTCATATTTCACTCCAAGGATAGCCATATTTCAAATTACTATAAACGTTAATCATGGACAACATCGCTTGTTTAGCGTGGCAATCCTTCCTTATTTCAAAATGTACACGATGCTTAGGTACGATGTATTCAAATTTATTGCTAGTTGCTGTTGGAAGAAAACCTAAAATTTCCCAGCTATATTGATTAGATTCTCTTAACAAATATTGTAAGGAAACATGTCCATATAAGTTTTACTTTCATTTCTTGAATTTCAGTGAAATACTAGTTAAACTATCTTTTGGCGATTTTTCGAGACATAGTTCCCATAATCATGCCAAATTGATGACGAATTATATGAATGAATCTCGAGAGCAAAAAGATCGTGGAAATAGAGAACATAGGAATGGTAATTGAGATCTACCTCAATAATTTGATAACTCCAAAATATCAATCAAATCAAGTTAAATGTTGTTACTCTTATTATTATTATTTTGGCTCTACACTGCTGCAAGAACCCGGGCCTCCACCACCACAACACGACAGCCGACCAATCTCTGCGATGCTATCCTCCTCCAGTTTCGTACACCCAGCAGTTTCAGGTCCTCAACATCATGTAGCCATCTGATCCGAGGGCGTCCTTTGCTTCGTGCATCTATCTAAATTTATTAAGTATTAATCTATTAAGTATCTTATAGGTAGTACTTAATAGGGAAATGCCTCTGTAATTATTACATTCGAGCTTGTCTCATTTCTTGTCTATTGGACATATTGCTGCTTTTGTCCAATCTTCAGGTATTCTTTCTTCCATCTATATGTCCCAAATAAGCTCGTAAATTTCTTCCCATAGCACAGTTCCACCATATTTTAGCATCTCTGGGGTAATATCATCTAGACCTCGTTTGGGATTCTTCATTGACATTATTATGTAAACTATTTCTTGTTTCTCAGGAGTTTCCAATTCTTCTGCTCCTTCTTGCGCGTTCCATTGAGACCACTGTTCACTTCTGATATTTTTTCGGCGGTTCTTGTATTTAGGAATTCTCTGAAATACTGGTTGCATCTCTCAAGAATGGCTGACTTTTCTACAATCAGTTTCCCTTCTTTCCCTCTGCATAATTCAGTCGTAGCTTGGAATCTTTTCCTTATCTCCTTTACACCTTTGTAAAATTTTCTTGAATATTTGCAATCCAAAGATTCATGCAACTCCACCAATATTTCTCTTTCTTCATCTGCCTGCACACTCTTTTGGCTTCCCTCCTTTTTATTATGAAATTCTAAAGACTTCCTTTCATTTCTTTTTTAGCATGTTCTGTCTCGCCTCGTTTCTCTCCTTCACCACTCTCACACAGTCTTCGTCAAACCAGTCATTTCTACGTTTTGTTTCTTCCTCTCGTAGCACTTCCTTTGCACTTTCTATCACTGCCTCCTTCATTTTTTCCCATTCATCATGACACGTTTGTGTCATGGAGTGTCTGTTTTCCCATGATAACTTCCCTTATTTTGTTTTTGAAGGCTTCCGCTGAAGGGCGGATCCATGATTTTTTTCAGGGGGGCACAACGGGCAGACGGGCAAAAAATCAACAATAACTTAGAAATAAACTAGTAGTATTTATAGAAACGATTCAAAGGTTTATTAAAATATCTAAACAATGGTTTCACTCATGTTATTTCTGTTATTTCATTCATACATATTAACAACTGTCATCACACGATTTGTCTATAAATATGTACTGTAATGGATTCTCCACGGTACACAAAAAACCGTCTGGGGGGTCACGTGCCCCCGTTCTCCCCTCCCCCCCCTAGATCCGCCTATGCTTCCGCTACTTCATTTTTCATTAGCTTTCCTGAGTCATATTTGGTCGTTCTACCTCCTTTAGTGCACCTTCTTACAGCTAGCTTTTGTTGGTGGCATACATTTACTATGGTGGTCTGTCATGTTTGCATGGTGTCCACTGATGATAAGCAGATGGTTCTCCAAGGAATGGTTTCTACATACCTCCTGCAGAACTGCGATATCAATCTGATATTTATCCAGTTCCCTCTCTAGATTTTCGTTCGATCCAGGTCGGTTCAATCCTCTTACATTTGCAAGAAGCTATACTAAGTCCATGTTTCCTTGACGGAGTTAAATAACCATTGCGAAATTCCATATATCCGAGGCTTTGTGTAGTTTTTTGAACATTACGGTTGGTGGGTAGTTAGCCACTATGAAGGAGACAGTGGGCGGAGTTTTTTACTCATATGGTTATCTAAATTAGCAATTTGGATTTTCATATTATTTTTCGTTTAAACAAATATGGAGTCGTAACTGTAGATTCTCAAAATTTATAAGAAACAAGTGGACATTTCAGATATAAAGCTGTTTGGAAAATTAAAATATCTAATATTATTAATATTCCTTATATTTGTCATTTCTTTAATATTATTTTCCTTTCTCTTGTTATGGGTAATTTTTAGACCATACAAATAAGAATCTACATAACTTCGATGATAATAATAACATGCTGAAAAATTATGAGTAATCTGATATATTCTGCCGACTGTGTTCCGAAAGCTGGGAGAAAATAAAATGGCCCGTCCTGGTTGTGAGGAGTACCCCGCTTTCGAAAGGAGGGCACGGAGTTACTGTTATTACCGCACACCCTGAGAACGGTCTCCACTCCTCAGGAAATGGAAGAGCTGATGTCCTCCTAGGAGGGCCTCTGAAAAAAAAGTTTATTAAGCTAAAATTGTTTTATGCACATTTTGATAAAATACAGACCAGACTTTTAAGTCAGCGGTTAAGTAAAAAGTGGCCAAGTTTAAACCCAACCAACTCATTATAAACTTCTACAATAAATGGCAAAGATGTCAGATAATTAAAATCAATAAACAAAAATTTAACAGGGGGCAAAAACAATTGATTTCGGAACGATAAATTACTGAAAAGAATCCAAAAGAAAGAACATAATTTTTCTGTATAAGTATATCATCAAGTAACAAAAGTGGCGATTTCAAAGAAAGCAGACCAAAAAAAATAGTTTATTACATTTGATGTAGGTTCCAAGCTGCTACATAATTCTTTCTTTCTGTAAAGTTCTTTCCTAAACTGTGGCACCAAAAACAGCGATTCTTTGCCTTACTACCGTATTAAGTTACTAATGGAAAATAATATTATTTTATTTTTTTGTTAGTTGTTACAATTTTTAAAATATTTTTTATTAAAAGTATAAATATTTATAAATTATATTATAGTTATATAAATATTTATTATTTATAAATTATATTATAGTTATATAAATATTTATTATAATTATTGAATATTGAATAAATATTGAAATGGAATTCATTGCCTACTCCTTACTATCTCCAATTTAATGAAAGCTAGAATAAGCTTTCTTTTTACTAACTTTTTTTTTGCAGTTCCTCTCTTAGCAAGCACACAGCAGTCTCTTTGTCTCAAATTACCAGGTCACGCAGTCAATAAGTCAACTAGAGATGTATGTATGTATTAAATTCCAGAAATTTAGCGAGTTTTTCTTAAGTAAAATAATTAATGCAGATCCATACTATTTTATATGGGCATTTATAGTAATTGTAAAATTAGAATAGGTAAAATTTGTATAACGAAGGGGTGTGTTTTTAGTAAAATTTTAATAATTTTCAAGTTTTGAGCAATAAACAAGGAGTCAATAATAAAATCCGAAGGCTTCTACTCTGTTTTATTGAATAAAAAGATGCCAATAATAGCAAACATTTACTCTTTACTTGAAATAAGTTAATTTAATTAATAAGCAATGGTTTTATTTCTTAATATGAACAAAATATTCTGTATAAAATTGCAAAAACGTCATTTGAATTTACTATCACAAAAAGTCAAGCCTGATGACGTCACCAAGCCAAAATGAAGCGTTTAAAGGTTTTCATTTCCCGCGTAAAATTTTTCATAATCTGAACGCGATTTTTTCGACGAAAAATGATATTTTAAATAGAAAATAAATATTTTTGTGAAAATTACATTATGATGAATCTAAAAATTCATTTATTATTATTTAAAAAAAAAAATCTTGGTTGTCCATTGTAATAATTTTAAATATTTTTATTTTTGAAGAGAAAAAATATGAACTATGCCAAGGGCCGGGATTCGAATCCCAAAAAATATTTAATTATTCAATAATTTTCGTTTAATTGTCTTCCCTACTTATAAATTAAAGTTAAAGAGGAATGCTAGAGATTAAAATTTATTATTTAAATAAAATTACCATGTACGATGAGCATCAATAAAATACGATATCTTTTAAAAACATTAGATAATCCAGTGTGAATGAAGATATAAGATGTAACAAGTAACCTAAAGAGAAGAGAAAACAATTGTATGACTACATTATACACAAAAATGGCATCAGGGATCTACGAGATCTTGAGATAGCAAGCTGTTATGCACCATTGAAAATTTGAACTTTTGATTGACCTGTTTGAAACAAATATCTTCTCTGTGTTTTATCTTCAAGGTTGTCCTACAAGTCACATGATATCTTGTATCGTTATGACTTAATCGAGATATTGTAAAAAATGTATCAATTTCAGAGAATGCCAATTTTTTTAAACAGAGGAGTCAACCACTTATGCGATTTTTTTACCTACCCATACCGATTTTGTATCCAATATTGTGATCATTTTTAAATTTTAGTTAATTATATTTAGTTGAAAAATATTTAGAAAACTATATTTTTTTTTTTTAATTTTTACATCCAAAAATTATCATTGTTGTTACTTGTCAGTTCTTTTTTCCGGAAAAAAAAAGAAGGAAAGATTGTTAGATGATACAATGATAATGTAATTAGAAGGTAATAAAGAAGGAAATGAAAAGGTTTATTTAAAAAAAAATATTTATAAATCAGATAGCCACGTAGGAAATACAAAAATTACATTGAAACTTTAATTATGTTTGACTAGAGAATAACTATGGAAAAACAAGAATATACAGGTTTAGTATAAGTATATACTATATACAGGTTTTTAATTTCTCATTGCCGTTTTGTAACAAAATTGAACTTGTGAACATCGGTGTCAACGTTAATAATTTTTAATGAGCCTATATGGTATCTAGTGGCTAATTAAACAAACCAAATTTATTATTTAAATAACCTTTTCTTTAATTTCTACTTATGTGTTTCATTTTAGTTTGTTATATTTTTTTGGTTTTTATTTCACCTCTTTCATTTATTATGATGTTACATATTAACTTTCATAATTAACGTATGTATGCTATTTTTCAATTAATGACTATTGGGAAATTTCAGTGTAATATTTTTCAATCACCCTTTAGTTAAATAAAAGTAAAAAATACGTTCTTAAATTTATGTTATTTGAAAAAATAACACCTGCTTATGGTTAATATACAACTTAACATAACAATGCCACTAGCATGGAGGTCTGATAAGTATACCAATTACCTAAACTGATGCTCGAAATGTTTAAAAGGGCATCGGTTGACATTTACCCTAATCCATTGCGATTGCTTAAGGATTGTGCAATAGTGAGTAGAATTAGCATATTATTTTCCTTATAAGAATTTTTTATTGGATACTTGGGAAATTTTATTAGATGAACCACGTATTTATTGCTTTTAAACAGAATGGCTACGTTCACTTAAATTGGTTTAAAATCAGAGCTAATTAAGTACCTACTGATGTTGGAGGTACTATTGAGAATATATTATAGCCTAGTACTTTTTAATGCTATTTATCGTTATATTATGACCAAATTACACAAAATCATTGTAAATTGTTGCCTATGTCTTATTCTGATCTATAACCTATATTACTTACTGTAAAGTTTCATCCAAACCCGTTCAGTAGTTTTTTCGTGAAAACATACATCCTTACAAACTTTCGCATTTATAATATTAGTAGGATTAGCAGGATTTTCTTCCATCTTTGATGTGCTTAATACTTTGCAAGTACTTGATTCGTAATTGGCCAAGTCCACCTGTGAATGTCCTATCGGATTCCACGTATTCCTATTCTTCTTGTATCTTCATCCGCGTCTTCGCATCTACTGTCAGATTCATTTCATTCAACTTTCATTCATCTTACCACTTTTCTTTAAAATCGTTTTAAGCAATACGCATCTTTTACTGTCGGGCACCATGTTTCAGAACTATTGGTCTCACCAAGGTTTATTTAGATCCATTTTGGTGCCTCTTGTCCACTGCCAAAAGCCCTTATGAATAGGTTTGCTGGGAAAAGTTGCTAAGCAATTAATGGCTTATATTTTTTGCAGTTTGGTTAGCCAAAATATATGAAGCTCAAAACGTATACAAACCTGCAATCGTTATTCCAATGAGTCTCCCTGGAGGACATCATCTTGTATCATGCAATTTGTTCATTTAGTACTTCTTTTCCCTTTCGAAGATTTGTTTAATAAATTAGGATCTGATAACAAATCATCATTTAATCACTAACAACATTTTATCTGGCTTCCTTAAAAGCAAATTATAGTTAAAGGAGAATTATTGAGATTAAAAATTGTGGCTGAAAAAAGATATTACGTAGGGCGAGCATAAATGAAAGACCATATCCTTAAAAAAATATTAGATGATCGAAAAGGAAAAATTACGATAGCTCTTTGAAATAGAAGAGAAAATATGATTACAACATTATACATAAAATGACATCAGAAATCGACAAGATCTCTGATAGCCATCTATGAACTCAAATGAATATTTGAACTTTTGATTGACCTGTTTGAAACAAATAAATTCTTCCTTATCGCAGAAACAACGAATCCACTCCTAATTTAAAATCTATAAAAAAAAAATAGTATAATTCATGTTGATTGCGATAATTAACTTAAACGGAGAAGGAAATATCGGGATCCCATCGTAAGACAATTACTAAAAAAATAGATTATTTCTCATTGAATTTATAATTTTAGAGTGTAATGTCCATTAAAGTTATATAATTATAAAAAACTATAATATTATTAATTATAATAACATTGACATTAAGGTTAAAGAATTTTCATTGATCAATAACTTTGATAATATTCGTGAAATAATTAAAAAGTGGTATTTTTTTATTAATAGTCATATAAGCCAGGTTTACAAGTTTCCCACTTCCCACAAATCATTAAATTTATAAACGCTATGCTAACGAACAAAGAAACCAATTGGTCATGCGTTTGTAGTATGTATTTAATGTTGAAACTATTTCTATTTGAAATTAAAAATATACCATAAAAACAATAAAAATTATAACTACATACACAGATATTAGAGCTAACAACAGAGCTAATTATAGTACTTAACGCAACCTTTGATTAAGCCCAAAACCAACATTAAGCCGGCCACAAACACATTCAAGCCAATATAATTATCCAGTTTACACGCGTGTGCTTGTGGACCCTAGCCATATTTTGGCAAACGGGAAAGCCCAACTTCACTCTGGCACATGATGTATAATCGCCACTTCAAACAATTATTCAAATTTTCGTCAGTAGGATGTAGAAGATGTATTTTGTTAGGGTTTTTTCAAATATCAACAACTTAAAAAATGTAACGATAGGGGAGTAAATAAATTTAACTTATAATCATTCCATATTTTAAAAAATCAAAATGAGCACTAGAAAAAAATTTAATTCAGTAATTAATACTTAAAAATGAATCTTAATTTGTTTGTTAGAGAAAAATAACATTATAAATGAAAAAAATGAAGAGATGCTGCTTAAAGGCATGAATATTTTATTAGATGATTCATGTTTTATTGTATGAAAATGGAATGGTCACCTTCACTTTTAAAATAATTCAAACAACAGTGAAGACAAACAACATTTTATGCGACTATAAATCCTTTAGAGACCTAAAATGAAGGATGCTGTCAACATTTTTCATATCTATAGAAGGAATAAGGGACAATAAACAGCACATAACATAAAATGAAGAAATAGCACATAATAATAGGCTTGAAAGTGGTAATATTACTAACAATTTCAAACATATTAGCTCAAAAAAAAAAATTGACTTTGCTTACAACAATAATTTAAATATCAGAGCATTTGATCTATATTTATATAGTTGTAATTATTTAGTTTTTTATTTGTCGTTTTTTATAGGTCGTGTTTGGAAGGCGGAAGGTCTACCTTGAATTAATGGTGTATGCATGCCTTAAAGTGCTACGAAACGGTGGGCTTAAAAATTAACTTCGAAAAGACCGTGTATATGGCAATTAGAGGTACTGATACTAGTCCGCTTCTGGTTGACAGAGAGGCCTGTAAAAAAGTAAATGTATTAAAGTACCTGGGTTCTTGTTTAGATGCTGCCGGGTCGTCCGAACTTGACGTAAGAAGAAAGGTGGAGCATGCCCGGAAGGCTACCAGAATGCTGCATCCGGTCCTGGAATACTATAATATCTAAAGAAAATAATTGACGTCATATTTTCACAGCTAAGGTGCAGGCGGTTGAGATGGCGGTGAGATTTTTGGAGGAGGTGTCTCCGTGTCACTACGCTAGATAAAGTAACAAATCAAGAAATTCGACAGAGGATGGATGGACGCGGACGGCCCAGAAGCAGGTGGATGGAGGGAGTCCATGAGGAGATGGCTGGTCGAGGACTCCAAGAGGATGATTGGATGGATCGGGAGACATGGAACTCTGCTCTGACAAGTTTAGGCAACTCATGTCGGAACGCCTATGAAATAAAGTAAGTATTTGTCTCTTATATTAGATCAGCAGATACCAAGGTCGATGGAATCTCAACATGATGGCAGACGTTGTTGTTAAAAGGGGAAAATTCGCAAGAACACAGTCGGAAAAGTACCAACAGAAGTTTTGATGGAAAAAGGAAACGTTTTTACACACACTTATAATAACTTTACAGCACACGTTCATCACTTTAATGCTCATTTTAGCTAAGTATGTTTGTTGTTGTTTTTACTTTTACTTCATGTTAAATTAATATAAGCAAATCCAAAATTTTTCGTTTTTTGTACTTTTTCCAAAAACTTCAACTTTATTTTTTAATCAAGCCTTACGTGATAGAAAAAAATCAATGCCATATTTGAAATCAGCGCAATTTTTAAAAAGTTTTTTTACAGACCTCTGTAATCAACAATTGTTTTCTCATCCTCCAAGATTTTATCTAAATGCAATGCACTATAAACTGTATAAACAAGTATAACATCTCCTTGAGTTATCCTATGGTAAATAATCAATAATTTGTTTCCCTTATTCCCTAAGATTAAAAAACAACTTCAAATATATATAGTAAAATACTCAATAAAATATACAATATGTGTTACATGGCCTTTTTTTAAATATGTAATTTGAAATTTATAATTAACAATAAAACCAGTGTTCTTTTTAAACTTGCCTAAAAATGGCTAACCCTGTATAAAAAACAACAAATGAAATTAATAATTTCGAATGATAATTGTTTACGTTTATAATATATGTGGAAGAATGTGGTTCGGGTAGAGGTCACAATGAATTTCTCGTAGAATAGGAGAAAAATTGTATTGATTAGCCAACGTTTCGACCTACTTTATAGGTCTTCTTCAAAAACATGTGTTCAAGCTAGTGAGGACCTAACCCCCAGCTCCACCTCTCCTCCCCCCCCCCCCATAGCCCTGAAAAAGACCTACAAAGTAGGTCGAAACGTTGGATAATCAATAAAGTTTTTCTCAAATTCTACGAGAAATTCATTGTGACCTCTACCCGGACCACTTTCTTCCACAGAAATTAATCATTCATTTTTCAACATCATTTGATAACATATATATCTTAATTTAATATGATTTCTTTTTATTATTTAAACCATCTGATGATTCCGTATTTTCCTTCATTTTGAAATATCTAATCAGTTTCTTAAAACCTTAAAAATGGATTCTATTATCTTTGAAATTGATTACTCTTTACTACTAATTAAATAAGCTAGAATAAAATAAAAACAAAATAAAGAGAACAGGAAACGGGCGTATCTGAGGCTTCCTATATTGCGGAGCTGCATTAAATTCCAAACAAACTTCCTCAGGAATGATAAGGAATTGATAACGGCTATCAGGGCTCTGATTGCAGAACGTTCTCGGCTCCCTAACTGCTACTATCCGAACTGCTGTAATAGCTTTGTCTCCCTACTAAATGTTATTTATATGGATAATATTATTCATATTATTCATTCAAGTTCAGAATTGAGTATTCATATTACTCTTGATGTTCAGAAGGTTGTCGGATATCTTAAAAATCTGGTGATATTTTAATTTCTTTAGTAAATGCAGAATTAATACAGAAACAACAGTAGTATGTACTTTTTTTGTTTGCATAAGGTCAACGTGTAGAGTGCTGATTTGCTGAGCTATATTCAATGCTGATCTGTGTCACGCTATGTCAAATTTATCTGTTCCGCAGGTTGTCGCTTCCAGTTGAGTTACAAGTTTTAACTTTTTTTTCGTTTCATTTTTAATATTTTCCAAAAATAAAAAGTATCGAAAAGATAATTTAAGTATTGGTAATGAGTAGGTTTCGGTAATCATTTAATCAAGAAATAAATTCAACTGAATTTCGAAGTATAGATGATATATGTTTGTTGAAACGTTAATTATAAAATCAGATGAATAGCGAAGTACACTTCCCATAATTGCATTCCCTTTTCCTTTAGTATGGATAAACGCGATAAAGTCCAGATATGGAGATTATTAGAAGGGGGACAAATGAAAAGTTAAAACTTGTTACTCAACTCGAAGCGACAACCTGCGATATAATTACCGTTTTTTTCTCTTATAAATATAATGAATTGATTCTATATATAAACTAACCATTTAATTGATTAGTCACCTCCTGTAAGGTATGGGTGGCCACAAAAGTAAATTTCCTTCAAGATCTGGGTCGGGGCGATAAGGATATAGCTAACTATTTATTGATATCGCCGTTTCCCAGATCCGAGGGGAGCGCAGACTTGCTGACTAGGCATCAGGTGATCGGGTTGACTCATCCACCGAGGCCACGCTATTAGTCAGTCTTACAAACCTTCGCGGAATTAATTAAAACAATTATTTCTTTTTTTTATATACCATAAGATGCGGTTTGTGGTTAGAGAAAATGATCCTCTTTGCTTTTAAGTAAATAGCTTTTCTTTTTTATCTCAACACTTACCCTAATAACACTTCTTGAAAAAATGTAAAATATGAATAAAGAATTGAGCTGTTATATTCGAAGATGGTATAAGTCCATTTGTATCTAAAAACATTTATTCTTGTAAATTACTTTAATGATTATTATTTCATAAAAAAATTTAACTCTTGGCTAAGTACCGAATATTAAATCATTTCCCTGTTTGCTTGGACTTACACCACTTTTAAATATAACAGCTCAATTCATTCTTAGTTGATTTACATTTTTGTTGAACTGGATAAGTATTTAAGGCTCAATATTAGTAAAGAATATAAATCCATAATTTGTTGTGCTATAATTTTATAATTATTACTCAAGGAAAACATGAATAAATCTTTTTAATGATTTTCTAATTGCATGTTCTTCTTTTGGGTCATATTTCTCATACGTCAGTACATTAAATTCAATTTACAATTTTTTTAATTCATATACTTTTTTTTATCTGCTCCGCGAGATGTCGCTTCGAGTAAAGTTACAAGTTTTAACTGTTTATTCATTTCAAATATAAAATTGACGGAAGTCAACAAGATCCTAATTAAAGTAATGTTCAATGAACTAACAAAAATTGCGAGAACACGGAGATACAGGACCGGTGAAGATAATGGATTTGTCTGGTACGGATATGACCCCTGATAGCTCAGTGGTTAGAGCACTGCACTAGAGATGCAGACGATCCGGGTTCGAATCCCGGCCAGGACAATGTTTTCTCTCCAAAATAAAAAATATTTAAAAATAATCACCATCAAAAGAACAATAAATATCAAATAAATAATAATAATTTACTTATAAGGACATACAATGGCTTATATCTGCATTATTCGTTTCATTTTTAATATTTTCAAAAAATAAAAGTTATTTCCTTATTAAATTAAATGTATCCTAATAATTATTATTAAATGTATCCTATATTACATTGTATATAGAAGTTTTTGCCTTCCTATATTGTCATATATAAAATTGTGAACTACTGAAGACTTCTTATGTGCAACTTCTTCTTTACCCTTAAATAAAAAGAAGAACTAGAGAATTATGTAGACATATAAAGCAAAGAATAAATCTTGTTTTTTTCCAAGATTTATAAATTTCATGTATTGCTATCTAGATAATTATGACCTCCGTCGTAAACGAACGACTTCCTGCCCTCCTGTATCGTTTAATAATATCCCACTGATTTCTGTAGAAAATGTCCGGTACTTAGGACTATACCTTGACAAACGCTTAACTTGGAATCCTCATACTAGACTGAAACAACAAGAACCAGGCTACTTCAACATTTACTAGACAATCGCTCAAAGCTCCCTATTAATTACAAAATACTCATATATATGAATGACAATCATTAGACCCATCTGGACTTACGGAATAGAGCTTTGGGACTCCACTAAGCCATCGAATTCCTCTCGTATTCAATCCTTACAATCCAAAATCCTTCGTAAAATCTTCAGTGGTCCTTGCTTTGTTACGAACAAAGTAATCCATAATGACCTTAACCTAGATTGGTAGCTAGTTTATTGCTGATTTGGCCCGAATCTGATATCAATCTTTTGATGACCAACTTCATTTCCACTCAAACCCACTAGTTTCAAACCTCGCAACCTCTTCAATTCCTAACAATCCTCCGAGTTATCTGAAAAGAAGATGGCCTCGTGACCTTCTAAGTTGAACTTTTTATTTGAGTACTACCACTGGATAGTTTCTCTACTTGCCTTTGTCTCTGAACATGATTTATCTTTCATTATATTTACATGATGTATTCTGTATACAGTAAATTTCAATATATATAAAAAAAAGATAATTACGAAAGCAATGAAAATAAATAAATTAAATCGATCTTTTGGCAATTTTTGTCATCTTTAGTATACACACCCATTTATAGATATATTATTGTCAGTAACCCATTACTCCCGCGCGCGCACACACACCCATGTCGATATGTTATTGCGATTCCATTTCAACATGGTAGATTTCAAAGTATGGTTATAAAGTTATGTTATCCTTGGCAGAAAACACTGGATTTTAACTGCACTTGATATTTATAGGCGATTAAAATAAGTTACACAATTCTTATTATTATTACAACAGGAATAAAAAGTTTAGTTTTATATCCACAATGTTTTCACAATGGAACAGCAAATATTTATGACAGCCTTGAATGGTTTATTATCAGAAAACAGTAAAAGTTGAATAAGTACAAACAGTAATTTGTATTAAAATTATTCTACGCATATAAGGACTTGGACAAGAGGTTACACATAATTTAAAACTATAATACGCATACATTATAATTTATCTTAAAGGGATAATATGTCGTTTGAAGAATTGAATTCCATAACTTTGCCAATTTCCAAACAGATATAAACAAAAAAATTTTTTTTTAATCGATTAAAACTAAAATTGTAATATATTTTTCATGTGAGCGGGGTAGCGTAAGGGCAGTAATAATCCAAAGGATGACGGGTTTGAGAACGGCTGTTGACGATTAATTATTTATTCTTGGAAAATGCTGTGGATCTGAAGATCCTCTACCTCTACCACTCAACCTAAGTAAAGTGGGTATCTTTTATAGAAACTTTTTCAGTTCAATTCTAACAATAGACTTTCGATCCCGTTTGAATTACTTAATTTAGTATAATTAAAGCCACGTATGATATATAACCTTGATTATGTACGGAATTGATTCCGGACAAAATACCTCCCTTCAGATTCGTCATAAAACAGTACAATCCATAATAACCTATATTTTGGATCCTACCTTAGACTATAAAATAGATTAACCTTTCGAAGACTATTAATCCACGACAGAGCTGCGACAATGGATGTTACGACATGACTAACCTTTGAGAGGAGCTCTGGGGACAATAGCGGCCTATCTCCTGCCAGCCCAGAGCAGTCCATCTTAAGTGTCATTAGTCCTAGGCTCCTCTCTATCCTATGAGATGATATTGTATTTAAATAGACTTATTATATAGACAGTTTGTCCCTCATGCGCTCTAGGGCTCTGGTCGTAAAAGTGATATCGAACTACCTTTTTGTGTCACTTCTATCAACACCAACTTTCTCTCCAGGGAATCGACTGATGAATAAATATGTCATCAAAGTTCCTATTGCAGCAACTCTGAGGAGTTTAATCCTTGGACATAAACATAGATCAGGGAAGTATGTATCCAAAATTCCCTTTATTGGACACGAATGCTCAAAAATTATCTACAAAAACATAGATCACCACATTGCTATAACTTTTTACTTTTTTTTGAGTAATGAAATAAGTCTAGTAGAACGTCGATCCGAACGTTTCCTCCAAAAAAAGATACAACTTTTTGTATCTTAATACCTGGAATATTGTATATATGAATATAGTAATACCTGGAACTATATGATTACTGGATTACTTAATACTTACTACGATATGTAAAAGAATTATATACTTAGCTTTCATGAAAAGAAAATAAGATTGTATTCATAATAATATTACAACTTTCTTTACGTCAAAATCCAGATAAATCTTACATACACATTTTTACTCAACATATATTTTTATATTCTTTTAGGCTTCCACGACCACTATTATTACAAAAGACTTTGTTTATTTCTTCTGGTTTAGACCGTGTGGATAAATTTCTCGCCAACGTTTCGTCAACCATGCTGATGACTTCCTCAGGGCTGAGATGAGAATAAATATCTCACCTCAGCCCTGAGGAAGTCATCAGCATGGTTGACGAAACGTTGGCGAGAAATTTATCCACACGGTCTAAACCAGAAGAAATAAACTAGGTCTTTTGTAATATATTTTTATGTCTTACACAATAAAAAAACTTTTTTTTTTGTGCAAATTATTTGGCATTTTCTTTTTTTTGTTTTGTTACTTTTTATGAATATATTCGATTATCCGAAGTACACCCAGGATTACTTGAGTTAGTCGAAGCCCTACACATTTGTAATCGACATGTTTATGAAGAAGAAAATGGTCCGGGTAGAGGTCCAGAAAATGCTCTTTAATTTTTTATTAGTACGCCAACGTTTCGACTCATTCAGGACTAAATGTACAAGATACTAATACATTAAAATAATACATGACACAGAATAACAATATATGTATTATAATAGACTATATTACATAATGTAAAAGTGTACAAAGAGGTAATGTTTAAAGATAAACAAACAAAAACAAATAAACAAATGAAGAATTAAAAACTAGAGCAAAGTAAAAAATGAAAAATTGCCCAATAAAGGGTCCACAAAGTTAACAAATGAAAAATTAAAAATAAAGAATAGGACAGAATTATAATTTAAAAAAATATTAAAAAATTATAAATTGAAGAAAAACCATTTTTTTTTAAATATTAGTTACAAGAAAAATTGTAGTTAATTATAGAACAGAATTATAGTAGATTCATCACATAGTAGAGATTGTACAGTTTCTAGAACAACGGTTATGTTGAGAGGTGATTTGTCTGAGATAACCCTTAACCACCTCGTTTTCTCTCAGTTAAGGGTACCCACTTCATAGAGACCAGTTGAGGTTTGTTGTTAACAGATTAAATAATTTAACGGCCACAACCGAATATGAATCAGCATAGCATAAATAAATAAAAATGCGGGGTTAACTCGCCGGTAGAATCTGTAAATAAAACTTCACATCTAAATATTATAATTTTTAAGTAATTTTATCTCATATTCAGGTTATCCAGCGATATCTCAAGTTATACAAAAATCTATTAATTCATATAATTTCCAGTGTTGGATGTAGTCTTTATAGAAAATAATTTTATACCCGTTCAATTTTAGTTTTTCTTTTCAAAACTTAGGAAATGTTAAAAAACTGAAATTGTAGAAAAGCCAATCCGATATCCAATAGATTAAAAGAAATAGTAAAACCAGGTTACAGTTCAACCGAGAGCAGCAAAACACTTAAAACAAAAAGAAACAACGAAAACGAGAAAGATTAATGTTGTTACAATGACAAATATATTTTTCACTTAGTCCCAATGTCATTGAATTAATATACAGCAAAAAAATGTGAACCTTGCGGTTAATCAACAGCATTTAAATTCATTAATAAACTAAATTATTCGTTCAATAATCGTAAACAAAAGCAAAGAATCCAGTTTAAAAAACAACTATAAACCGGTCAACTTATGATAAATTTAACTGTTAAAAAAAAAGCAAGTATTAATTTATGGTTAATCTTCAATATAAAGAAAAACATATAACTAACAAATTTATTGGACAAAATTTGTTTGCTGCATTTTAATTTATATATGACTCATCATTTTCGTATCAGGTTCGAATATAGATATTGTTCATTCATTTAACGTCATTTATGCTGCTATGGCTAGTCGGAAGGACGGCATTCAATATTTTTTTCTTTAAGAGATCTGAATTCTTTAATACTAGCTCTAATCCTATAAGAACAGACTCCTCTATTGGGTAATATTTTGTCTATAGATTTAATTTTCTTTAAATAATTGAGTTCACATTAATTGAAATTAGTACAAATCCTATTAAGTGCGTTTTTTGAGGTCATCAAACGTTTAAGACCTTATAATAATTGTTTAAAAATTATCAAAATACTTTTAGTTTTTTACTTTTACTATACTTTTAATATAAAAAGCTCAAAAAAGACTTATACTAATTGTCATGCCATGAATAGAATACATTTCAAACAAGAAGCCAAAAAAAATTCCAACGAGTCCTAAAAAAAACTGATTTCTTTATTCTGTTACTTATTATTTATTACTTATAGCATTGATGCTTTGAATACCCAAACTCGTCTGTAAAAATTTTAACAATAATTATACATTATCTTAAACATAAAACATTCGAACATATTTGAGGCACGAATTGTTTGAACAGTTCTTATTTTTTTTCTCATTTTTTTTTTCAATTTTATTGTTTCACTGTCATATTTTTACTAAATTTGTGCAAGTCGTATTCAGTTTAGCACTATTTAGTTATAAACCAAGCATTTTATAAACAAATATAAAATCAAATACAAATTCATGAAAATAAAATAAATAGTGTTATTCTTAATTACCCAGCTTCGAACCATTTCCAATAGTCATAAGAACTTTTTGATTAGCCTGTATGTCGCAGTTGACTTGAACCTTTTCTAAAATTTTAAAAAGCTATTAACAATGGATAAGTGATATAGAGTTATAAATAATAGAGTGATCTCAGATAAATCCCTGGTCTATCTATTAAAGCTCAAATGGAATGAAACCTTAATAATTTACCCATCATTGCAATTTATAGGCCTAGCTGGTATATCAAATGAGAACTATAAATAAATTAGAAATACTCACGAAAACTGAAAATCTAATTTACAATATCCATCTTCAATTGACTTATAAATTATTAATTATTATTGAACTTCATTACTGTATTTTAAAGGATACTAAACATGCAGAATAATTATAATTTGAATAGAACTGTTGTGGAAACCAACAGGTAGTTTTCAAATTTTTTGTAAGAAGGTTTTATAATTTTAAGATACTTCAGAGGAATTAGTTAATTCATGGGAAATAGAATTTTTACTTTCAATAAATTTATTTTTGGTTTAAAATAAGTTAAAGATTCGTATAATTATTGATGTACATTATATTTCAGATTACTTCAATAGTTAGAAGTATTTAAACCCTCTGAAATCTACATACACTAACATGCTAATATATTTATGTGATTAATCATAAATGCATAAACTGTTGCAGTAATCACTTACAAAAAAAAATTGTTTTTGGTTGTTTTAAATTTTCCTTAGTAAAGTTTCTAAAACAATAAATATTTTGACAATTCTAGCATGAATAACGTTTAAAAAAAATTGTTCATTCATATAACTTTATCCATGAATATTTATTTTAAATTATTTTTTAGATATATTTTTCCTCGATTGATATTTCTCGCTATCCCTTCATTTCCAATAAGAATGTAGTAAACTACATAATAAAAAGAGGTTCTGTAAACCTGAGTGTTCGAGGTTGGTACCAAAATCAAAAACTTCCATCTACTTCTAAAATCTAAAACCGTATGACAACTTTAACACAATCCTCCCACCGACGCCTCGGACAACAGTTCATGGCTTACTAACTATTTAGAAATTCCTTCTTTACTAAGCCCAAAAACTTTACTAGCATATTTGAATCTCCGGAAAGTTATTACATTAATTATGTTGACCGGGTGTATGCCTTGCGATTCTTCGTGGTACGTAACGTGTAACGTGGCCCCGGTGTCATCGTCTTTCTTTCGATACGAATATTCTACGTATGCTCGTTAAACTTAAGACGTTACATATGAAGTGGTTCAGTCGAATTTTCTTCATTTCTTTTTTGAAATTTTCTTCTTTCTCCATTATAAGATTCTTGTACTTAGGGAAACGGAATCGTTTTATTTCCATAGCGAATAAGTGACTATGCCATAATGACTCCCTCGAGCATTGGCTTGAAATGGAGTTATTGATTATATTACAATGCCATTACAAGTAAAAATAAAATACGAGAATACGGATTGCTTCCATCCAACTCTGTTTGAACAAAATCCGACTTATCGACTTAATACGGATAATATGTGTATCACGAAGAATAGAAGGGGCGGGATGATCAAAAATAATAAAGGGGTGAATCTAATTTTATCTGATTGAATGTAGCAGAAGATTAATCAAAAGAAAATGCTTATTTCATTTACGATTCAGCATAATCAAACCGGATATGTATATATGATTCTCAGCATGATTAATGCGGGACAATGGCATGAAACTTTTTTAGGATTTACGTCAACTATACAGCATATTATCATAATCATTAATTAATTCCAAGGTCGCTATAGTGAGAAAGCATGTCTCCTTCAATAATAATAATATGAAAAATCTTCTTAGCTCCGACGAGGGTAAAAAATAAACATAAAGACGAAATTCAATAGGAGCGATGGGGGCCTTTATGAAGGTGTTTTTGCCGGGTTGTTGTTGCTCCGTCTTCACTCCCTCGACAGTGATTAATCCAAAGACGTCAGGGCAACCATATCAGCTCCCCAGGTGATGGACTGCCCTGGGGTAGGTCGGAGGGGCTCTTTACACGACAATACCCGCCCATGTTCGATGAAGCGCAGGTTTATGGTCATCATCAGGTCTCTCATCAACAGGAAAATAACAGGAGTTGGAAATACTGTATATCACAAATCTACTCAAGATTGAGGTCAAAAAGAAGAAAACAGTCCGGAGGGGGGGGGGCAGAAAAAATTGTCTTAAGGAAATCTTTTTATTTTAAAGCCAACTTATCGACCCACATTTCAGTTCTTCGTCAGGACTTATAATGGGGTAAAGGGTTTACAGTTTACTACTAGGATAGTTCCTCATAGGTAGGATGCAAAGGCGGATTGGTTTTGGCAAATAAATTATTTAGTGGAATCTGCAGACACTACGGAAGCTGATCTAGTCACAGCACTGTGCTATCGGCTGAGCCTGATCTCTGACAAACCACCTTCTTGCGCAACTGTTGGCTTAAAAACAGTATAATATATTACACTGATTTATACACGTATTGAAGCCAAGACTCTTCATTGTATGTGTATAGGTATTTTTGTATGTTTATAATGCACAGCAGTAAAAACTGAATGAGGGAAAATACAGATACTCACACGTCACACTTTCCCCTTTCAAAATAAAATTTACAACTTTAAATTGTTATTAACTTTAAATTATTATCATACATAAAGGCCAAGATAATTTTAATTAAGGTGTTGGAATTTTATCTATGCAATGCTTTTTGAATAAAAAAAAAATTGCTGGTTAATTTCAAATCCTCTAATTATCCAATGAAAAAAATAACTGTACCTGTACATTCTGTACTTAAAGATCTTGTGTTAAATACTTTGTAAGGCTTATATGATTGCGAAAGGAGTTGATTTGGCTTATGTGCGTGAAGGAGATCCTCCCAGACCCAAACCTACGAGTGGTTATCAACAATAATTGTACAGAGCACCGCTACTGCCTACACAGTCTTTGAGAGTAGACCCAGGAATACTTTGCTGAATCTAGAGCTTCTTTTGTAAAAATATACTCCACCAAATTTCATAATGCATATCCTCAGTCTTTTCCAAAACTTCCTCTCCAGTGCAATAATGGTGGAAACTCATAATATAATCAACAATAGAGTATTATAAATATATTTGATTTACAAATAACAATCTATAAACAAAAAAAAAATTAAATGAAAGAAAGCAAACGGAGATAACGAAAGTTTAAATAAAAATTGGAACAGTATACCCTTTAGTTTATTATAACATGCTTGTTATATAAAATGTGTTGTTTTGGACATAATTCCTTTATTTTTATTACAAACCGATGACATTAACAGCGGGCAAGGGGGGCAAACAAATAGCGCTAAACAAACAGAACGTCAGCCCATAAAGTGCCATCACAGCGGAACCCAGCCTATAAAGAAGTTTCTGATTGTTTTCAATCTAGTCCCGAAAACCATCTCCTCTAAACAACTGCAATGTTCCTCAGCATCTATATACAGCTTTATTCTATAATTGGAAACGCATCGTTCATTTTTCGGTGTAGAAACTTTATACTTATCATTATAGACAGAAGCAAATATGGTCATGTATGTATACCCTGAAGTGAACGGGGATATCTCAGTGCATAGAGCGTCGTGTTTCTGTGCTGAATGTCCTGGGTCCAAAGTCAGCTGTGGCATATCAATTATTTAATCTGTTAACAGCCATGGATAGATCCTGTGTGATCTAGAGACCCGAGAGGGGCTCACCCAGCCGCTGTAAAGTGAGTACCCTAACTGGGTGAAAAACGTGATGGTTGAACGTGACTTCGTCCAAATCACCTTCATGCACAATTATTAGCTCAGAAATAGTACTGTCTGTATCGTGTACTACCCCCGAAACCGAACATTGGTTTTATTGGTTCAGGTCTTTTTGTATTTTCTAAAATATAAAGATCATCTATTGTAAACACATTTTAAACTCGATAGTAATCAGAAAGTAAGGTAATACCATTACGTGTTAAATTTAAAAAAATTGAAAATTTCACCATATTTTCGAGTGGATTTAAAACAACAGGTTGTACTTAGCTAACCGAAATTATACTCGGCATAGAACGAGCCCAAGACACTTCTTAGATTGTAGAGGTACAGTACATTTTTATTTTAAACTTTAGTATTTATGACTTGACTTACATTAAAAATCTGAAATTTATAAGAGCTACAGTGATTTGAGACAATACAACAGCATAATTCTTGATCACTGAAATGAATTCATCCAATTATCGATTATATTTTAAGTTTTTACGAAACAGAAGTAAAACGTTTACATACAACTGAAAAAATTATATTTTTATTAGATCTATTATCTTAAAGAAAAATGATGATGTAAGAAAGAAAAATCAAATATTTCAGCATAAATCGTGTGATCTTTAACCGTAAAGGTCCCAATTCTCAATCTCTAATACACGTATGTTAAGTACAGCAATTAATCATCATACCTTAGAACTGGATTACTAAATCGTATTTGAAATTACAAACAGAGAGAATATAAAAAGATGGCTGCGTATGGAAGCGTTAAAGGTCAAATTCCAAGACAGAAGTGGTCAGAAGGAAACCATATATTTCAGTTTGCTCTGGTCCGGGCGATTGCTCGCTCGTGAGCCTACTCATCCATGAAATGTTGAGAAACCTGCAAAGGTTCTCAATAGTATTTACCAATAGTTAACATAGAGTAGCAATAATAATGGGAAAGTTCAAAATAAAAGTTCGAATAAATAGTAGTCATTTTAAAAAAAATCTAGGTATAAAAATATACATCAAAAGGCTTATAAGAGCGTTGGAGAGTATGTAAAACAAATGAGACAGGAAGCAGAAAAATTAAAAATTAAATACTGCAAAACTCACATTCTCCAATTTTCAAGAAATTTTTAAGACAAGAGGTTGCTCTTCTCCCTAAAAATTCTGACTCATTGATCTCATGTACTTATATCAGAATTGGTTTTTATCGTTTTACCTCAAGTTATTATAAGTGGTGAATGTGAGTTTTGCATCTACCCCTCTCGTTTATTTAAACAAATAAAATGTAGATATAAATATGAAAATTAAAATTGTACACATTTTCAATTTAATTTCTGAAGTATGAATACATATTAATGAAATATTAATCTATTAATATTAATATATTAAACGAATCGTAATAACGGAATAAAGTTTTCAAGAATACGAAGGCTTCTTAATACACAACGCTGACCAAACATTTACTTAATAGTTCAAAAAAGTATTGTGTTCTCAATTCTATATTTATATTTACAGGTTATCCTCATACATGACTGAAAAGACAAGAAACTTTTCGACGTTTTCGCCTACTTCAACATTTACTGGACAAACGTTCAAAGCTCCCAATTAATTACAAAAGGCTCATTTGCATGTCAGTTATCAGACCTATTTGGACATACGGAGTTGAGCTTTGGGGCTCTACTAAACCATCCAATTCATATCGTATCTAATCCTTACAATCCAAAATCCTTCGTAAAATCCTCAATGCTCCTTATTATGTCACAAACAAACATCCATCATGATCTTAATATCCTATATGTTGCTGATTTGGCCCAAACTAGATACCTATCCTTCCATGACAAGCTCCATACACACTTGAATCCGCTAGTCTCTCAACTTGCTTCCCTAATATTCTCGATAACCCCCGAGGCGTCTGAACATAAGATGGCCTCGAGACCTTTTTCTATAGAACTTTATTGTAGTTCTATCAAAGGATAGTTTCTCCACAAGTGTTTTTCATGTCCTTTGTTCATACAGCAGATTTACTTGATGTAACATAATTACAGTTGTAAATATCAATAAATTATTCTATTCTAAAAAAAAATATATTTAGAGATTAATATCTATAAGAAAACATTACAACATTTTTCCTAATCAAATAAAGTTGAATGAACATTTCCACTACATATCTGACAGATAGCCAGGCCTGTCGTAATAATAAATAAATTAAGACCAGTCATTCCAATTGTATATAACATAATTGAATTATTGTAATAATTTTAAGTACCTATACACATGACATTTATGATCTATAATTACAATAACTATTATTAAAATGTTTAATAGCAATTTATAATCACAATAATAATGTTCAAATCAAATAAACTATCGAAAATACTTTTTATTCAATATAATGCAAAATGATAAGTGTAAATAATATAAAATAAGTGTAGAATAAAAAAAAAAAATCAATGTAAATATATCATAAATATTAAAAAATGTAAATTACATAAAATAAATGTAGAAATAAGATAGAAGTTTTTTTTATTTTTTCTAGAACCTTTATAGTTCATTTGACCTATCAGTTTCTCTCTCTTTTCCATAGTTCAATTCCTCCCTTAGTTCAGTATATTCCTAGTTCTTTTGAAAATTGAACTAAATAGTTCATTAGAATGATTGAAATGATTATTCCTCAAAAGGAATGATTCAGTAAAAGGAAAACTTTGCCCACCTCTAGTACCAACATCTCACATTCGGTATGAAAATTACAAAAGGCATAACAGTAAGATTTACATTTTTTTTTAATATATATTTCTAATAACGTTACAAATCCTTAATGTTCCTTACTTTGTTAAGAATAAAGTCATCCATAATGACCTCAAAGTCCAAGTTGTTTCTATGGCCCGACCGCGATAGCAGTCCTTTCTTGACAAACTGTATTCCCACTCAAACCCACTAGTTTCAAACCTAGCTATTTCTTCAATTTCCGACAATCCTCCGAGGCGTCTGAAAAGAAGATGACCTCATGATCTTCTAAGTTGAATTTGTTATTTGAGTACAACCAGTGGGTGTTTCTCTACTTGCCTTTATCCATCCCTTTGTGTATCATTATATTCACATGTATTGATATAATACAGTTATAAATTTCAATAAATTAAAAAAAATTACTAAACATAGTAATAGCACAAGTATTACGATAATTAAAACTCATTAAACATGGCATCCACGGTATGGAGTATATGAGATTACATTCGTAATGTATGGAGTACTTTCTTAATACCATGAAATGTAATTATTGTAATTTCCGTTTCCCACCTATATAATTTCAATTCCTAGCTAAGATAAACTCCTCAGAGTACAGAACTTCCAGCAGAGAGCAGTCCCCTGGGAACTTTCACGTAGCTATCCTCTCGAGTCCAGGACACGTATCGATGCTGGTACTTTTCCACCGGAGTCTGCTCAGGAGAAACTTCTTCACGTGACGCCCACACAAGCTCTTCCTCCAGTTGGACAAAAACCCAGGCCCCATCCACTCCTTTCTTCCAGGATGACGATATTCCTTCCTCAGGAACGGATCACAATGGCGAAGGCAAAAAAGACTGTTCTCCGCTATTTATGGTTGTAACGTTTCACGAAATAAATATTACGGTAACTTGTCATCACAGTATATAGTACGTCTTTCCAGAAAGTCGTTCGCTAAAAAGTTGATTAGAAGCAATACGAGTTCTCAATCTGTCTCCGTTCTAATAATACTTTAATCCACTTCTGTATCTTTACAATTGATTACTATTGAGCCCAGATGAAGACCAACAATGTGGGTTCAAAACGTTGATATCCAATAAATAGTTTAATTTAAATTTGAGAATTAAGTTACGACCTCCATCCGAGCCATCTTTTCTTCTATTACTTCAAAAGTGACACGTCTGAAAAAATATCTGGAATTTTGAATATTGAATAAATATCAGTGAAAAAGTAATTACATGTTCATAAAAGCTCAAAAATACCACTTTGTTAATCAAATGACCAACGTACAAAAAGTATATATGTCTCTATGGTAGTCTAAACTGATTAGGTTCGGTAATTTATTTATCAGAATATTTACCCTGTAATATTTTATTTTATATTTAAGATGGAATAATAAATAACGATCGTAAAAAAATTATATGGTATATTTTTTTTTTACTTCCGATAGAAAGAAAAATATACAAATACTAGCAACCCACCCCAGCTTTGCTCCGGTAATAAGGCATATTATGCTTACATAATTTGTCTGTGTAATGTATTTTTTTTCACGTACCGGCCACTAAGGACCACGCGAAGATCATTGGTTAGGCTTATTTTTTAGTCTTGGTTTCCTTTCTTCCCATCTCAGCTAATGTATTTTATTATATATAAAGTATAAAAATAATAACAAAACCAAATATTTCTTTATATACGAATTTATTATCTCGCACGTTAGATAATTGCACGGGATTAGGCAGCGTCTTCGGTGAAACCCATCGATATCCCAACCCATTTACAAAAACCTCGACAAATTACATACCTAAACCTTCCTGATGAATCACTATATCTATTGGTGAAAACCGCATGAAAATCCGAGTTGTAGTTGCAATTATAATATTGGAAAGGAGGCTTATAAATATGTATATATATATATATATATATATATATATATATATATATATATATATATATATATATATATATACATACGTGTGTGTGTGTGTGTGTGTGTGCGCGTGTGTTTATGTATATTTATATAAACCCATTATATAAATATATATTTATTTTTAATGTATTATTAATATTAATTAATATACTATGTATAAAACCAAAGAACATAGGCTTAAGTCGAAGCAGTTATATAAGCCAGCGAGGTTATCCGATGAATATTATTGCCATGTTTGAGTTATGTTATTATTTAACTTGCTGCTAACGCTTCTTCTGTTGACTCTAGAATTTATGAGATGTCCTAACTTTCCCAGCTATCAACATCCCAACATCACACAAACTGGAGAGCGTTGTAGCTTCAAAACTTGATTTGTTTTTTTAATTTAATTTTAAGAAACATAAACTTTTTGGCGAAACAATTTTTCCTTGAGTGTTTTTTTAAGAATAGTATCTGGAATATTATTTTTCAAATGCTAAAATTGGAACGTTTTAAAATTTAAAAAAAAAAAAGCGACCACAATTATTATAATTCATATTTAATCCAAGAAGATTATACCCACTGAACTTTTCAAGCCAGATCTTTATCCTGAATTACACAACAAAAACGTTAATTGAGGTTTGCATTATTAATAGGAACACATTATTTCAAATAATTTGAGGCGAGAATGAAGGTAATGATCATTATGCCTTAGGGGGAAAGGTGAAAATCAGAAGATGAAAATATACAGGGCTGGAAAAATATACAGGGAAGTGCACAGAACCTGCACTAATGACTTGGATTACAGTTGGATGTTAATAAATAAAAAAAAAAATTTTTAGTTAAGAGTGGATTTAAAAACCCAAGTTTCATTTGGGTAATCATAAACGACTTTTTTTCCCAAAATAAAGTAAACATAACCGGGTTAACGTAAACAATAATGGTGCAGGTCATTTTAGGCTATTGGCCTGCTTCAACTCCTTAACACAAAAATAAACACAGTAGCTGACTATAATTTCTGCTACTTGACTAAAAATAATAAAAATTCTGCAACAACAGACTTATTGTGAGCGGTGCTAGAGTGCAAGTGCAGATTGGAGGGGGCGATTTGTGTGAAATAAACAATTAAATTCTGTTTGGTAATGTTTACCTTCGGCTGACTAATCGCGTCATCAAGATTGCAGATTCGCTGACTGCATCCGCTCTCTTGGGCAAGGACCTCAGCAGAGCCTAAGGTCAGTTATCAACGAACAGGCAATTCTATTGTCACTTCTGCTTACGTATCTATCGCAATGACAATGCAGTGTTGAACAACGAATAATATGGTTCTTCTCCTTTCTATATCAAGAACGGTACATAACGATATCAAGCCTTCTATAACAAACATACTAAAAACGTTTCCATGAAAAATTAGAAGGATACCCAAACCCACTGATATAAAAAATGAGGAAGAATCTCATGAGAGCACGGGGGAGTGAATGAAAATAACGTGGATGAGGGATCTACTATCATGCAAAACAATACGGCTCTACAACCCTGTGTGGGTCTTAGCCTACTATCATGGCAATCAAGCCGCTGGAGACACTGTTCTTCTTTATGCCTCTCATGCTATTTTATGGACAGAAAATCAGCTGATTGTCAATTTATTCTATTGACAGGTTTGGATGAGTGTATAAAGAGAAAAAAATCAAGAAAGGGCCGCTATGTAAGACAGAGATAGCGGATTAATTTGTAGGTGTTTGTCTACCCGCATCCGAGAAATTGGAAAGTAATTCCTAATCCCGTGCAGCAATTTTCCTCAGGGATGTCTCATTTGAATTTCGATTATCTCCAATCTTTATTGAACTTTTTTTTCAGCAGGACTCAGTTTCGCAATACTTTTTCAAATTTCGTGTCGGAATTTTGATTTGATGGCATTCACCGAAAAATATTCCGATTTAAAAAATATAGCAAGAATTTAACATAAAAAAAAGAACATATACATCTGTCTATCTATATGTATACCTAGAACAGGGTGGTGGAGTGTCTAGAATGACAAGCTGCAAAGCTATAGATCTTGGGTCGGCTGTGGCTATAAACTATTTATTCTGTAAACGGCTACGGATCAATCCTGTGAGATTTACAGTCAAATCTAATGCAGTGTCTAAAAAGTGGTTCCATTGATTGAGGAAAAGCTTGGTTATTGAGCTATATTTCGGGCTATATATTGCTTGCAAAATTATTGGCTTAAAACAGTACAATCTCTACCATGTACTGTTTATGTAACATGTAACATATAATCTTAACATAATTTTTCATTTTAATTGAATTTCTTTAACGTGGCTTCCACTGCTGGGTGCATTAGCGACGACTGCTCTTCTTATGTTTCTTGGATTAAATTTGTGAGTTTTAGGTACATCAGAGTCCTCTGCAGTTCATTATTATTTTTGAAAGGTCGGCGCGTTTCAATGTCCAAATTTATTCTTTCTATTTGATGCTTCTTGCATTCAAATAGATGATTTACGGTAATTTGTACATTGTTGCAGTTTTGGCAGGTTGGGTGGTTCTGCCCTAAAAGTAGGTGGAGATGTGTCAGCTTAGGATGACCAATTTTTGACCTGCTTATTACACAACATTATTTTGGCGTTAGGCCGTTGGCAGGGATCCAAGCAGTGTTTTTTCTTTTATTTGGCGGAGGTGTTTCTGCGGAAGGCTCTCCCAACTCTTCATCCTAAATTTCTTTAATTTTATTTCTTATCACTGCCAGCCATTCGGACAAAAAGGTGGATCCTGATAAGGGAACGTCATCACTTTTTGCAGCTACTTCAGCCCCGGCATCAGCTCGTTCGTTGCCGCGCTTATGCCTACATGCGAAGTGACCCGTAGTAGTGAAACTATTTTACTATTTTAATTTAAGGCCATATTCATGCTTTGAAGTTTCAGTAAAACTGAGTTTTTTAAATGTTTTTGTTAATTATGAAACAATAAAATGAAATGTTATCTTAGAAAATAAAATCGTAAGACTTCAATTTCGTCTTCAAATCCTGCATTCATAGCCTAAATTCGTAATTCGACTCATTCTTCTTTCATTATTGTGTTGAAAATACTTTATTTTCGAGAAAAAAAAAACTAAGTTATTCTTCTCCCTGTAATGTCCTGGTTAATTGGCCGAGGTAGCAAAATACCTTGAATCTTTGCTAAATGCTTACTGAGATAAGCAAGAAACAATGCGTTTAACTTTTCAATAATGGAGTGTTGATTGCAAAATAGATGGGATTTTATGACAGCTAAATAAACCCAACTAACTACATTTGCCAGACTCCACAAGTTGTATAATTCGTAATAAACTTATTAACAATCAAAAGTCGTATATGTATCGTAAATATATGCCCCATTCGAAGAGAAAGGTGATGAGGCAGAATGATTCACAGTTAAGAGGCGTATTACTGATTAGGAGATCAATAACTTTATTTCAAAGATAGGTTGAGAATTCCAACTTGTGACCATTATTAAATTCACCATGAAACAAGAAATGAAAATGGAGCGAAATATATCATTCTGGCAGCAGCCAAAGACATAGTGGTAAGTTGTTCGATCTACCGTAGTCCAAGAAGTGTTAAAATCAAATTGACCACGTGACCATGTTGATTAGATAAGAGTTAATTTTATTTTTTAAACTTTTTGTTCCTTTATTAACATATTATTCATTGCAATAGTATTATTAAGTTGTTTTTTCAACTGATTTACTTCTTAATTAGTTTTTAATTTTTTTTTGTTTAATTTATTTATTGATATTTACAACTGTATTACAATTATACAACAAGTAAATAGAATGCGCGTTACATAATGACATGAGAATGACAAGTAGAGAAATTACCCACTGGTAGTACTCAAATCAAAGTACAAATAAGAAGGTCACGTGGCCATTTTCTTTTAAGATGCCTCGGAGGATTATCGGGAATTGAAGAGGAAGCTAGGTTTGAGTGGGAATGAAGTTTGCTATGAAAGGATACCGGATAGATACCGGGTTCGGGCCAAATCAGCAACAAAAGGGACATTAAGGTCGTTATGGATGACTTTATTCTTAACAAAATAAGGAGCATTGAGGAGTTTACGAAGGATTTTGGATTATAAGGATTGGATACGAGAGGAATGCGATGGCTTAGTGGAGCCCCAAAGCTCTACTCCATAAGTCCAAATAGGTCGTATGATGGCCATGTAGATGAGTCTTTTGTAGTTAATTGGGAGCTTAGAGCGTTTGTCTAGTAAGTATTGAAGTAGCCTGAAACGTCGAGCGGTTTCCTGTCTTTTCAGTCTTGTATGAGGATTCCAGGTTAATCGTTTGTCGAGGTGCAACCCTAAGTATCGGATCTGTTCTACAGGCACCAGTGGGATATTATTAAAGGATACTGAAGGGCAGGAAGTCATTGGTTTACGACGTAAGGTAAAAGTGATTTTATGCGATTTTTGAGAATTTATTTTAATTCTCCATGTTTGACACCATTCTTCAAGATCAGTGATATGGGATTGGAGGCTTTGGGATGCAATAACTGGATTGGTGTTGACTGATAATACACATGTATCATCAGCATACGTGGTAAGGATAGTATTAGGATGAGTTGGGATGTCAGCTGTATAAACTGTATAAAGGATTGGGCCAAGGATACTACCTTGAGGATTTATATTTTTTAATATTCAGATTTATATTGCCAAGTTATCTTACCTTTTCGTCATTATCTTGAATTTAGACAAGAAAACAAAGTGAAACCCATGTATTGCATTAATGTTCAATTGTTCTTACGTGGCTAAAGATATATTTTCGAAAATCAAGAACTGAAATTGGATTTTTTTGAAGCTATAAAAGATATGAGGGAAGTTAAGACATAACAGGGCCATATTAACAAATTACAAATCTTTCTACAAAAAAGCCGTTAAAGCCGTTGCTTGATATCTACAGCTTACTGGCTAGTATTTAAATTAAACCAAAATCATATAATTTTTTTTTATTCAGAGGTTTCCCAAACAAAATTTTAGTACAACCAACGAAAAAAAAACTATATCTTGGTATAGTCTCAATGTTTTTTGCTTTAATTTTTATTACTAACAACACGTGCAATAATGATATTTATAATAATTAAAAATTTCGACCATTTTAAGACTTTCTGCAGGGTGAAATAGCTACTTGGAAGATTTTTCCATCAACTAAAGAAGCCTGCAATAGGTAGTGACCTATCAGCTGAATGGTTGAATAAAGCATTCAAAGTTTGGAGAACTGAAGAGTGTGCTTTAGCTATAAAAATCAAGTTATGCTTCGACAATGGTTTGTTGTAGACAAAATCAGAAGAAGAGCAAAGTCAAAGTCAAGCGTCGGTGTTGCAAAAGGCGAGAATCTGGATTCGAGATTTTGGTTTGGGCTGACTATATTCGAAGGCCTAAACATGTAAAACCGTTGCATTACATCTACAGCTTACTGGCCGTCGAAATTAATTTACTTAAATTAATTTCATTACAATGCAGCAATATATGTCTCCAAAGTTTGTGCAGAGTATTGGTACAAATGGGCAAGAATGAGGACACTCTTTCATCGCTCGATGTAGTATACGAAAACTGCATGGATGGCATTGGAAGGAAAAAAAAACTGCTCATACCCTTCGGTCGTGCAATAAAAAAAACTATCAGAAACAAAAAGGTATCTGGGTCAACAATTTAGGATGTAACTTGGAATAGGAATCACTTAATCATCTAGGGAAAATGCTTATTAATCCAATTACGTCAAAAAGCTTTATAAGCCCAGAAAAAGATATTGGCCTACATCTTGAAAACAATGCCAAGACGGCAGTCTGCCTGACACAAAGGTTTTTTAAATGCCCAAAAATGACAACGCCCTCTGGATTGTTTGCTTTATGTAGAAGAAACTCCAGATATATTAAAGAATAAAAAAAAAATATAAAAGAAGGACATTATATTTTGACTTCTAAGTCGTGCGATTCGGGTTGACTTCGGTAGGCAGGTCAGGGTGGAGAAAGCAGGACGTTGGAATCACTGAGGACACTTGGAGGGGGAAGGGGCGAAACGATACCATCCAGGAGTAACCAAATCCCTTCAAGTAGGTCCTAAAGGAATCAAAAAGAAAATTTGCATTTTATAGCCAGTTACAACAGAGGTGAAAATTCAATTAGCGCTAAGGTGAAACTTTAGGAAGTACCGCGTGGCAAAAACTGGGACGTGTCATTTACCTTCCGATATTGTACTAACAGAAATATAAATAGACAGTTCATCTTTCAGATGTATTAGATAAAATGTTGAGGATAGCAATATATAAAAAAAAAAAACTAGAGGTCGTCGAACTCGAAAAAACATCTCTGCAGAACATTTTTATTTTTTTCAACAATTCTTTTTCCAGGGACACTGTACAAAAAATAGGGTCAGAGTTGGAATATCTATCGCTGGCGAAATACTCATTTTTTTATTTTGCCTTGACAAGATGACATTTAATAGGAACTAGATTCAGTTGGAAACATGCAAAGTTATATTTTTCTTTCGGACGTTTCGTTTAAAATGAGGATTATTTTTTTACCCCGCTATTGTGAAGGCGATGTTCAGAAAAGAAACAGGCTAGTCGTAAAAAAAGACAAAACAGTTGTAGCTATTTAGGTCTATTGTGAAATTCGAGAATAGTCTATTTTATTTTTAAGATTTTTTTATTAATCCCAGCAAGTACATACACCTTAAACATTCTGTGTGACGGGCTAGAAAATTTGTCATATGTTAAATCCATTAATTTATGTTAGTTTATTCATTTAACTTCACCTAACACCTTATATACTATGCTTATCGGTAAAGCACAGAATTGCCATGGAAAAGGTACCTGGTTGAAATCCAGCTGCGTGTTCACTCAGCCTTTATAAAATGGGTACCCAAAATAGGGGAAAATCTGACGGTATAGCGCGACTCGGGCAAATCGCCTTCCATGTACAACCGTTGTACAAGAAATAGTACAGTCTATTCTGCATACTTAACCCAAGACCCGTCATGGGTTGTAATGGTTCAGGTTTATGCTGGTATGGCTAATCGGACGATGGTACTGTGGGAGTCCTCAATTATGCCGATATTATTAGGATAGGGATCTTTAATGAGTACCTCCAGCGTAAAAGCCCCATTTTACGTCCCTTCCGATTGACAGCCGTCAGTTTTTGCGACGTAGGAAGAGGAAATGCAAACTGTTTTGAAAAAAAATACAAGCTACCACGCTCAAAGCAAGTTTTACTTCTTAAATTCATAATCACGTAAAATAAAATATAGGTATAAACATAAATTAAATTAAACAAAATATTTTTTTTTAAATAACGTGCACCCACCAATTTTCAATTTTTATTCAAATCTATATTTTAACACACTTTAAGATAATATTATTTACTAATGGGAAATTCAAATTTTATTGCTTCATAAACTGAGGATGTAATATGATCAAATGATCAGTAAATTAGAAATTATTACTAAACAAGAAACTTTAAAACGATAATTACGAAACTGGAAAAGTTTAAATGATTTTCGGGTATTTAAATACATTAGTCGTGTTTGATAAAGAAAAATTGGAGTAAAGAATATACTTTTGAAACTTTAATTTACTTAATGAATTTTCACAGTTTTTGAAAATTGAAAAAATGTATTACAATAGTTCTGACGCAATCCTATAATAATGTAATTTATGTTTTTTATTTTAATGAAATTGTTTTCATATTGAAGAGTCGCTTTACATTGAGTGCTTATGGATCACACATTATACAGTTGGTAGTAGACGAAACAGGAAATCATCAAAGGAAAAAAACAAAACAATAAACACGTATTCACTATTATTGTTTACAGTAAGATTAATAATATCAATAATAAAGTAAATAAATAAGATTTTAAAAACCTCCTCAGTATGTAATCTAACAATAATGCACGCTTATGTAAACAAGAATGTTATTAAGCGATATGATTTGAACAAACATGGCTTCTGTCATGAGATCTATTAATTGCGCAGTAATTGAATTTACGAATTCATAGTCTTCGGTTTCATCAGGCTACTGTTAAACAATTTATGAGTTTATCCATGATTTTTATTAAATAGTTGATAATAATTTATAAGGGAAAATAATACTTTATAAACTCTTAAATATTAAAAAATGCATACACATAACTTATTATAAGTTTAATCAATAATTATTAAAAATTAAAAATGATTTATTATACTTAAGCTATCTAACAACAGTTTCTTTACTATCTTTTTAATTAAAAAAAATATTTGTTTTGTTTTATTTCATCTGAAACCAATCACCGCATAGTTCTGACACAGATCAGACTAACCGTTAAAAGACATGTTGAGCATTAAAAAGACTAATAATTATAAAAATATACAAAAATAATAATAATTTTCAACGTTTCATCGAGGGAATAAACAAATTAATGATTTTTTATTATATGTAATTTGGTTATAAAACGATTATTTAATTGTTTTTCTAATAAACTACATTTGTAATCCAGCTCGCTGGCAGACTCATTTCATCTTGAAGCGGCCAGAGATGGATCCTATGGGATATAGGAACCTCCTGGGGCTCATCCAGCTATAAAGTGGGTACCTAATATATAAAAAAACATTGCCAATTGATCTAGGTTAAGTCACCTCCCTGCACAAACGTTGCCCGAGAATCAGTGCTGTCTCTACCATGTACTGAATTCCAGACCCTTCATTGACTGTAGTCGCCAAGGTTTTATTTATAAAAGGGGTTTTGTTTTATTGGATTGGCTATTATCATAATTTACATTTTTTATTAATTATTCAAATCATTCATCAAACAAAATATTTTTTTTTGTCGCATATTGTAAGAACTCTTTCTTGTAGTATTTGTGTGAAATTTATTAACTAAGACAATTATTGGCAATAAAACCAAGAAATAATGTATACTCCAATTAATATAAATTTCTATGTTACGAATCCCTCTGATAAGGGATTTACGTCTGTATATACGTCACAGTTCTTAATAGCGATGACTCCACCAGTTGCAGTTCTTAATAGCTGTAACTCGAACAGTTGACTGAACTATTTAAAGAAATTTACAATGTATGTGATGTTTTCAAGACTTTAGAGAAACTAGAAAAGAAATAGGAAAACAAAAAGAAAATGCTATTTTCCTTCTTCCAATGAATACATTATTTACAGAAATGGCCTTCACTCCTTGGAGACTGCTTCCAGACAACACACTATATTGTCTCGGCATAAGATATAAATAGGACTTACTGCAAGTTATGTTTGTTGTTCAATGTCTCGCTGTTTTGTATGTTTATACTATATTCTTATCGGCAGTCAACTTGTTATTTTTCTTAACTGGATATTTTCATAAAAACTAAACATTTACAAATTTTTGTTTTTTTATTAGCTTTTGTGTACGTAAGTACACGATTGAAACAGAATCTTAGAACTCGATTTTCGGCCACTTCGAAACGAAGAACTTAGAACTTTGGGCACCCCTCAAACACCGATGACTATTCAAAAATTTAATAAATTTGTCTCACTATCCTGACGAGGATCATCAGGATTAGCGGTTTTCACATCCGAAGATACACTAGTGTGTTGTGCCAAATAATGAGGCAAACATGGCTTAAGCTTTGAGAATATGGCTACTTCATTATACTAAGTTTTGTATTATGTAACAAAAAAAACTAAAAAGAAAACGCCTTTATAGCTAATCGAACTAAAAAGTAGAAAATGATTATTAGTTTTAAACTAAATATCATGCGTTTATAGCCTGCTGAAGTAAAAAGGAAAAAAATAACAATATTATGAAAAAGGCGCTTAAATAGGAAATAAAACTAAAAGATAGAAATTAATGTTCAATAAGTTTAAAATAAGAATAGATTAATGAACGAACAAATTCATTTTGTCATAAAAAAGCATGGGATGGTTCATGATGATTTTTGTAAATATTTTATTGACTGGCATTAGTAATAAATGGATTTTATTTGGTTCCCTACTCTTTTATTATCTTAAACTTATTTTCTATTCATTACTTTTATTACTTATTATAGCGCATTACTTTAGTTTTTCCAACAATTGTTTTTCTTTTGCTTGTCTTCATATCAATCTTGGTTAGTTACGGTTACCCCTTTGTGGTTACTGATAGCAGACTGAAGCATCTAGAATTTAACCGATTCATGTGTCTGTACTCTCTACCAAGAACATCCATGACGTTTCTAGAAAAATTACTAATTATCTTCAAAGCCGTTGTTAACAATTATCACCAATGATAACACTATCAGGATTCGAAATCGATAGCCCTTACGTAAGACATCTCAAGTGTTTTGGTGCAAGGTGATTGATACTGACGATAGCAGGCGAGATCAAGGGCGCAATGTTTTTCGACAGTCTGTTTGTCTGTTTGTTTTTCATTTGGCTTTATCTCCCGAAAAATATAGCCTAAATCTTTCATTTTTAACCGCAACGTAAGTACATTTTCTAATACATTACAATTACGAATCGTATGACAGTGGCAGTTTCAGATCTATAGACATAGTGTGGAGAATTACGTTCTCTTTAATATAAGAAATCCGCACCACTACAATCCAGGAAGGGTTTTAAGTTCAGTGCATAGTAGATACTGTACTGTTTCTATGACAACGGCTGTGCAAGAAACTGATTTGTCACCGCCAGGTTTTCCTTAATATTTTATCTGCCGCACGACTTAAAACCGAAACCTTAATCACTGCAACTCAGCGCTCTACACATTGAGGTACCCACTTTCCCCAACTCTTTATTATAAATTTTATTGTATTTTTATTTTAACTGTATTTCTATATTTCCAATACAAAAGTTTCCACAGCTTTAGAAAAGTAAATCGCATTTTTCTTTTGTAAAACTCCTCAGTATATATTATATTGTTTTAGCAGCAGGGCATTGCCATGATTTTAAAATAAATAATTAAAATCAAAAATAAGATAATAAATAAAATTATTTATTAAAAGTTTAAACATAGTTCATGTCATTTAACTGATGTCAGCAATTCTCGTCAATGTTTTTTTAAGGCTGAATATCACGTATAACTTGTTTGTTTGTTCATTTAACGTCACCTTGTGCTGCTAGGCTAATCGGAAGATGCTCTAGTGGGATTCCTAAATTTTGCCAATCCAGGTATAATAAGGACAGGAACCTGAACCCCCAATTTACGTCCCTTCCGAAGAACGGCACGACCAACACTTTTTACTCCCTTTAAAAAATCCTAGGGCCAACTGCTGGGATACAAACCACCGATTTTGTGCATAGTAGATTGATACGCAAACCTCTGCACCGGTAGTAATGACTACCCTATAGACGGTAGCTACACCTTGCAAATAGTTTATAATAATTAATCAGTTTTGTGACTAATATTATTACTTGTATTTAATGTTAAATATACATTTAAACCTCATAGAATTTCAACAGATTCCAACATTTATGGACACAATTTGGTATATATAGGTCTAAAAATTAACGAGTGTGTATTATATAAATGCTTAGATTCACAAATACATATTGTTTAAGAGTAGTGAAAAGTTACGTTATAGCAAGACCGATGTCAATAAGTTATGCAAATGCGAAAAATGTTTTTACTGAAAAGTTTTGTTATGGCTCTCTAATGTAAGAGATGTTACACAACTCTAAAACAATTTGAATCTTATTTCGCTGGATATACTCCACCTTCCTAATCTCTATGAATGGACTTTTTATAGGTCGACGCTTTTACAGCTGCATTAGGAGCACTATACACTTTTATGTTATAAACAAATGTCAATACCATTTCGTTTATCTTTCGCCTCGTATTATTTCCATTTAGTAATGGCCTACACCACACCTAGCGGGGTTTCTCCGTAAATGTTCTTTAGTACTGTTAGATGATGATTCACTATTTCACAGGAGTTCCTAGGCAAAGGCACGCGTACTAGCGATGATAACAGAAAACCAAGAAAAAAAAGTTAATGATAAATTATCCTTTAAGATATAATTTATCCATAAGATACTTTAGTCCTTACAATTGTTATACCCTTCCTTTCTCCCCACCCCCGAATTTATTAAAAAGGAAGTATGATTTTCATGCTCATAAGAGAAATTTTAAGAAATAAAGTAAAATTACGGAAAACAGATCTATTTAATCGAAATAATAAATTATTATTTTGTATTTAGCGATTATGTGCAAAGAAGAGAACGTACCTTCACCTGAATACCTTTTCAAAAAAATCATTATTAAAGTATAGAGTACACTAGCAGGTAGTGTTAGACCTAACTGTTATCAGTTATTTAGAAATATCCGTTTCTTCTTTGATCATGTTAATCTTAACAGAATCTAAATTATTCTTTTTTCCAAGAACTGGCAAAAAATATATAAAGAAAATCTCCACCATTGTGGTCTTGGGTTCAATACATTGCAGAGACTATACTGCTTCTAAGCCATGATTTGTACTGGTAGATGATTTGTTGGAGATAGGATTCCCAAGAATGAAGAGTACTCACTTCATAAGGACTGGGAGAACATAAGGAGGATCTGATCCCACAGGACCTGTCAATGGCAGTTAACAAATTTAGTAATTTACCCGCCACATACCTTATGTAATGCAACTCATCGCTTTTGTTTACCTAATCTGCTGCCCATTATCGACAAACATGCAGATAAGTATGGAACCTTGAAAATAAAATATCTTTGAAATTGGTTACCTCTGGCATTTTCCCCATGTTGCAAATCCAGCCCATGTTTGGCAATGCTATTCACTAAAGCTGTCATTTCAGCACTAACTCTGCTTCGACCGTTTATCGTAATCACTAAAGGAATAGTTCGCTCGATACAAATAAGTAATGACAAACAGTTAGATCATAATCTTATAAACGTTCCGAGAGGTTCATACATTTGCAGTAGCGGTTCCACGGAACTGGAGGAGTGCAGAGTTCTCTAGTTGCTACAGCACAATTACTGCTTCCTATTCAGTTCTATCATTTGCACGTGGAGATTTGGATCAAGACATCAGGCGAGATCTCACCGTGAAGGCTATCTCCAGGTAGCGAGCGACCTATCTCATCTGGCCCAGTAAGATCCCAATCTCATCCTCTGATTTGGCATCCATAACCTAGGTTCCTAACGCAATAATACGTGACTCAGCAACCATTTTCGTTATTTCAGTAATGAATTTTGCTTAGTTTTCCGCTCATCTAAACATGCAAAGATCCATGGAGTATATCTGATCCAAGAGCTTAGTGTCTTACCTAATTAACCTCACAATTCATAATGGGAGTAAGTTAGACTACTTGTCAAATGAGAAAACAGTGGTTAGCGTTGCAACCGACTATGCTCAAGATTGTGAGTGCGCAGCTCGAGAGGTGAACCTAAGATTTTTTAAAGGGAGTACAAAATATAAGTAAACAATCCAAATAAGGGGGAGATAATGATTTACATTAGACAATTTAGTGAATTGTATTCATTGGCTATAATAAAAAAAAAATCAAACTTTTATGGTTAGCAAAATGCAGCCTATAATTTTCAAATTCACTCTTAATTAAAACATAAGTCTAAAAATTAAAACAAAATATTTTAGATCAAAATCAATCGGCATAACCTGATTCTGCTTCTTTTTTTTCGCATCCTCCAAGATTTTATTTACAAGATAATACAAATTTACAATAAATACCTGAAAATGCTTCTGTATAAACCAAAAGCCTTCTGTTACCTCTCGGTATTTTAAGGCGTTACAATGGGCTGAGTCCGCTGAAGGCGGAAAAATGATTCTGCAACATCTTTATATCGTTTATAATATTTATAAAACGAATCAAAAGCTTTATCTTTCAGAAAAAGAAAAAAATAACCCTGTACAAATACAACCTTGAAAGGTCTTGGTTCAGTATATATCTACCTATGCAGAGGCAGGGTGAGGCATAGGATAATCTGCAGATTCCACATGGTCTATCTCTGATTGTTAAAAGATTAAATAATTTATCAGCCACAGCCAGATTTGAACACGTCTTTAACACAACTCAGCGCCTTACACACTGAGCTACCATGCTCCCACTATAGCATTAAAAACAATAACAATAATTCTTGTAAAATGTTTTTCATATACTATTTCTAAAACTGAGACTTGGTTATGGATCAAAAAAATAAATAAATGTATACATCCTTCAAACATTACAAACCTCAAACAAGTAAAATACGAATATAACAAAAAAAATACAATCATAATCTACGGGCGGATTGAATTGTCTCTAAGACTATAGAACTAGTTGTGTTGATATTAGGAACCAAAAGTTCAAGAGCTCATAAGCAAGGTAAGCTAACTGTTTGGACTTAAACAAAGTATTGATTGAGTGATAATCTGTGCTTGGTAACATTAGATATTTTTATAGATATAGCCATTTCCAAATATTAATCACTAGTATATTATCATGAGGTAGTTTCCGATTAACCATTAGCGTAGTGGGATAAGGATAAGATATAGTGCCTAAGTTCTGGAAGTTGCCACGTGAGGAGATAAGGGAGTCTAAGCACTGATAGTTTAGTAAGTACGCTACGTGGAGGATCCGATCAGGCGGTGTTAGTAATGTCATTAATCGTCAGAAATTGTAAGGTGTCATTATCATTCAAGAAAAGTCATAAAATGATGACTACAACTCCGCTGCATCGCTGATATAAATAATTTACACAGAATAGTACAAAAATCGGTACCTACATCTTGGCTGGCTTGCTAGCTAAATGAAAACGATATTTTTATGGTGCATGAAGTATTATTAAGTAAAGCAACAACTGATGTAAAATGGGAAATCCCGGACTGATGGAAACCGTTAATATTGTATTGCAGTAAGCTGTGTTATCTCTGAACAACAGTTATCTTAGAAACAGTACAGTATCTACCATGCAGTGATCCGTATAAGGTTGTAGTGGTAGTTTTGTTTCTTTTTTAAATGACAAAACTTGTTTTTTTTGTTTCAAAACTCCATATATTCAAGAAAATGTTTACAATACAATATAAATATAACACAGTATAATAATAATAATATATACAATACATAAATCTATTTGATTGACAAAACTAGATTGAAATCATCATCAATTTTACAGGCATTTTAAACGACACAGTAATATTGTTGCAAAATCAGCTTATACCGGACATTTAAATGAATTTGAAAACTACAGGTTGAACATACCCGAAAAACAAATAAAGTAAATAATTATTGCTGCACCTTAGAAATTATATGGAAGAGTAAATAGCTTAGTTAATTAATGTTAATAATTAATTAATAAATGAAAAACTTTTTATTAAAAGTTTAGTAAATAGATAGCTTGTTTCATTAATAATAATTAATTAAATGACTAGAAACTATTTATTAATAGTTTAATATTTTACATTAATAGTTTCTCAGTATCTGAGATTTATTTTGACCTCCTCCCCGAACATTTTTCCTCTAAAATAAATGAAAATAATAATTGACACCTCTTAAACATGGAAACAAAAACGTTTTCGTTAATCTTTTTTGCCATTCGATTTTCCTAAAATGTAAACAATTTGTTGTCCCTTTTTTATCTCCAAATTATCAAGTCAATGTGAATTTGTTTATTAAGATAAACTTTAGGAAACATAGTTGTCAATTGTTTATATTGGTTCTTACATACAACTTGTTTGTTTACATAAATCTTGTTTACTAGTTTTATGTTGTTATTAAGAGGAAAAGTTTGAATCTAAATCAATAATAAAAGCAATTTTATTTTTCAGAGCGAAATAAATAACACAATTTAAACTAAAACACGTTATATGGGTTCCTAAGGTCTTCATGAATGATTTTCTAGTAAAAAAAAATAAGTCCTAATTGGCTTGTTGTACAGGTCATGTACATTACAATAAGCATTTTAAATGATTTGGTTAATGTAAAACTAGTTAGTTATTTGTATTAATTAATTAAACTTAAAATTTTCTAATACTACATTCCAAGAAAAACCTACTTTAGATCTTCACTTGTTATTTGCAAATTTAATTTTAAGAGATTTAACAAGAGGTTTATAGAAATAAGGATTTAATGATTTAAAAATATAGTTTTTACACTTGGAAGAAGTTATCAATGAAGGCTAAATACCTTCTTATAAGACAAAATAATCATAAAAATAGGTTTTCACTGTTAAGCTTGAGATTTAATGGTCACTAAACAAAATAATCCTCTATACACAAAAATAAAATTTCCATATTAAGATATTAAAAAAATAGTTAACGATATTAATATGTTTAACAAATAATTGTTGATAAGGACAATTAATTAATACAGTATTAGAAATATTAGTCGACGAATGAGAAATATCAAAAAAAAAATCTTCAAATTTATGTTAATGCTATTTACTATAAATTTATGCTAAATCGGGTTAGAGTTTTGGTGCTCCACTAAGCTATCCAAAATCCTTCCTAAAATCTTCAATGCTCCTTACATTTGATGCGAATTAAGTCATCCATAATGACCTCAAAGTCCTATTTGCTGCTGATTTGACTCGAAGCCGTTATCAGTCTTTTCATTACAAACTTTATTTCCACTCAAACCCACTAATATCAAACATAGCTACGTCATCAAATCACGATAATCCTCCGAGGCGTCTGAAAAGAAGATGACCTTCTAAGTTGGATTTGTTATTCGAGTACAACCAGTGGGTAGTTTCTCCACTCGTCTTTATCTTACGCCATTATCAAACTTTTTTTTCCCTTCTTCTCTACTGGATAATACACAATACGATAAAATATGTTTAGAAACTATTATTGCTAAATGCAAAGACTACTCATGATTAAAATATAATTTACTTACACGAGCTGTTTTTACAACGATTACTGAAATGGACCTGAGAAGGCCAGTGAATTGGTTTTCGATAAGTTCTGCTAACTGACCATGTATATAAGTAATTTCATGCATAATGCTTGAGTATGTAGTAATATCATGATAGTATCTGGTTAGATTTTGTTGAGATCTTACAGATTAAAATGAAGGTTTATTTTTGACGGTATAACCAAAACATGTATAATTTAACGCTCATTATTTATTGCTAGTGTTATTTTTGATATTATTAAGATGGTCCTGCCAGAGGATTCCTTCTAAACAACAATCTAATCTATTTAATTGGTTGTTAATGGTAGCATTAATGAACTTTCAAGTGTTACAAAATTAATTAGTGCATGTATATTTTGTTTTTTATTCAATGAAATTTACAACTGCATTATACTAATACAACAAGTAAATAGGATGGATGGTACATATTGGCATGAATGACAAGTAGAGAAACTACCCAGTGTTATACTAGAATAAGTTCAAGTAAATTTATTTATTTTTTATTTCATTAATTATTTAGTTAATTATTAATTAAATTTACAACTCCATTATAACGATACCAAGTAAGGTAGGAATAATTCATAGTGGCATGAAAAAAAAAGACAACTAGAGAAACTACCCAGTGTTAGTACTCAAATAAAAAGTTTAACTTAGAAGGTCACAAGGCCATCTTCATTTCAGACGTATCGGAGGATTATTAGGAATTGAAGAGGTTGCGAGGTTTGAAACTAGTGAGTTTGAATGGAAATAAAGTTTGTCATGAAAAGATTGATATCGGATTCGGAGCATATCAGCTACAATTATGGTCTTTTAAGATTTTTTTCGTAACAAAGTAAGGAGAACTAAGGAATTTGAAGTAAAAATGGCCCGGGTGGAGGTCAGAAAAATTCTCTAAGTTTATTTTTGTAAGAATTGTTTATTTTTTAAAAGCCGGTGTTTGCAATGCAGGGCTTCTTTAGGGCTAAATATGCAAGATAAATTAAAATAATATATGGTAAAGAAATTGTATATTAAGCCCTGAAGAAGATCTGCAATGAGGTCGAAACGTCACTTTTAAAAAATAAACAATTCTTCTTACTAAGAGAATTGTTCTAGATATTAAGGATTTTGGATTGCAATGAATGGATACAAGAGGAATTCGATGTCTTGGTGGGACCCTACTCCTTAAACAATGAACATTAAACTAAAAAAAGAACAGGATTATCACCTATAATCTGAATCTGAGTCGAAGGTAAAAAAATCATTACTGATCTTATCATTACAGAGTAGCATTGCATTTTGGCTATCCTAATAAAGTGCATTCCTTCAAGTGGAATAATAAGCGACGTGAAGAAGGACGAGATAAGGAAAATCCCTCGGATTTGGTTCAACCTCTTTTCCAAATCATTTCCGGATCATGCAGATGAGTTTAGGTTGTGGAATAGTAATGCTCAAGTAGGCCGGCTCCAAGAGAGATTGCAGTCTTTTTTAAGAAGGTTCCACGAGAAACACTTAGCGAAATGAAAACCTAACCTGTAGTTGAGGAGGAACTGTAAGTAGAAGATTATTGGACCAGAAGGAAAACTCCTGAGGTTGTGACAAACTGGGAAAGTGATTCCTCAATATTTGCTAGGATTGATTTGGTTTCCTTAATATCGATATTATCATTTGTTTGCGATGCCGCCTGGAGGAATAAATATTGTTATTCTATCTACGAGCTTACCTTTATTAATATATATTTCTTTTTTAATGTGTTCCAAATAAAAAAATATACGTAGGGGCCACATATGGTGTAGTGGTTAGCGTAACCCAATATGCCAATAGTCGCGTGCTCGCAGACTGGCAGTTGGCACTAGACTTTTTTAAAAAATCCTTGGATATGCAGTCCCTCAGAAAGGACATAAAATGGCGGTCCCGAGCCTGTGGGGTGTCAGGTACTCATTAAATGTCTCTATCCTAATTAGACCTGGATAAGCAAAATTTATGATTTCCATAGTACCATCGTACAATTAGCCATAGAAGCATGAAGTGACGTTAAAGAATAAACCAAAAAAGTATATATATATATATATATGTAAATTATTTTTTTAACAACAAGGAGTAGTATTCCTATTATTCCAAAACACTTTATTCGTTTCGTAGATATTCAGAAATAACCCAGATATAACCATATGAACACTTTAATTGTTCTAAAACAAGTGGGGAGTGGTAATGTGGAGTTAAAAGGGTCATTAGAAGTTATGAATTGAGAATCAAAGAACAAACCATTTTTTTTTATTTACATTTCTAGGTAATTTGGCATGTAAAACCAAAACACATAAGGGCAGGACGATTTTATTTTCTTCTTAATAATTTGGAATGATTGCTTACAAAAAACAATCACTTGTGTATACTTTGATAATTGTATTAATTTGTTAAAAATTACTTTTAGAAAATTATCTAATATTTTACAAAATTGAAAAAAAAATGAGCCCTTAATGGGGAAATAAAGTGGTTGAGGGTGATCTCGGACAAATGACCTCCATTAACAACCGTTGTCGTTGAAACACGACAGACTGCCATCTACTGAACCCATGACCCTTCACGAGTTGTAGTGGCATAAGCTGTTTTAAAAAATAACACATTCGTAATCGGTTAGTTTTTGTGAATTTCTCCGAAACCAAGTGTTATACGATAATCGTTGTATTTTTATTAGAAATTGTAATAAAAAATGGATGTAAGCATAAAGGATATAAGAATATGGTAGAGGATAAAAGCAAATAAAAAAAAGAAACTATACGTTTAATTGAACCTTGAATAAGGTAGAAATGATTTGAATAATTGAGGTACACGATTTGCATATAAAATCAATCCATTAAATCAAATCCTCAAACTGTTACGGATAAAGCACTTTCCTCATGTCCAATATTAAATATATCTTCTACATGAATATTTATATACGACGAGTATTTTTTTGTTCGAGTTAGAATGTTTTTTTGTTTTGTTTGTATTAATATATTCTGCTGTGAAAAAAAAAAGGAACAAATATATGAACCATGGCAGCATACTATAAGCAATTGAAATTTATAATTACCAAACAGCATCAATGATAAAATACAATATTAATTAAAATAAAATGTTCACTATGTATAAAATTAGAAAAGACAATGTACAAGAGATTTAATTATTTTGGAATAATAAGTATATGCGAATAAACGTTTAATAAACTGTTTATCATTATAGATTAATTTATTGATATTTACAACTATAATAATATTACAAGTAAATCTGCTAATTACAATAATTTAATTTGGAAAAACTTTGAGAGTGAATACTTTGGGAAGAAAAAAGTTCCTGATATGAACTTTTTTTTCTGAGGGGTTTGACCTTATATATTTAAAAAAAATTTACGTTAAAACGTTAAAAATATTGTATTTTTTAAAACTTGGTGAAAGTAAGTGTAATACAAATATGGTCGGATTGGATATTATTTTTATAAAACGCTATGAATCACGAAATATTTAATAATCGCATCCAATTGTAAAATAATTAACAATATAAGAACGGAAAGCTAATTACTTGCTTAAAAATTATCGATCCATTGAAACATTTATATTTATAATAACAATAAGTTGTCATATTAAAAAATTAATACTAATGTATCGCATATGAATGTTATTCATTGAAACGATTAACTACTATTTAACGACTGTGACAGTAATGCTTTCAAATGTTCTACTCATCGGCATTAAAAAAAACAACATATTAGATATAAGTTGCAATTGAACAATTTTCCTTTCAGTCACCTACACATAATAGAGATTTTGCGAGTAATAATAAACTATCAAATAAAACTATACGATGGAATAAATTGGCCTAATGAAGCAAGGCACTGATTAGTTAGTTCCGTTGGGATCGGATGTTGTAGATAGCGCCACCGCACAGCGGCTCGAGTTCAAGGCAACTCTCCTCTCTTCAACCGGCTCCACTCGCATCTTACTGTTTAATAAATAAAAAATACCATTAAACTAAACAAAAACACGTTATGTAATAAAACGATAGTTACCCTGAGCTTTAGTATAGAAAAGAGAATGTAATCATGGTTAATGAGTAGATTTCAGTAATCATTTCAAAAAGAAATAATAGTTTCAACTAACATATCGAATTATAGATGATATACGTTTGTTGAATATTTCTAGATGAAATGATAACCGAAGTATACATATATATACTTACGTCCTCTTTTCCGAATTAAAAATCATGATAACTTGTATTTTTGGAAAATATTAAAAGTGGAACAATTGAAAAGTTAAAACTTGTTGTGACTCAACTCCAAGAGACAATCTGCGGAATGATGGCCTGTAAGTCTTTATACCAATTATTAGAAGCTTTTAGATGTAGTTATTAATTTATTTCATCAATTAAGGGATGAAAATGTTCATGGAACGAATAATATAGAACGTAAAGATGATGTAAATCTGTTCGAATTAAATTTTTTTTTTTTAAAAAGAATCAGCTAAATACTATATGTATGAAAATGTCTCATAAATTATTATAGTACTTACCTAATAACCTCTCAATTAATGGCACATACCAAAAACAATAACACTAGTTAGCGATATTAAAATAATTAATTCTAAACGGAAAAGATTAATAAGTAATAGATTTAAAACTAATTTAAATATTTTAAATTTATTTCAAATTCAGTGTGTTCATTTAGTCATTTACCATGTTTAAGAACGGTCATTTTTGTGTATTTTTAATGAAATGTTAGAATCTAACTTTTTATTTTAACTTAAACTTTATATATTTTGTATATTTTATTTATTTAAATTGATCATAGGCTCCATACATGACAGATAATATTAATATAAAGGTTATAAACGTATATATAAAAAACTTTTTTTATGGGATCCATTCAAAACTCTGTATGCATAAAAATAATAAAAGAAACAATTAAATTTCGACTACTGATTTTTTAAATTATTAAACTACAACAATTAGAACTCAAACTCAAGGTCACTATGTGATAGTTGATAATGTAAAACTTATAGTAAATAGAATAGCATATATATATATATATATATATATATATATATATATATATATATATATATACGTGTGTGTGAGTGTGTGTGTGTGTGTGTGTGTGTGTGTGTGTGTGTGTATGTGTGTGTGTGTATCGAGGGACTTATACTAAATCCTGCTGAAGATATAAGATACCAGAATACGAGAGGACTTGACCAGCAACAGAGCTTGGAAACGATATATTTACCACCCGGCCTAAGAAAATACTCAAGGTTGAGGAAGGAGAGCCAAAGACATCGAGGGTTCTTTTAAAATTATTCCCGGTGAATTTTCGTTCGAGGGACTGCGAGTGAGTTGTCCTTGGAGCTATCCTTGGTCCTGACGATATGGGTCAATGGTGGGCAACCTAATGCCTTGCTGGATCTAGAGTGAGAATACAGGCAGAGTGTATTCTGTCGGAGAATACATTATAAAGAACCATGTTTGGAACCATGAGTATTAAAAAATATATATAAGAATTTCTTAAATATTAAAAATCACGATTTAATCACCAAGAAAAAAATAAGATGGAGAAATATGAAGTTTGAAATGGAATTAGTAGGCTATTTCCTAAAATATTTAACTATAACAGTGCTTAACATAAGAATATTTAAATAAGGTTGCTTTATAACTAAATATGGTAATTATGTCAATGGCAAGCTTTAAAGAAATATTTATTATAATTAATTTTAATGCTATTTAATCATATGCAATTTACCATCTAGTAGTTCGCAAATGTGCTAAGTAAACAAATATTTATTTACGTAAATTTTTTTTATAACTAATTTGTATAACAATATTGTAATTAGTTTTGATAGATATTTCTCTTTTTTTGAGAAGGTTTCTCCTTAGGAGAGTTTTTTTAAAGAAGATCGCAGATAAAATGTGTGCCAAGTGGCATTCATACAATTCTTAAATAAATATTTGTATTATTATTATTTATTTTTTTATTTGATATTATATAAATGTTATTTTACAAATTCTCTTACTTCTCTTATTATTAAGTTTTTTATCTGTCTATCGATATATGGGTTATTTTTTAAAGTTGTATAAGTCCATCTTTTCATACATCGAGGTATTTAAGGGTTTGCATTTGAATTCCTTTAAAAATATAGCCTAACGTTAAGGTTTTAACACTTAGCATATAGCAAAGAGTGTATAACATTATACACTTTTTAAATTTTTATTATGAAGTATTAATAATTAAAATTACTTAAAAGAATAAACGGTTTACCACTTTCAAAAATGATAACTCATTTAATATGTCAAATATTTTAATATTATTATTCACAACTTTTTCTTGTTTTATATTTACATTAATAATAATTTTATATTAATATAAAATCACGTTGATATGCAAATATATAAAATGCTTCGAAAAGACAGAATCGAGGTTTAAATGTATTGAGTAGTATATCTCCTCTATCAACTTCCGCTTAAGATATATCTACAGAAAAAAAATGAAATGGTCTGACTATCGACTATTGGTGACGTGTGCATCAAATACTGACGAATCCCAATGGAAACTCTGGCCTTGACGACAGAAGCCCCAGCAATACATTGTAATAGTAAAAGTGTCGACACATCAATAAATTTCTAAACTACACAATAAATAATGCAATTATATATATGCACTATACATAAAGTTGGAGAAATAGCAACAAATGTGAATAGTATTGATAAATAAATTGTCGATGGGCAATTTTAGTTGATATGGAATATTATAGGAAAAATGTATTGTATATATGTACTAACACTCTATAGTAATATAGTTTGCTACACTCACACGCTGTATTTTAGAGGTATCAAATTTAAAATATTAAAACTTAAATTAAATATATTAATTAATTAAATTAAAACTTAAAATATTTTAAATAAAAAATAAACAAGTTCTTTAAAATAAAGCAAAAATTATAATTTATCTTTCTCAAACATTTTCGTATTCACGTGGCATTTAATAGTATCTTAAATTAGTTACTCAGTATTACCTTTTAAGAAATTACATTACTATAATAACAAGGACCGTATTTCAAAGATTTAAAACGAACTATTGAGCTAAGAAAGTTTAAATAATAGAACTTCTTCTAAATATTTACAAATATATTTATATTTGTATTAAACTAAAACAAAATAAAAGTTGAGAAAAAGGAATAGACACTGTTCACGTAAAGAAATCTTCCATGAACATTTCATAAGGGATAAATTTCCAGACGTGTTTAAGTTATAAAATATATTTTTTTAATTTAACACTTCAGCAGGAGAAACTAATATGAATTGATGGGGTTTCTATTTCTTTGGACATTAAATGTATAAAATTTAATAATGTATGGACATTAAAATATGTGTGAAACTCGCATCAATAATTTTAGTCGGTTGAATGAACTCCGAATGGTGGTTCACCATGACCGTTTTTCGGCATCTGCTGTTATAAAACATCATATAATAAAATAGAGTTTTTATCAACCAAAATAAATTTTGTTAATAATTATGATAATAAATCGGTTCAAAAAACGAATACGCTATTTTTCAATCAGATGATCTGCAAAAGAAACTGACTTTCATTGTAATTGTGGAAGTTGTATATTGGTGTTAAAGTTTATTAAACATTATAGAATAAACAATATATTTCATTATTTTTTTACATCTTTTATTTATATCCTGACCTTATTTTAAAGCTATTATTTAAAAAAAAAAAAGAAGAAGCTTTTAACACAAATGGGGACTGAATTAAATAAAAATAACTGAACTCCTAAATCTATAATATTATCAACAATAGATATTTGTTGATATAGAACGATAATTTAACTTTCTTATAGCAATATTATATTATTCAATTAATAACTCTTGTATGAAATTTAAGAATAAGAACTATTTTAGAGACTAATACCTTTTGTTTTTCAAAAGGTATAGACATATGAATAGGATTGAACAATAATTTTCTATAGAAACTATTATTACCGATGAATAAAGAAGTTGTTTAAAACTTTTGTGAATGTTTACAATCCTCTTAAAAAAAACTGATGTTTCCATGAAAAAAGAGTAAATCTTTTCCGAATTAAACTTTTGTTTACCATTCAACAAATAAGGACTTGATTAATTCTCTTTTAAAAATATATTTCAAACTCTTTTAATAAAACTCATTTACTGTATGTTACTTTTGAGAACATCTAAATATCTCTTAGTACAGTTATTCACCAGATATTAAGTTTTTATATTAAAAGTGTGGGATAGGTAATAAGGTTTGGAATAGAATAGACAATATTTCAAGTTTTACGTTGTTTTTATATTTGATATTTTCACCATGTTTTAAATTTTACAACTTAAAACATCTTCCATCGTATAACAAAAAAGTACAAAAAATTGTGACGAATCGCCAATCATTCATATAATACACCTTTGTTTTTCGACAATCAATAAATGAAATACAATGTTGTAATTCTAGGTTAGAGGAGAACCCAATGGGGCCCCTCTTCCCCAAATACTGCATCTCATTAAATATATATACTTATATTAATATAATATTTATATTATTAAAACCAGAACATACTGGCATTAGTGAGATCAGGACATATATATAATGCTTTGTGTTCTCCTCTCCTCTCCTTTAAGTAAAAAATACAAAATGGTACATTTAATACAACAGCAGAGTTGACTCAACAATAATAAATTTACAAAATAATAATAATTAATAATCAATATATAATATATTAATAATTGCTTTTTATCACAAGTTACTTTATTAAAGAACAATAAATAAATCACTACTGGCCTCAATGAAGAGACATTACAAAAAATTTTACAAACTCCTTATTAATAAATGACAAGAGAAAGATCTTCGAAGAAATAATAAAAAAAAGAAAAAAATTATTTCGACAAGTTATCGATGAGAGACCAACTGGAAAATAAAGTTTCTTCGAAAATACAAATAAAACAAGACAGAGACAAGTTGATAATCACTAAGACTGAATAACATTGTTAACTCTGCTTTTGTCACACACAATTTGAAAGACAACACAACCTATTAAAGCTTTACCTCCTATACACAAATATATTTCATTTTATACTTATATATTTATATATTTTATATTTATATTACTATCATAGGTCGAATCACAAATTTATAATTCAAAAAATTGTCCATTGAACAACTCGACTTAAGCTCACTCGTCACAGAAAAAACTGTGACACACTGTGTCGATATACAAATACTTGTGTTCAAATATATATCATATATTCGAAAAAGACATATACCTTAAATAGAATATTAATCACATACAATGTATATTATTACTGGTATTAGTTAGTTACAATCTAAGAAAGCATATGATATGGACTTATATAAAGATGGCGTGCCACTTGGCAGACAACTAAAGATACAAGTATTGTACTGGATTCAGCCACAGCTTCTCGAAAGAAATTTGTTATCCCAGTCCTACAACATTACCTACCAAACCTATACACCAATATTAATTCTGTTCAACACTTTCCAATGATCACACTAGCTTGATGAAGGTGTTAATTAACCACCTATATAGATACACAGCAATTAAAAAAAATTTCTAACATATAAAAAAATTAAAAAACCTATACATCTAACCACTACAAACTAAATAGATTTTTTTTAATATATAGTATATAGATTGTATAAAATAAAAACATATGTATATTATGTATCCTCTGGCTTAACACTCGATAAATACTTTTGTCTTTATGTTCTTAAAGACGCCATGATATTGCCGTATGATGCAGGAATAGGAGCAAGATGATATTCAGTCTTGGCGGCTCTTCTCTCTCCAACAGGTCCCTACCCCTTCCTCACTCCAGGTAAGACCTGTACAGCTTCTTTTTCGTGATGTCGAATTCGTGGCTGATCATTATTGTGCCGCCTTTTGTCAGATTTCTGAAGAGAAACAAGTAATCCAATTAGTAAACAATAGAATATCTAACAAGGTTTATAAATAAATTCAATCTTCAACATTGTTGAAGGGATTAAGCACCAGAAGAGAAACTTACTTTAAGAACTGCGGCAGGATGTTGTGCCACGACGACGATCTAGGGTCTTGCTTGAGAGTGAGGGTGAGTTCGAAGGTGGATACGGTGTTGTTATCACACTTGATCTCCGCGATCCTCCGGACGTCAGCGTCAGAGGCGGCGAAGTCGATGTAGAGGGTACAACCCCTCACGCCGCAAGGTTCCACTTCGGCAAGGCTGAGGACTTGAGAGGCTATCCTGGGCAGAAGATTGGCAGGAAGGAGGACTTCACCGCAGCTAAGTTGCGCTGACTTGGCTGCCCGGAGCTCCGTCTCCAGTCGCCTGGCCAGAGCCACCTCACAAGTACCCGCTACCATCTCTTCCTTAAGGCCTGGTTAGGATAAGAAAATTTTTAGTCTAAGTTGGAGAGCTACTAAAACTAAGCCTTAAAATAAGAACCTATTTAATTTTAAAATTTTTTTTTTTATTAAATGCATTTTTATTTTATTTGTTCCTTGATCATTTTATAATAAGTCGAATATCCGATTTACTTTAAGAAGCCGAAGTACCAGAGGCTGAGGAGGCTCGGAGCCCAACAGCTGACATTGTTGAACTGAAGCCCCAGACCTGACTCGACGAAGCGGGGAAACAGAAAGACCGGTAGGCCGGCCGGCTATGTCCCAACTCCCGGCACTTTCACCCGACCGGCCCCCCTTCCACGGCCCCGGTTAATAAACCCGACTGAATAGGTCGATATCATTATAGCAAATCTAAAACTATAGAAGTAGTAATAATCCCACTGGAATAATAAATAAGATACCGGTAATTCTTCAAGTCCGGATATCAATTTTTTTAAACTAACATGATAACTTGACTGGAAGTTCCATTTAACAGCGATAACCCATTTAACAAAAGCGTTACAAATAAATTATTATACTTAATATAATAAATTAAATTCGTAAAATATCACAAAAACCTATTTTAACGAAAAATAGTTAATTTGGAAAACTTCAGATTTTTATGGTGAATTCATCACTTTTAGAATATATATCCACATATTTTTTTAAAAATCATTTCTGCTATGAGTTTAATCGAATAACGTACTTATTTAAACATGAGGATAAGATTCTGGAAATGATTTATTTTTAATCACTATCGACCCAGGTTGGCAACAGTAATATTTTTTTTTATTGATTTTTATAAATTATTTAAAACACATTAAAAAGTTATATTTGTCATCTTCAAACAATAAATGAACAATAAAAATTACTCTTCCACACACAATATAATTATTAACTTCACTAAAAAATCAAAATGTGATTTCTAGAACTGCTCAAAGTCATCCACTAAGTTTTTAATAAAATAAAATAAAAGTAGAAACTCATTAAACTCAGTAATACAAACTTGATGACTTTGGCAAAATTGTTGAATATGATAGAACACATTTGAAAGTTAGTCAAATCAGATATTCGAAAATGTATCACAAAATGAAATTTTAAATATAGATAAAAGTGAATAGATCAAGGAGAAAATAATAATGATAGTTAAATAGAAAGAAAAGAAAAAAACTAGTGAGAAGAGAAAGTAGATGTGACGAAACAAGCCGGCAATATTATTGAGAACTCACCTCTAGCAAAGGCCGGAAAGGTAGCTGAAACGGGGCAAGGAAGAATCTCCATGTCGTCCGTTTTGAAAATATCACAGAGCGCCTAGCACAGAAAATATATCACAATTGAATGGAGCGAAGACACCCAAGGGACTGCCCTGACACTTCCCCTGTGGCTGTACGAGCTCGAAAAGAAGATGATGCTCGGACTCAAGTCGGCGAGAGACTAGCTTGGCCATCAGCTGGCCTCGGGAAGTAGAGCTCTGCCCCCACCACCGCTCCCGGCTACCCCCACCACCGCTCTCGGCTACCCCCACCACCGCTCTCGGCTACCCCCACTCCTCCTCTAGCCTACCCCCACCACCACCTGGCCTACGTGAGCCCCGTCAGCTGGGGCTCCACCGGGTCTCTGCTTCTCTACTTTGCTTTATTTCATCATCCTCAACTCCTAGCTCCCTTCCGTACCTGCCGGCTTCTAGAATAATTTGTCACGCGAAAAATAACCTAAGAGGTATATAATAAACGAAAAAACCCTCTACTTTGTTCCCTACCCTGTTAGACCTAGGACATCTTAAATAAATCGGAGTTATTCGTTTCCAAATCATGTAGGCCTTTCTAGAACACGCATTAAACATCTTAGATAAATAGGATTCATTATAGAAACAATTAAATTTCAAATTAATAAAATTCAAATAAGTTTCTTTTAAGTATTAAAGTACAACCATTGGACCACTTTGAAACTCAAGGACACTATGATATAGTTGAAGTAAAGCTTATAATAAATAGTACAGAATATTTCATCATCAATTTTAAACTTTTTCTCTCTCTCTATCTCTCTGGATATATCTATATGTATATATATATATATATATATATATATATATATATATATATATATATATATATATATATATATCCAACATAGAAGAATTCGTACATAGTAACCCTACGCACAAAACTATCACAACACACATTTTAACTTAGATTAATAGAACTATTTTTAAAACATATTTAATGTAGCTTAAAACCTGCAATAATGATGCTTATGATTTATTTTTTTCATTTTGACTTATTTTTTATGTTAAGCGATTATATCATTTATTAATAATTAAATCCATTTAAGCAGTAACTACATAAATGTCAGAGGAAATAGTGATACGAAACTGGGACGACAAACTGGGTGTTGATTGAGTAATTAATAAAATTTGTAATAAGTGATTCAGTACTATAATCTATTTCGTATTTATCGCATAATCTGATTTCGTATTTTTTCTATCAGCTAAAATTGAAATGCAAAATATAGGAATATATATTATATTATAGAATAACTAATCCAATGATAAAAGAGGAAAATAGCATGTCCTATTCCACTCATACAAGTCGATCAATACATCCGACTGTTCCTTAATTCAACACCTGACTAAATTGGTCCCTATGAACCCTAGATATAATTTAGCACTAAAGTATACATCATTAAGCAACCAGATCATACAGTTAATCCTTACATATTGAGTACTATATAGATTATATTATATTAGAAAATATCAAAGAACTGAAAATTTATTTAAAATATTTTTTAAAAAATAATCTAATACTCGACCATTTTATTCAGTTCACATGATCAAAGTACCAAAATTATGAACTTTGTACGAAACATACAAAGTTTCTTACTGGAAATAGCTTCATAATTTTCAAATAGGAAATGAACTTTGATACACGTACAAATACATTTTTCTTAAAAACTGAAACTTTTTTTTTTCAAACCTTACATGAGTTATTCACTTTATTGTAATTTTCCTAACCGGTTTTTGAACTAAGTCTTGATTAAAAACTCTTTTTTTACTCGGGGTAAAATTAAATATTTTAATTACATCTATTCGGTTATTTCTGTGTGTTCCGAATAACATCAAATATGCGACGCCCTGATTAACTTATCAGTTCAAACTCTAAAAGTAATAATACGTTGGCACTCTGTCCCTTCTAGAAATAGCACATGAGGCCCCCTTTTTTAACCGGCATTTATTTTTTGTTAATAGCGTGAGGACTCCAGTGTGTATTTTTTACTATAGTATTGTTAATAAAATACACATTGTAATGATATAATTAAATATATAAAACGGTTGAGATCTCGGTGGATCTCGATAGAAAGAAGGCTACGTATACGAAATCCCTGGCAACTGCAGCAAGCTTTTCCCTGAACTGTTTCAGGGTCTCTAATCCGTTGACCCCGCAAGCTTTCAAACTAGCTCCCATTTAAAATCAATCACCGATAAAATTTTATTTTAAACAGTATTAAAGTGTATTATTATCCTATTTATTTCTAAATATTAATTATGGCTGAAAAAATATATGATTTTTTCTATATACATGTACCCCTTACTAAAATCTCGCTGAAATCTGTACCGTAAAAATCACGTCTCTTACATTAATTTTTATTATATTAAAAATAATTGTAATCCGATTTTATACAGTTTCTATCTATTTATTATATTTTATATCACTGCAATAAATACAATTTTAAAGGAAAAAAAGGAGATCAAAAATATATTAAATTAAATAGGCAATGGTATTAGCTTATATTAAAAAAACACAAAAATTGTCGTGTTAAATTATTCTTATATTTGGAAAATAACCGTAAAAATTATGAAGTGTGAAAGAAAGCTATTGCTTGGAAGGTAAATTAAACTTTTGAACTAGACTTTTAACAATAATCAGTGCGTTTTGAAGATCGTGGTAAATAGTTTGGATTCCAAACTTAATTCTAGTTTAGTGCCAATGAAAACTTCAGGAAATTATACAGGAAATAACTGAAACGAAGTATGAAAAATAGGTCAAATGAACTTTTAGGAAAAAAAAAAACTTTTTTTCAAGAATAAATAATCCCATGATAAAAAGTGGATAGAAAGGAAATTCACAATGTTCTTAAAATAATAACTTAGAAAAAATATTTACGTACGATTCGTCGAGGATGAGGGTATAGAGGATTGGCGAACAATTTCAAATATATTTTTCTTTTGTATTTTCTGCTCCTTGTTGCAAATATCAAATGCATCATATATATAATCTCACATTATAACATTCGTAAATACGTGTATGTACAAACGAAGAACTGACGTGAAGTGATATTGAGCAGGTCTCAAGGCCTTGCGCTCGGCAAGCCCGAGACCGGACTGTTGCTGAGCGAGCCGGCACGCTGGCTTCGGGTGTCTTCGGAAATGTTCGAGTTCGTACGGCTCCTCTCGACCGAGCCCCCATCAACTTGCCGGGTCCTGTTCTTTTTTTATGTTTCTTTTTGGGTCCCCTTTTTTCTATTACTTAAGTCGGTTCCTTTTTTTATTTCGCTTCGCCCTTTTTTTTTTCTTATGCCTCAGCTGGTTTGTTTTTTCTCCCTCTGTGAATAATTAGCATACGAATAATAGTGCATAGTGATCACGAAAAGTGGCCAAAACGTGAAAAATACATTTTACAGAGGTTTACGTACGTAGATTGTCGAAATAAAGGGTAATTTGTTACATATCACAACGTATTTATATATTAGTTATGGTGACATTGAAGGATAAAATCATAAAACGGAATTATAGTATTTAAAAGAAAAGAAGAATAACGTTTAAGAATGGCAAAAGTTCCGCAGGTTATCGCTTCGAGTAAAGTCACTATAAGTTTTAACTTCTAATTCGTTTCCTTTTTAATAGTTTTGAAAATAAAAATCATGAGTTTTAACATATTTCAGTGATCGTTTTATCAATGACCATCGTAAACCATGGTTCAGTTGACAGTGTTAGTGTTGTGACAAGTCACTACACCCACTATTTGTTCTGGAGATGGCCTACACCATAGGCCGAAACGTTGGCACGATTAAATAATAAGAACTGATTATTTTTGTGTTATCATTGGCTGCACCCCTTGACCAATTCAATCCATCATTTGAATGATAATAGCTGACCTTGTATATACGTGGAAGAAAATTGTTTTTGGAAAATATTGAAAGAGAAACGAATGAAAGGTTAAAACTTGTCGAGACTCAACTCGAAGAGACAACCTGCGGAATAATTACCAACATTTCTAAATATGGATGATAATATAATCTAAACAGCGCGTGTAAGTCTTTAATCTTTTTATAGTCGGTCATAGTTACTATATACAGTCAGTGATAAAATTATTTTTATTTTCTAGCATATTATTAAAAAGGACACGAACAAAATATTAAAACTTGTAGTAATTGCGTAAACTGATACAAAAATGCATCTAAAAAAATTGGAAGTATTTCTTCACAAAAATCATTATATCAAACCATAGATATAATGCTGGTTTACACTTTCAAGATCATTGAACCTATCCAACATTTCCAAACAATATAACTGTTAACTTTAATTCCAATATTTGCAACTTGGAGGATTGACCTCCGAAATTGTTTTCGCGACTTAATGCCTGCTTGAATGCATTTGTAGAAACTTGATATTCGAGACATATCTATCGATTCTATAAGAACAAAGACGATCATTGTAGTGCGGATAAATTATTTAATAGGTGCCATTTAACGCGGTTGGTAGGTCTTATATTGCAGTATATACATGTTATGAATCAGATGTCTGTTTTAAAAAAAAAAAGAGGAACACTTTCTCTTTGATGGGCTTTTCGCGAAACAAAACCCCGATGTGGCTCGATATATCTTTTTAATGTCGTCATTTATTACTCGGGCTGTTATTACAGTCGTCCCACATAATGGAAGATTATTTACAGAATTATTGAACACAATTAATTATTGTTTCGCCATCTATAATGCGTATTAATTATAGGGGTGTGTGTAATTACGCTAATAAAAATTAAATCTACATTATAACAAAATAGAATTAAATCGTAATGTTGAACTGAACCTACACTTGATTCGATCAATGATAAAAATCATCAATTATGTAAATGAGAGAGAATGAGTGTAATACGTTCGTGGAAATTATTTCAAACATATCAATCTTTTACGAGAGGAATATTTTTTAAAAGTAATCGAAGTTTTTTTTTTTATTAAAATATATATTTAAAACTTTTACTTTTCTTCCCTTATTTCTATATTTATATTTTTTTAGAAATAACTCAGCCGATTACTAGCTTTTGTTTTGCAAAATATGCATAAGCAGCATTTTATTACATAAAATTATCAATAAAATAAATATACAATTAAAAATATATTGTTAAAACCCCTGTCTACTAATTAGCCTATTAAATAATTATGAGCCAGTGAATTTTGACTTGATTGATCTTTTGAGGAGATTAACGTAACTACAGCTAAGACTTGGATCAAAATTTCTGGACGTGCAATCGTGCAGGTGCAAATGAAAATTAAATAATAAATAAATAAATTATAAATCTATTTCTTCATACATGTTCTACGTTCCTTACTATTCATGTTAAGGCAAACATAACTGGTTACTACAACCTTTCTAACCAGAGAGGGTAGGTCGAATTTCTTAGGAGGGTCTGCCAAGAAATAACCTGCCCGGACCGGATTCGAAACGGCGCCGCATCAGTCTCGAAGTTGCTTAGTTGGCTCAACAGCCACTTTTATAAATCTATAACTATATTAAATATTTTTATTTTGAAGAGAAAAGTATTTAAAAACTATAAAAATTAATAAAAAAATAAAATAAATTATGTATAACCACATCAATTTTAATGTGTTTTATTTTTATTTTTAAAGAGAAAAGATAGGCCCTTGGCCGGGATTCGAACCCGGATCCTCTGTCTTTCAGTGACAGCGCTCTACCATTTGAGCCACCAAGGCCGCCTGCCGGCAGAGGACAAATCTTTTCTCTTATCCGATCCCATGTCCTCGTGTTCTCGCAATTTATGCGATGAATACACTAGAACGAATGGAATGTTCTTTGAACATTAATTTAATTTTAGGATCTTATTGACTTACGTCATATTACTATTTAAATTTTTTTATAATTATTGGTCAATTTTATGATTTTTAAATATTTTTATTTTTAAAGAGAAAAGATAGGCCCTCGGCCGGGATTCGAACCCGGATCCTCTGTCTTTCCGTGACAGCCCCCTACCATTTTTATTTTTACTTAAATGAGGGGTGAACTTTGTCCAGGGCTTCTGATGGTTTCATTTCTGATTTCTAGAAAACAAATAATTATGTTTTTTTTTCTAGAGCAAGTGGAGGAACATTGACATGGATAAAATGAAACAACCAGATTTCTAAACACATTATAACTAGGACAAAACTGCCCGAAGGGATTATAATAACAAGATAAATGATTAAAATTTATTCAAACATTTATAAAGTTGGATCCAGCTAAACCCCTCTGAGTGGACAGTTGGTGTATCCTACGTGCCGTCCCGCTTCGGAACCATTACTCATCCCAAACTTACACCACCAACAACTTTTTTCTCTAACGATAACATTCATTTCGAAAATAGAGGATAAGGAAAAAGGCAATATTTTTTGACATTATCGCCCTTCTTATGGTTTATCACGTCGTAAATGAGCCTCGGTTCGTGACTAAGTGTAATGGGCAAGGATAGCGAATGAACTGAGTCATCAACGCCATGCAAAAATATATTTATATTTTTTTAACGCCTTTTCTCATAGTACAAAAAGTTACTTTAATTCGTAAGGCTTTTCCAACCATTATTTTCAATTGAAAGTGGTTATTCTTAACTTACGTATTATAACTTAATGTATTGTTAACAGTTAACTTTGATTCAAATAAAATATTTTTAATTAAAATTAACGCTGAATTTTCATATCGCTATCATAATTAGCATCAGCTGTAAGATAACTCATGGAATGTCTTAATACACAATAAATTGCAGTAGAAGGAAACACAATACGAAGAAGAACCAGCGCTACAGAACCATTTATTTATAGGATTTATAGGATATCGGAATAGGATTCTATGGGATCTAAAATTTTTAAAATAAAAAAAAAATCGCAATCCCTTGATAACACTGTTTGGTTATAAACAAAAAGTTATGTAAATGAATTTTTTCGTTCTCTACAATAATTATTTATTAATTATATTTATAGCTACCATGATTTTTCCTTATCCACATTCAGACCCTTCCATAAATCTCCTACATTCCCAAACAGACGCTCTCTAAACAGTAATAATCAATGGCTCTTACTCAGCAATAACCAATTATTTCCTGTCAATTTTCTTTACGTTGAACGGTATTATTTGTTGTATATTTTATGTGCGTTTATTTATGTATTTCCTTCTTTTTTTTTTTGAATTTTTGTTATTTTAGATTTTTATTTTTTGATTCATGATGAGAACATATTTTTTAGATTATATATATTTTCAAGCCCACTTCCCAGTAGGAATTGGTCTCCAGGGAAGTTAGACCATCTCTCCCTGAGGGAGAAGGCCTACATAAATTAAAAGCAAAAAAAAAAAAGTTAATAATATTATATATATATATATATATATATATATATATATATATATATATATATATATATATATAAAGTTATGAATATTGTATATAGTATCTGTAGTAAAATTAATTCAGTTTTTTATTATTTTAATAATTCCGGTTAATTTTTTGTAATAAAAGGCTTTATGCATTCATTCATTCATATTTTTAAGCACTTTTGTATATAATGTATGATACTTTTAGCCTAATATATATGTGCATATTATAATATTATTAAACAAATTTGCTATTATTAAGGTACCTGCTCCCAGAATAAAATTATTTTTCTGTTTTATTCTTTTCTATTATATTATTATTACACATAAATTTGTTATTAATATATTTCTTATTAATATTCCTCGTTCTTCAACTTTAAAATTGAAGCAAGAATAATTCTCACCCTCTACCGTTATTTATTATCATAGTTTATTTTTTTTATTTTATAAAACCTAACGTCAAGATCTTATTTGTTGCTCAATACGATTTAATCTTAAAGATCGAGAAAATAGAGGATTAACAGAAAAAAAAGGTTGCTTCTTTAATTAATAAAGCACTACATAATCTGAGATGTAGTGGTTTGTTTTTAAGAGCTATAGAGATTAGGAAACAAAAAAAAAATACTAATTTATCATATTTCTCGAGTATTAATTGAAGTAGTACTAGCAGATAACAATCTGACCAATATCGTTTTTAGATGAAGATTTATTGAGATCAATTATCAAAACTAATAATTGTGAATAAAAGTAATTTAAAGCTTCATGTTTGAGTGGAAAATAGTTGGCTGGGTAATTCTAATGATGGATTGAATTGGTCAGAAGGTGCAGTCAATGATAACACAAAATAAGCAAAACTCTGCAGTTATTAACAAGTGTCAGTTTGACAAGTCACCAAAGCCCAGGCACCCGCTATTTTCCCTGAAGATGCCCTACACCGTAGGCCAATACGTTGGCACGACTAAAATTAAGTTTCGTTCGTAGAAATTAGAAGTATATTGAATATATATTTCAAATAATGGCTCATAATTTTAGTACAGCATAATAATTAAATAAAATAAAAAATAGTGTAATTAAAAGTCATCAGTCCCTTCTTTATAACTTTTTTTGAAACATAGTAATCACGTTTTACCGACTTCAAACATTTTTTAATCTAAAACTAACAAATGATTCATTTATCACTCACTATTCCAAGAGCGCTGAGCCAACAACTTGTCAGGTGTTACGCTTCTTCTTATCAACAATTAAATTACAATATTCAAAGCTAGTTAATGTAATAGTTAATGCAACAGTGGCATCAAGATCAGAAAAAAATAATAATTATCAAAAGAAAAAAAAAATTATATTCTCTATTTCTATACATTTGAAACAAATTTATAGAATGTAGATGGTAGATTTATGAAAGAAAACATGGAAGGAATATGGCAAACGCAATTTTTAATAAATGTTTACTACAAAATTACATAAATTAATTCATCTCTATCATTACGAATTATTTGAGACCATGTTAATAAAACGTTAAAATGATTTTTTTTTTTTTAGTAAGGATAGAAATAGGTAGCGGAACAGCCTAGAGTAGAGAGCGCTGTAATGTAGGTCCTTGGTTCAATTCAGCTGTAGTAGATAAATTACGTAATATTTTAATAGCCACGAAGGGACTCCGTGGGATCCACAGTCACTCCTGGGGCTCACCCAGCCTCTTTAATGTGAGTGAACCCTTATTGGGGGTTAAATCTGGCGGTTGAGGCACAACCGTTGTCTTAAAAACAGTTCACTCCCTACCATGTACTGAACCCAAGGCACTTCATGAGTTGTAGTGATTTTTGGCGAGGATTGAATATATATTAGATTAAAGTTTAAGAAATAACTTTCTTGTATCAACAAACTAACCTTGTGGTCGCTAAAATTTTCGGGTTTTAAATTTCAACCGGAATGTTTTTTTACCATCCCCTGAATCGATTTGATCTGTTTTATTATGACTTCTGCACATATTTTCCTCATAAATAAAAAAAAATAAGCCTTAAAGAACTATATGTTTGGAATTGCAGGGACAACCAATAGTGTACCTTCCAGTTTGTTGGTACACTAGAATACTGGTGCTAAAGAAAAGTGTTGGTTCTTTTCTTGAAAATCTTTACACATCGTATAATAAAAAATTCTCACAATCACATAAAACTTAAATATTAATAAAAATTATATGATATTTTTTGGTTCACATTAACGTTAAGTAATACAAGTAACGATAAGTAATCTAGTAAGCACTAAATAAATCTGGTTAAAAACTTTTAATACAATCGATTTATTTTTAAAGTTAGCATTTAAGATATATATGTTAATGGAACACCTTACACAACAAGCTAGAAATTACATACTAATATTATTGCATATTATTATTGATGGATAAACCGTAAGTGATATGCTTGAAACACTACTGCTTAACTAATATCACACGGTAAGGAAAGATATTGTATTTTTTTTTTTTACTTGTCTGATGGAAATATGTTCAAAAGTAGACTAAGTTTAAATTTATTTTAGAATCAGATTTTTTTAAAAGATATTTATACTATTAATACACTTCCCTCTAGTTTAAGTCTTTAAATAAATACATTTAAAGAAAACTACTTGATAATATAAAACATACAATACACAAAGCCCACTTACCTGGAATGATTAGATTGTTTAGTGGGCAATAATTATAATTTCACTCTTCTATTAGTTATTTGTTTAAGGACAAATGGAAACTTTGTTATAATACTTGCAGCCAACAGTTTTTGACCACTAATGAAGTCACTTCACACGGATATGCACATTTGCATTCACAGGACGGTGCAGCGAGGACTCTACGATATAGGCCCCTTTGTATGCAAAAAGCTCATCAATATGCTCCGCTTGCCTTTGCAGATTACTGTACTCGCTGGACGATACTATTCACCAAGACATATCGGCTCAAAACCTCCTGAATAAATAACGTCGGAGAACTGTTAAGTGACTGAACTCTTGGATGTCGAGGTGTAAAAAACTATATCGTCAGTAAAAGCGAAGAAACACTTTGCATTAAAAAAACAGGGATATCAGAGAGAGAAGCAAAGAGTTAGCATTCGCTATGCTTAAGAGTTATTAAAAAAAAAAAAATATATATATATATATATATAGATGTATTACTAATCACATCACAATATCGCATACTACTGAGTAGTACAACAAATTAATTAATAGCGGCGAATAAAATACAGTCATTAATAAAACAGTTAACTTTAAAAATTTCTTATAGGCCAAACCACTTACCTGGACAACCGTTATACATACTTTAGTTTCTACCACTAATTTCTACTACTGATTTCAAGATCCATTACAAGGTTACAGTAGTGTAGACTTTTTTTTAAAAAATGATAATCAGTTTTGAATTTTATTGAAGTGGGGTAGCTCAATGCGTAGAGTGCTGAGTTGCTGTGCTGAGGATCCCTAATTCAAATCCGACAGTGAAAAATAAATTATTTAACATAATTACGTGGACTCTAGTACATGCAGACCCTGCAGGGGCTCATTTAGCCTTTATAATTGGGAGAAAAACCTAGTGGTTGAGCATGATCTAAGACAATTCACTTACCTGCACAAACGTTGTCTTAGAAGCAGTACACTCTCAATGAATTACTGAGCCCAAAACCTTTCACGGGTGGTTTTGGTTCAGTAATTTTATTTTTTAGTGAGGCTAGAATATAGATTAGAATTAAAATTTAAGTAACTACATTCCTGTATTAACTAAATGATTATGATTGATCACTAAAATTTTAGGTTTCTAAACTTAAACGGAAATATTTATTTATACCATTCCCTCAATCGATTTTGATTAGTTTTATTGCAATAACAGTAACAACTATAAATTGGGCACCCGTAATTTGAGGAAATAACCTTGCAGTTGAGTCTGCTGAGATCACACTCAAACCACCTACATGCAAAACTGTTGGCTTAGAAACAGTACAGTCTCTACCATGTACTGAACCCAGGTTAAAGTGGTACAATTTCTTTTTTTTTCTAATGATAATGAATGTTGACTTATACTGTTCTGGACTGTTAGCGAGTCAGGACTTTACTAAAAACTTCGGATAATCAATCAAATGTTATTATGATTATCTTAGTTCCTATTAAAACACAATTATTTGTATACATACATATTTGTATATCTAGATATCTACAATATATATTAAAATCTATTTATCAAAGCTACAATACATATACCTGGGAATGTGGGGATGACATTGGTTCTCTTCAACCGTAGAGGATATATTAGGAGGGGATTCTAAGCACCTCCCTTTGTAGATATCTGAAAGGTAATAAGCAAGCAACACTGCTATCATGCAAATCCTCTTCCCAAACCCACTCCGCGTTCGGACATCAAACAATATGACAAACTTGTCCCCTTGTCGAGCAATAGGCTCAATTCCTATCCATGCATGAAGACGTGGGGATGTCCAATCGCTAATGCTCTTAAATTTAACCCTTGAATCGACAACAACCGTTTGAACAAGACCAGTAGAAATATATATTTGTATTCAGTCATATGCATATAAACTTATATAAGTTCTCGTTGCCGTGCAGTCCGATTAGATTGAACATTAGCTAGATTTGGAGCGTTTCGAGTTATTCGGCCCAAATTGCTGGGCCCGCTTCTTTTAGGCGGAATGGGTCTAATTGTAAACACACTCAACAAATAAACACACAATTGGTTTTCGAGAGGAACGAAAATATAGTAACAACCTTTATTACAACAGTATATACTTTCGATTACAGATCTTCATTAAGTAAAATAACACCATTTTCTACACAATAAAAACCACTACAAACAATATTTGAAAAATTAAAATAAGAACGAAAACAAATTTGAGTGAACTCGTTATATTATTTTATTTAAAACTAAATTAAATTAAATAAAAAAAAAAATAGCCGAATTGGTCGAGCCGTTCTCGAGTTTTGCGTTTAGCAAGACATTCGGCGATTCAATTTTATTATGTAGATTTTAACAGTGTTATCAACAATTTGACCATTTAACAGTCTTTTTAACAATTTGAAATCTGATATATTCTCAAGTCTAGAGATTAAACCTGATCTCGAACAAATTACCGTTCTGCACAACCAATGCCTTAGAAACAATACAGCTCTACCTTGAATTGAACCCAAAAACCCTCTTTTTTTTAAAGGATTAAAGATACTAATCACTTCAGAAAATTGGCTATCGAATAACAATACCTCAAGACGTAGAAAATTATTGAAGATTGATTTTAATAGCACGAATTCGATCCTTCAATTAGCAGGAGATGAACCCCAGGTTGGGTGTGGCCCTGTAATGAGAGATCTCTTCGCTGTCTGTTACATCACTTTCTCTGAGACCTGCCCTTACTGAGACCATCCTATAAATCTTATCTCTCTTCGAAATGGCGAGGTTTAAAACCATTTTTATCAATGTTAAACTATTTTTTCATCTTTTTTTATTCTTTTATCTTTCTAATCAGAAGAAAAGAAGAGTAATAAATGAGCTTGTAAAATATTTGATATTAAAATATTAATGTTCTTTCCACACCAATATTATACAATCTTACATATCACTAATTAATAAAAAATATTGCGCCACTACAACCCATGAACGGTTGTGTAGAGTTGACTTGTCCGAGATCACGCTCGGCAGCCAGGTTTTCCCCCCAATAAGGGTACACACTTGGTACAGGCTGGGTTAACCCAAGGAGGGTCCTCAGCTCCAACAGGCTCCAACCATGGCTAATAACAGGTTAAAATAATATATCATACACAGCCGGATTTGAACCCGTATTTATAATTTATCAATACTCTTACAAAACCATTTATTAATACTATTATTTATCTTTCCCTCTCATTTGATATCTTGTCGCTTCCAGTTGAGTCACTCGTATTCTTTTTAATTTAGTCGAAAATCAAAATAAAAAGTATTAATAAGAAAAAATAATAATGAGTTTTAATAAGAAAAAAGAGGGTAGTTATGGAGAACGTGCATAATCTGGTAATCGATTCATCAATAAATAAACATTTCAACTAACACTTCGGAGTATTGATGATTATGTCTGTAGAAACGTTCATTTCTGATGAAGTGATTACCGAATTATGCTCGTTTCCTGTATAATTAACACGAAATAATTTATCATTACTCAAATTTTTTTTTACCTCAATACGGATCATTTTCTCTATACTCGTGTTTACTTATTATGTTACACTTACAAATACTTTGTACCCATGAAGATTCTTTCGTTCAGTCATGTCCTATTGTAAACTATCAATACCTCATTTACAATTAAACGTAAAAATCCCTGAATTATGGTTTATCATTTCCAAATAACTATATCTAACAGTTAATCACTCGATTTTTTTTTCTTAGGATTTCGTAGAGTATCCAGTAAAGTAGACCAAATTAGTAAAATTCTAATAGTAGAAGAGCAAACAATTTTATTAAGAATGATAAAAATGAAATATTTAAAAAAAAAAATCTCAAACTTTTGAATCTACAGATAAATCTATAAGATGATTAAACTAAAAATAATAAAATGACATACCTAATAAATATTTCCGAGATAAAATATGAACTATGAATTATTTATTTATAGCTTATAGAAAACTAGGTTGAGAAAATGTTGTTCAGTTGCAGGATGTTATATTGGCGGTTGAATATCTTCGTTACCCCGGCACCGGCAGAGGATTTTCCATCCCTTGGAAGGTGAGGTGACGACCAATATTATAATCTCACTCAGATCGGCTCAGCTTCGACATCTCAGTTCCCCGTCCTACCTCTTATATTTCTCCTTCGAAGGAATAATTTTTTCGAGGTATAGAGAAGGTATGTATTCATGGGGATAACAAAATTGAAAAAAAATAGGTAACGATTTATAAGAATTCACCCTATTTGAGTTTTACAGATGGAACTTTGTCGGTCCAAAGAGTCAAGTTGTCTACTCATTTTTAAGTCTAAAAAAGCAGTTATTATTAAATCATGCACTCATGTGATTTTAACATAAATTTCAGGTACCATTCAACCAATTAAGGGCCGATGAAGGCTCAAATACATGGTAGATATGATACTATTTCGAAGGTAACGTTTGTGAAGGCAGGAAATTCGTCCTAGATCAGGCTAAACCCAAAGATTTTTTCCTTCAATCAAGACTGTATCAGCTCTTTGAGGGTCTGCAGATCCATATTCATTTACAGTTTTTAGAAATGCATAAAGATTCTATATTTGCTTTCCGAATTTTAATTATTGAAGATTTAATTATATTCTGTTGATTTCATAAAAGCTCAACTTACATTCAGAAAAAAAAATCTACTTAAACCAGTTTTCCTAAAATTAAAAACATGAAAACACTGCATTAATCACTAATTAAGGCATGAAGTTTTACTTGAATTAGCTGTTAAAACTAGTATAATCAAAACAAATTAGTGCATATCTTTATAAACTAATAAATACTTAGAGATATAATGTTTTAATTAGGGTTGAACTATTTATTTGAAAAGCAACGTTTCCACTCACATTGCAGATCTTCTTCAGGGCTTATGATGAGGTTACAAGAAAAAGTGACCACAAGAATAAATATATGTATATATAATTTTTTTTATCTTTACTTTTTATAATATAAGTTTTTCAAATTCTTGAGCTTCATTAAATAAATATAAAACTATATTTTGGCGATTTTTTGGGATTTCATTGTTACTATAACCATCCCCTAACAGTGAAAAATCAATCTTTTAGTTAATTATAGTAAACTGTAAGGATATTAAAATTACATTCTAGTCGGAACATAAAATTAACACTTATTTATAAATTACAATAAGTAAATAATAAAAATACAATCTTAATTCATAAATTATACTTACAGAATGATAACGAAACGTTACACTGAATTACTCAATATAACTGTACTGTAAAAACATGTTTCTTGCAAATAATGCTTGAGTAGTTCCTGTGGAAACATGTTCAATAAGTACAGTTAGATTGAGTAATGTAATGCAACATGTTTCGCCATGCTAGTTTTAGTAGATAGTTTTTCCGATCAAACATTCATTGTTATTTTGTTTTACTAATTTTTTGGCCTTAAAATAAACATTCGATCTATTGAAGAGAAATAAATCAATTGAAAATTAAATCTTAAATTTTTATTTATTTGTCCATACTTTATTTGAATAGGGGACACTAAATGATCGTATATTTCGAATGTATTAGTTTTATAAATGTACCAAAAATATTACTTTACCAATAGCATAGTAGGAATAAATTAAAACTAAATTAAACAAAAGAAGTATGTCTTTTTTTGCCAAAAATATATTACATGTAAATCCCAACCCTCCTGGGAGGTAGACCCCTCTTTTTTCCCAGGAAATCCTTATTTTTCTTTGTCATCCATTTTTTTTTTCTTTTCCCCAAACTTCCCTTTCCGAATAAAAAACATTATTTTTACAAGCATTTACCCTGCTTTATTTATTTACCATGTTGTTGTTCATTAGATACTTTGAATCAAGACCTGAAACGAAATTGGTCAAAGAGAGCAGTTATCTAGAGCGGTAAATTTTGTGATGTATTTTTTTTAGGTAAAAAAAATAATGAACAGTTTATCTTTGAAGTATAGTGAAAGAGCAAAACCAAACTGTAGCAAGTAAAGTTTTACTGATGTTTATTTTATTTTTTTTAAATATTCTAACCTTATTTTCTGAGTATAAGTATTGTACATCAATAGAATAAGTCAGATATTATTTTTCCATACCCCGCACTCCAAGATATTTTAAAGAATAATGATTTTTTATAGCATGGAGATGATTATAAAATGTTCTGCTTAAGTATACAGTTAATAAGGTACTGTATAATGTAATTATTTATAAATAAAGCAATGTTGTTGTATTTTCATTTAACGTCACTTTTTGCTGCTATGGCTAATTGGGCGATGCTACATTGGGAGCTCTAAATTTTGCCTATCCAGGTTTAATTAGGAAAGGGATTTTTAACGAGTACCTGATATCGTACAGGCTCGGGACCCCCGTTTATTGTCCCTTCCGAAGGACGGCGTAACTAAGGATTTTATACTCCCTTTACAAAATCCTAGGGCCATCTATGGGGCTACGAACCCGCGATCTTGGGGTTAGTAGCTTGTTACGCTAACCACTAGACTACAGGCCGCCCTCTTAATAAAGCATTGAAGGATAAAAAGAAACTACTTTTTTTTTTGTTGTTTGACAACGTTAAACAAATTTATAAAAGCAGTATAGTGCAGTCTGAAACTTAGTGCTTTCCTAAATAATGTTTAAAAAATAACTTACGAAAGTTGTTTTCTGACATATATAATTAAGGAAATAAAATTAAATAATTTTGAATAATTATTGTTAAAAATATAAATATAATGATGGCGGAAATAGTCCAAATAGAGGTCAACAATGTTTTTATTGTTAGAAACCTAAGTTTCGACCCAGATTGCAGGACTTCATCACGACTTAATAATATTCATAAGTGGGTATTGAAATTCCCAAGTTACTTTATTCTTTAATATACTTTTTGAGTCCCTTACTTGGGACTTTCAATTCTTGAAGAAGACATGCAATGTAGGTCGAAAGAATTGTTTATATGTAAGAAATTATTTTTTACCTCCAACCCGGGATATTATCTTCCATAAGAATATATTTATTTATATATTATATTTATTTTGAGATATGTTACTATATGGAATAGGGGATGCGGATAAAGAGGCGGTAAAATGTAAGGTTAAACCCTTCTGGTAAAAATGAAATTCCGGGCCTTGGATTCAGCACATTTTGTTAATTTTATAATGTTAGCATAAAATAAAGTAAAATTATTTTGCTTCAAGTCAATCTGCTGATTGTCAATTACTTGTATATGACAGGTGTGGATGGAAATATATAGAGGAAAAAGAAAATTGTTTGCTTTAATACATGGTTTATGTTATAGGAAATTTTATATGATGTTTCCAAAAATCTTGAGCATTGCAGTAGCCAAGATGACATGAATATTACTAAGTTATCTATAATATATCCACAGCCCCACAGAATAAATAAGTGATCAAGTATAATCTTGTCCAAAATGAGTTTCTTGTACTAAGAGAAGCTGAATCTATTTTAGTAGATTTTTTAAGAAACCGAAATGAGTTTTCAGACTGTATTGCTTCTATAAATATGGCCAATCTGAGATATTTAATTTTATTATCATTATTTTGTTTCTTATCCTCAAAAATCGTTGATATAAATAATTACAATATACATTACATTATGAAGTGTATGTTCAACAAAAATATCTTCTTGTTGTAATATATTTAAAAAATAAAATAAATTAGGGAATAGGAAAAATAATAACTAACATATTTTCGTCAGACATTGACATGAAAACGAGTTATTGCTTATAGTACAACTCCATTTCAATCCAAAAAATACAAGAATGACACAATTCCGTTCCCTTCAATGTAATTAGCTTACTCACTTACTTATTCACTGGGACTTATAAGCTATAAAGCGACTACTAATTAAGAGATATAAGCTATTAATGTCCAAATAAGTAAATTGTTATTATTATTGTACTGTAACTAGCTAAAGCCATAGCTCTGACCTATTTACCCTTTTCGAGACGACAATACATTCTCATTTTGAGATAACAGTGAAATTGAACTAGAAGCAAGGCGGGCACTCGGAGCGAGAAATGGCCCTAACGACAGAGACCGTTACAGAACGGAACCTCTGCACCCTACTCCCTGCTCCACACAATATATTCCCAGCAAACAGGAAGGGCCACGAAACGCGAAAGGACCATTATAAAATTCTATTTAATATGGAAAATCGCATTTAGGGTATTTTATTCAAACTAGGCATGCGAGATCCATCCAAGGGTTCGTGGTGTGTGGATTATATATGTTGTTGGCCTCGCGTGACACCTCCTCTATACACTAAATTACACTTTATCACTAAATACAGCCTAATCCTTTTCTAATCTAACCGCTCCGACTTTTATTTTATAATATAACACCTTATCTGGAAAAATAATAGGCGTAAAGGGAAAAATAATCTGATACAGGTGCGACCTCTTTTTGACAGCAATATCCGGCCCGGTAAGATTATATTATTGCTCACCTGACGTTCACTAATCAGGAATAATAATATTAGGAATAAAATAATAGTATAACACTAAAAATCACTTTGATATAAAACAAAACAGAAGAGTAGGAAGTAAGTTTGAAATAACAACAGAGTTATTATCAATAAATTTGATTATCAAAAAATTAATAGGGACCCGTCATCATCTTCGTCGCCGCTTGGTATATTTGCCCTGAAGATGGCCCACATTGTAGGGCGAAACGTCGGCACACAATAAATAAGTTACACTTATTAAGGTGTTTTTATTGACTGCACCCACAACTATTTCTTCCTTGTATTAGAAGTTACAGTCAACCAATTCTTCTCTAACGAAAAGAATATTTTTTAAAAATGTATTGTTTTCCGCTTCAAGTGGGGATGGGTGAATGAGAAAATTCGGATGAAACTTTATCGATGGCCCAATTCAAACAGCAATAAAATAAAAAACAATTTTAAATAAAATTAAATTGTTTTTTCCTGCTCAGACAGGAAATTCAGATCAGTTGGAAATTTAAGAATATCGATTTATTAATAACTTTAATTTTAATTTTCTTGTTTTTGTTACTGGAGTACATCTTTCTTAGTCAATCATTCAAGTGAGTAAATTAAAACCTTTTTCCAGTCATACATTATTTTTCTTTATTTAAAAACGTTTCAACAATACTATGTCACTCTCAATTTACACTATTTATAAGTCCTTTAACGTTATTTAATTTTAAAAATATTCTCTAAATGTACAAATTTATAAAAAAATTTTAAAGAATATTTTTAAAATTAAATAACGTTAAAGGACTTATAAATAGTGTAAATTGAGAATGACATAGTATTGTTGAAACGTTTTTAAATAAAGAAAAATAATATATGACTGGAAAAAGGTTTTAATTTACTCACTTGAATGATTGACTAATAACTTTAAATAAATTAACTATAATCAACTTTACACTTCCATTTTAGAAAGGAGACTCCGGCGGATTGTGGAAGGGCAGTTAGAAACGGAACAGGCTGGTTTTCGTCCAGGCCGACAAACGCAGGATCAGATCTTTGTTCCCAGAAATATTGCTGTAAAAGCTTACAGAGATAAACATCTATATCTAGCATTCCTTTATCTGAAGGCAGCGTTTGATGTAGTCCCAAGAAAAGGAATTTGGAATGCACTAATAGGCAAGGGACCAAGGAGTCATGGCAATGGTAAGGATAAATGGTATGGAATCGGAAACTTTTCCAATTTCGAGGGAAGTTAGACAGGGAGATAGCTTAAGCCAATTAAAATTAAGCTATTTACAAATGTAATGGACGAAATCCCCAAAATATGCAAACGCAAAACTTCATGGACAACAATTAGGAAACGGAACATGAGAACTGCTCTCATACAAAGTCTCTTATATGCGGATGAAATAGTCCTAATAGCCGATACCAAGACCAAACTACAACAAGCTCTGGTACAATGGGAAGAGGAGTTGCTCAGCAATGGGATGCAAATTAACACCTCCAAGAGTAAAGTGATATTTATGACGATGGAAGATCAAGAAGATGCCCAACTGATATGCAACGGCGAGACACTTGTAGTGAAAGAATATACCTACTTAGGGACCGTAATTAGTAGCTCGGGTAGAATAGATGAAGAAATATCAAACAGAATATGTAAAGCAAATCAAGTTATTACCAGAGGTTCCTTCGCAGATCTGTTGGGGGAACCAGAAGAGATTGCATCAGAAACGAAAGCTTTAGAGAGCAACTTGAAGTCACAGAACTGAAAACCACTCAGAAAGACAGCAACTCCAGTGGTTTAGAAATGTCTGCCGCATGAACGAGGATATGAATCAAATAAAGGTATTAGAGACTCGACCCACAAGAAGGAGACCGCGCGGACGTCCCCAAATTACATACCAAGAATATATCCAGAGAATTGGAAGCAAAAGAAGCAGATCCCTCAAGAGACCGAGTAGAATGGTTACGCTGGATTGAGGCTCCTCGGCGCTAGATAACGGAACAAGAGGAAGATAAAGAAGAAGAAGATTTATTAATAATTTTTATAAATAAATTTTTCACATTATGTCTACATTAATATTTTTAAAAATTAACTGTCGAAATTACGAGATAAAATCATTATAATGTTGTTATTAAACAATGTTGTCTATTATTTATATCTTTATTTATTATCAATGGCTCTGAATTTATGTGGAAGAAAGTGGTCCGGGTAGAGGTCACAATGAATTTCTCGTAGAATTGGAGAAAAACTTTATTGATTAGCCAACGTTTCGACCTATTTTGTAGGTCTTCTTCAGGGCTATATGCAAAATACAGACAATATAAGAATAAAAATGGTACAAATATATTAAAACGTATTAAATATAAATAAACCAAAGGAAGGTGAATATATGTAAAGGAGATGGTTGGGGGGTGCAGTCAATAAGAACACCGAATGGGGGGTGCAGTCAATAAGAACACCGAATAAGTGAAGTACTTATATTATGTGCCGACGAAGGTGAATATAGGCAATAAAAATGATAAAGATGTACAGCAAGGTAAATATGAAGGTTAAAATGTATGAGTGTATTCTATAAACAAACAAGTGCCAAAAAGGTAGTAAACTACATAATGAAGAATAAAAAAATAATAAAACAGAAAGTGTTGAAAAGCAAAAAATAAGGTAATACAGATAAAAAATAAAAACTGAATATAAAATAGGAATGTGAAATGATAAAAATGATATGGGTAAATGTAGAAAATGATAAGAATTACGAAATAAAAATTGTAGGTAATAAAAAAATAATGTAAAATTATAAAAATCTAGCAACCAAATTATATAAAATAAAAAATATTTTAGAAAATAAAGTATGTAAGTCAGTTGTATGTTGAACGTCTTGGTGGTGGGGTGCTGTCTCATGTTTGGAGCCTGTTTGGGCTGTTGATCGTTGGGATGCATTGCACCTTTTTCTTCGAGATGCGATTCACATAACCCCTTTTTGATTTTGGTGTCTTGATAATGCCTGAATAGGCGAAACGTCGACTGGTAAGTAGGTGTATTTTTTGAAACATAAGGCTTTGCATTGTGGTTTTTCCCAATCGCATTATAAAAAATAAAGTATTAATATTGATCGGTAAAACGACTTTATACAAGTGTAAAGAATATTAATTGCATAAAAGAAAATGTAAAAGGAAACTTTATATAAGTGTAAATAATATCAATTGCATAAATGAAAATAATTATGTTTTAAATATCTAAATTTATTAAGGTGATATATAAGTTTATTAATCTGTTGTGGAAAAACCTGGAAGTTGAGCGAGATCTCGGACAAATCAGCAACATGAACAGCGGTTGGTGGTAATGGAAACAGTACCAATTTTTTTTATTAACAACTTTCGCTAAAAGTTTAAAAAGTCTGAATGGATATTTCATGTTTAGCTTTTCCATTTTTCATTTTTTATTACAGATCCCCGTTTCCACTGCTCATTAAATTCCTGCTTCTATAATAGGTTGGTTGTTGAAGAGGAAACAATAAAAACTGGAAACTGACTAGCCTTGTAAAAGGATACGATGAATTAATTACAGATATCAGGTGACTATAGAAATATCAGTAAGGCATTACAGATCCATAGCTTGGTGTCGTCAGAGCGGGCACCCTAGGGCCTAGGCCTTACATCATCCCAACCCCGGGCTGATGCAACGCTCCGTCCTGAGAGAACTACCGGCCTCAGGGAGTTTCAGGATATTGTGAAAAATTAGGAAATAAAGCATGAAAACGTTAGTTTATATATGATTCAACCTCTACCATCATTGATTTTAATGAACTCCTAAGCACATGTAGTTAACGTGTTTGACCGAATTAAAAAGCTATATAATTCATACTAAACATTTCGTTAGATCATTGTCAAATCGGCTTTTGGTCCAAATTTGTTCAATAATTATTAAAACTGGTTTAAAAAAAATGGGTTTATAAATCACCTAATTAAAAGTAAACAGAGGATAAATCAAACGTTGGTGCACAATATTGAAAAAGTATTGAACTCACAATTATTGGTTTTTCCCGTTATTTTTTATAGGTGTAACATTATAGAATAAATATATAAAGAGAATAATTATAAAGTAAAAACTGGAAAATGACAATAAAAAATGACTTTATTTTTTATTTTTGTATACTTATACATGACAGAACAAATACTACCACTAATACATTTAAAGAAAATAATAATAATTATAATACGGAGATAAAAAATACTAATGCACTTTTTAACTATGTATGGTAAGAATTTCGTATTCTATTTAACAGAAACTTATACATACTAGGAAGTCGTGTTCCATAAGGATGTCAGAAAAAACATTGACAGTATGTTCGCTAAAAGGAAAATTAACATAAAAGTAAAAATATTTGCTAGAGAGTTATAACTACATTTTTACTTCACAAGAAATAAATAAAAAAATTTTTATTATATTATATTAGTAATTAAAAAATAATAGGAGATATATAGAGTTCTATATAAAATGTAGTATAAATATAAAAAATATACAGTACCATGACACTTAATCATGGTTAAGCTTTAGAATAAACTAAGTTCTGCGTTACTATTATTATTCTCATTTAAAACCAATATTATAAATGATTAAATACATATTTTGTTGTAATATTGTAGTGTACAAATAACTGAAATATAAATTTTCATTTCAAAATTTCGAAATTAACAATAATAAAAAATAAGAGATAAAAAATTTTCAGGTGAAAAGCTCTAATAATTATTAATTGTTTTATAAAAAAATATATCCCATTTTTCTTGATCAAAATAATTTCAGTTACAGAAAATTTTAATTAATATTTTTCTTCGATACTCAAAAGTAATAGGAAAAAAAATAATCAAAGTTTAATTAAGATATATATGAATTAAACTGATGGTAATGAAAGATGGATATAAAATATGTTTCATTATTTAATAGCTATATTTAAAAATAAATAAAAGTAATATTTAAGTTTTTAATGCATATTAAAATTTAAAATAATCATAAAAATAATTAAATTACTTTTCAAATTTTTCAGCTGGCGTGCGTGATACGCTCTCAGAAGATATTTTCAATTACATCTAAAGTTTAATGGCTCCATTAAAACGGTTATTAAATCTTGATGCATTAAATCATCTAGGCAATAAGACTGTTTTATGAGATATCGTGTTGAAGAAAGCGATTATAAACAAATTGTCCATAAATGGAACACGATAAATCATTTCGTCATTGGAAGGCTGAGTCATTAGTGCTACCTCTAATTTTTCCGTTAATGAATAATACAGGGCTCTATGTAAAGAAACTACTTTATCAGCAAAATTAATTAAGTTTTCGATAATTTTTAATTTAAAAAGAATCAGAAAATACTGGAACTTATCTATATTTAAAAAACTAATTAACAAGGATCATTGAAATAATAATTAAATCATTATCTAACACTCGAAATCATTTAATGAAGAAATATTACTTTTAATAATATATTGTAATTAACAATAATTATAGAGTACTTAATTATACTTCTTATTATATGTTGAAAGTCGTTTTAGCACTTTAATTATTTTTACATATTATTATAATAACCTATAATTACCTATCTTTTATTACCATCATTTTATTAATAAAATACCGGTACTAAAATAAAACGAATATAAAAGAGTATTTAAATAATATTATATAATATTTGGTTTTTTGAATAAAACAACCAACCGACCAACAAACAAACAAGTTACAATATTTATCATAGTTCATGTCATCAAGGAATTTTCATTTTTTTTTTTTGCGTGATCGCAGCAATGAGAGAAATGGGAATCGCATAAAATAATAAATTTCTAAACTAGAAAGAAAAAAAAAGGCAAAGGTTTTGTAAATTAACTAAGGATTTTTCAGTATACATAATAATGAAATAATTAAGCCAAGAAATTTTACCATTTCCTTTGCTTTTACTATATTTATTGTCCCCTTATATTAGGCTATAAAATAATTAACTGGCCTTAGGCGTATCCATAAATTTCTTACAATCTCCATTTTTAAATAATAATTATGCTAAAATTATAATAATTAATACGTAGATTGGCAGTTGTGAAGCAGATACTGTATTTAAGCCGTTAAACGTTTAATATAGCCTAATTGGAATAATAAAATTTGATCGATATTATTTATAATTATATTACGTTACGGCTATATAATTGATATATTATTATTAAACATCTGCTCAGCTGTCAGAGACCAGCTGCAAGTTGTCATGGAAACTTACCGCCCAACAAAAAGACATGCAGCAAATGTAAGTTTATGGTTTTCAGAATGAAAAAGAATCAACATTTAGATGTTTATTTTCAGATTCGGCACGGATTGAAAAAAATAAATATCAGTAATACAATAATATGAAACGAATATATTCAGATAAACTATACTGGGCAATTTCTAATTTAATCGTTTGTTCTTTAGAAAAAGAAAAACTATAAACGAGGAATAAAAATTAAAATAAACTATAATGTTAAAATGACAATTAAAATAATTTGTGGATTAGACAACAACAAAATTTTTGTATTCTAATTTTTAATTTTTTACACTAATTTTTTTAAAAACTAACAACATATTTCCTGAGCTTAAATATTAAGTGGTGAAATAACATCTTGGGAACAGAAAAAAATTAAAATTAATACGCACATTACATTGTATTAATTTTATAGGACTACTAAGGATTTAGTAATTGTTGTAACGGGGTTGAAAAAATTAAATATTTTATATTTAAATAGACAAATCTCGGCCTAAAAAAATATTAACTTACAACTCTCTATAATTATAGTTATTTAAATCAAGAACAATACAAAAATCAAACATTTCAAAATTTTCGATTTAATATAGTTCACAGAAATTGGAGTCTAAATCCAACATTAAATCCATTTTGTCATAATTAGAAAGATTAAATTACTAATTATGAAAAGACGGAAAACCCGATGGTAACTTATTTCCATGAATATAAAAACAAAACAATTAGTTTTCTCAAAGAGAACAAATTGGGCAGACATTGAAGCGTAGATGAAATAAAAATTTCAATTATTCTCTAAAGAAGAGAGAAAATTCTATTTCCACTGAATAATAAAAAGAATAAGGTACTTTGAGGACAGGTAATATTTTTTTTCTTCTTCTCTATGCAATCTCTTATCATTTATATCAAATGGCTCACGCGAATAGAGAAAGGAAAAACAAATCGTTTTTAGAGAAAAAAAAATGAAGATAAAAATGAATATGAAAAAAGTATTACCATATACTGCCACATGAATTTATAAAGTTGTAATAGGATGTATCTGGTTCATACGAAATTTGATTTTGCAAAAATTTAAGGTACTGCTGTCTACTATTCTGTGCCTCCATGTAAATATGTAAAGAGAAAAAAATACAAAGCTATTTATTTATATAAATATATTAAGAGTAGGAAAATAACTTAATAACACATTCTTCGTATTTCAAGGTGTTGGGTAAAAGTAGAGTTTTCCAAATTTTAGCCTTGACCAGTTGAATTTATTTAAAACATTTTAATTAATTATTTAAATCTAAAATGTCAGTAAAAAATAATTTTAAAATATCTATCCACATCTCTACAAAAATAAATAGAACCTAAATTTATATCTTTACATTATTATATTAGTCACAGACAGCTGTGTACACGTAGTCCGGTCTTCGTGTTGGAACTTGCTTCAGTTTGGTTTGGACACGTCAGGCCTACGCTCAATCAAATTCTCAGTGGTTAGCAATTTTTAATAACTGTTGCGCAATACTGACCTTCATAGAACTTTTACTTGTAATATATATATATATATATATATATATATATATATATATAAGTTAAGTGCCATAGCCGGGTAATGGTAGAGCTTAATCCTACTGAGAAGATAAACAACTCCCAGATAGTATATAAGAAGGATTAGTTTATCAATAAAGTCAGTTATAACCGATCTCTCTGTGCGTTCTCATTTCAAACCTTTCCTTTTTTTTTAGTTTATGTGTCTCGAACTCATTAAGTGGTGCCGAAACCCGGGACACGGATTAAAAGCATAGGAAAGAAATTTTTTTTTTCCGTTTTCTCGTTCGTTGTGCTATCTTTCCATTCGTTGTGAATAGTACTTAAGTGCGCCAACATGAATGATCAGGCTCCGAGCATCCTGAGGCCTGCGACCTTGACGCTAGATCCCCCACAGGCGGAGCAGATGATCCCTGAACTCCAACCTCAGGTAACTTCCTCCTTAGCATTAGCGCGGGCAGACCTAGCAAGGCAGGAAGCTAATAGAATTGCGCAAGAAACTAATGAACTAGAAAAAATGAAATTACGGAAGGCCAACGCGCAAGACATCAGGAGAGAAATTTCTGATTTGGATAAGTTCAACGGCGATGTCGGCGAACTCAATCATTTTATCAAAGGTGGAGATGGAATCATGGCAAGCATTCAATCCCAGGTGGCAGCGGATTTTCTAGAAGAACTAGATGCAAAGAGATTGCGAGTGGCCCTGGCACGGCGTGTCCGGAGAAGCGTGCTGAACTTAATTCAGGCCGATGAGGAGACTGAATGGGCAGTAATTAAAGAAAGGTTGAAGAAGGCGTATGGAGGAGGGAGATGGACGATCGAGGAGGACATTTTTCAAATGTTCTGTGAACGGAGGCAGAGCCGGCAGACACCGGGTCAATACGCTGCAGTCATGCTGGAGCGGTATCAAAAATTAAATGCAAAAATGAGAGAGATCGTATCAGCGGAAGAGACAGACGCACGAATGCTATTCCTGTCCACGATCTGGAAGGTACAGTTGGCGAGGCAGTTAGGAAAAAAGGAAGGATTTCCTATCGAGAAAACGTTCCTTGAATGCGCTCAGAACCTTGTGGATACAGGGGCCCGAGAAGAGGAGAGCTACAGAATGGAGGTAGATGAGCCTGAGTGGACAAGGGTCTCGGCGAATCGACCAAGAATTTCTGCGACTCCGGGTAGAAGAACGAGTGTCAGAGAAAAACCATTCACGGCTGAAAAAAGAAATTGGCTGCCCAAGTCGAAGAATGGGCCAAGGAAGGATGAGAGGAAGTGCCACGGGTGTGGCAAGGCGGGCCATCTGGTAGCAAAATGTCAACGGTCCAGATGTTACGAGTGCGGGATGGAAGGGCATTTTGCCAGACAATGTCCGTACATCTTTCGCAGAAAGGAGGGACATCAAGCAGAACCGATGGAAGTAAATGCACAGGAGCTACGGAAAAGGAGGTACTCGGCCAGACGAGGTGGGTCCCCAAGGGACACATCTAGTGTCTCGGGATCATCAGAGACGGAGGAGGAACCAGGCAGCAGTGGCGAGGGCAGCGTGAGCAGCAGCTGGAATCGTCAACGAACGGCGGGTCAGCGGCGGACGGCGACCACGAGACGGAAGCAGGCGGCCGTATGAGGAGGGTGCTCGCAGAGAGGCGACCGAGCTTGCGTCATAAATAACTTGGAAGGTAAGCTGAAAAATTGGTTGCCTATTATTAAGACGTACGGTGAAGTGAAGTGCCTTGTAGACACAGGGAGCTCGAGTACCTTGTTGTCAAAAACAGCAGCGGAGAAGTTGTGTGGTAAGGGGGAGGCACTTCAGATCCGGAGATGTAAATGTAGGCTGTTAACCTTAGGAGGGCCATGTAGAGTGATGGGCGAAACGGATATGGGATTGAGCGAGTGGGGAAAAACGGGAGCGCGTCTGCAGGTGCATGTAGTAGAGAGTTTGCCCAGGGAGTATCAGGCCATAGTTGGGTGCGACCTGTTAGAGAGGGTGGGCGCGAAGGTAGAGAATAAACGAGGCAGGTGGTTCATTACGTTAGGGGGTAAGTCATACGCGGGGCACCGGGCGGTGCGAGGTCCTCGGGTGGGGGCCGTGACTAGGATAGTTGAGTGGAGGAACCTATTACTAAAGGAATTCCGGGACATCTTTTATAAGGAAGGGGGGGTATTAGGTGTCACGGGAAGGACGGTACACGAAATTCCACTAAAACAGGAGAAGACCACGTACGTGAAGGAGAAGCGGTATCCCCAGGCGCTGAGACAGCACATCCGGGTAGAATTAGATGAATTAAAGCGACAGGGAATCATCGTCGACAGTTCATCCCCGTTTAATAGCCCCCTGTGGGCGGTAAAGAAGAAGAGTGTGACAGGGAACGAGAAATACAGAGTGGTCGTGGACTTCCGTCAGTTAAATGAAAATACGAAGGACGAAGCTTATCCAATTCCCCGGTTCGACGATATCATAGATCGATTAAGCGGTGCTGTAATATTTAGCACGTTGGATTTGAAAGCGGGGTATCACCAAATCAGACTTCATCCTCGGGATCAGGCGAAAACAGCTTTCACGTTCGAGCGGGGACATTATGAGTTTACGAGGATGCCGTTTGGACTAAAGAATGCGCCCCTCACGTTCCAGAGGCTGATGGACGAATTTCTCAGGGGTGTAGATGAGGGGATTTGCCAGGTCTATATGGACGACCTGCTCGTGTTTAGCAAATCGGAGGACGAACATGTGCAACACCTTCGACAGGTCTTCACGAGGGTTCGCGAATTCGGGCTGAAGCTGTCTCCGGAGAAGTCCGTGCTGGGTAAAACGGAGATAAATTTTTTAGGGCACACGGTGTCTCGGGAAGGAGTTAGGCCGGATAAGTCCAAGGTGGAAGCGATCACCAAGATGGCGATACCCCGGGACGTGAAAGGCATTAGAAGACTTCTGGGGGCCCTTAATTACTACAGACGTTTCGTTCCAGACATGGCGCGGTACCTGGTACCCATTAATAACTTGTTAAAAAAGGGAGCGCGCGTAGTTGTCACACCGGTCATGGAGGACAACTTGAAGAAATGTCTGGAGCACCTGACGGGGGAACCGGTGCTAGCGTTCCCAGATTTCACTAAACAGTTCGTTGTGACTACCGATGCCAGTGAGTACGCCCTAGGGGCGGTCTTGTCTCAGGGGCATGACCAGGGGGACCGGCCGATAGCATACGCGAGCAGGAGATTGTCCGAGGCCGAAGCCAGATATAGTGCGTTGGAGAGGGAGCTACTAGGCATTGTTTGGGCGGTCGACCATTTCAGGCCATATTTGTTTGGCAGAAGATTCCGGGTCCAGACGGATCACCGGCCGTTACAGTGGGTAGGCCAGCTAAAGGAGTCATCCGCTCGAGTGGCTCGCTGGAAAGAGAAGCTCAGCCAGTACTCCATGGATGTCGTCTACAAACCTGGGAAGGAAAATGTAGTCGCCGATTGGTTGTCGCGGGCACTCATGGTGAATGCTATCGAAGAGGATGTCGCAGGGCCATCGGGAGATATCCGTCAGTTTTTGCAGGATTGGTCGCCGGAGGGCGAAGGGGAACGGTCTACCACGGTAGCGGGAAGAGAAGAGGTATCGTCAGAAAGAGAGAGCTCTACAGACGAGAGACCGGGGGATTTAGAAGAAATTGACGAGATTGTTAATGACAAACCGAGGCAGATAATCTGGAAGACGAAGACGTCAGGCATGCTGGCAATAGAGTATCTGCGTTACGGGCGGTCTCGCGTCAACGTCATCTCGTCGCAACCAGGGGTGCGATTGGACCTCGTATGTAAGGCCCTCAAGGACGCTTCTAAGCCGGGACACACCCACCACCTTTACGTGGGTAACGCAGTGATATGGGAAAAAATACGACAGGTGTGGAAAACGGATCAAATCCCGGATCGTGTGTTCATTCGGTGCAGGATCATGGTGGAGACCATCAGGGACGGCGGCCGACAGAAGGAAGTGACAGGGGCCTACCACGTGGGCAAAACCAACCATCGGGGGGTCAATGAGACTCTGCAGGCGCTGAGAAGGCGCTATTATTGGTCGGGTATGCGGCGGACGATCCAAGAAGTTATAGGGGCATGCGAGGTCTGCATGACTACGAAGTACGACCGCCACCCACCGCAAGCTGTACAAGAAGAAACACCTACGGGGGATCGGCCTCTCCGCGATCTGCAGGTGGACACGTTCACCTGGAAGGGTTTTACATGGCTCACTACCATCGACGTTTTCAGTAAGATCGCTATGGCCCGTCTGATTCACTCCAAGGAAGCAGAGTCGGTGTTATCAGCCCTCCGGACATGGTTTATGTTTTATGGGGTACCCGATACCATAACGTCCGATAAAGGGAGGGAGTTCGACAACGCTGTGGTGAGCGAGGAAACGCGTAAGTTGGAGGTCGCGTGGCATTTCAACACTCCGGGACACCCGAAGGGTAGGGGAGGGATAGAGCGGTTGCATAGCACGCTTAGCGATCACCTCAGGGTCTACCACGTCGAGCAGGGGTTGACGCCGGACGTAGCGATGCGGAAAGCGGTTGCGGCGTACAACCATTCTATCCATTCCGTAACGGGGTTCTCTCCCTTTGAAGTGTTGTTTGGGATTCGCGGGCCCAGTCGGGATCCCGAGGGTACGATTGGAGGTAATAACGCAGCGTGTGACATTGTCGCGAACCACGTGCGGGTTCGAGAGGTATGGGAAAAAGCGCGAAGAAGGATCGTGAGGGAAAAACGAACCCGAGTTACTAGAGAAAACGCGAGAGTCCGAGATTGCTCGGGGGCACTCAAAATTGGGGCCATTGTCTACAGGAGAATTGGGTCTAATAGGGGTAAGGAGCCACGGCGATACGAGGGACCATTCCGTGTTGTAGTCATTCGGGAACACAACACAGTCACTATCGAAAGTGTAGGGGACCCCAGGAGGCGGAGGACGGTCCATATTGAACAGCTGAAATTTCCTCTGGGGTCTGGAGTGCCTTCGCCTACTCCAGTGGAGTAATACAATGTGCGGAACAAGAAAGTGGTTGTATTCCTATAAGTGTAAAATTTTGTGTTCTTATTATTATTAGTAGCTATTTTTGTTTTTCCTTTTTCTCATATCTGTTGTGGAGGACAACAATCAGTAGGGTGTGGTTTTGGTTGTTTTATTATTCTTGTGGCTGTATCTTCTTTATGTTCTATTTTATCATTGTATGGTATTTAATTGTACATACTGTAATTTTGTGTGTCTGGGAGCTGTAGTGTTGTACAGGAGCCAGCTCTGCTATTCGCCTGGACTGGTCCTTCCTTTAGTTTCCAAAAGTGTCTGGAAACTGGAGGGGGGGAGTTAAGTGCCATAGCCGGGTAATGGTAGAGCTTAATCCTACTGAGAAGATAAACAACTCCCAGATAGTATATAAGAAGGATTAGTTTATCAATAAAGTCAGTTATAACCGATCTCTCTGTGCGTTCTCATTTCAAACCTTTCCTTTTTTTTTAGTTTATGTGTCTCGAACTCATTAAGTTATATATATATATATATATATATATATATATATATATATATATATATATATATATATATATTTCTTCAATAAGCATTAGAATGGCTAGAGAATAACCAAATGCTATAAGTAAAAATTAAAATAAAACTCATCTATTGTACCTAAATTGTTTACGGTTTTGTACTATTTACTGAACAACTATTTTTTTTATATCTTAAAAATTACAATTAATTTATTAAAGAAACTTACATATACTATTAATGTGGACTAGCTAGACAATAACGGTCGATAGACAACATATTTAAAAATCGTTAGAGAAGAGTTGGTCGACTGTATCTTCTAATTCAAGGAAGAAATAGTTGGGGGTGCAGTCAATGAAAACATCAAAATAAGGAAAACTTATTTATTATGTGCCGACGTTATATTTAAAAATCATTATAGACTTTAAGTGCAAAAATTAGTAATAACTAAGGTTTAAAAACTTTGCATATATTGCAGGAAATAATTTGAAGAGCAATTTTTCGTTACGTTACAAATCATTTATAACCAAGTTAAAAATCAAGACGAACTGAAGATGAAGAATATGTTCATGAATGATTGCACTTAATCACGAAAAAAATAATAAAAATTCAAAAATAAGAAATATGATACAATTATAAAATTAATTACGGTATTACAACAAAAAATAGTTTTAACAAAATTTCTAAAAAGAATTTCCTAAAATTTCCATTTTAGAAAATTCTATTTTTAGCAGCGTGACATTGAAAATGAATGACGGTTCACAAATTTAAATTTGTGTTGACCATGTCTGTTGGTAGAAGGGTTTCACAATGAGTACTCCAATAACACATACGTGGAATTTTTACAAGCCCCCAATGAATGAATCATATCTAAAAATATTTTAGAAATAGTAACAGTAATATTACATAGTGTACTAGATACTTAGATGATGAGTGTTTAAATACTAAATTATAATGTTAAAAATATAAAACAATATGAAATAATGGTAGAAACAACTATGATGAGCGTTATCAGCTATACATAAAAAAAAATCTAAAAATCTAAAGTGATTTAAAAATAGTAGCTGTAACACTTCATGTATCGCGTATTTAAACGATTTTTAATTTTTATTAAATCAACGGGATATGTAAAAAAATATAATAAAAAATCATAAACTATATAAATGTATAATTTTTACAAAATAAAGTCATACTGGAGTTATTTGCTGGAAATAATAATATTAACTTTATAAAATATACATATAATTCATAACTAATGTTAATTCATTATAATTAATAGAAGCAACCATTTAATTAATGTGCTTGTTTTCTACAAATGATAAATCCATTAGAGATAACCATATAATCGATCAGGAACCAATTAAAAACTTGAACTAAGTTTATTAGGACAGAACGCCATGCATAAGGAATTGATTTCTGTTTCTTGGTACTGATACGTTCGTCCTAATGAAAAATATAATGAGATGCAGACGTGAGCATTTTCACGTATGACCAAGGTTTATGCTTGAGTAGTTATGCTTAACCTCATTTCAAGTACAGAACATGTGTTGCTTCGCATTTTAGGTAATAATAATTCGTTTCTTAAAGTTTTAAAACGAACAAGAAAACTTCTATATTTATTCAGAATAGTAATTATTTCCTTTAAACATTAAATAATTTATTTACCCAATAAAAATATAGTCCATTGCAATGTCAATACCACGAAGAAAGGGGTGACCTGTGGTAAAGAGGTCAGCATAACAATGTAATAAGGCCGTGTTCCCTGCCAAGCAGGGCCCTAGTATTTCTGAAACAGGAATGAAAAAATCTAGTTTATGTCGTCCTTTGGAAGAGACATAAATTGGGGGTCCCGAAACTGTACGACGTCAGATAGTTGTTTAAGTTCCCTATCCGCATTATACCTAAATAATTGATTATTTTTTTGTTCATGATTGTTATACACTTTGTATATATCTTCTATTATGATGAATTGTCGAGATATAGGCGTATGAAACTTTTGGTTGCCGCCGTATTGAATAAAAACTAAATACAGCGTCGAGTTCAGATGAAGATATTGGGATAACCTAAAACTTCAATACATAATAGTGATAATTATTCGCTTAGCAATCGCATTCCAATACCAATCGCTACTTATAAACTTTTACCCATGTATTAACGCTCTAAACAAACCTCGTAATCTTCCCACCTACGCCTGTCTTGCGATCGGACCTAATTTTTCTTAATTATTAATTAATGCTTCTACAATCAACAAAAACTTATTAAAAAACAACCTTCATTGGTTAACCGAAAAGAGCCTATACTTTTAAACTACAACGCTAGACCTCATGTTGCGAAGTTCTAGCACACCCATCTTATTCACATTATTCCAACTTCCTTAAAGATAGTAAAATTGAAAGATTTAGCATTTTGAATATTATTATCAAGTCAACAACGCATTTTCAGCCATTATTTCCTCACAAAAACTTGAATTTTACAGTTCTGGGATTGCTAATTTGATAACATGTTTGGAAAAATACAAAGAAAATATGGGTAAATATTTTGAATACAAATGTTTGATTTCATGAAGTTTTACTATATAACCTCTGCCCTGAATAAGGACATTTTATATGAAACGACCCAATGAATCTATAAAAATATAAAACCTCAAGTTTATAGGGAGTTTAGATTTATTTGTTATTTTATAACTGGTATTATTGACAATAATGGACCTATAAAAAGTGTTTTGGTATAACAACCAACTAGGAACCCACAACACACAAGGAACACACAAGTATAACGGTTTAGGACCCGGGCCGAGCGAACATGCACAGCACATAGCCGCCAGCGAAGTAGCAGGCACCCATTACACTCTGCAACATCCGACTCTTCAATCTGTCCCTTCTGATTATAATGCACATTAAAGGCCCGTTAGGAACCCACATCCCGAGCTCTATCCTAATTAAATTTATAATTCGCAAGCTGCATTGCCATTAACTATACCGGTAATTCGATCCCCAAGAACCGGTTGACGCTGCAAAAAACTGGAGGAGGTAAGGTAGGGGATCCGGGAGTGCATCTGGTAGTGCCTTCGGCGATGGAGGCGGTCAACGGTCCAGATGCAGAACATGCTCTGACCATTTCTGTACTGGGTACATTCAAGGCTATATAATTTATTGCAGAAACCATAATAGGCAAGGGTTGATTAATAATTTATTGTTAACCATAATTATAAGTGTATAATTGGGCGCTATAAATCCACAACAATCGACGTTAATGAAGAATATTAAAACTATTAGAATAGTAGGGGTGCAAAAATATCTAAAAGTAGCGTTCAGGGTAAAGAGCAGATAAATCAGAAATTTCAAAAATTCGCCATTTCACATTACATTAGTATATTCGTTACATAAGTAAACAACAATCTGAACCTGAAGTTTAAAGAGTATAAAGCATTTCTTTTCTTAACTAGCGAAAAATGAGAAAAAGTAAATTTTTGAAATTTCGGATTTATCCGCTTTTGATCCTTAACGCCTCACAAATTATTAAGATATAATTTTAAATATACACCTATTGTTGACCGATAGCGATTATCCCATTAATCGTAAAATATTTATTGAAATTTCAATTTTTATTTTTTCATAAAGAAATAATGATATCAAATAAATTAATAAACTCCTGTTTTGACAAAACTTGTACAAACAAAAAACAACATAACAAACTTGTATTTTTGTTACTAATCTGTTTCTTGACCTGGATGCAAATATTCAACAAAATATCTATTTATAACTAATTGAGAATTTAAAAATTATATCTAATTATTTTTTGTGATATTCGGATATTTCTGAATCTAACCTCATGGCATTCATTATACATAAATGACATTTATTAATTGTTAAAATAACAATGATGTGAAAAAAATCTTTATTCATTTTAGAGCAATTCCCTTTAACATAATATTAGAAAAATGAAATATCAGCTTTAGTGTGTTAGTGCCTAAGAAAGTGCCTTAGTGTCTTAGAAAATAATAAGAATATTAGAATCTACATAAAACAAACTATTTTATGTGTAATTTAGTTATATTATTAAATGGCAATATAAGGAATAGTTTAATTAACTTATTAAATGTAAACAAATTAAATAAGAAAAATAGTTAGTAATCTTTATATAGAAGGGGTTTTTACTTATATGAAGAAGAAACATTTTAAACAGAAGAAAATAAGTTCTTTCAACTTCAATATGATACTATAAGGGCTGAGTGAATCTAAACCATTTCGAACCCAGAAATTTTAAAAATCGTTATTGCGGATGATCGTCAAGGTCATTAAAAACAATCAGGATATTTGTAATCGTTTTTTCCGTTCTTACCTTGTAATACTTTTAGTTTAAAAGAGGTAATTTCGTACGGCAATCATTGTCAGTTTTAATTTTAAATGTAATGTTTGTCCCTCAGACTAATTTTCCCAATCCACCCTTAATAGGAACAGTAATTTCGCAAATGTTGCAAAACTGTTTCGCGGAAACTGTCAGACGTTACCAAGATCACGTAGAAACGGCCTTCTCGTCCCCCAGGTCTAGGTATTCAGTCTGATGTAACATTTCAATAATTATTAATTATTTATTTAAAAAGTTATTAATTAAAAAAATAAAAGCAAATAGATAATGTTATTCATAAAAAATTGTTGGTATTTTTTGGTACCAATCGTGGTCATTCTTCCAAAATATAAGCCTATGATTATAGATGAATTAAAAAAAAATTATTCTGTACTCATTATATAGATTAAAAACTCAAGTAATTTTAATGCAGATGAATAATCGAAAAAGAACTGCATATTACATAGAGTTTTGTTTTACCATTTCCTTTTCCATTTTCTGAAAGTAACTTTTTGATGAATTCTTAAAATTCAAAAATAATTTCATTCATTACACAAGTTGGTATCAGTTCCTCAGGTTGTCGCTTTCCAGTTAAATCACAATCTTTAAATTTCCATGGTTTCCTTTTTAATATATGTAGTCTCGAAAATAAAAATTCTTTCGAGTGTAATTATAGGAAATGTGTATACTTAAGTAATCATTTAATCAAGAAATGAATGTTTCAATAAACAAATATCTTCGTTTTTTGTTTATCATATATTTTCCCAATTCATAGAATCCACAATTTTTTGGGGATATGAAAATTGAACCTGGGATGTAAAATTTGTATTTACTATTTAAATGATTAATTTATGTCTGACCAGAAAAATTAACGGAACAAAATTTTGGAGAGGATGTTTTAAAGTATAAAATGTTAGTTAAAAAATTGTAATAATGGCTCAAAACATTTTATTTGAAATACGGAGCAAACAAGGAAGGCAAATATTTTTTTAACTTAATTGTTTATACAAATATTTTATTACAGCGTGTGATGTCACAATTTCGATGATTGTTCATTATTCAATTAAGCTAATATTTATACTTCCAGAATTAACAATAAAAAATATCAAACTAAAATACATAATGATAATTTAAGTATTTTCGAAAAAAAAAATTGTAAATTATTTTAATGATACTAATTGAAAATTTTAGGGGAAAAATGTTTATTTATTAGTTCGTCAACTATGGCTTTACAGATTTATCTCTAAAACTAACATAATTCCCTGAAATGACAAAAAAAAATTCTTTAAGTTATTTGCTAACATCTTGGAGATTAACAAAGAATTGCCAATTATCATTTCATTATATGATTCCATTTATCTCTCACGTAATTGAAAGTGTCAGATTTTCCAATTATTTCATTACCTCACAAATCGAAGTGACGAATTAATACTTTTAGAGGATTAAATTTTTATGATTCGACATTTATGTTAAAACCTTATAAATTGTTGATATAAATGAGGTTTTAGCTTGACTTTAATGAAGTGTGTTTAGACAAAACCATTACTAAAAAGTTTAAGAAAAATCTTTTGTGGCAATTTGGATTAGTCGATTTTTGTGAAAACGTTAATGTTCTATTTTGTAAGAGGAAGCAAAAAGGTCCAGGTAAAAAAATAAAAAAAATAAATATTTAATACGGGTTTAAATATGGTATTTCAGTTTAAACATTTTTTTTTTGTTTCATATTTACCATGTACATAAATACACACCACTTATACTTTTTTCAGTCTGGTCTTGGATTAAACTTTATATGCGGATTTAAGAAAGTGTGTGTGCTTTGAATTATTTTTATTCAAAATTTTCGCTACCGCTGTACGTTTCTTTACTGTATATTTCATATATAGGTAATTTTTAAAAAAAATTTTAACAAATTTTACTTTATTTGTTTTTTATTTCTGAAAGCTCTCGCCAGTTCACCGAGTTATAAGTCAAGCCTCTAAGTTGGTTGGTTGTCTCAAGTTTGAGGCGTAAAACCGATTGGTCATCAACGCCTTAGTTTAGTGTGGTTATAAATATATTTAAATTTATATTGGTTTTTTTCGAAGTAATAATTTTTATAAAGCCTGAATAAAAATAAAATAAAATTAAAAATGAAAAAAACAACAATTAAAACTAAATAAAACATAATGAGTAATTATTTTTTTTAAATTTATATTAGAAAATAAATAAGAGAGAATGAAAGTTAGACATAACTGTATTAAATATTCTTAATTAGTCTTTCTTTTGATACAAAGGCTTAAAAGATCTTTTGATCTTATTAACGTACTTTTCCTCATTTACCAAAACCATGAATACATCGGCAGGTAGCTAAATTGTATGCATCGCTCTATTGTAAAAGATACAGCCTTCGAAGATATGGACTATTGTTAAGCTCTGGTTGCGCTTCCCACATGTTGGCGGACGTTCTTTAGTGATTAAGCTTCTAAGTCCCCTCGCATTATTATTCAAGTAAAGTTAAAAGTATAGGTAAATAATAGGTAAGTATATTTATAATTATTACATGTAAGTATAGGCATTTGTAAGTATGTAACGGACATAAGTAGTATTATTTTTAAACGAGTTATCATTTTATTTTATTTTTTTCTATAACAACATAACAGATGTCCTCAGGATGACGGATTCTTCTCCTAGTATTTTTTTATCTGAGAAATGCAAGGTTAGTTACTTAACAAAGAACTATAGAAAACACCGATGGTTGCAAACTAAACCCAGAACCAATCATAGACTCACTAATGAGTCTCTAGCCTTAGGTCATTTCAGCTCCCATTGCAGCACAGTACTGCACACACCTACACCTGTTTCAGTTCAGATATCCGAATTATATATATATATATATATATATATATATATATATATATATATATATATATATATATATATATATATATGTGTGTGCAATTGAATTATGAGACGTAAAAAATTGATTTTGAAAGAAAATAAAAGTGTTTAGTGTGTTGTTAAAAAACAGATCAGTGGAAATTTAATTTTAAAAAATTGAGTATGACATAAAAATAGACCAAGAGAATGTTTTGATGTTAATTTCTTAACAATAAGAACAAATGAAGTTAATCTAACAGGGTACACCCCTAATATACATAAAATAGGTTTGGAAGAAGGAAGTCATTATATGATTTTTTTTTTAAAAAGCATATTTCTACTAAGGAATTTTTTAAACTAACACCTATTATAGAAAGTATAATTTACATACTAAAGTGTAAATTAAAAAAAAAAGTTTATTTACAATATTTCAGTATTGAAAATTTTCATAATTCATAATTAAAAAAAAAAAATAGTAGTTTCATAATAAGAAAAATGTCTGAATTAGTGTGTTTAAAAGTGAGTTATAGTGAGTGAATAGTGATAAAAGAGGCAAATTTTAATTTGTTTTTATTGTTGCCAGCACCATCATTTTTACTTATTTGTTACTTCAACAATTTTATCACAAAGATGTAATCTCTGAAGTTTTAATAACAATTTTGTTAATTAATTATTCGTATTGAACATTCGAACATTTCTTGATAGCAATAGGAAAGAATATTTGTTTGTATTAGTTTAGGTTTTATATCATATTTCGTAAAACATTTATTACTATGTATGTAATATGGAGACATCAATGTACAATTTTATTACGTATTCAACTACAGAAGACCAAAAAATAAAGAGTAAAAATAAAGTAATATAATAGTACTAGATACCAATTATTAAATCACACTTTATTATTCATCTATTTAATTTAATGTTTTTCATTAAGTGAGTCCTTTTTCAAAGATTTTTTTGTAATTCCGTGACGATTAAACAGGTTTTTTAATTATTTTGTTTAAACAATAGTAAGATAACTTTTTTTTTATAGTTGACTGATCAGTACAATAGAAACAGATGAAATTTAATGTATTTAATACGATTCGAAATATAAATCAATGTTTAAAAAGAGATAAAATTGCAGAGAACACAAAAAATTTCTCACACACCTGGATTCAGATACTTATGGAACATGACGTTGGAAGAGTTGCAGGCAAACTGAATCAGTTGTCGGTCAGCTATGGGCCAGTTCCTGCAGCTACAGGTTGAAACAAATATATAACAAGTTTAGTAATCACAACTCGATACTTTGAAACGATCACACAATAAAGTCGGTATTACATGTTTGAAAAAAAAAAAAAGGAACACGTTTTAACTTTGAATTAGTTGAATTATAATTCTAGTTTTAATAAGTCTCCAATTTCATCACAGAGAAATAAATTGTTTAAATGTAATGCAGCCCAAATGCAAATGGTTGCAACATGACAATGCGTGCTTATTAATCATGATTAGAAATTAAAATATGAAAATATATCATAATAAAGGGGATAAATATAATTAATTATATAATTAAATATAAAAACAATGCCCATATAATCCTAATGAAGAATATATACATAAATGAACGATATATTTTGTAATAGCAATAAATTCGTCACGCTTTTAATTTAAATTTGAATTAATGTATTAAATTTGATTATTTTACACAAAACAAACATTTAGTTAGAATTAAGAAATCTAATTTTATTAATTTGAAAATACATTTTATCTGTATGTTTCAAGGTTAATGTAGAGGATAAATCAACTAATTACATCTACTAATTTGTAAATCGATATATTTATTGGTAATAAATATATTATCAATTTACAATCATAAATAGTAATATACCTAATATTGATTTTTCTTGAGTACAGAAGTTTTCAGTTATTTAAAATTTACGTAATGAAATTTATAGTTACTATTTTAATTTTATAACTTTTTTTTTGGTTTAGAATATCTTAACAACCTAAGTTAATTTAAGTTATGTAACTCAGAAAAAGAAACATTAGAAAATTATATGTATATTGTATATTATAATGTTAATAACTCTAACTAATTAATCATTTGCTGTTTAACTATCTAAATGAACAATCCAGTTTTCTGTTTTATGTATTTCAATGTAGTAATTTCTAATATTAATGTCTAGGCTATTTGTAATATCTTGTAAATCTATTATTATATATATTTATAATTTAGACTAATTTATTATGAATACATAATTTGAGGGAAAATCAAGCATGCATACATCATCTCTAAGTCAATCTTTTCAACTCTTGTCATTATTCCTGTACATTTATATTTTAATATAAATAATAATATAATTCCTTAAATTAAATGAATAAATATAAAATAAAGATGAATACATTTCACGGATAATATTCAATGAATTTCATTTTGTATGGTTGGAAAGCGACAAGCTTCCTCCTCACGCTGCTGTATTTGTTATAGAAACATATAAATCAACTCTTCTACCACCAAGAAATCTCCAAATCGAGATAATGAAAATATGTAATTTTGAAATATAGTAGATGCCAAAAGCTGTACCATATTTATGATTCAATAATATATTTCACCTATCAATTCCCGACCGATAGGTAAAAAACTAAAAAAAAAGTTGGTTTTTGAGATTTTGTGCAACATGATGTGTGAATCCAGACCACTGTGATCTGCACAAAGCGGTAGATTAAATCGATTTTGATACGAAGTTACTACCACATATAAACGTTGCACCCGAACTAATCCCTCTTAAAATAGTTTAGGGTAAAAAGAATGACCTCAGGATCCGACCGAATTGCTCCATCAACAGAGATCCAGAAGAAACCAGATCGGCAGACCAGCATAGCCCGGGGTAACAAGGTTGGTTTCGGCTGTCCCTCCACTTCTTCCTCGGCTGGCCCCGATACACCCTGGCCATCAGCCAGTATGGTAATCTCAGTCGTAAGCGGAATAATTAATTGGTACAATGCTGTGAAATGCATTAGGCCCCGAGAGGTTTCACCAACACACACTCTCCAGGTGAGAGCAGGCAGAATCATAGCCGATGGAGGAACTTTCTTGTTCGCTCGGTTAATGAACGGGGTGAGCAGAGGGATGTTTTAGGTTGAGGAGGATGCGGAACATCTTGGTCTACCCGAGTCCATGGTAGGTGATAGATTCAACAAATACAGGCAAGTGTTTTAGTATCCTACAAAATAGTAAAAAAAGGCTAAACAAACACTATAAATAAAATAAAAAATATATAAGTGAAACTACAAAATGCCGTAAAGGTGAAGATAAAAAGAAGCAGCTCCCCACTAGGAAAGAATACGTTATGATAACATATGTTTTATATTATGAATTATTATAAGAACAGAGAGAGAGTGAGTGAGAAACAGAGTGGGTGGGGGGGAGGCGGAGTAATTTTCACGCAGAAAGTTCCAAGAAGGCAGCATATTCCTGCACGGTGTCACGTACAGTGTTAAGGACCTTACCCCTATTACATTATAGCCTTGTATATATATATATATATATATATATATATATATATATATATATATATATAAGGTAATGAATATTATATATCTGTTACACATGAAAATACAACATAATTGAACGTTGATCGCGTTAATGCATATAGTATGTCCTCTCGGTTTATGTTACATAAACTGTTCATTGATAATAAACACATAAGTTGACTACAGTGAATTTTTAGAAGACGCCTTTGGACAATTAATAGTCTGCTGATTATCTACTTTTTAGGAATTCTTTCACTACTAAGGCCAACAACTTTGCAAGCCAAACTCCGACATCACGACGCTATTAATTGAATTTTTTTAACTAGGCGTGTTATCTACTGTATTTCTTTTTTTCTTTTTCTTACCGAATATTCGACGCATTTCATTAGAGTTGTTTTACCTTCCACGTTAAAGGATATACATAGACTAATTGGAAATGGCGCAAGTTGAAGACTGCCCTTCAAGCAACTAGAGACAGAAGAAAATGCGATAGAGAGTTAGGAAACAGCTCAATGCCGCCGAGGCACAGCGAACAGAAGCAGGAAAAGTTTCGCGAGGCTGAGTCATGTGTCAGCTGGAGCGTGAGCCATCTCGCGTGCGGTTCCCTCGCCTTGGCCTTTCCTATATCTAACGTTTGTGCAATTCATTTAGTAACATTACCTCTTTATGATTACGGTCATACGATCGCCTCATAAATAAAAGAGTTAGGTCCATGACCCTAGAGGCAAAACAGCACCTTCACAGCAACTGCTCTTCACGAATAAAACAACTGAGTGCATTAATATATCTCCTATTAATGTTTCACCTTTTATATCACTTTCCAATTTCATCTTTTTCATATAAGGTTAAAAGATATTTGAGGCGTTCGCGATGAAAAGCGGATAACTCAAAATTTCCAAAGTTGAAGTTTTTTTTTTTTTAATTTTTCGCTCGTTTAGTCAAAAAAATGTTATATTCCCGTCAGGTTCAGAATCGCACTTGAACAGTGAGAAATTAGACGGCGAAGTGTCATTTTTAGAGAATATTATTCTGAGGGATAAACATTACGTTTAAAATTAAAGTAAAAATGATTGCCGTTCGAAATTACCTATTTTAAGGTAAAAGTAATAAATACAAGGCTAGAACTGAAAACAATTAAATACAACTATTCTTATTGTTTTTATTAACCTTGACGTTATTATCGTTTTATTCTTTAATCAGCGGTATCGGTTTTCGACAATATCTGAGTTCGAATTGGTTTAGGTTCAAAGCTAAGGAAATAAAAAGCCTCAATCAATACAATTGCTACTGAATCTCAACTAAAAATGCCAATTTTTGAGATATAACGTTGCTCTTTTGATGGAGTGAGATCAATTTATTTTGATAGTAAATTAAACATCCCGCTTCCAATAAGCAATAACAAAAAAATCAACACCTTCAGACACCTTGAGACAGAGAGGGATGTAACCTCCTTCAAGATGACCTACAATCAGATCTGAATCCGGCGCGAGTTTATGAAGGGCGCAGTTTTGCCCCGGGCGGGAGAATTTGAATAGTGGTAAATTGAGAACGGAATATAATTTTCTAGTTAAAATTATCCGCCTCTCCGTTTTATCTTTTGTTTTCCCTTTGATCCATTTATAAATGAAGAACATAATGAACTTTATCTATAGATCAAATTTATGGTGGTTATAAATAAAAAATAAAATATGCATTTCTTTATCATTTCGAAGAGGTATATGAATTTAAATAAAATTAAAATCTGCATGTAACGTATCATTTATTGTTAAACTATTACTTGTTACCAATTACATAAAACATGTAAAAGATAATATCATATACGATTACTAATGTTTAGCACGAATAATATACTCATATTGGGGAAGGAGGGGGTAAAAATCATTTTAAAGTCATTATAATGGATATATAACTGTTAAACACTAAATTTAAAAATAATAAGTTTATACACTAAAACATGTTATTTCACAGATATTTGTTTAATGTTTCAGATAAAGTAATACTTCTGTTTATTTATTGTCCTAATAAAAAAAGGATTTTCAAATGAATTTTAAAAACTTAAAACAAAAATGTTATAAAACATAACTTAATGTTACTACTAAAAAAAAAGTGTTACCACTACAATCCATGAATGGTCTTGGGTACACTTGAGGGAGGGAGGTTATTTATCCAAGGTTTTTCCCCAAATAAAGGTAACTATTGTGTAGAGACTCAGAAGGGTCTGCTGGTTCGACACGGTCCATATGTGACTGTTAACAAATTAAATATTTCATCTGCCACATCCGGATTTGAACCCGAAATCTTCAGCTCTACACACTGAATAACCCTATTCCAGAATTTTTCCATTAAATTAATTTGTTTTCGGATTTTAATTTTCTTAAATTAACATACTCCTCCGCTTATCTTATATAGGTTAAATATGCAGACGAAGCCATCCATCAACTTGGAAATTTCCGAGATTGCAGAAATTTGAATTTAATAGGCGTTGTATGAGAAACTGAATAAATTAAAGTTAGTTGTTTTTTTTAATATACTTTGAACGCCAATGGAAATCCCCCAAATTGATTTGAATACGATAACAATCCATTCGTCGGAATTTAGGAGCAAAGCCGTGCATTGCACAATCGTTTATTTCATCACTGATATAACCTCTCATTATATGATAATACTCTTATAGGCTGGGAGAGCCCAATCCTCTTAGCTCTCCTGATTCCTACACCCACGGGATCTCATCCAGTCCCTTATAATCACCCGTTCCCTTTCACGCCCGTATCGCCCTTATCTCCTCCTCATTATCCTTTTTTCAACCCTTTTACGAAAGGGAATTAATTAAATAATTCATGCCTAGGGAGAGGACAAAAGGCCCCTTCAGACGTTATAAAAAATATGTGGGATAATAATTATTTCTTAGTGCCATGTGTCATCTAGAAAAGGAAACTGGTATGGAAATGGCGTGCTCTCCAGACGTGGATTATCGTCATACATATGGAGCGAAATTCACTTCTGAGACGGAATATAAAACAGTCCTAAGAATGCAGGTGAGGATTAAGCTAAGTTGTGAGCAGGGGACCATGTAATTTCTATGCGAAATTTCCGCACAACCAGTTCGTATTATTTAAAATAACACGCAGCCCTAACTGACAACAAGACATATAACAACCAACTTCAATCTGGGAGTTGGTCCTAGATAACTATTAATATAATCACGCAACGGAAAATAACTTACTTAAATAGTAGAGTACATAGGTTCATGGAAGTTTCTATGTAGCTTACGAGGAAGCGATATTAAAGGGAGTATATAGGGAAAAATCAAGTAAAGGTGCCACCTTAAATAATCACTAGCAAACATGGATACATATATCATAGTAATATAAATTATTTTAGGTGGATATATATATATATATATATATATATATATATATATATATATATATATATATATATATATACATATACATATATGTACAACATATCGCTCCTTCAAAATAACAACGAAATAACTCAAAAATTGGCGTTTTTGAGTAAGCCTACAGTAACAATTAAATTGGTGGAAGTCGTTTAACTCAAGAACGACATATAAATTCATATTTTAGTCACATCATGTTTTAATTTGAATTTTAATGGGAATAATGGCATTAGTTAAAATTGAAAAGAATCAAACTTTTAAAAATTTACTGATAGTTAATAAAAAATTTACTACAGGAATGCTTTGTTATTGAAAAATTAGATTTTTTATAATTATGACATTGTTCTTTTGAAGGAGGGATATATTAGATTGGGGAGGAGAGCGCTGAGTTGCTATGCAGAGGCTACCGGGTTTAAATTCATATAGTAGATAAATTATTTACAGCCACGGATGGACTCCGTTATAACTTCAGACCCTCCTGGGGCGGTTGAGTGTGAACTCGGGCAAATCACCTCCCTTCACGTCCGATGTGCTAGATTTAGTAAGTATTAGCATGTACTGAACCAGTCCCTTCCTGGGTTGTGGTGGTACAGTTTTATTTTTTATTAGTAACATATTTATTAAAAAAGTAAAAATTAATTGAAAAGTAAAAAAAATAAAGATTAAATTCGTCACATAAATTATGGGTTTAATATACCATCAAAGATATAAGGTTGGAAGTGTCGGTTGACAACAAGCTAAGAAGGGCGCAATAAAATTAATAAGTTATCATTGAAGCAGACAGTCCATATCAAAGAGGAAAGCATAAACCGCCCGTGAACAAAGAAACTGAAACTAGTTGTAAGCTAAGACCCTTACATGATCGCATACCCTGCAACCGCTAAATCGTGGGTTCGGCGGGATCTCGAGGGGATCGTCCCCCTGGGATTTGGGGACCCCTGGGAAGAGCCTGTCCATGAATAGATAAAACGGTAATACAAAAAAAAAATTGTTGCTAAGTATTTGCAACGATAGCAGCTCCGAGGATATATTCACTGGTATAACTCAGAAGCTCGGCGGAAAGGTAAATACTCAATGGCTAAACTTGTCATTGGGAATGATAATATTTTGTAAATTTATTATCACTTATCGAACATTAGAATCAGTAAAACAAAAAAAAATTGAGATGTTCAAAGAAACATGATGTTCCTTTTGTCTTGTTCTAGGAAGGCGGCAAAGGTTAACAATATTATAACGTTAAAAGCTATAATAATATTATTAATTTATAATAATAGTAATAATAATATATAAAATATTTTAATATCGTAATTATCTATGATGCAATAGGGAAGAGGGGGCTGACATTCCTAGGATATCAGTACAGAATGAACAAAGAAAGATTGAAAAAGTAAATATTTGACTACTTTTGGATAAGAAGACCAGGACAACGTGGTATAAAGAACTAAAGTCAGATTTCAGTCCCGCGTGCTAGAAGGAAGTTGATTCGGAAGCAAGGAAAAATTCTGGAAGGATTTGAGGATGAAGAAAAGCCAGAGAAGGCTGGATGAAGGTGGGAAGAATATTGGAGACGGAGAAAATTCCATCAGGGGAAAGGAATATAAAGTTAAACGCGATCCAATGTGGTCAATACGAATATTGATAATATTTTTGTAAAATCATGCCTCGATCGAGGTAGAGGACAAAGAATATTAATATTATAATTACACATAAAGGGTCTTGTGTTCACTAAATGGTTGATATTTCTAAAATAAAGTTAACGCAGGGCGTTGAGTACAAGATTACCCTTAGCCTGGTTTTCTCACAATTTACAGAGCCTGGGTGAGCCTACAGAGTGTCTGTAAATAACCCACAGGTTCCAAATATGGTTGTTAACAGAATAAATAATTTATCTACAATAGCTGAATTTGAATCGGGATACTCGAGCAAACAACTCAGCACTCCACCCACTTCCTAAATAATAATATTTTGTTAATTTAAAAAAAAAATAAATCGAACAATAGGATCAGCAATATCTCGAGATATTTAAGGAGAAATCATTTTCCACTATGACCTAGAATCTAGGAAGAGGGATAACCATTTTTTTTCATAGCTATTGAATTTTAATGCCGAAAAATATAGCACGATATTTAATGATATCTTTAGTAATTTTTTGGTTAGTTTTTTTTAATGGTAATTCAGTCAAAAAATAAGTTAATAATTAATGGTGGTGCTATTCATCTATTTTTCATTAATTACTTTTAAAAAAGCTATATTTATTTATATATTTTTATTTTTGAAGAGAAAAGATATGCCCAGGGCATTCGAACCCGGGTCTCCCACATTTCCGTTGTGATGCTCTACCAACTGAGCTATCCTGGTTCGTTACCTCGGTCAGGCATATCCATTCTCTTCACTGATCCCATATCCCCGTGTTCTCGCAATTTGCGATGTATACAAGGGGAAGAATGTTCATTGAACATTAGTTTAATAAAATGTTTTTTAATATTTAAAATTATAAAAATTAAAAAAAAAATCAAATAAATTATATGTATTTATATTATTACAAAAGTTTTTAATTAATTAGATTTAATGTGTTTTTATTAATTATTTTTGTTCAGAGCCTTCAAGACCTTGATTTATTTTCTAAAGGAAGTTAATTGTATAATTTCGATTGGTTTCTATTTTAGAACCATTGACTGAAAGGTTCATATTTATATACGATTAGTTGATAATTTCATTCTCATTTCATTTATTGCATTTTCATGAATGGAATAAATGAATGCAAATCAATAAAAAGTTACATGTAATCTACTTTATGAGTTTTACTAAACAATTTTGGACTATACTGTTACTAAGTCAACACAGAGGAAGTGGCTTGTCTCAGAAGTTCAACTGCCAGTTTTTTCCCACTGTAGGGTATCTACTCAATAGATGCTGGGTGAGCCTCAGAAGGGTCTCTAGTTGATTTGCAGCTGTTAAAATAATACTTAAGAATAACAGCTGTTCTAAACGACGAAAGAAATCAGCTTCTATTATGATTTTATTATATAGTTCTGATTTTACTATTTATAAATCTGAATTTATGATTATATATGAATTAGTTTGTTAGTTAATATTGAAAAAAATAATTAAAGGGAAGAAGAAAAATAATTATTTATTGTATAATTCAGAAAAAAAAACCTGTACCACTACAACCCGTGAACGCGTCTGGGGTTCAGTACAAGGAAAAAGAACAGAGACTGTACTGTTTCTTGGAGAACGGTTGTGCAGGGAGGTGGTTTTTACTAGATCACGCTTACCACCAGATTTTCTCTCCTTATTTAGGGGGTACACTTTATAGAGGCTGGGTGAGCCCCAAGAGGGTCCTATATCCCATATGATCCATCTCTGGCTGCTAACAGATTAAATAAAAGTGTTGCCAGCAGCGGGATTCGAACCCAGGACCTTCGACATGGCGACTCAGCGGTTTACAACTGAGCCACTCCGCTCCCCAAAATAATTCAGAAAGGCAAATAAAATTTCTCAAGACCAATCAAAAAATTTATTAACCATGCTAATTTAAATAAATTAATATACATTATTCAAATAATGCAAGAAGATACTTGCAATTCCAAATTAATGCAGGTAAGGATGTATTTAAAAGTTATATGTTTGTGAACAATTCGTAAAATTACTAATACTAAAGTGTCAGGTTGAAAAACGCTAAAAATAATACTAAAAATCCAGAAAACGCTAAAATATTCGGATCTATACACCAAAACTTTTCACTGAAACGGGAGGAAATATCATCTGGAAAATAACGGTTATCCAGGAATAATTGGCAATCTTGTAACGAACCCCTGGGCCGCGGGGTGTAACCGCCATTCTTTTTTTCACCATCCAGATGTAGGTCATCTTGAGTTTCGGTGGAGATAACTTCTATAGAAGGGGGAGTACCGGAGGTCAGTGTACAGATAACCCGTTCTGCCTCGCCGAAAATTCTTCTGTGGTTTTGTTGTTAGAGGAATACAACAAAGGAAAAATATTGAAATAGTATAATAAATTAAAACATATATTTAAAAAAAACATTTTAAAACAGTAGTTCAAAGCTTAAATTAAAACTTCATTCTTTAATGTAGAAGAAGATGGTCCGGATATAGGTCAATTAAATAATTTCTTAAACAGCAATAAACTATTTATTAGAAACAGAGGTTTCGGCCCAAATTGCAGTGCTGAATAGAAAAGTTATAAAAAGTACTTATAACTGAATTAATATGAATAAAATATTATATATAAAAATGTATCGATTGTACCAATACAATCCGTGAAGGTTCTGAGGTTCAGTACACGGTAGAGATTAGTTTTGGGTACCCACTTTATAGAGGCTGGATGAGCCCCAGGAGGATTATAGACCCATGGGATTCATCTCCGCACTATAATATAAATACATACTATTTAAAATATAATTCATAAAAACGTTTGAAAGAATCGCGCTATTGATTGGGGAGACCTTGGGCCTATTTGGTAAAGATTTTGATTTCGTGAACCACGTAAAAATAACTTATATTATTGCAATATTAAGATATCAAATAGTACCAATATAATATATAAAAAACTATACTATGAAAACCCTACAAGGGTCTTGGATTCAGTACATGGTAGATACTTTACTTTTTCTAAGACAACGCTTCCGCAGAGAGATGATATTCAATATCATACTGAACCGCCAGATTTTTCTCCCAATTAACGATAACTGCTTTGTAGAGGCTGGGTGAACCCCAGGAGAGTTCCATAAACGCAGGCTTACAGTGTCCTTATATGGCTGCTGACTGATTAAATGATTTATCTGTTACAGCCGGATTTAATCACAGGGTATTCAGCGCTCTAACACAGAGCTAAGTTGCACCCTTAATGAGAATGATAATTTTTAAGAATTGATTCTTTTCAAAAAAGGGACTAAAATAGAACATCATTAAATTTATTTACAAAAAAAAATACTAAAGTCTTAGAAATGCTCTAAGTAAATGATTCTTTAGAACAATTTACGGTGAACTGAATAAAAGTTAAATATTCAAGTTTCCACGGCCACTATTTATACACAAAACGTGAGTGGTCTCTGGTTTAGACCGTGTTGTTGAATTTTTCTTCGCCAACGTTTCGCCAGACTAACTTTTTCAGAAAGTATTATTAAAAATTTATTTTATTGTTATATGGTATAATTTTTTAAATATTTTATTTGAAAAGAAAAGATATGAAGATTTTTTAAAGGACTTTTACTCGCATTACTATGAGTTGTAATGACTCTTTTTTAATGGTTTTAGACACTTTCGAATGTGACAGAAAATGCACATATCATATCAAAGGCCAAATACATAGGACAGCAATGCAGTAAAAAAGATTTCAACAAATGTAAGGAATACAGTTTTTCTTAAAAAAATTTACCAAAAACTATGTATTTTCATTGAATGAGACCTGTCTGATATTAACTAGTTTGCTTGATAAGGATGAAAACATATTAGTTATATAAAATATATTTCTAGTATAACTATGATTAATGGAACATACTTCGGATATAATGGATTCGAATCCCATTGTAGTTGCACAACAGTTTAACAAGAAACGTCAAGGTTTACCTGTTCGATTAATGTTCGGTCAAACGCACACTAGTCGTTAGGGTTATATTTTAGGCAGGGGCTGGGAGGGGGGGGGGAGGAGAACATCACCGTGATGACACTTGTGAAAAATGAATCTGAATAAATATATGATGGAGGTGCATTAACATATACTTTCAACGGGGCTCGGCAACACAATATAAGTCTCTTAAGTGTCCATCTTAAGCATCAATCAAAAAGGTTACAAAGCAAGGAATGCCGAGAGTGACTATATAATATAGTCAGTACTATGTAGAGTAATAAAATATAATTATAAACAATAAATTTAAAATTACTACAATTTTAAAAATCTAGTGATGTGCGCGCATCTCACAAACTTAATTACCACCATACTTCAAGTATCTATAATGTATTGAAAGTTTTGTGATACCGAAATATATATCTTTGAATTATAGGAATAGGTTCAATTGTGGACAGTTGACTTTTGAGCCGCTATAGACTGCGAATTGCAGTAAATATCATTTTCCGCGTCTGTACCTTGTTCTACCAGCTTTGATGTTCTGCCAGTATCTCTTGAGCCGCTGACTTTATTACTCCATAATAGTGTCTTAACATGGATCCAATATTCACCGACTTCTTAATATATAAATTGACAGTTGATATGCTGGGTCCAATTTTCTGGTCCTGAGGATGATCGCTTTCTGTTCTTGGGAATTTTGTTGGACTACCCTAAGTAATCTAAATTTATATATTATTATAATATAAATAATTATTTATTAGATATATTGTAACGTATTGTGTGATAGAATTGCCATAGATAAATATGTATAGCGATGACACAAGTTTCCTACAGATGTCCACCCCGACCTGAGATAAAAAAACACTGCCGTTGCTCGGAAAAGAAGATAACACTGATGGATGAGGTAGCAAGATCGCTGGGGGCGCTACCCCTCGAATGAGTGGCACATTAACATAAATCACACAGGTGAGTGGTGCGGTGACTACATATAATTGAAGCGGTTACATGTCCCACCCTCTTCTTCTGGGTCAATATTGAGTCTTCACCGGGGGCAGGGTGAGTCGATGTGTTAAATCGATCTCTTTGTCCTCTGCGTGTTTCATTCATTGCAAATTTTTTTTTGCAGTGTAACAACACACGATATTTCGAAATATCAAAGTAATATTATTTTGGGGGTAAGAAAATATTACCGGTAGAGGTAAAAAAAAATTAATTCCTCAAATAGTGATAAACTATTAATCTAAAACCCACATTTCGACCCACATAGCAAGTCTTCTTCAGGGTTGGGTAGGCAAGATATAAATATATTAGAACTGAAATAATTGGAATAGAGAGGAAATTAATAAAAATAAAATAATATATAAAAATAAAACGATTGGAGTAAACAAGATACGGAAGTATAAATAATTTAATTTTTTTATTATTTAAAGTTAAATAGTTTTTACATGAATTATAATTTAAATGAAACAAAAATATTCTTTTACATTTTGAACTAAAATAAATTGATTTAGGTTAATAATAGTAATGATGAAACACAATAAATTAAGTAAAAGTAAGGTAAAAAGAATTAATTAATTAAGTAAGTACAATAATGAGAAGAATCCAATAAGTATTACAAGGTATATTACTATATTATTATTACTACAGTATCTAATTAAGAGTATTTTTCAGAAACAATTATTTCAATTATTTTCAGAAGCAATAAAATTATTAAAAATACTATATATTATTTAACGGAGGAACAAATTTTAATATTGGGTGTGAAACATGGCCATATAACATATAACATTGAAGGATGAATAAGATCATTAGGTTTGGTTAAATGATTTGATATTATACTAACAGTTGGCCCAAAGAAGTTAAATAGCAAATTATTTTTTCTTCTAGTAGATTATTATGAAAATTCGACAAAACCAGAAATAACTAATCAAAACAGCAAATTCAGTAGTTTATTACTAGCTATATATTACATAACCTATCTACATAACAAATATTTCAAATAGCGTAAAAGTTATCAAGACATGAACTTATTATCTAACAAAAAAAACAAAACATGGACGCACTGCCTCACGCCTATGAATTAAATGAAATTCTATTTCCTTCCGAATTAGATTAAGATATAACATTTGAGAATGGTTAAATTTCCAAATTTTCGACAATTAAAATTAAAAATTAATAATGGTAATAAAAATGTTTTAATTTCAATCTATTTAAGATATGGATGCACAAATTATTTCCTTTTTTTATATCTCACCTATAAAGTTAGCAGAACATGTTTTTGATTTCTAAAAAATGTTTTTCCAATTAATATATACTATGTATAAACATAGAATTATCGTGAGAATAACTACTATTTTATCCGAGAAGACTTATTATATTATTTTGAAAACCTAACTCTACTTAATAATATTTCTGTCGAATTAGTATTATTTATTAATCATTAAAATTATATACAGAGAATAAAAACAAAGTATATTAAAATATTAATAAAATATTTTTTCATTAATTCTGTTTCAATCTTTAATAGCATAGCCACACTCGGAAAAATATATTTAAAAAATAAATTACAAAATTTTCTTAAAATAAATTATCTTTATTTTTTATATGGGTTGTGGATATATGATATTTAATATTTCTTCAACACGAAAAATTTGAGGAAAACATTGCAATAATTTTTCACGTACATAGTTAAAAGCTTATATAATTGAAAGCTTTAAAAATGAAAAACATTACTTAATATGATATAAAAAATTATTACAATAATTATAATGTTATTTATATTTTATTGTTTTGGAAACCTAATAAAAAATTTTCACCTTACATATATAAAATACTGTAAGTAATTAAGCATTTACGAAACATTGTATATTCAAAATCTGGAAGAAATGATTTTTTAAATTTATTTTATTCTTTGCTTTACCAACATTACAGCATCTTTTAAATTTCTATGATCGATTAATTATATCTGTCTGATTAGTATGTTGGTATTCGTACATGTCTATGATACTTGATATTAGACATGTACTAATGATTACTAAGCAGTTATGTGATTTTCAGGCAAGAATAAAGTGAATATGTGAAACGATGGCAGGTTACTTAAGTTGCTTTTTGAGACTCTAAGCTTCGTATGAGAATATTTATTAAATATCACTCCTAAAAATAGCAATAAATAATTAAAAAACAAAGTTACATACCAATGTCGAGTTGCTGAATTTTATTAAACATAATCCGATACTGTGTCAACATCAACTAAGACCTTTTCAAGTAAATTGTGAAATACGCTCGACTGATACAAATGAACTGAATCCACTGACTAGACTGCCTGGCAGCAAGATGATTCGCCGTTTTACTTGATGGAAAATGATATTTCTAAATCTAAATCTAAATTGTTTACACGATTCATTTATTTCAGATCTGGTCAAGTGGTGAAAATAATTATTTATAGAACAGAGGGCAAACAAATAATATCGACATTAATCATAAATAGATAATGGAAGGACGTTGAGGTGACACCTTCAACAAATATGGAAACATCTTACGCATAGCTTCGTAATTTTATTTTATCTCTATTATATAGAAAAAAGTTTAGTGATAACCGTGTAAAATTGTATTTTACTTATTAGGTGGAACAATAAAACTTAGTCGTGAAGAATTGAATTAATAAGGCAGAGAGATTTTAATTATTTATTTTTTCGTACTTTCAATAGACAGAAAAATACATAATTCGTCGTTCCAATAACCTTCCAACCTTCAAATCCCGAATATTCCATCACCTGATATCCCTACAATTCCCAAATAATCGGAAATAGTAGGATCAGTTTTGTGTTAACATTCTTTCAATCGATGAATGAATGATGTGTGTCATTATGTATGCATATATATGAGTGTGTGGGATGTAAACCACGTGCATATGGTCTAATATCATCTAGTTAGATATTTAAACAAAAATTGATGAGAAATAAAGGAAATAACTGTAAACCACTGATAGTATTGTTTGAATTTTTCTTCATTATTTTTTGTTTTTTGCTTGCCATAAATTTGATGTATATGTAACTATAACATATTTCTCATATATAATTAAAACTTATTTTAATTTTTTTTTCTTTCACTTCTTCTAATCTGTTTTTAAGATATCGTTATTAGGAGTAATTCGCATTTTTTAAATATTCTTTCTCACTTACTAAATTATTTGTCATAATTAATTAAATGTAATTATTTTACACTCTAAGGCATAATAGGTTACAATACCTGTATTATTATTCTAAAGGTACTTGTCCTAGAATAAATAAAGACTTTGTTATAATTAATATTTACTTTAATTAAAGGATATTGGTAAAGTAAGGGGACATTCTTGTATATATAAAAATTACAGCTTTAATAGTAGGTACTAATCTGGATATTTATGAGTAAAACGCTGAATTTTTGAATGAGTTAATATACTCATATGTTAATATACCCATATGAATGAGTTAATATAATTCATATGGAATGAGATAATATAATATGAATGAGATATGAATGAGATAATATAATCATAGAATTGAGTTACTCTTTAAATAAACACATCCTACTAATATTATAAATGCGAAAGTTTGTATGTTTGTCTTTTCTTCACGGAAAACTACTGAACAGATTTGGATGTAACTTTACAGTAATATAGGTTATACATCAGAACAACATATAGGCTACAACAAGGGCGGATTAGTGGGGGATGAACGGGGGCAATTGCCCCCAGACAGTTTTTTAGGTACTGTGAAGAATCCATTATAGTTATCCATCATAATTAAAGGCAAATCAGGTTCTTAGCATCTTGAAATTTGCAGATAGGTTATTTGTATAATTTAAGAAAGCAATTTGGATAATTCAACCCCAAGGGTTTCCCCCTTAGTATAATAGGGGTTCAAAGGTTGTATGGAATATGTTAGTTTTGAAGTTAGACATCTGAAATTTTGGATGTTTCTTCAACAAAGGTTGTGTAGGAATGTGATTCGTGGAATGGAATGAAAAAATAAATTTAAAGAATGATATTTGGAATTTAGGACAGTTATTTCTATACAGGGAATAATAGAACATTTGAAGTCCGAAGAGATGTTAAACAGGGCTGTCCACTATCCCCAATTTTATTTAATTGCCTACTAAATTATGTGTTTAATGACAGCTAAAGTGGGAAGAAAAGGGCATAAGTATAAATGGGTACAAGCTATCAAATTTGAGGTTTGCTGACGATACAGTTATTTTTGCCAATTCATTAACTGAGGCGGAACAAATGATGAACGAACTCCTTAAACAGTGTGCACTCGTGGGGTTGAACATAAATACCGACAAAACAAAAATAATGTCAAATTCACAGAAAGGAGAAATAAAAATTAAAAACCATGAAATCAGTTTCGTTGAGCAATATAATTATTTAGGACAATCTATTTCATTTAAAGATAGAAAAGATGAAATCAACAAAAGGATTAACCTGGGTTGGAAAAAATATTGGTGCTTGAAACACATTTTTAAAAGTCAACTACCTACAGGATTAAAGGTAAAGATATTGGAATCGTGTGTTTACCCGGTAATATTGTATAGTTCACAGACATGGTCAGCAACAGAAAGCTATTACAAAAAAATAGAGAGGACGCAAATACAATTCTCAAGAAGTATGATGCGTTTCAGAAGAAGAGACCACATCAGGAACAGAAACGTACAGGCTAGGATTAAAGTTAAAAGCCTGATATAAGAAGCACAGCAACTGAAATGGAGGTGGGCCGAAAATGTTGTCAGATGGTCGAAAATTGCAGAATGGATACTGAGAGACCACAAGTGAAGGAAAGGAAGACCATTTACAAGATGGCGAGATGAGATCGTGCAAAGAGTAGGAGACTGTTGGGCTACTGTGGCAAGGAACAGGGACATATGGACCAAAGTTATAAAGAACTTGCAATAAACAAATGGCCAAAACATTTTATTTAAGTATTGGCAAAAAATGTCTTACTTTTTTATAATAATACTATGTTAAATGATTTAAATACTGTAAATAATGTAATGCAAATACTATATTCATTGAATAAATGTAAATTTTTGTTAAACAGACTCATACCTCCCAAGGGGGAGGCTTTTTTGTTCTGTAAAGGATGCATCAATAAAAGCTGTTATTATTACTATATAGAGTATGCAGTAAAATAAGACATCTTTCATAAAATCTATTTTTATATTTATAAAACAAACCAAGAAAAAAAAAATTATGTAATGTAATGTAAGAGACTCAATATACGAAAACAATACGAAGTAGGTACTCTTATCTCAACTGATCTAAACTGAAACTTAAATTTCTAGAATAATATCGGGGTATCTGTAACAGTTTTATACTTTTAAAAATGGAGATTGGTACGCCGTTATGCGGATAGGGGATACCTCCAGTTGAATATGATTCCCTTTTAATATAACTAGGTCTTTTAATTGTATCATTCCTAACATGTTATCGTGAGATTGAAGATGAGATATGATGAATTATTCTATTCTCTGAATATGGATCTATATTTCATAAGGTAGCTCTGTATATCAGGTTCCAGATATATTCAAATGATATCGGAACAATACCAGAACGTCTATCATTAGCAGTAATCTAACAAAAGTAGCGGAAGAGAATTATTACCGGATTCATCAAGGGCAAACGCCGGTTGTTGTTGGATGGCTCTGCCGTCGCCTCCTCCGAGATGGCTATCGCCAAGCTTTTCCAAATGGCATAAGTAATAAGATGAGGAAGATTAAGGGGGGGAAACTAAGTGGAGTAAGTTTAGCGTAGCGCTATGGAAATAGCCCCTCATGAATAGCCATACTCCACTTAATTTAGGCAATTTTTTTTTTGTTATTAGTCTTATTCAAATTTCGAAACGAGGCTCGTTAACAAGCTGATAATGCGCTCGAGCACCTAGCTAGGATACAACTTTTATTTATTTGTTGTTAATAAAATGGTCAGAAACAGATTCTTCTAAAAGTGCCTTAAATTACATAATGCCTCGCCCTTAAGTATTACCAAATATTTTATTCTTAAATAACACTACATCTAGTGTTAGATATGAGGCCTTGGGATGCAAAAGAGGATAAATCCAAATTTAAATTTTTTTCAGGAATCTCAAACATATGCATAATTCAGGATATTATGAAGTGATTATTTATTTGAGAAAATTATATTTAGAAAAATTAGAATTACTTTGACATGTTTTAAAAGGTGGACCGTGTACCACCGCATAGAGGACGCTACATTTGTGAAAGAAATTAAAAAATTATAAAATATGGATTTATCCCTTTTTGGATCTCCACGCCTCATATAAAAGCTTAGAAAAATATTAATAAATATAGAAATTGTAATATAAGCGATTCTATATTCTGGCCAATTTTATTTTTTAAATTACGGAATATAAAACTACATTAATTATTCTATCTGAGGAAATAAAAATTAAGACCTAAGGGGTGAAAAATAATTCCGTGTCATGTGTGTTATTTACTTTTATTTTGCACTAGAAAAAATTAGGAAAATATGGAATTTGCAATAAATTATTTTGAAATAATAAATGAGATTTATGCGATTAAGCATTCGTGCCAAAAGACGCTTTAAAATACAAAAAAATCATTCATCAATTACATCAACAACATTTTCTTTCACACACACACATACACACACACAGATATATATATATATATATATATATATATATATATATATATATATATATATATATATATGTATATATATACATATAAAAGGTAATATATTATTATTCAAGATAGATCAATTATTCTATCTTAGGAAATAAAAATGATGACCTAGAATAGAATACACCCATGCTGTTTGTCATTTGCTTACATGACATTAGTTTCAATTAGGGTCTTAACGATATAAGTGCCCTAAAAGTAATTAGACAAAGTAATGAGGGATTAATTACCAGAAGATAGCCCAGCGATAGAGAGCTCTCCTACTTCCCAACCTTGATCTTCATACCGCCATTGAACACTCTTCCCAGAGCAACAAGAAGAAGAAGAACCAACTGATCCCAAGGTCTCCACGCATCCTTGAGTCTCTGGAATGATGTCCACCGAAATGGTTCACCCACGGTCCAGCGAGTAGCAAAAGTAATCCGAGATAATATATATATTAAAATATAATACCGTGCCAATCAATACCGCTAACTAACGCAAGAACGACTGAAAGAATATCATTGAGCACACGTGTTCCTCCAGACGTAACATATGTTTTTAGAAGAATTTTAATAACAGTTGTGAGCTAATTAGAGCAAGCGATGTCCTCAATCAATGATTGCCATTAGTGATTAATTAAATACATGTTATTACTTTTAATCCTAAAACATGGTTTAAAAGTAGGGTTTTGAAACGAAGCGAAGATAGATATTAATACATATATTAGAGATTATCGCCTATTGGATAATTTGACATTTAAGGTAAATGGATTCAATTATTGCATATATTTTAAATAATAATTCAGGATTAAACTGTCTTAACATTTTTATTATTCTACAAAAGAGCAATAAAGAAGTTTCCAAACTTATGTGCATTATGTAGTTTGACGAGGATTGAGGAAAATGTTTATTTACAGAGGATCCAGTTCATAATTCATAATTGTTTTATCGATAAGTTGTTTTATATCACCACTGTACGAGTTAAGTCACAACTTGTAATTTTCCATCCTTTTCCTTTTTTAAAATTCTCGAAAATCCTGAAAACTGTGCCACTACAACCCATGAAGAGTCTTGGACTGAGTAAATGGTAGATGCTGTACTGTTTGTTGGACAACGATTGTGTAGGGGGGTGTTTTGTCCTAGATCACGCTCAACCCACTTTTAGGTACCCACTTTAAAGAGACGAGCGGGATTTGAACTGAAGACCTTCGGCATGGCAACTCAGCGCTCTGATCTTAGAAGCAAGAGAAATAAATGCAGTAGTGGTGGTAGCTTGTCAATTTCTCCCAGGGTGATTAAATCCTTAGATTATTAAAATTATTAAACTAATAACATATAACTATATTGCCCTATTATATAAACTACAAACTAGTTTATTAAATACAATTAAGCCGCGATAAGCTTTCCCCTGCACCATGATACCTTCCGCAATAAAGATGCAGAAGCCAACTCCCTTAGATATCCGTGGCATGCAGAAAAGGTAAGTGCCATTCTGCATTTCCTCAGTGCAGCTCTTCGACATCCTGCCGCCAATCTTTTCATTTCCTGCTCTCTTATCATACGATAGTACATATCAAGTGAAGAAAAAAAAATGCAGCAATATTACGAAACATATATATATATATATATATATATATATATATATATATATATATATATATATATATATATATATATTTGTTCTGACTTCATCATTTATTGTTCTGATTACTCCTTACCACGTAATATTATATTACAATATATATTGAAATAGAAAACAGTTTTTCTTTCGAGATACAGAGGATTTATTTAATGGTTAACTCGAAAAGTATACACTAAGAAACATACACACATGTCTCAAATTATATCTTGTAGATATCTGTTGGTTTATTGTACAGTTTCCGTTTACAAAAGAAAATGAAACTCAAATGGTAAGGCCACAGAAAAGATATCTTAAATGGTTCTTCGGTGTATGATACGGTACCCCAAACCATTGCCACTAGTAAATCTATCAAACTAAAAATCAGTAACTTGATATTAAATTTATTAGAAACAAAAATTTATTTCCCAAGGTTGTATGCGAAAAGCACTAGATTTTTAAAATATACCTGGGAGCAGAATAGCTCAGTGTGTTTTAATACTAATACAATGCATTGTAAGTCGCGGGTTCGAATACGGCTTTGGCAGAAAAATTACTTAATCTGTGAACAGACATGGAAGGAACCAGACCCTTCCGAGGCTCGCCCAATCTCTATAAAGTGGGTCACGTTAACTGGGGAAAAATCCTTCAACTTGATTTCGGATAGATCACCAACCTCCACAACCGTTGTCTTAGAAAACAGCACACCCTCTATCATTTATTGAACCCAAGTTCTTCCATGTGATAAAGTGGTACGTGCTTGTTGATCATCAACAATAGATCAAACGGAATCCTAATTTTGTTAGTGTTTATCACACAAGTTAATATCCCTATGGCCAAAATAGTTTTTTTTTACACAGGAGAATTTAATGTTATTTACCTAGCTACAATATACTATATTTCATGAAATAAATATATACAACAAAAAATTAATTTTCAACATCTTTTTTCAATTTTTTTTCTTTCAACCAACATTTTCTCTAAACTATGATAGAACATTAATGTTTTGTGTTAATGCAGCTAACAATTACTACATAAAAAAGAACTCAAATTTTGGTTGAGGCAAAAAATAAGTATAGAATAAAATATCTTATATATATATTATTGGTTTATACTTATCTTGACTGTTATGGAAATTATATTGTGTTTAGATCTTGAGTTTCAGTCTTTTATTTTATTATTATTTCAAATATTATATATATATATATATATATATATATATATATATATATATATATATATATATATCTTATATAATATATATATATATATATATATATATATATATATATATATATATGTAATTATTATTATTAAAATATTCAGCCTAAGAAGTTAAAAATAAAAAAAAAAGACTGAAACTCAAGATCTAAACACAATATATATATGTATATTTTTTTAAATTTTTATTTTGAAGAGAAAAGATATGCCTGACCGAGGTACGAACCAGGATGGTAGAGCACCACGACGGAAACATGGGAGACCCGGGTTCGAATCCCGGCCTTGGGTATACCTTTTCTCTTCAAAATAAACATATTTAATAAATAAAATAAAATAAAATAAAATAAAATAAATATTAAAAAAATAAAATAAAATAAATTATAAAAATACCTTATAGTTTCATGGGTGAATGAATGGGAATTTCAACATGTAATATTTACTGTACACAAAATAATTTTTACTATACACCACCCGCTAAAAATTGGTGAAAAGAACTAGAATTTTAAACTACTGTTAAAATAAATCAAACGGCAGCTAATATTATGTTATATATCTTATATCTTATGTTAATGTTTATCACACACATAAGATATCCAGTTGTCAGCCATGAGAGTCTACCAAGATAGCCTTTCATTTCATAGGACATTTCACAGTTATTTTCCTAGCATAATGGAAGATTTTAATTAAGCTCAAAAATCATATTTCACAAAAGTTGTAATAAATCAGACTAATCTTTCAAGAGGTCATGAACATTATCACATACCACAACATAAAATCGATACTATTGCTTCGATATAGAATTGAAAGATCTGAATAAATTATGCATTGATATTTCTATTTAATATTTATATCGGTGAATAGATGCTGAAAATTGTTAGTCTTTTTGTTAAAGAATAATGTCGGCTAGGAAAATTTAATTTTTTAATTTTTATTTATATTACAGTTAAATAAAAAAATATTTAATATTGATATATTATATTACATTTTATTATAGATAGGATTGGAAACACACGATACACGTGTGCGGTTTTTTTAATTGAATGTTATTTTACTCAATTATTTATAGAAAAAATATTTGGTATTCCACAATCAAATTTTAATTACATTTTATTACGCACTCAAATTCTAATACACGAATTTCTAAATAAGATATTTGGTATAAAATACCCTATATATTTAAAAATAATACCTAAAAACAGATTCATCAAATAATAAAAAAAAATTTAAAGAAATCAGTTTTTTTTTTACCGTGAGGTTTCAAGGTTGCAATGACGATAAGTTTTTTTGTTTGTTTTAATGACTCATCCTACAGTTTCCTATAGCAACGGAAAATAACGTTGCTTCATAAACTTAATTTAAAAGCGGGTTGTGGGTTAATTTCAACATTCTCTATGAATTAATTACAGACTTATCAGCAGACTGAAAATACTTTTAGTAATTCACCTTCCACGGCAGATTCAAATTACCGGCAATTTCCCAGCGCTTTCGTTCCCACACTACGCGAATTTTCATTTATCGTTAATAGCTAAGATTAAAACACTCACTTTGCATCAAAGCTAAGAATTAGCTCTAACGAATAGTTAAAGAAGTTAATATTTTCAGGCTAATAAGTGCGGATAACAGTGTTACTTTTACATAGTAATATGTCTCTTTATACAGGAACTATGATCTAATCATTCATCAAATATATACATGATTTAAGAAATATACATACAACTGTAGCTGATTAAAAATAATAATAATATTAACACTTACTTTAAAGGTTTATATTGCGCTTGATTAAACACTGAACATTAAACTAACTAAACTTGTCGAAAATCAGGAGAAATATAAGTTTATAGAGACAATATATTATATTCTCAGAACTGTTATTAAACTGCTGTTATTAAAATTAAAAATTAATTTCATTATTTGTAAAAAAAAACATATGTTGTGTCATAGCAACACAAAGAAGCCTCATGATATATTTTTGATAACATATGATACCATTTTTTTATATTAAGGGGAATAAATAAGCTAAGTTCATGGATACTTTCACCAAATTTGCCCAAAATTAATTTTATTAAAAAAAATGTTCAGTGGTGCAGTTAGTAAGTAAATAAATACTGTTCATTAAAATATATATTTTTCTTTTAAGATATAAAATCATTTATATTCTTTTGTATTATTATTTCATAAAATTTGTATACATATAAACATTAATTTCTTTTAGTTTTCTTCCTTTATAATTATTGTTATCTTCTTCTCTTATATTTTTTAAAATTTTATCTTCTTCATATAAAGTTTTCCTTTAGTTTAGTTATAAAATCAGGTATTATATTATTTCTATTTGTTATTTCATAAAATTTGTATAAATGTAGATATTAATTGTTTTCTTCCTTTATAATTGTTATTATATTTTTCATATATTTTCCCTTGCTTTTGTTGTTTTTATTTTAACTATTTTATTTGTTTTATTTAATTTTTAATTTTAATTTAATTGTAATTGTATTTTACTCAGTGGACACATAGCTGTTCAAATTTTTTTTTTTTGCATTATTATTGTAATGGAATATATACCAAAATAAGTAAAAACCTTTACCACTACTACCCGTGAACGGGTTTGGGGTTCAGTACATGGTAGAGACTTTCATGGACAACGATTCTGTAAAAATTTATTTTTAGTCAGTTATGGCTCAGTCCTAGGGTAGAGAGGACTCCTGGGGCACACTCATCCTCTATTAAGTAACCCATGTTTAGAAATATTATTTCTAGATTAATCAGAATATGTTAGTTTCTGCCTTTTGAGGGTTTTAACATCAATTCAATCAATGTAGCGAGTTATTGAGTTATGAGATGCTAAATATATATATATATATATATATATATATATATATATATATATATATAGCGATAAACTAAAATATTGATGATTTTTATTTGAAAATGGTGAAGATCAAATAAAGAATTAGCACAGCCTTCCTGAAACCTATAGATAGGGGTTTCGACCCTTATGAGGCCACCAGGTATTTTAATTTATTATTTAAGAACACATTTTAATAATTATTGAAACAAGAAAAACTGGATATTTTAGGTCGGAAATTTCCACTGAGCGAAACGTCTCCTTTCACATGCAAAATTACATAAGGACCATCATTAACTGAATGAGCAGCTGCCTCTAGCGGCCAGCAATTGGACTCTTTCAATGAGATATTTAATGAAAATGTACAAGTGTCCGTGCAGCTGCAAATATTTTTATTTGTTTGTACAGATAGCAAATATATAATATTTTTCCCTAACAATTAGCTATTACTTTAGAACGTCAAGAATCTTTTTGAACATTTTGGGGCATCGCCCCATCCTTAGGATTATATTCTGCAATTACAAGCAATCAATAATTCATATATATTTTTTTATGATGAGGTATTAGCGAAAGGCTGTGAGGTGTAGCGGTGATACGGTGAGATGTGCCGTAGTCTCAACTTTTTTCACGTATATCTAGTGTAGCTCGAGAAGTTTTGTTTTATCGACGAAATGCTTCGACGAAAGAAATATACACTGATCCCGAACGGCCAAAATTCTTGAATCTCGGCAGATTCATCACTGTCCTTGAATTCGAGTGTATATATCAATCTTCTTCTCGTGCCTTATCTGCAACGGACGTTGGCTATTAGCATAGCGACCTTAATTTTGTTACTGAAACCTCTAAAATCGGATATATTTCGGGCCAAACCATTGCCTAAAATTAGGTAGTTCGGGATGTCTTCTCCATCTAGGTCCCCTTCTACTATCAATCTTTTCTGCATTATCAGCTGCAGTGCACATTTATCACTTCGCATCATATGGCCAATATATTCTCATTTCTTCATCTTCTTTTTCTTCCACCCTTAGTACCTTTCAGTGTGGGGGCGCATTTAGCCAGGCTTGCCAATCCTCCAGTATATTCTAATTTACACTTTTTAAACAGTCCATACTACTTCATTTTATTTTCCGACCCGAGCTAGCACTTTTCGGTTGGTTATGTGAATCCATGAAATGGAATATGGAGGTATAACCACATCTCAAATGCTTTTATTTTCCTCATGAGTGTTTCCGTCATTGTCCACGCTTCCGCCCCATACGTCCAGGAAATACATAACACAACGCCAGTCTTATTTTTAGAGGATTTAACAAGACATTAATTGTGAGAAGTTTCTTCATGCATTTACATTGAATGCAACAGCACATATATCTATGCCGATAAATAAGTATTATAAAGTTTTTCTAAAAAAAATAAAAGTCCAAATAATACTATCGGAACTTTGAAAGGTATAAAGCAAAAATAAGGGGAATAAATGAGGCATTGGCATAAGGTAGCAAGTAAAAAAATATTTGGCTGGATAATTCTAATGATGGATTGAATTGGTCAAGGGGTGCAGTCAAAGATAACACAAAATAAGTGAAACTTAATTTTTATTCTGCCAACGTTTCGGCCTACGATTTAGGTCATCTTCAGGGCAACAAATAGTGGGTGCCTGGCCTACGGTGTCTCGTTAAAAAATACTCGTCAAACAAATTTTTTTTAAAAATAATTATTGGTCATTTTTTTATGTTTTATTTATTTTTTAAATAAAAAAATCGACCAATAATTATAAAAAAATTATAAATAGTAATATGACGTAAGTCAATAAGATCCTAAAATTAAATTAATGTTTAAAGAACATTCGTTCTAGTGTATTCATCGCAAAAATTACGAGAACACGAGGACATGGGATCGGATAAGAGAAAAGATTTGTCCTCTGCAGGCAGGCGGCCTTGGTGGCTCAAATGGTAGAGCGCTGTCACGGAAAGACAGAGGATCCGGGTTCGAATCCCGGCCGAGGGCCTATCTTTTCTCTTTAAAAAAAAATAAAAAAAAATTTTTTTCTTAGAAAAGATAGTAATTAATCCTAACAATAACACATAAAGAGGGGTAAGAAAATACTAGTTGTGGTTTATTTTCTATATAACGGTGGTCGTTACTGAATAACTAAATTGATATATACACTCGAGTTCAAGGACAGTAACACATTTGGCTAGATCCAAGGATTGTACCTATAATATAAGTGAATTCTACATTTCTCATTCGAAATGTCTCTCCAAGTACCTCTCAGAAGGGATTTTTTTTTCTTTCTTTTTTAAGGAAGGTGAACTGAGTACATTGCTGGAAGAATGCGTTTGGTAACACAAGGCAGGAGAGTATAAAGAACCTTCTTTTGTAAGCGGAAACCTTAATAAGAGCGAGAGATGTGTCGCAGGGTGGTGAGCATGCCCATATCATATTCATCCTTTCATTATTATAAATAAATTAAGTCACAATCCGTGACTTAAGTTATTTGAAATTTTATTGTATTAACTGGACTTACTTTATATAACATATATGACAGGAAAATAGTTGACTGGATGATACAATGGAGTATGGAGATACTAGTTATTTCAATCTTTTCATTTTTATCTTTCTATTTACCTCCTCATTTTTCTTTCCCTTTATATTATGTTTACATTATTATTCTTTCTGTACATTTATTTTCTGTATTTTATATTCGTTATCTTTAATTATATTATATCTGTCACTATTTTAATTTTCTACATTGCATGTCAATTAATTATTCTTGTTACTGTAACGTTTTTTATATATTTTTTGTTTGTTTTTTTTCTCTCTCATAGCCCCCTGAAGATGGCCTACAAGGTAGGTTGAAACGTCGGGACACATTAAATTAGTCTTGCATTTATTTGTTTTTTGTTTTTTTTACACCCCCTAACTATCTCCATTCTCCATTAATATAACATATATTGAATAACATAAATATGTTAACTAATGTAGCCAGGTTGATATATTTTATGGAGTAATGGATATCAACCTTATTTAATCCAGATCTCAGATCATACTTTTTACTTATGTTTTGTTGGTAAGAAACATATCACAGAGGCACTAGAAAACATCATACATTTTAGTAAAAATTATGACTGCTATTTTGAGTTTTAAAAAAATGTTTGGGTCAGATATATTTTATATATTAAAACAGGTTTTTAATAAACAATAAGAAACATGTTACTGAGATAATAATTACAAACACAGATGAATGAACTTATTTATAAAACGTTATAAATAATAATTCAGTGGATCCAAAAAAATATTTATTTTATTATTCTGTAGCAAATATGTCATTCCTTGAATTAATTATTGTAAATAACACTTTTTGGCTATCCAATTAATCCGAGAATGTGCTGCTATTTCATTCTTAAATACTTAAATTCTATAAATAAATAACTAATAAGGGTCAACAAAAGAAGAACAATATAGAAAAAAATTACAAAATCTCATCGTTAAAGTGATAAAAAAACAGTTAATATTGTTTTATTCAAAAGACTCATTACTAAGAACTCGAGAAAAATGAATAAAATCCCTTAACATTAAAAAATAATCATGAAGTAAATCATTACAATTAATAATGAATGAAATATATCAACTTATAGAGCTTGTAGACATCTTGAAAATTTATTTTACTATTATTTTCTATAATTATTTATATAATTCTACATCAGAAAAATATCAATTTTCTATGTCAATCATGAATTATTATATAAGGAAGAAATAGTTGGAGGTGCAGTCAATAAAAACACCTTAATAAGTATAACTTATTTATTGTGTGCCGACGTTTCGGCCTACAATGTAGGCCATCTTCAGGGCAAATATACCAAGCGACGAAGACGCTATATAATAATTCACACTTAAATATAATAAGTTACACTTATTAAGGTGTTTTTATTGACTGCACCCTCAACTATTTCTTCCTTATATTAGAAGTTACAGTCAACCAATTCTTCTCTAACATGAATTATTATAGATGTTATGATTTATTGATTTAAAAATATCCTTAAATATAAAATATGAAACATAAATTTAGTTATCTAAGAAATTATACAAGTGCCATTTGGCACATATTGTACTTTTTATTTTCTTTCGAAAACCTCTGCTATCGGATGAATATAAATAAAATAAAAATTATGTTATTCAGGAGTAAGCAGTACTTTTTTTCAACGGTTTTGTAACTAATTATTGTCACTATAATCAGTTATTTTAATATCTCATTGAACACTTGAATCCGCTAGTCTCTAAACTTGCTTTACTTCTCAATTCTATATTTATATTTACAGGTTATCCTCATACACGACTGAAAAGACAAGAAACTTTTCGACGTTTTCGCCTACTTCAACATTTACTGGACAAACGTTCAAAGCTCCCAATTAATTACAAAAGACTCATTTACATGACAGTTATCAGACCTATTTGGACATACGGAATTGAGCTTTGGGGCTCTACTAAACCATCCAATTCATCTCGTATCCAATCCTTACAATCCAAAATCCTTCGTAAAATCCTTAATGCTCCTTATTATGTCACAAACAAACTCATCCATCATGATCTTAATATTCCACATGTTTGCTGATTTGGCCCAAACTAGATACCTATCCTTCCATGAAAAGCTCCATACACACTTGAATCCGCTAGTCTCTCAACTTGCTTCCCATACTATTCCTGGTAACCCTCCGAGGCTTCTGAAAAGAAGATGGCCTCGAGACCTTCTTCTACAGAACTTTATTGGAGTGCTATCACTGGATAGTTTCTCCACAAGTGCTTTTTTTTTCATGTCCTTTGTTCATACAGCAGATTTACTTGATGTAATATAATTACAGTTGCAAATATCAATAAATTATTCTATTCTCTATAAAAATTAACACGTATAGTATATTTATTATTTATATTAAAAACACCTTAATTGACGTATAATTTGAATATATATTCAAATGATGATGTTTTAAAATAAATGCAAATCCAGTTGCATTCTTCTTTCTTTGTCCTATTGACTTAATAATTTATAATTAGTTATTGCAATCATAACTTATTTTCCAAGAGCTTATAAATATAATAATAAGAAACTAATTACTTCGAAAACCTCCACTATCGGATTAATATAAATAAAATAAAAATTATGTAATTCAGGAGTAAGCAGTACTTTTTTTTCAACGATTTTGTAACTAATTATTGTCTCTATGATCAGTTATTTTAATATCTCATTGAATAACTAGAAACAAAAAGTCGGTAAAGTAATGCATTATAGAATAGAAACAGCTGCTTCTAAGAGATAAGACTAATTGTCAGATAACAATTAAACACGATAAAAAGTCAAGATAAACACAATCATTACAGTGAATAAAGACAACCGCATAATCACAAAGCAGATAAAGCAATTTCCTAGTTTCTGAAGTTCCTTGAAACTGCTTTCTCCCTCCTGACAATAATGTCCTTAAAATGTGTTATGGAATAGTACTGCTAGGTATCAAGTAACATATGGAGTCGAAAAAAAAAATTATATGTCACTACGAGGTCGGAGTTTTCAATCGTAAACTTTAGAACTTCGAAAATGACAAAAACTAAATTTAAACGTGTTGTTAAAAATACTTCTGTTCAGAAATTTAAATATTGGTTAAATATTGAACAAAATTCATATACATTGAAAATAATGGAAATTCCCTCTACTGAGGTTATCAATTGGAGTAAACATTTTTCGTTATAAGCCATAACTGCCTTAAATCTTTTTTGCACATTAAAAAAAATTCAACATTCAGAAATTATTATTGTCTCTATTGTCAATCAAATTGATTAAATTATTAGCCAATATTTGATCATCCATTGCCCCTACTGTAGATACATTTGTTGTTTTTTCCGATTGTTTTATTTCCTTATTATAGATATATATTTTTTTCTCTTTTTTTTTAAAGATAAATAATTATAAAAATCAAAAATCTACAGGCGTTGATGACCCTAGGGTTTAACGCCTCTAAGCAACAACAAACAAACAAACATCTATTGACAATCAGTGTGTGGTCAAACATTTTTTTTTACAATTTCTATGAGAATTTTAGGGGATTTGATTATGTTTAGAAACTTGGCTATAAAATAGAAATATGCTATCAAAAGAGTGTATAATGTCCAATTCCTTCTTATTGCTCAGATATTTAGATTTAATTAATTTTCTTCATTATTTGCTCATTTACCGTCACTTTATAGTACCTGGTAATCGAACGGTGCTATTGTGTTGTAGTCCTAAATTTTGCCCATCCAGGTATATCAGGATAGGGATTCTATGTTCATTTATAATCATCGTATTGCAAAATTCTTAATCAAAGTACATAAATACAAACATTTTATTTTAAAAAACTTCCGATTGGAAGAGATTATAATACACAGACCACTCTGTGTATTCCAGTGTGCTCATGTATAACTTAATATTTCAAATGTATGTAGGAGAAGACATATATTCCTGTTTCCAATCTTTCCTACATTGTTCTATTGAGCACAATTTCATAATACAACAAATTGTGTTAAAATATTTTCCTCTTTGATTAAGACATGATTCCAGAGACCAGAATACCACAGTTGGTCCCACATTTTCAAGGAAGTGATGCAAGCCATCTTTTCAGGAGTCCCCGTTATTAAATGTCATAATTTCTTGTCCATTTTCATTGAACTTTTTTTAATAATTAACACTTTATTTATAATTATTTTTATTAGAGTGACCTCAGCTGTGTAGGAGGGTGTACACAACTAAGTCTGAGGTTCTTCTGAATTAGTTGCTGGTCTAGGCAGTAGATGGCGGTGTAGTCGTGTGTTGAGTTGTCAGTTCTCTCTATTTTATTTTAATGAGAAGTTTGAACTACTTCAACTAAGTAAATTATTTTTTTTTTAATTTTATATTTAACTTCCTCAGTTTATAAGTTGCAAAATATGTAGACAAATACAAATCAAGACAGAGGCATGATGAGGTTCAAATTATAAAACAAAAAATCCGTTTCACAATAACCGATTGGGGTATTCATTACGTTGTAGAGAACGTGCTGAAGTGGTCTGACTGATATCACTCTCAACCAGTTAGTTTTTGAAATAGTCACTAACAATAAAATAATAAAAGAAAAGATTTTAAAAAGTATATACTACTAATAATATTTTGTTAAGAATTTGCATTATTATTTGTCTCTAACAGTGCTTTGAATTACACAACCATTTCTATCAACATAAAATGAAATGAAATTTCTATTAAAAACGGTCATTCATTACCTTAACGTTGAACGAGAAAAAATGATAAGAATAATTAAAGAAAAGAAAAAGGCCTATATATCCAGTATATATATTTATACAGAGTCGGTTATTTTTTTTAGGAAGCACTTTCCAAAACGTTTCTGCAAAATAAAATTTTTGTTTCGCTTACTGGACTTCAAGCGATAGATAGCCTAGCAAGGATATCATTTCTCGTGAATGACGAAGTCAACTCCTAAATAATATCTATCTACATAAATATAAATCTATACATACAAAATGCTTTGTCCTGAATGACTGACTGATTAACGCACAAACTAAACCGTTGATCGTAAAGACCTAAACTTGGAGGGTGTGTTCTTTGTATGACGTAGGCATCCGATAACAAAGGATTTTCCGAAATTTTACCCCTAAGGTGAAAAAAGGGGGGCAAAGTTTGTATGCTTGCTCAGATGTTTCTTATTCTCAAAAACTACATATTTTCGCTGAACAAAACAAATCATGTAACATATTTTACAGTAGTATATTTCAGTAGGCAAGTAGGACCGCCAAAACTAAAAAAAAAAAATAGATAAATTACCTACACTTGTACATTATTCTAATTCATTCAGTTTAAATTTCTCGCTGCTGCCGTACGACAAGTGAAACGTTATATTATATACGTTATACAAACGTTATATTATACGTTATACTAAGTAATCCTTTTCAATATATTCGAAATTTGATAAGGATAATTACAAGCCTGGTGAATGACATAAGCTACTTTTTATTAACCCACCACACAGGTGAAGTATATATAAAACTGTAATATGATTTGACTAACATACCCAGCGGTCAACGCACAGCAGAAACCACTGAACTTAGCATCTTGAAATTCGCAGATTGGTTCTTTGTATAGCTTAAATGAGCACTAAGAAAGGAATTTGGACAATTCTACCCCCAAGGGTTTCACCTTTAATATAATAGGGGTTTAAAGATTGTATGGAATCCGTCAGTTTTGAAATTAGACATTTGCAATTTCGGATGTACGAGAAGCTTATAGTTTAAAAAAATTAAATTATTTATTTTAAATGATCTGTCACGAAACTTTATGTGACAGACCAAAATCCACGCTAGCGAAGACGTGGGCAAAAGCTAGCTAATATATATAAATAAAATCTCCTTAATCAACACTTACAGATATAAAATGACCTGAATCTAAGACCCTTGATGAATTGAAGTAGAACAGGTTTTCAGCATAATATACATAATTGTATCTATATCAATGTATTTTGTGGGGTAACCGAATGTCCTTGGGTTCTTGGTAATCTCCTCTTTCACTTACACTTTTAATTTTTTTTTTGTTAATAATATTATTTGAGCTTGTATATATGGTTCAGGGGGAGGTCGAGAAAATTCTCTTATAGTTATAGGGAGAACTTTTTATTGGTAATCCAACGTTTCGACCCACATCGCAGGTCTTCTTCAGGGCTAGTTTAATCGGCGGGGGTTGACATTATTTTTAATATTTGTGGAAGAAAGTGGTCCATGTAGAGGTCACAATGAATTTCTTCACAATAGAATTGGAGAAAAACTTTATTGATTACATAACGTTTCGACAAACAAACTTTGTAGGTCTTCTTCAGGGCTGTGGGGAGGTGCTGGGGGGATAGGTCCTCACTAGCTTGAAACGTTGGCTAATCAATAAAGTTTTTATCCAATTCTACGAGAAATTCATTGTGACCTCTACCCGGACCACTTTCTTCCACATATATTATGAAGGTCAACAATTATCATTTAATATGAACTGTGTTTCAAGCTAGTGAGGACCTAACCCCCAGCTCCCCTCCCCCCCCCCCCCCCCACAGCTCTGAAGAAGACCTACAAAGTAGGTCGAAACGTTGGCTAATCAATAAAGTTTTTCTCCAATTCTACGAGAAATTCATTGTGACCTCTACCCGGACCACTTTCTTCCACATATATTATCAAGGTCAACAATTATCATTCAATATTTTTAATATTGTTTCTTTTCAAAAGTTTCCTGTTGCTGAATTGCTATTTTCATCAGTGCTTTTTAGGTTTGGTGTGCGTTTCCTATGTAATATTGTATCAGCTGTAATGTCTGGTAACATTACTTATAATTGTATACCACTAGGTTATTGGAGGTGGTGGGATGTTGGCTTTGGTCAGTGTCTAGTTGAATTTTGAGTTTAGGATTTGCTTCATAGGTTTTTTCTTTTCTATTATTATTTTTCTGTCCTGAAGAAGCCTCGATAGTCGAAGTAATGGCAGATATTTTTGTATCTATCTTATAGACTTAGGGACTTTGGGGGAATTTACCTTCCTAGTTTCGAGTTGTTATGTTGTGATATTACCACGCGGTGTATAAATGTTAATCTTAAGACAGTTGTTGTGCCTAGTGTAATAAAAAATATTTAACCATTAGTGGTTATTGTTATTAATTAAGGCAATATATAATAGACAGTGTTTTGTACTGAAGGTTCCCCTGTCCTATCCATCGTATTTCCTAAATCACAGCAACGTCCACTGTGGATAGTCCAGTTTGATCTAGAAGCAGTTCGAATGCACTAGGTCAAATTACAGAAAGGGCATTCCATGTTCCAAATTGAAATTCCTTAAGAAGTTCCTTTTTGGCTGGATTTTTTTTACTAATGCCTTAACAATTTTATACTTTATATTAATGTATTTGTTTTTTCAGCACAACCACAGCTGTAATTACCAGGGCTCTAGAACAATGACCAGAGCTACGAAGAAGCCCCCGTATGATTCAGTATCCGAAGAATTGAGCTGACATATGAAGAGGTTTCGACAGAAGTTATAATTGATGCGAGGCGCGACCGAAGCCACTTCCTGCCTTTCAATATCGCCGTATAAGACCTTCCTAATCAATATTTCCAACCTTATTGTAGCAACTGCCAAGGCCAACAGCTAAGCTACGATATCTATCAACAATATCCATCCAGATAAACATACCAGCTTTAATTATAATAAACACGCAATTAATATTACGGCAAGCTATGAGTCATCGTGCTGAGATCGATAGCACTTTGTGTTGTTGATTACGCTAAATTCAACAAATAATAATTAAGGAAATTAATTAGCTAATTAAAAGTCAACACTAATAGAAGGGCTTAAGACAATTCTTGTTATTTTTCGGCTTCCACATTTGTAAGTTCTCAAAAATTGGAATATATAAAACTAACATCCTTAAAACCGTAATGTATGGATGTGAAACGTAGCTTTCTACGTTGAAGGAAGAAAAACGTCTTAAAGTATTCGAAAATAGAGTATTAAATTGTATATTCGGTCAAAAAACAGCTGGTCACAAAACTGCTAGGGAATGTAGGGGATTAGACAACGCGGAATTGCAGAACATGCATCCGGATAATGTAATTAAAGTTATAGAACCGCTAAGATTGAGACGATCTTTTTTATTTTATTTATAATATATTTATACTGATTAGCAATAAGTACAATCTGCCTATCCTAAGGACAGTAAGTATTAGTTATCTATGAACACACTAACTATGGTAAGGGCTTCTTAAGTTGTTGGAAGAATTCCTAAGACGTTAATAAGTGCTGAGCCAACTGGCAAACGCCCGAAGAATAGACCAAGGAGTAGGTGGGAGGATTGGTTTAAAAGTGACCTAGCTGATTTGGGTTTGAATAGTAGCCCGTGGAGGGGAGTTCGTAGGCAAAGATTGGCAGAGGTTGTGTCGTCATCGAGACTTCGGGATCACTGAGCCTAATTATTATTAAGGTAGACGTTTTTAAAGAAAGGCATTTTTTCCCTCCTTATTGATACTTTAAAGTAATACAAAATCCAATATAATGAATGAAAGTATGACAGTTGCATTTAAATAAAAATATACAATTATATTTTAATAATCATAGTAATGATGTTACCGAATAATGGCTTAATTCTAGATCCGGAAAAATCGACTGTTTATCTTTTAATAACCACTTCCGTTGCACCGACACAATTTTATTCCATGTCTTTTTTCTGGCAAATTGCATAGCAGAAACCGCAGGTTTCGCCGACCGAGAAAATACTAGGAAATTGCGAATTTTCATGACCTTCCTACATCATATGGAATCATGCCGTAGAAATACGAAAACGATTTTTCCTCTTTCCCAAGGTAACATAATGCAAGGAATTTTCCTACTGCAATTTTCTTCCAGAAACTGAATCCGATGTATTACATTACGTAAGCCGCTTATCCCTAATTGGTTTAATTGCCCTTTGACATTTTCCTGTGATTGAGCTCATTACTAATGATTACAATAAATTCTTATTTGGAAAAATGTGTTGTTACGAACATATTCTTAGTATGTTTTATTAACCATACATAATTATCATTGACATATTTTGTAGTACTTAGTAGTATTGTATACTGCATATTTTGTAGGTTTTTAATATTATCGTACTTATGAATGAATATGTATAAAACGCGACTTGGCTAGTCCTTCCAATCCAAAACGCAACTTACTTAGTTACGAATAAAGTCATATACTCGTTATGAGTGCGATGAATGTGTATATGAAGTACCTAGCTACTTCTTCAATTCCCGATAATCCACCAATGCCCTTAGAAAGAAGAAAGGCCTCGCGATCTTTTAAGTTGAATTTGTAATTTGAGTACTACCGTTGGGCAGTTCCTCAATTTGTCTTTTTGCATGCCATCATCGATCATTTATAATAGTTTACTTATTTTTTTGTTATAATACATTAGTAAATTTCAATAAAACAATTTTAGAAAAATAATTTTAATTAACACGTTCATACAAGACTGAAAAGACAAGAAACTGCTCGACGTTCGCCTACTTCAACATTTACTGGACAAACGTTCAAAGCTCCCAATTAATTATAAAAGAGTCATTTACATGACAGTTTTCAGACCTATTTGGACATACGGAGTTGAGTTTTGGGGCTCTACTAAACCATCCAATTCATCTCGTATCCAATCCTTACAATCCAAAATCCTTCGTAACATCCTCAATGCTCCTTGTTATGTCACAAACAAACTCATCCATCATGATCTTAATATCCCATATGTTGCTGATTTGTACCAAACTAGATACCTATCCTTCCATGAAAAGCTCCATACACACTTGAATCCGCTAGTCTCTCAACTTGCTTCCCATAATATTCCTGATAACCCTCCGGGCGTCTGAAAAGAAGATGGCCTCGAGACCTTCTTCTACAGAACTTTATTGGAGTGCTATCAATGGATAGTTTCTCCACAAGTGTTTTTTTTCATGTCCTTTGTTCATACAGCAGATTTACTTGATGTAATATAATTACAGTTGCAAATATCAATAAATTATTCTATTCTCTATAAAAATTAACACGTATAGTATATTTATTATTTATATTAAAAAAACCTTAATTGACGTATAATTTGAATATAAATTCAAATGATGATGTTTTAAAATAAATGCAAATCCAGTCGTATTCTTCTTTCTTTGTCCTATTGACTTAATAATTTATAATTGGTCATTGCAATCACAACTTATTTTCCTAGAGCTTATAAATATAATAATAAGAAACTAATTACTTGTGAAAAACCCAGTACTATAAAAATGCATGATTCTTTTTATTACATACAATTTCCATATAATATACGTATAATGAAATTGTTTACAATAAAATATGAAATATGTAAGATAAGAAACGGAAAAAACCCAAAAAGAGGGACCAGCCAGTGCTGGTGTGATATTTTAGCTTTTTTATCTACGTTAGTCTGTGCATACAATGGCAACCTTGTCGTGTCGTACGATATGTTTGTACCAGACATAAGTGTTTACTGTCAGTATAGTAAGGTTAAGGTAAAGTAATTAATAGGATTTTTTTTATTTGTACAATAATAACAGCTTTGTACCTCATGATAGTTCCATAAACTAGAATTAACCAAGAACTGCCTAATTATTTTTCATCTGAGAAATTCAGCCGTGCACTCTTTCTAATGTTGATAACTTAAAAGAGTAAAATTATAACTATAAAGAGATTATATTCACTTTTTATTTATATAATTAGAGTCCTTTTATTTTTTATAAATATTCACACTGCGCTTGAATAACACCTCGAACCAATCCAATTTTTTATAGGATAGTGCGGGTATAGGTGTTTGTGAAGAATATTAATTATTTCGATAATTATCAATTTTTTGTTTAAAATATGGTCAAATATTTATTTATTCATAGCTAATGCTAAATTCCTGATTTACCTTTAATTATGTATGTACTATAATGGATTCTCCACAGTACCTCTAAAACTGTCGGGGGGGGGGGGGAGGGTAGAGGGGCACGTGCCCCCGTGCTCCCCCCTAAATCCGCGCTTGCTATAGCCCGTGTGTTATTCTGATGTATAACCTATATTACTGTAAAGTTTCATCCAAATCCGTTCAGTAGTTTTTATGTGAAAGAGAGACAAACATACAAACTTTCACATTTATATTAGAGAAGAGATATTGATTTGTCTCTGAGCTCCCCAAGCTGTAACGTGTTTTATTCGCCCTGAAGATGGCCTACATTGTATGCCGAAACGTCGGCACATAATAAATAAGTTATGCTTATTTTGGTGTATTCATTTACTGCACCCCCAACTATTTCTTCCTTAAATTTCACATTTATAATATTAGTAAGATATATATATATATATATATATATATATATATATATATATATATATATATATATACATATATATACTTATATTGTTTACACAAATAAAAAACTACATTTAATAATAAAAATAATAACTAATATTGTGTAATTATTATTTTATTAGCTACTTTCAAATATGGCTTAAAATTACCTCAAAGCATGCCACCTTAGACTGATCAAAATACTTTTTACGCTTAGGGGCGAAAATAGCTTCATATATTATATTGAAATTCAAAATATGACTTCATGAATATGAAATCCAGCCAAACAATATAAGCCAAAAAAATACAGGCAGGTTATTAGACAACTTATGGCTAATATAAATATCACGGGGCTTACGAATATTAAAATTTATCATACAATGTAATATAATGTATGTAGAATACTTAATAAATAATTTATTTCTCTGGAATATAATATAAGATGGAGAATAAAATGGCGAATACATGGTCTTAGCATGAATAAGGACCCGGTTTAACCGAAAGTAGAGTAAAGGAGAGATTTATTCCATTGTTCATCTAAGGCACAACTTGAATTTTATTAAATATTTTATATCTACTTTGTATTCTTCCCGTGGCTTGGCATCAGTGAAAGGGTGGCAAAGTCTATATTACGCTCATAAACAGAATGGAACCAAGAATCGGGATTCAACTCGCGGGTATTTTTATGAAATACGACCTCATTTAACATTAATAAAAAAAAACTACCTCAAGAACCCATGAAGGGCTCAGTAAACATTGTAGTTTTGTACTGTTTCTAAACCTACCATCATATCAATCCCCGGATTTTCTCCAGTTAAGGGTACACACTTTGTCGAGACTGGGTGTGCCCCAGGAAAGTTAAATAAACAACTTTTGAAGGTACCTCGTGACGATACGGTAATAAAAATTAATAAAAAATCTCGAATCATCAAACACATTTTTCATACACGTAATAAAATATAAAAAACACACATTAACAACTAACAATAATGCAAACAGAACACGTTTTATTTAAATATTGGGTACTTTAGGTGATTGGTGCTTGTACTAACAACAAAGCTGTGATTTGATAAACACCTGTGATGCAAGAACAAACGCGTGTGCCACCTTGAAGATAAAAGCATTTTTAATGATTCGGTTATTAAACTTCTCTTAACATAATGAAATATGTATGTATAAATATATGATTATGCTATTTAATAATTTATATATCTTATTCATTTATTTATTTTGATATTGTCTTGTTATAATTTTTTTTTAATATTTTAATTTTATTTCTTTATCATAATTATGACAATCTTATAATTAATATAACTACAATATGTTAAAAATAATTTCTTATTATCTGCATCCCAGTGTTTTTACTTTACTAACATTCTTCGTAATATTATTTTTTTAACAATGGACCTCTGTAATTGTAATTCTGTAGCATAAAATTACGAAAAAGTAGTTCGTCGGCAATTAACTCATGAATCAGCTATTTATTAATATAGAACGAAAATATGAAAAGTTTTGGTTTGGGAAAATAATAAGAAGTGTTAACAAGCATAAAAATAACAATAAAAAAGTTACAAAAAATTGATTATTTTTTTTAAACTATAATCCTAACAACTATATCTAATGAGCTATTTCGTACGGAAACCAGTTCTAAACAGATGCTTCATCGAAAACTTAATACGTTATGCTAAAAAGAAAACATTCAAAGATAAAATTAAACCAAAAAAAACAGCTTATGGAGATTCCATTTAAATAAAAAAAAATAATAAAATACGGTTTTTATTTTAATTGGGTTAACACCGAAAATCTAAAAATACAGATACCAAACTCTCTGTTTATTTGTAATACATAAGTGTTTTGGCTCCCACTCACAAAATTTCATTCATGTTCAGATTTAAAGGCGATTGCCTTACATCACCTTATTAATTTTTCAATTTATTTTGTTTCAAACACAAGGATGATAGTCAGTTATTGTTAAAGACAGTTAACGGTCTGATTTAGAATAATAATGAAATATCTTTCCTCCGTAATTATCGATATACAAGTGATACAAAACAAAACGACAAAATGATTATAAAAATTAAAAAAAGAAGGGAATTCAATATTTCGGTTAATCTGAAAAAACTTTCCTGACCACAGATAGTTTGAAAAACAAAAATTATAACAGAATAGGAAATGTTAAAAAAACCAGTGATATAAGACCTTGAGAGGAAGTGGTATTGTCGTTTAGGGGCAAATGACTAACAACCAGTTGCAACTCCTACCAGTCATTTCCCTTATGCAACTTTAGATCCAGTCTATATGCAACTCTATCCTTCATCAATTTTCGTTACTTGCATTATTTATTATTATGAATTACTATTATTAAATATGGAGGGGTAGCTTAGTAGAAGGTTGAGTTGCCATGCCGACGGTCCCGGGTTTTAATCCAGATGTGGCAGATAACATATTTAATTTGTTAACAGAAGAGAACGCTGAAGGTTCTACAGACACTCCTAGGGCTCATACAGCCTCAATTAAGGGCAATTAAGTTGATACCCTTAATTGGGGGAAAACTGGCGGTTGAGCGTGATGTAGGACAAACCACTTTCCTGCGCAGCCGTTTTCATAGAATCAGATCAGTCTCCACCATGTACTGAACCGTGTTGAGTGTTCCCTTCATAGGCTTTAGTGGTACAGATTAAAAAATTCTATTATTAATATTAGTTGTAGTTGTAGTAGTAAGTTGGACAATTGTAATTATTACGATATGGCAGTAGTTAGTTGTATATATATAATTTAAATGTGTATGTTATGGGATATCGCAAAAATCTTGAGGGCTGATAGAAGGCATAGCCACTACAGAGCCATTCTATTATGGTTATCCTTCAAATAGTCAATCATACCGTATATATAAGGCGTGGATAAATACTACATTATATGATATAATCATACTATATATGATATAAGTAGTTAAAAAATAATTTTCTCATTTCCCTAGTGGTCGGATAATGAGAGACCGGGGATTATGCTGAAGGATGGGATAGTCTTCTACTTAACTTCAGGCAGTTAACTTATCGAAGGAACCATCTTGAATTTTTTAAAATCATTTACTTGTTAAAAATGTTTTTCTAGTTGCATCGCGTGCACGCTAATTCATAAACTGATTACTATCTCAAAATATCAAAAGGTTATCGTTAAGCGTATGCGTAATAAAACGTTCTTCCTTAAGTTGTTTAAGCGATCAAAACGTTTTTAAGGCAGCAAAAAAAGTATGTGAAAACTTAAAAAAGTTGATGATAAAGATAACGTTGTGGTATTTAAGAACTAATTTCACGAATTCTGCTTTCCTCCTAAATTTTAAAAACGTATTTCATACCCTACTTCTATTATTTCACATATTTTTGGTTCTTCAGCAAAGTTTTGAAAAGTAAAGCAAGACATTATTCAAAGTCTAAGTATCGTTGGGTGAGGCGACTAACAACTATCGTACAAAATTGAATAAATAATTAATAATATTGTGTTTTCTATTTGTTTGTGCTCTTAAGGCGTAAATAAAAAATAAAGCAAACAAAATAAATGTTTCTATTTTAATTAACAATTCATACAAGGTTTAAGGATAATTTTAAACTATGGCGTTAAAAAAACTGTCATAGTCAAAAGTGGATTTATATTATAGCCGCGTAGAAGATAATAGGAATTGTTCACCTTCAGAATAAATTATAATGTAATGTTTATAATATAAAGTATATAATATATGTATATAATTTATACAATAATGTATATAATTTATAATGTAATGTAATGTTTAGTTAATTATAATTTATAATTAACTAAACATTACCTTAATTATATGCTTTATTTGTTTGTTTATTTAACGTAATGTGTGATGTATGCTACTTTGGATAATTGGACGATGCCACTGTAGGAGTCACCAATTTTGTCTATCCAGGTATAATGAGGATAGTAATCTCTAACGAGTGCCTGGCACAGCACAGGCTCGGAACCACGATTTTACGTCCCCTCTGAAGGACGGCATACCCAAGGAGCTTTTATTTCTTTAAAAGTATCCTAAGACCATCTATAATCTATACCATATACAAGACCATATATAATCTAATCTGCCGGTTTCCCCTACAGGTGAATCCCTTATGCCTATGATTATTCAAAATAATTATTCAATGGTTATTAGAAAAGATAAACTATGCAAGTTAGTATTGACAGTACCAGCTTGGCATCTAATACTTTTATGTAATTGGTTTTAAATAGAACTTCATTTGACTTTAAGCCAACCTCCATATAAGATCTTAAGCAACATATGACACATATATGCAAGAATTTATGCAATTTTTCAGTACAAATTCTTTCAATCATTCTCAGTATTCAAGAATTATAAAGATGAATCACTACTCACCAATTAGGTTTTTGATTTAGTTTTGATTCTAAATCAAACTTCATACTAACATAAATCTAATAAAAACTAAATCAAATAAAACATAAAACAGGTACCACAACGACCGTTGAACTCAGGACGTAGTAGAGCCTGTATTGTTTCAAAGACAACGGTTGCGCAGAGAGGTGATTTTTCCGAGATCACGGTCAACCGTCCATTTTAGCTGGGTGAGCCCCATGAGGATATCTAGATCCCAAAGAGTCCATCCACGTGGGCCTTTGGCACAGCAACTGAGCCACCCCACTCCCCTATTTCGAAATACAATCTGTCGATTTTTTCCAAAATAAGGACATCAATATTTCAACTATACCCAATCGTTTTTTTTTAGCTCTTACGGCAGATTTTCGGTTTCTTTAATGAATAAATGGCAATTTACACCTTTAAATTTAATGGATTCAAAAAATTTAAATAATTTTGCAAAATGGCGAAATGTGACAGCACCCCGTGTTACACAACTGAGATACGTCAATTCGATAATGACAGAGGTATCGATAAATAAGCACATAACTCGATAATTATAGATCGACTTGATAGAGAGAGCAGGTGTGCCCTGGCACCGAGCTGTCTGCTCTGCCTTCAAGGTCTCCCCACCTGCCGTCATTATCGCAACTTCCTCGCGAATCTTTTTTTTTTTCTTTCCCTCTCCCAGAGATAAGGAAGCCACAATGGCTCACCGATAGTGTTCTCGAGATTTTTTATACATAGATAAGATATATGACCAGATTTCAGAGAAATGTCTCGTATATCATCCACGGTGTCATATAGGGTTAAATAAGGGCTACGGATATACGAATCTTGAATTTTTCGGACTTTTTAAAAACATTAAATAGGTTGAAATGCAATAAATAACGTTTTTAAATTTATTGATAGTTTTTATTAAAGACAGTAATAGTTTTTATACTAAAAAAATATTTATTAATGCAATCATTTCATAATTTAACGCAATTAAAAATAAAACCTATATATCCCAGTCAGTCTATCACTTAAGATTAACACCTTGACTTTTACTTGTATTATAATTATAATATAAGCTTATAAAAATTGCTGTTAATTTCTATATGATATATTTTCCAAAAAAAAAATTCTTAATAATTTTATATTTTCGTTTCTAAAATGCCAAATTTAAGCTAATATTTTACTGAAATAAAAATGCACAAATATATATATATATATATATATATATATATATATATATATATATATATATATATATACACACATATTTAATTTTACCTCCTATTCGTCTATTGCTTAAAATTAAATCATTGGCTTATAAGTATGTGTTCATTGAAAAAAATTATTATTATTATCAGTAATGATTTTTATCAGATATACTTATTTCAGAAACATTTTTTTCTAACTAAAATGTAAAAATTTCCTATTACCTTTTACAAATATGATTTTAATTTTCCCTTGTTCAAGGATATAACAATAATTCTTTCTGTTTGGCATATAAGTATGGGTCTTCATAAAAAAAAAAAAAAAAATTATAATCGAATAAATTTAAAAAATAATATCAGTAATAATTTGTCCATAATATATTTCAGAAATATAAACCAAATTTTACTTTTTTTCTAACTAATGCGCCAAGATTTCCCTAGATATTTTACAGAAAAACAAAAGTCACCTGATCTCAAACTTTTATGACGCTATATATTATATTCTTTATTATTTGACCCTCAAAACTAGCAGATGAAAGTAAAAATTCGTAAAATATTTCATTGTTCAATAAAAAACGAATTCATGTTACCTGAAAAAATCACTAAAAAATATATAAATAAATATAAAACGTTATTCCAATCCAATATCGTAAAAATACTAAGTTAAAATTTATTCCAATTTGTAATTTTAATATATTATTATAAATTGTTCTCGAATATTATTTTATCTTCTTATCAAAAGTTCATTCCTAAGAATTAAATTCAATATACATTTATTTTAGCCATATCTTAATTTTTCTAGTTTTCATACATCTTACTAATGAATACCGATATTCTTATGATAATGGAAAACAATTTATTTACATATTATTTTAACAAAAGTAGATAAACAACTAAAGAATCTAATAGGTAACTGAGGGAGAACAAAATTCCCAGACTGAAAATAAATTTCCACAAATCTGAAAGTAAATTAAAAGTTTTGAATCTTAAACTAGTTAATTAATAAAATAATTAACCAAACAACCATTTTAATAAGATTGAATGAAACTAATACACGTGGTATATCAAAAGTTACATTAAAATATATTGGTGAGAAAAAGTTTATATTATTTGCTTAGATGATTTAATTCCTTCTTTCAATATTTATTCACCGCTACAATAAATAGTGAAACTATTAATTGAAACACTCCAACAATGAGGAAAATAATTAGACAAATAATAATTACATAATATTTAATTAGCAGATAATTATACAATTACAGAAGGGCAAGTTTTACAGAAGGAAATCCGTGCACTATGTGCCTGGAAACATCTAGAACCATGGCTGAGTCACAGGTGATGCAAGATTTAGCAACCATTGATTCCATTACTGCCTCGATTGAGTTTAATTACTAATTTACATTATATTATTGCAAGATGTAATTAAATTGATTATAAAATTTGCATATACATCAATAAATGTGTGTATCAAATTAGTATTACAGAGTCAGTTAAACAAAGATAGCCAATCATTTAAAACTAATTGTGAAATAGTTTAAATTAATACTGTGAATATTGATGACTTTGTTAAAAAATGAAGCATATAATAAAAACAAAGCTATAGATCCCCTAGTTTCTTTCCACTATAAAGCATTTTTAGATGATTGTAATGAATGGAAGAAATCACTTAAAAGTTTAGACTGTTTAATGTATAAATTTTACATAGCATTTTTTTTTTTAGAAAGACTAATAATTTAAGAAATATATTAATATTTGTAAATTCCAGTTAGTTTGTTGAATACTGAAATAGTGTTTCATAAATTTTCTAGGAAGCGAAATGAATTTAAATTTTATAAGTTTCAATTATTTAAGTTCTTGTATACTATTCATTGAGTTAAATCTTTACTCGAAAATATTCTAAGAATATTTAAAATGACCTATTTTAATAACACCAGGAAATCTAAGTAAATAATCTAGGACATAGTATGTCCGACATACCAGATGTTTTTAGGTCAGGTAATATTACTGTAAATTTAATTATTGTAATATGCCTAATCAATATAATATAAATGTCATAAAAAAAAAATACACAAGAAGAAACAGTTGAAATTATTTCAATATGTACCAATAGAAAACTTGTACATATATCCATTATATCAATATGTGAGATTTATGAGATATTTAAATATTTAATTTTCAAGTTATTAATACCTTAATTTATAATAAGTTTTAGTAATAAGGTAACTTTTTAATTAATTTTTTACGCAATAGTTACTACTACTTCAATTTTTAAATAAAAAAAATATTATTAGAAGACAATTTTTTCTATTATGTACCCACATAAAACTTGCACAAGAGTAGTTGATAAATCTGTGAGGTATATTGTATATTTTAAGTTAATATTACCTTAATTTATATTAAGTTTTAGTAATAAGGTAACTTTTGAATATTTTTTTTTGTTGCAATAGTTACTAATACTTTAACTGTTAAATAAAAAAAATATTATTAGTGGACAATTTTTTCTTTAATATACCAACATAAAACTTGCACATAAGTAGATGATAAATCTATGAGGTATATTATATATTTTACTACTGTATTTTAAGTTATTAATACCTTAACTTATATTATGATGTAATAGTAAGGCTACTTTTGAGTGATTTTGTTGTTATAATATAATGATATAAATTTAATAGTTCCTAAAATATTTAATTAATATTAAAAATTTTACTTAATATATTAGATAATATAATGATTCCTATCTATAAAATGGAAATATTTAAATGAAGACTATTAAATGGTTATCGTAAATAAAAAAATATAAATATAAATAAAAAGTATTCGGATACATACAACAGTTATCAATTGGTGAGCTACAGAACTGCCCTGCATATTTGGAAACATCCGCAGATTTCTTATTCAGCAAATCTACCAGAAGAACATCAATACACATAAATAAACAATATAAAAATCCAATATGTTTATAATATTAAAAATTAAAAAATCGTACAAGGATAAAAACACATGTTGATTATAAACCGCGAAGTAAGGGCTTCTGACGACCGTTCTGTTTCAGAGCGACTTACAGAATGAGGCATCTTACCCCACTTAAATGCTGTATTTTAAACAAATCGAATGTTAAAGATCGATTTATCTAATTTTCTACATGGAACTATAATGCCCTGATTCATGTAATATAGAGTCCTCCTCTAAGGACAATTATCGGTAGAACGCTTATACAATGAAGACTTGTGACAGATTTAATTGTTTATTTCGTATAATGGAGACCTCTGTTGTTTAGTTACATTTATGTAAACAATATTTTCAAACGATGATTTATCATTTGGAAATGTAAACTTCATTAATTATAAATATCTGGAATTGAAATTCGATATATTTACGAAAACATTTCGTTTATTTATTAATTAGTATATTACATATTACTATGGATGGTGGAGATGTTGACAAATATGGCGGTATTACTTAACTTGATGTCTAGGTTATAGTACGAGGGGGATATCCTCATCCGCTGCAGTATCCCTATCACCTTTAATGTTGGTGTATTTAAATTAGAAAGATGTACACTATGAAATTATTCAAATCTGAAGTGAAAATATATATAGACAAATCAATAAATTTTCACACCCAAAAATATAAAATCTGTATTTTTTGTAATACATTTGCAAAAAATTTACATATACTTAAAAATCAATCAATCAAATAAAAAAAACAAATAGAAAATGATGGATTGAATTGGTCAGGGAGTGCAGCCAGTGATACCACAAAAGAATCTTGTTTTTTATTAATATTTATATAAAATAAGTTTCACTTATTTTGTGTTGTGTCTGAGTGCGCCCCCAGATCAATTCAATCCACCATTAGAATTATCCTGTCAACTATTTTCCACTCAATAAAGATCTAATATTACCTAATTGCCACAAATGATAACATTTTTCTTAGTGCGTGTTCCTATAATCATGAAAAATCTATCTCTGTGTGCTACTAATATTGGAAACTCAAGTAACCAATTGAGAAAAAGCAAGTACAGGAGGTGACAAGGTTGAATTCAAACCAATAGTTAGTCTCTTGGTTAAGATTGAGATATACAGGGCGTCCCGAATTTAAATGGCAAAACTTTAGGAACTTATAGGGGACCGAAAAACTAAGACAAAAAATCCTTTAGAGATTTGCTCGTTTTTGCTTAGTTTTAGAGAAAATCGCAAAAAAAGAAACAAAACAAAAATGTTAAAATGCAATTGGGAAAAACCACAATGCAAAGCCTTATGTTTCAAAAAATACACCTACTTACCAGTCGACGTATCGCCTATTCATGCATTATCAAGACACCAAAATCAAGAAGGGGTTATGTGAATCGCATCTCGAAGAAAAAGGTGCAATACATCCCAACGATCAACAGCCCAAACAGGCTCCAAAACATGAGACAGCAGCCCACCACCAAGACGTTCAACATACAACTGAACGAAAGTAATACGCAACCAGCTGGGAAGGTTATAGAATCAGCTGATTCTTGATTGATGCGATTCACATAACCCCTTTTTGATTTTGGTGTCTTGATAATGCCTGAATAGGCGAAACGTCGACTGGTAAGTAGGTGTATTTTTTGAAACATAAGGCTTTGCATTGTGGTTTTTCCCAATTGCATTATAATAAATAATAGTGTTTCTTTTTGTTTTTGGCTCTATTTTAGAAAAATGTTAAAGGAAACGATTATCACCTTTCAAAGTAGAAGCGGTGCGGGAGTATGCGCGCCGATTGCCAAATAGAAGAGTGCCTAATCGATGAGTCTTTTCTTTAGCTTTTAATAGACTACAAGAGACTGGGCCATTCTTAATACGTAATGAAGGCGACCAATTCCAGGCAGCAGTAAGAGCAGATAATCCAACAACTTCGATAAGAATCCTGAGACTAGCATCCGAAGAGCATCTGCTGCATTTGCAATATCGCGGCAAGCAATATGGCGAACTTTGAAAGGTGATAATCGCTACCCATATCATCTTCAAAATTTCAGAACTTATTACCTCAAGATTATGTCAAGAGATTGAATTTTAGTTACTGATTTCTTGAAAAAATTCGCGATGGTAATTTATTTCCATTAAAAAATATATGGACCGATGAAGCTACCTTTACAAGAGGAGGAATTGTTAATCAAAGAAATTATCATGTATGGGTTTTTGAAAATCCTAGAGCTATTTGAGAGAATAGGTTTCAGCATGAATTTGCTATTAACGTTTGGCTTGGAATGTGGAACGGATTACTGGAGGGGCCATATTTTTTACCTGGAAGTTTGAATGGTATCACATTTACACATTTTTTGGAGAACGACTTTTATAATTATTTAGATGACATTCCCTTACAACAGCGGATTGAAATGTGGTTCCAACTCGATGGATGTCAAGCTCATTATAGCAGAGTTGCTCGAGCTTGGCTGGATATAAATTATCCACGATAGATTGGACGTGGAGGAGTAGCACCTTGGCCACCCAGATCACCTGATATGACACCCATGGATTTCTTCGTATGGGGAACCTTGAAGCAGAAAGTTTATTCGGTGTCAATCAACTCAAGAGAGTAATTATGAGACCAAATCATAGATGCAGTGCATCAAATATCATCAGAACAAAGTTTAGCTGCAATTTATCAAGTGAGTGCTAGATGTAATGCTTGCATTGGTGCAAGAGGACAACTTCTGAGCAATATTTACATTAAAAAGAACATAAGATAAATGTAAATGTAAATAAATAAGTATAAAAATGAAAACTTGTTTTGTTTCTTTTTTTTTTGCGATTTTCTCTAAAACTAAGCAAAAACGAGCCAATCTCTAAAGGACTTTTTGTCTTAGTTTTTCGGTCTCCTATAAGTTCCTGAAGTTTTGCCATTTAAATTCGGCACACCCTGTACATATGATGTATGATAGAACAACATGACAGCCAGAGCAACAGACATGACATTTAACATGAATGGGTATTTTCAACAGTTCTTGTTTGAATTTAAATTAAAAAATAAAAATAAAATATATCACCACTACCCTTAAAGCGCATTGTGTTCAGTAACCGATGTAGATTATAATGTTTCTAAGCCAACGGTTATGAAAGGAGATCGACCGATATCACACTCGATCCCCAGATTTTTCCTTCAATAAAGGGTACTCACATTACAGTGACTTGGTAAGCCCAAATGAGTCTCCTTTTCTTGAATACTCGATTCAAGATTGCTAACAGAATAAATAATTTATAAGCCACATACAGTTTCGAGCTAAGGACATAGAGCTCAGTAAACCAACTTCCTACATTTATACGAACTATCCAGACCACTCTAAGTCAAATGAGGATAATAATCTAATTTTCTTTACTTATAGAATGTATATTATTTGTCGAGCAAAAGATCATTGAACAACAAGACGAAAATAAATTATGGTAAAAAATAAACAACTAAAATTAGCTATTTTTAAAACTACCTCCGAAGCCATAAACAAATTATATACCTATCTCGTATTGCGTAATGTTTATTAATAATAATGAACAACATGTTTGGCAGCGTTTAAAACAAAAACATGTTGCTATCCGTACGTAAGTAAACAGCTTTAAATTGTGTTCCTGTAGAAAAATACTATAACAGTGCGTACAAAATTAGCCAAAAATGCTAATAAACAAACATTGAATTTCTTTTCTAAACTCTAGGGATTGAAAATATGCGGCCAAGTTCCTATAGCCTGGTAGAAAACCAATAGTAGAACACTTTGGTGGTCGTTACCTGAATGTTTCACGTTTCTATTGCCTATTGGCAGAATGCACATATACTATTTCCTGTTTATTACATTGACAATAGATTTTTTTAATAACTCTCTGTTTTATAGTTATAAGTTCCAACTTACACAAGGCTAAAATTATTTAAAAAATAAAAATATACCAGACACAGCTGGAAAGGAAAAAAAACAAGAAGGGACGATAGTCAGTGATATATTATATTATGTAGCAGTTATTGAAGTATATAATGTGTAAGTCTCTAGTGACATATTTATTTTGTAAAACGTATTTTTTTTCTTGTCAGAGAGGGAAATAGTTCACTGGAAGATCTAATGGAGGAAGGGAATAGTTGGGGGGGGGGGTGCAGTCATATATTAACACCAAATAACTGAAGACTTATTTTTTATTTTTGCCGACGTTTCGACCTACTTTGTAGGTCATCTTCAGGGCTAGGAGAGAAAAAACAAACAAAACAAAAATAACTATAAAAAACATTACAGTACCAAGAATATAATAACATATAGAGTAATAGAAAAGTAAAAAATAGTGATGGATATATTTTTAAGGATAATGAATATAAAAATTAAAGAATAAATATACAGAAGGGTGATAACGTAAACAAAATACAAAGAGAAAGAAAACTTGGAAGGTAAACCGAAAGATACAAAATGAAAAACTATAAATATAAAAAGATGAGATATAAAAGTATGGAAAACTTAGTTTAACTACAGATAAAATATAAAATGTATGATAATAGACTCCTAGAGTGTTACATAAGTAAAATGTATGAAAATTGGGTTCTAGTATGTTTAAGGGCCTACTGACATCAGCGCGCTCAGGTGTCACTTTTCTTAACCATCTCCTACTGTTATAGGAACCTTTCTATTGTTTTGTTATTGTTTATGTGAAGTTGAACGTGAATGTGTTTTTGATTAGTTCCTTAAAATATTACTTGGAATTTGAAGAAGATTTTTCGCACGGTGAACGATGAAAAATCAGCTGTTAGGTTTCTTCAGGAGCGGAATGTCATTCCGCAGAAAATGCGTTGTGGAAATGGACATGGTATGAAACTGCAAGTGGGGAATAAAATTAGATGGAGATGCCAGAAAATGGATGCAACAAGATCTTGGGTATTCGATTAAATACGTGGTTGAGGAATAGTACATTACTTTTGGAGACTATTGTCCATTTTATATAACGAAGTTGGAGGGAAGAGACCCTTTTGATGCAATTTTTGAAGATATTGTTCTTTTTAATGAGCATTGTTTGGAATAAATCTTTCATTGTTTATCATAACATCATATTTTAAATATTATTTAATATTTAATTTAATTTTAATAAATTTATTAAAATTTAATAATATTTGTCCGGGCAAATCTTTTCTCTTTAAAATCAAAACATTTAAAAATTTAAAAAAATATCATATTTTAGTTACAAATTGTTATTTAATGAATATTGCTTGTAATAAATGTTTTATTATTTCTAGTTTAATTTTGTCTACATGTTTCTCATTTATTTCATTTCCTATAAATCTGTTGTATCATAATGAAAGGCAGTGCCTATTTAAAATTCATGCATAACCTGACAAGCTCCAAATAGTTGAGGTAACTGACACCTGAGCTCGCTGATGTCAGCAGGCCCTTAAACATACTAGTACCGAAAATTGATACAAAATATGATGCCAAAGAATAAATACAGACGAAATATGTAGAACCTAATGGATATGAATCTCGTTGAATGGCAGGTAGAGATGTAAAATTTGAAAATATAAGTATGGGAAGTTATATAAATGTATATAATTAGTTATATAAATAGAAAATATGATGTAAGTATAGAAGAAACGTATAGAAATAAATATATAAATTTGAGAAAGAAGATGAATTATAAAAATTATGATCCTCATTTTTTTTCTTGTTTCACTTTTACGTAACTACAAATGTGATTTATTTACCCATTAAATAAAGTAAGAAACTATTTGTAAATTCTAAAAGACATGCAAGACATGCACTTTTTAAATCTAAATCGAGTCCCAATAACGAAATCATGACAAATTGTTTGTTTCAAAAGTGAAAAGTTGAACAAAAGCTAAAGAACCACAAGTATTTTTTATATATATAATTTTTTTTTTGAACTTTGAAGTACATAAATATATCTACGATTGTTAATTATGTGAGTTATATTACAATTAAGGAATACGTTCAAAACAATCCATTTTACGGATCAGCCATTGGACAGTAGATCTTACACGTCATACGTATCTTGTTAAACGTGCACACTTAGCCTCCCTACGTGGCAGAGTAAATATAATGAGTCCCCATCACGTGCTTATGTGTAAACTAACAGTCCTCAGCACGGTTCATTCCCTTGCCCGGTGATCTAACAGCAAGGTATCTCAGAACACTATCTGGGAACGATCTCGACTTTTTACTTATTAATAACCTTAGAATGATTTACGTCCGCACTCTCATGGAGTTCTAACAACTTCTGTTTACCATAGAATTTATTATCTCACTTACCTAGACATATCTTTCTTACCTTAGCAACTCTCATCCTAAATAAATCATGAGATAGCGTGGAAATTCTATCTATTATGAAAAGGTCTAAGAGGATATATATGCTCGGTTATACTCGTAGCTCACTAATAATGGCCAACATACATCGAAATCCATTACTTCACCTTTATTAACAGCCGTTTAAAATGCCATTATTTAATCAATATTGCTTTTCTCCTTCGAAGCCTACAATTTATCGACGAGGTGCATTTCAGGATTGCAAATCGCAGCACTTCAGTTGATTATGCATGGGAAAAAATTGCGAAACTGAAATATAAAGTGCCATAATTACATTTTTCTTAACGTATCCTCCTTTTTTTTTTAATTTTCATTTCAAATAGTATTAAAAATTGTATTTATCGTATAGTATTTAAAATAAATTAGATTCATGTATTTCTGATACAGGAGCTCTCATAGCTATGTTTGTTACAAGTGATAAAGAGATACAGACAGAACATACCTGTTTTCAAGTTATTTATTATTGTTAATAACGAATATAAATAAGGGGATAGCTTTAAAGAAATTACAATCAACACTATGAACCATCATAATTAATCCGTAATTAAAACACTATGCTAGACTTAACTTCCCAATCCAAATTCAAACCATATTCAAACCTTTCCCAACATATCAACTCGCTAGCAGATGCTTTCCAGTTGGTAATAACAATTAGGTCATATCTATCAGAAGTAACTAATAACATATTGTTAATTTTTAGAATACTTGGTAATTACTAGTAACTTTATTCTGTGACTAAGTCATGAACATAAAAGAACTGAACATGAACATATAGAGACATATATATATATATATATATATATATATATATATATATATATATATATATATATATATATATATATCCTATTTGTTATTCTAAAGGGACTTACATATATCCTATTTGTTACATTAAAGGGACCAAAAAAACATATTTTTATTATAATCAAATAACTTTTATTACTGAGTGTATATACATTAATGAACCTATATTAACTAGATTATGTCATAATCTATACTACGAAATATTTGTTGAAACGTTCATTTTTTAGTGAAATTATTATAAATGGAATTAAATTAATTTTTTATAATGAAACTCATGATTATTTTTATTTTCAAGAATATCACAAAGGAAACGGATGAAAAAATTAAACTTCTCGTAACTTAACCCGAAGCGACGACCTGCTGAACTGGTATTGAAAAAAAAACAACAAACAAATTAAGTAGATAATTCTCTGTAATAAAGAAATAATGATATCACCTCCTTAAACGATTCAAAGAAAAATCTACAAGGCAATTAAGCCGGTAGCATAAATAGGAAGGCTTAACTTTAAGGAAAATTACATAACAGCATCACCTTTTATATTTTATATTGAGCTTTTATATAACTTGGATCATTCGAGGAGTGTGAAGTAGCCGCTAGTAGAGCAGGATTGGGAATTAATAACTAAATATAAATATGGGAAAAAACTAAATATATGAGGGCCTGCAAGGAAGGAGGGAACAGGCATTTCGAGAGTGCTGGATATCGTTTCGAAAGAGTACAGCAGATTAAGTATTTGGGCACGGTTATCACTGAAGATAATAAGATTAGGGAAGAAATTAAGGCAAGGATAACTGATGGCAATCGATGCTATTGGTCTCCAATGAAATTATTCTTTCTATTAAACCGAAATATATCCAGAACTCTCAAAATAAGGGTGTATCGTACTGTCCTTCAACCTGTGATCACGTATGGAGGTGAGTCTTGGACGCTGTCACGCAACGATGAAAGGCTGTTAAACATGTGGGAAAGAAAAATCCTCAGAAAGATCTTTGGCCCTACAATGTAAGGAGATCCCTGGCGGATGAAGACAAACGAGGAACTTAGAAATCTATATGGTACACCAGAAGTTGTTACCACGATTAAGAATGCCAGGATAAGATGGCTGGGGTACGTACAAATAATGGAAAGAAACAGACTACCAAAAATGATGAAGGAGGGACACCTCGGGGGAAGGAGGAGCAGAAGGAGACCTAGGCTCCGTTGGCTGCAGGATTTGGAGGAGGATCTTCGGACGTTGGGTGTCGGCAGGTAGAGAAGGGCAGTCGAAGAGGATCGTGGTTGAGGAGGACCACTGAAGAGGCCAGTACCACTACCAGTACCAGAGGACCATAGCGCCGTTAGATAGGTTGAGCTTTTATATATGTTGAATTGTTATATTATTTCATCAATAAATAAAATAAGCATTCAATGACGTGGATAAGCAAAAGAGAAAAAAGTATAAGATTTCAATACGAATTCACAGGCTTTGTAGTTAATTGTTTCCAACATGACAAATGATAAGATTGACAATTGCTTTTAAATTTGTCTTCCACTTTTTCAGATTCTTCAAAGCATAGGGAGCGGGATAGGATTCTGCGGAAGAGCGCTCAGTTGTCCTGCCCTGGTTCAAATCCGGCCGTGGCAGATAATTTATTTAATCTGATAAAATCGGGCAATACTCTGTAGGCGCTGGAGACCCTCCTCATCCAGCCTCTTTAATGTGAGTACCCTTAATTGGGGGTTGAACGTGATTTAGAGCAAGAAACAGTGCAATGGGTGCCACATGATAACTGCATACAAATTGTATTATATCCTTATAACAAATAACACACAGTCGGTGTTGGATTTTTTACTTAATGTAAAGCCTTCCTTATTATCCTTACTAATGCTAACGACTTAATTGGTCCGTAGATTTTTCTTAGAACCGTTTAAGGAGGTGATATCATTAGCGCTTTATTACGGAGAATTATCGAACTAATTTGTGTTTTTTTAAAATATTTTTATTTTGAAGAGAAAAGATATGCCTAGGGCCGGGATTCGAACCCGGGTCTCCCACATTTCCGCTGTGGTGATCTACCAACTGAGCTATCCTGGTTGGGGATTGATCCCATATCCCCGTGTTCTCGCAATTTGCGTTGTATACAAGGACAAGAATGTTCATTGAATATTACGTTTAATTAGGATTATGTTGACTTACGTCATTATATATTATTATAATTTATTTTATTTTATTTGTTTATTAATTGTTATAATCTTAAATATTTTTATTTTAAAGAGAAATAAAAAAATTTTCTCCAATCTTTTCCCTCCAAAATAAAAATATTTAAAATTATAACAATTAATAAAAAAATAAATAAATTATAACAATATATATGTTTTAGTAATAACATGGAATAGACCTATTAATTATTTACATCCAAATGAGAAATTAAATCTCCCAGCTGTTACTTGTTCTTTTAAAGGGCTATTGATTATCAAGAAAGATTATATTTAATTCATTTATTGTTCACTTAACGACTATTACCAATACGTTTACTGCCACGCATGGACCCTATAGGATGTGAAATCCCTCCTTGGAGCACACCAAGCATCCATACAGCGGGTATCCTCAATCGGGGGGGGGGAACCTGGAGGTTGACTGTCTCTCTGCCACACCCTTCAAGGTTTTTAGTGGTACAGTATTTATTTATTTTATTGTTTTATATGCTCATCCATACTGTAGAAATATTGACAGTTCATAATATAACGATTGGTGTTTTATCAATGTTTACTTTCTCGGTAATTATTCCGCAGGTTGTCGTTAAATAAATAAACAACTTTTCATTCGTTTCCTTTTTAATATTCTCGAAAATAAAAATAATCGTGATTTTTAGTTTGGAAAAAAGAGACTGATCATTGGTTGTGTGTATATTTTGATAATCACTACATCAAGAAATGAACGTTTCAGCAAGCATATAACATCATAAATACTGCGAAATTTTATTTCAAACGTTTATACTTTGATGTTATGACTACCGAAATATACACGTTTCCCATAATTACACTCTTTTATCATTCTAAAACTCAATATTATTTTTATTTTCGAGAATATTATAAAAAGAAAGCGAAGGAAAAGTTAAAACTTGTAATGAACTTAAATCGTAGTGACAATGTGGGGAGCTTCCTTTTTTAAAAAAATATCTATAGGCACGTTCATACTATACTGAAGAAATATCGACAGTTAACTATATATTATCATTTTTATTTTTTTAAATTGATTAAATATTTTAAACTGGATGAACTGATTACCCAAAACCATGACTATCCAATATTGAACCGTATCGTTCCAAAACTGATCCCAAGAACTGTTCGAGCGCATGTACCATAGCGCCCTGAAATGTGGCGTGCGGTTGTTGGTGCGATCCGCCCCAGGCTGTCTTCATCAGGGGAGATCGTGTCGCTGATGATGGCATAACGAAGAGGATGCCATGATCACTGGCACAACCTTACCGAGAAATGATTACCATCAGACAGTTCCCGGAAGGTTATGGACCGCTGTGGAAAATTTTCGAGGTAGCAATTGAGAAGGTTTCCGACATCCGACACTACGAATTTTCACTTAGTGACAGTAGTCATCGGGTTTCCCTCGTATTATACCTTAACTAGTACCTGTGAATGTATTATTTATTTAAATTCTTAACAAATACATTGTTATTTAATGTATAAAAAAGTTGAATAGCTGGGATAAGGAATAAAACATACATACGTTACAGATTTATCATATAGGCATCTCTTCCGCAGGTTGTTGGTTCAAGTTGATTAGCAACAATTTTTAACTTTTCGTTTGCTTTTTAATATTTTCCAAAAAGACAAAATATCGTGAGCTTTAGTATGGAAAAGTTAATGTAATAATGGGTACTGAGTAGATCAGGTTGATCACTCCATCAAGGAAAAAATGTTTTTAACATTTCAACAAGTATAGATGATCTATGTTTGTTGAAACGTTCATTTCAAGATGAAATGATTACCGAAGTATACACATTTTCCATAATTATATTCTCTATTTCCAAACTAAAGCTCATGATAGCTTGTATGTTTGAAAATTATTAAAATGGAAACGAATGAAAAGTTCAAACTTGAACTGACCCAACTCGAAGCGACCTGCGGAATGATTACCCCTATTTTCATTACATATATTTATAATTATTTCATTAATTTGGTAAAACCATTTTCCAGTCAATGTTATTTATTTCAAAAAAGTTTCGACTACATAGTAATTTTCAATTTTTCCTTTTTTTTCATAAGCATTACTTTTACCGCTTATAAATCCATATTAGAATTGTCATTCTACCAATTTTTTATATAGGTGTCTATAATTTTAAAATTTCTTACTTGGAGTTTCATTATTCTCCATAGTACGTTTTTGAAATAAATAAAATTGACTGGAAAATGGTTTTACCAAATTAATGGAATAATTACAAATATATAGCCCAGTGGAATCCACATTAAAAATTAAAAATACATATATTTATTAAAAAATAATTAAGTTTGTTGTGGCATCTTAAAAACATATTACCACTTAGTTTTTACATACATCCAATCCAAATATATTTCTATAACTACCAACAAAATATTTATCATCATAAACATTTTCATTCAACGCAGTAATAAAATAAATTTTCAAGTTACTATCTTGTATTCAACAATCAGAATAGTGATAGGTTATTTATAGCTTTTAAGATAACATTAACAGTAGAACCCGAAATCTAAAACAATATTATTAAAAATATGTCTATGTTCTCAATGCTGTAATATAGATTTTTTATTTTTTGTGTTACATCTTTAGTGTTATATTCATTAGTGGTGACGATTAAATAGAGTATTTTTTCATCTTATTGTATATTTATCAAAAAAAGCAGGAAAAAGGAAGAATGCATTAGTTAAATTGATATTATTTAATTGAATTGAAAAGTTATAACAAATTGATAAGAATGTGAATTCCTGAATGACTATTTTCTTATATAATATCTGTTAGATTATCCAATCAACATTGTAATGTTTCTATAATTAATTATAAATCGATAGCAACTGTACCATTGGAAATTCTTTAATTTCTATTAACTATTTTATTTATAGTTTACGGATACAATTTATGGATTTATTATAACTTTAATTAGTATGTAAAAAAAAAACAACTATATATATATATATACACACATATTTGGAGGTACTCTTTGTGTCAATTTAAAACAAACTGCTCTAGTAATTGTCATTAATTACCTTTATTATACACACATTTTAATTTGAAAAATATTTAGTTATGTATGTATGTACATGACATATACATATATACATAATATTTAATTAATATTTATTATTTTTAATCTACATAAGAAATTTCACATTATTTCGATTATACAATGATAATCCCTTTTCATTTATTTTAAGTTATTATAATTTTTTTCAGGAAATTAGCCATTTTGAAGTTAAATGCACCGGACCTGGACAGTATGTAAAAGATTATGTCTCGAGAGAAAATCATACATTAACATAACGTACGGGACTGCAACAGCGAATAATGTTATATGAATTAAATCGTATAAAATTCGAAATAGAAAATCCTTTATCACAATATTATCAGTAACTCGGAAATAGAAAATGGAGCCTTATGAAGACATCTTATCTACGAATGATATGAATTTTTTTTAAACTGAAATATTTCATTGTTTTGTCATATTTATAAATAATAACTTGCTTATGCCCGCGTCTTCGCTCGCGTGGAATTTGGTCCGTCATATAAACTTTCATGAAAGATCATCTTAAATAAATAATTTAATTATTTTTTAAAAATAAAAGTTACTCGTACATCCAAAATTTCAGATGTCTAACTTCAATACTGACGGATTCCATAAAATTTTTGAATCCCTATGATATTAAGGGGGAAGCCCTTGGGTGTGGAATTATCCAAATTTCTTTCTTAAACGATACAAAGAACCTATCTACAAATGCACCCTCCCTAAATCCGCGCTTGCTATAACCTATGTGTTATTCTGAAGTATAACCTATATTACTGTAAAGTTTCATCCAAATCTTTTCAGTAGTTTTTGCGTGAAAGAGGGACAAACATACAAACTTTCACATTTATAATATTAGTAAGATTAGTAGGATATCAAAACAAATAGTTTCATTCATGTTCTTTCTGTTATTTTAACAATTATTATCCATGTGATTTGCATTTAATTATTATGTAATATAATGGGATCTCCACAGTACCTAAAAAACTGTCGGGGGGGCACGTGCCCCCGTGCAACCCCCCTAAATCCGCGCTTGCTATAGCCTATGTGTTATTCTGATGTATAACCTATATTACTGTAAAGTTTCATCCAAATCCGTCCAGTAGTTTTTGCGTGAAAGAGAGACAAACATACAAACTTTCACATTTATAATATTAGTAAGATATATATCTGTTTATTATGTGTTTGCGAATTTAACTGAGTTTTTGTTCACTAAAAAAATATATATTGACCACTCGTTACTGACGGTGGGTATTGAATACAAAAGCTAGAGCGTGGATTCTTTTTATTCTAGACATGATGTAGAGGTATTGAAACGTTTATTATAATAAACGATACATATCAGTATATTTAATATACTATTATTAAATTTACAATTTTACTTTTATTATAAATAGATTTCTTAAATTAAAAATCGTGTTGACAAGCATTGATTTTTTTTAGAGGAAATGAATGATTGTTTCTTGAAAATTCTTGATAATGGTCGGGGAGTAACGTAAATGAATTTTACTTAATAATAAAACTTATTTTATTCTGCCTCAAGGTATCGGCCGAATGCATTAATCCATCAGGGCTGAGTATAAAACAAAAACAGAATAGCAGTACCAGCAGTGCAGTAGCAAAGAAAGTGACTGTTTTGTAGATGGAAACAATAGGAATGAAAATAATGGGATGCAATGACCAAAAATTATAAAATAATTTAAGAGAAATAAAAAAATAACAAGACGGAAACGAAATCTATGCGCTTAATTGGAATTTTTTCTCCATTTCAGATTTGAACCTCTGAAAATGTTTATGCTTTACAGTAGATAAAAAATTATTGTTTCTTGATGGTTGGGAAGAAATCGATAAATAGCAGGAAATATGAGCACAGATATAATTAACTAGAATACCGCACCTTATGTATTGCCATGCCTGAGTTTCATCAGAAAAATCACGACCAGGCCTCGAAGGTAAACCAGGTTGGTGTTAACTGATCCAACTTATGAGTCATTTTGAATTTCATTCCAATGAGGCCTTATTAGTTTTCAAGAAACTGTTTCATTTATTGTAAGCAATTAATGACAATTTAATTGCTAGATAGTAAACCTCCTTGATTTTTAACCATTTCTCTAAAGCCTTTATCATACATTTTATTTTTAATATTAATTTTTTAATATTGCTGATACCTAGTAAGTTAATAATTGCAAGTTACAAAATTTTTATGTGCAGTTTTAATGTTCCATTGGCCTCTTAATCTGAAACAATGGATGAATACAAATTTTCTGAGAGTAGTGTGTGTGGGCCATTGAAATGTAACACACTAGTCAACTGATTAGGTTATATTTTATTTCTTGTACATGATCTCAGCACTTATTACAAGTGTATAAAATGTCAATTTCAAGCTATCTAAATGAAAAAGAGAGAAGGTTACGACAAAATTAATATTCAATTCGTGCTTCGCTGGAATTATGTGCGTTAATTTGTAAATTTTGTATATGTATGTTTGAGTGGTCATCGAATTTCCTCAACAACTGTGTGTGGGATCAATGTAATGAATGATAAAACACGAAAGAATAGATTTGGTTGATTTTTTTTATATAGGATTTTGGCACTTATTAGTAGTGTGAAATTTCAAAATTTCATTAGTAAACTGAAATAATATGTATTATATTATAAACTAGCTAATGCCCGTGGTTATTACGGTGGAGATCCCATGGTAGTACACTAGCTTATGCACGCGGCTTCGCTCGCATGGAATTTGGTCTGCCACGTAAAGTTTCGTGAAAGATCATTTAAACTTCAAAACTGACGGATTCTATATACATTTAAATATAAAAAACAAAAAAAGGTAAAATTATTTAAATAAAGTCTGTCTCATGATAAATTTTTTTACATAAATAATTAATAATAATAATCAAAGCATCTGTTAATTGAGCAGTTATATTTGAAAGTGGTATAGATCCATTTGGATTTTAAAAAATCGATTATTCTTTTAAATAGTTTTAATGATTACTATTTCATAACCCACTTTTAAAAGGTATATAGCGTTTAAACGTGCTAAGTGCTAAGTTATAAAAGTCCGTTTGCCCGTATTTTTAAAGTAATTCAAATGGCTTAAAATATTTCGAATATAAAAAATGGATTTCTACCACTCTTAAATATAAAAGTTCAATTGTTTATTGATAATAAATGTAAATTTTTGCAACTACTTATTTTTACATTTCTTAAAATTAAAACATAAAATTATGGAATAAATAATTGATCCATTTAAAAAATGGACGCTATATGCTTTAAAAATGTATAAGGAAGAATTGTAGAATAATTCACATTCAGTTGCTTAATTAATAAATTACTTCAAATTCCTGAGGATAATTTAGTTTTTTTTTTTAAGAAGGTCGAGAACCCGTGTTCACTAATTTAGTGACACATTTGATCACGTATACTTATGCAATAACTACGATAAGTTGAAAAAAATTAAATGCCTCATGGGATTTCCTGAATCAGGTAGATAACAAGTATTACAGAGTCATTTATTCTCGCTGTTTCCTTTCTTACTTCAAATATCTGCAAATTCAGGGCTGAATTTATATTATTTACCTATGAATATATTTTAAAACTAAAAATTATCAACGCCCTTAAAATACAGTTGCAAGGTATAGGAGGAGACTTTGTTCAGACCGAGCCATTAACCTTCCGCCGATGAATTGATGATCATCATCAAAATAGGGAGATGATGTGGTTCATCATGAGATAGGCTATCATTAGCGCCGAAGGTCAAAAGAACGTCAACCTATTCCTCCACTATTGTTACTGATTACGCAAGTTTGTAGGAAAGAAAATGAACTGAATACCATCAATGTGTAACACACAAGTAACAAAAAATTGTTATTTTTTTATTATATATAATAATGAAATATTTAATATAATATACTTCTAAAAGCTTATTTTTAATCTGAGGAAATGTACTGTATTATATTCTATATTAATTTGTAAAAAACAAATTATATACTTTATCTACTCGTAATCTTAACCAGTATCACTACAACTAACCAATGAATGCTCTTGAGTTCAGCATATGTCAGATAATGTACTACATCTAGGGCAACGGTTATACAGGAAAGTGGATTGTTCGAGATCACTATCAACCACCAGGTTTTTCCCCCATTAAGAGCATCCACTTTATATATAGATGATTACTTTATACAGCCTATTACCACTTTATATAGGCACTTGATATAGGTACTTTATAAAGGCTTACTTTGTGTAACCTGGCTCCTGGAGGAGCTGTAGTTTCCACAGAAATATCTGTGTTTGTTAGCAAATTAAATAATTTACCTGTCACCCGTAGATTTCAATCCTGGACCTTCACCAACAATTTTTCTGAAATATTTTGTTATGATTATTTGAAAAATTGTTAACTATATATATTATAAGAAAAACTATAGTATTTATTTATTGGAACTATAGTATTTATTTGTTCCATTTCTTGTAAGCATTTCATTTAATCATTCTTCAAGACAAAATAGAATAAGTGGAAATTCGAAGTGAAATAAGAGAAAGAAGTAAACTACCATATTTAATATGAGGCGTTCAGGATAAAAAACTGATAATTCAAAATTTCACTAATCGACATTTTCACTCTTTTCGTTAGGTTAGTTGAGCAAACTTTGTGATCCTGAAAGTCCAGGTTCAGAAGGAACTAAAAACATGAGAAACAGCAAAGTGTCGTGTTAGACAAAAGTGCTTGATTAAACCGATACGAAATTTTTTGAAATTTTGGAGTTTTTCGCTTTTGGTCCTTGCTCTATATTTGGAGCTGGTGAAAATTTCCTGTAAGAATTAGATTAGGTATATAGTTAAAACCATTTCTCTATTTAAAAAATTGATGTTTATGCAATTTAGTTTTCTCTGTAATTTCGGCACTTTTTAATACTTCAAGACATGTTAAAAGTTATGAGAAAAAGAAGTATTGTGTTCCATTTCTCCCTAATCTTGCGAAGAATACGAAAACGTTAGCAAACATTTAATCAATTCTATCATGAAATTTGTATTGTTTAATGAAATTTGTTTAAAAACTCTTATCATTTTTATCTCGATGAAGCTATCAATATTATAAATTTGCTTTTCCAGTATCATTTTACTCTTTGTCAGCATAGGTCATTTATTACGAGGGATATTCTGGAAGAAGGTATATTCCACCTGATGCCGTCAGGCGCGCGGCAATAGCGTATACATTGGTGTGCTCGTGCTCGGCACCTCAGTCAGCGTCCACCTGTGACAACGGGAGCATATCCGCGCTACCACTTTTTTTAATATTCAAATTTAAAATGTGTGATGGAATCCAAAATCCCGCCATTTGTGAGGTGCGGTCTGTGATTCGTTTTTGTAGGCAAAAAACTTGAAACCGATAGAAATTCATCGGGACTGTGTGAATTGTACTGGAACGACGTAATGAGTGACAATTCTGTCAGGAAGTGGTCCATTCAGTTTGAAAATGGCCGAACAAACGTTCATGATGAAGAGAACAGTGGACGTTCGAGCATTGTGACTGACGATCTCGTCGCCAAAGTTGATGAAAAGATACGTGAAAACCGCCGTTTCACAATAACTGAGCTTTCTCTATGTTCCCCACAAGTTTCACGGACTATATTGTATGAAATTGCGGCAGAATTCTATGACATAGGAATTTCGAAGCTTGTCCACCGGTATGATAAGTGCTTGAAATTGAATGGCGATTATGTTGAAATGTAGTATTTTAGTCCCTCTTTCACATGTATATAATAAAATGTTTGTCTTGTACTTGGTTTTTTAATTCCAAAACATTCCTTACTTTCTGAATAGCCCTCGTATTTGTGCAGCCTCATCCGATGGCCGGTGCAGCGTATATCGAAACGCGACATGTGTGGACACAGGAAGACTCATGGGACACAACGAGGGCGCATTGATACTGTGCAATCACCATCAACCAGATAAATCTGAATTCCCTTATCTCGTTAATTGGTGCTTGAGATCAGCCGGCGGTCTAGACTGCTCTCAACTCCTGTCATTAGGGGATCGACCATACGGCCGATGGTAGTATCGATTAGGAATACGAATGTGGAAATCATTAATCATACGCGCTAATTTTTATTTTTACAAATTAATAACTCAGTCCTCGTTTTATTTCCTTAAACCTTTCATCGTGTCTGAACCAAATGTTGCTGATATTTCATCACCTTTCTCTTTCCCTGTGAATGAATTATTATATTATTATTATTATTAATGAATTATATTTGTCTACAACCCAATTAATAATAAAAATTGAAATGTGATTGTTTGTATTATGTATCAACATTTATCTCAATGTGCACAATAATTTATAACAAAAACACCTTCATCTCTGTTAGGTTCAATACATGGAATGGGTCTTACTGTTTCCAAGCCAACAGTTGTACAAGAAAATGATTTGAACCAAAAAAAAAGGTCATTCTCAACTACGAGGCACACGTGATATAACAGTGTATCTTGTTATAATATTTAGGCTTATGTCATTGATATATCTGTTTTTCTTATCACGTCCCCTTTTAGGTAAAATAATCTATGGAAAAATCTGGAACGATTTAAGGACAAACAATTGATAAGATAATTAAAATTCTGTACGAATTAATCTGCTTTAATTTCAATTAAAGACCTGAAATAAGTTATTGATAAAATTTGTCACCTGAATCACATTTCTTAATTCAATATATTTTGTTTAAATAAATAAGAAAACTAATAGACACGATGAGTGCCACCCAGAAGGCCCGGATGTCCGACAGCTTTCGTTCGAGCTTTGTCATGGGGGCTCCAACCTTAGGCGGGGTCCGGGGAGGAATAAAACTGTTAAACACAAAATTCAAAAGTAATTCGTGTATAAGGATGAATATAAGTCCGGGTGGAGGTATAAAAAAATCTCTTAAATATGACCGTCTGAAGAGAGGCTATTCAAATTCACATTTTCCTCTTTGGAATTAGGCAGAAGTCGTTTTATTATATCGAAATATTACACCGTAATAATAACACGAATTGGAAACATACTCACAATTCCAAATACTGTGGAAGCCTACGTGAACATATTTTTTCTTCCCACACTGTTCGGAAAATAAGTTAAAAAGAAAATTCTGAGATAATGCTGCGGGAAAAGAACCACTCACTTTCAAAGTCACGATTCTGCTGAAACATTCTGTACAATAATTATATATGGTAAGGAAATTTCAACGGTTAATATTCAGTATTCCTTATGTAATGATATCTTGGTGTACACTATCTTTATATATATAGTGAATTTGAGTGATTTTCATTACATTTTAATAAAATGACAATTCATCACGACTATCAGGTAATGTTTCTGGTGTTCTTGTAATGACTGGAAAAAAATACACAACTAGATGTAAAATTTATCTAAAACTATTAATTTAATTACTAAAATGTCATTTTATGTGCTTTCGGAAGTGAATAAAAAAAAATTAATTTCCGAATTTTTTATTGTTTTTAACCTTGAAGAATATTTTTTCTAAAATTTCCTATGACTACAGCTACTGTACATAAATTAATTTAAGATTTCGCTGCCATGTTAATTAGGAAATCATGTAAGTCAAGATTGACAAAAACCATGTACCACTACAACCCTTGAAGGGTTTTGGAATATTACTACTGAGCCTTGGGTTATTGGGTATTACAACTTCTTTGTGTATTTCAACCTTCAACAATCTTGCTATGCATTTATTAATATGTAGAGCGTTGGTTAACCAAGTAATGTCGTCGAGCGTAGTTCGGATAATCGAAATCAACTTAAAAAAGGAAAATTTCAAACAAGCACTGCGTTTGTATAAAAAAACAACCTTATTTCTATTGTATTGCACCCGAGATAAATAAATAACGTCAATACTGATATATTCTTGCATAGCAAGATTGTTGAAGGTTGAAATACACAATGAAGTTGTAATACCCAATAACCCAAGGCTCAGTAGTAATATTCCAAAACCCTTCAAGGGTTGTAGCGGTACATGTTTTTTTTGTAAATCTTATCTTTCATGATTTCCTAATTAACATGGCAGCGAAATTTTAAATTATTTTATGTATAGTAGCTGTAGTCATAGGAAATTTTAGGTTAAAAACAATACCTTGAAGAATATTTTTTCTAAAATTTCCTATGACTACAGCTACTGTACATAAAATAATTTAAGATTTCGCTGCCATGTCAAGTCAGAAATGAAGAAAGTTAAGACTGAAAAAAAAACATGTACCGCTACAACCCTTGAAGAGTTTTGGATTATTACTACTGAGCCTTGGGTTATTGGGTATTACAACTTCTTTGTGTATTTCAACCTTCAACAATCTTGCTATGCAAGAATATATCTTTATTGACGTTATTTATTTATCTCGGGTGCAATACAATAGAAATAAGGTTGTTTTTTTATACAAACGCAGTGCTTGTTTGAAATTTACCCTATTTAAGTTGATTTTGATTATCCGAACCACACTCGACGACATTAGCTTGGATAACCAATGCTCAACATATTAATAATTTCAGGGCAATAAAAAATAGATCAAAAATTACCTACACACTTTTTTTGAAGCGCTTATTTAAGTAGCAGTTACATTTCAATCAATAAAAACATTTTCTTAATATATACAACGGACAAAAAAAATTTGTTTTACATATTTTATCATGCTGTTAGGTAGGTAGATTATACTCATAGGTGATCTAATTTCATTCATAACGTAGTCCCACAAATCTCTTAATTTAATATATGACCTCATTGAACACTTAGACAGAGTCACTTATGTTTAATTAAAAAAAAACAGACAAGGCAGAACGAGATAAGGGATTTTCGGAAACTATGATATTTGCCCGATCTGGCTGAGAAGGACGTGAGAAAACCAGGGGCCTAGAGGTAATTTTTATATTGGAACTGATAACAGCAGTAATTAAGAACTTATCTTATCACGAGTCAATAGGTGCCTCCGATAAGCGGCACTTATCGCTGTATGAATCCATAGCGCTTAATTCCCGATAACGGTTCCATTTATAGAACCCGGGAAATTCTCATCTCATGTATGTATTTCGTTAGGATGTGGAGAATTGCATTCCTCTGGGATTCCCAATCATAAGCATCAGCAAAATTAAAATGGGATATTTTAAGATTTAAAAATATGGGACAGATTTTTTTTTATGCTCAATTTCAAACGGTGTTCTTGTAATGATAAGAAAAAAAAGTACACAAATAGATGTAAAATTCATCTAAAACTAGTAATTTAATTACTAAAATGTCATTTTATGTGCTTTCGGAAGTGAATAAAAAAAAATCATTTACCAATTTTTTATTGTTTTTTAACCTAATTTTAAAGAACATTTTCTCTACAATTTCCTATGACTACAGCTACTGTACATAAAATAATTAAAGATTTAGCTACCATGTCAAGTTAGAAATCATGAAAGTTAAGATTGAAAAAAAAACATGTACCGCTACAACCCTTGAAGGATTTTGGAATATTACTACTGAGCCTTATGAGGGTTGGATATTACAATTTCTAATACCCATATTATAAGCAACAGCAAAATTAAAATGGGATATTTTAAGATTAAATGAATTAAAAATATGGGACAGATAATAAGCGTCTCAATTTCACACGATAACCTGATATCGACACCTTTCCTATCTTAATTACCTTCATTAATTAAGAGTTAGAAAATATAATCCTCGACTCACTCAGAATCATCTCCCTCATACGTGCTATTCTATGAAATGAAAAATTCCATTTTCTTTAAATAATCCATAAATTCCATGGCCCATAGGATGTAGTTGTATATTAATTTATGATTGTTAAGTATAATAAGCCCCTTTTTGCAGAAAATGGTAAATACAACGATGCTACAGGGAGAGTCCTAAATGTTTCCTATCCAGATGTGATTAGGATACCTGTAAGTACCTGGCTCGGGGCCCCCATTATACACCCCTTCCGAAGGACGGCATACGCAGGAATTTTTTACTTCATTTATAAAATTCTAGGGCCACCTGCAAGGCTTTATTATAAAATTACGAAAAAGAAAAGACTTCTTGATATTAAGGAAAAACAAAAAGTGAATGTACAGTTAATGATAAAATAAATCTATGTGTACATTTTATGTATATTCAATTTATTGAAATAACTAATATATTTACTTATCATATATTATATTTGCACATTAACGTTATAGCTACAGGTGTGATATGAACGCCTTCAATGATGAAAAATAGTTAATGTTCGATCATTTTTTTTTTTTTAGAATAGAATAATTTATTGATATTTACAACTGTAATTATATTGCATCAAGTAAATCTGCTGTATGAACGAATGGTATTATTTTTTTTACTAAGTAAATTATTTTTCCTTTATTTAATACATTTATTTAAGACTACATATTTAATTCCCTATAAACGAATATATTGTTCTTACTCAGATTTAAACTGACAACGTCAAAGTTGGCTAAAATTAAGGCAATCAATATTGATAAAATCGCAGCCATTGGTCGACCAGTTTAATAATTCTCTCCATATACTATACTAATTAAGTATTTATATACACATAACTTATATTAAAAAATATTTTTAATAAAAGAATGTGTGAAATTTTATAAATACCAACTGATTTAGTAATTTTATTGTTAATAGAAATTGTCGCTAAGACAATAAGCAAACCTTGAATTCTATTATTAGTAACCCCATCTTATCTCAAAGGCTCTTTTAGATTTACTTAGATATGGCAACTTGAGCAGTGCGAGATTAGATTGCGTCCATTGTTCCTTGTATCTTCATTTTAAATAATGGATAATGAGAATCTTGAAGAGAAGAATAAAAAAAGCAAAAGGTACATTTTTGTTCAGTAATTTCAGCTTGAGAACTAAAATTTATTTATAATAATAATATTGTATTTTATTTTTTTATTAATTGTTATGATTTTTAAATATTTTTATTTTGAAGAGAATTTTTATTTTTCGGCCCAATCATGATATATTACCATAATCATTGTTCAATTTTTTTCTTTTTAAACCGTTCGTAACCATAATAATGTACTCAAATTTCAAGTAAATGCCAATTGTAATTTTAAATCATACTTAAAAAAAATTCATAAAAGCGTAATAAATCTTAACCTGAGTCTTCCACATCATAATCAGCCAAGGAAAATGATCGATTATGCTAAAGGACCTAATAGGTACTGTATAAAGAAATTGTATCCATTGCTTACAGTGTGGAAAATACCATTATATTGGAATTTAAGAAGTATTTGAGTAATTACAAATCGTAATTATTTTTATATAATGTTGGAATATTTTATTAATAACACTTAAAAAAAATAACTTTAACTAAAATAACTATTTATTATCTGACTACGTATGAGCATTATTTATTTTACAAAATAACTATAAACTTCTCTACAATTCTGATCAATCAGTTTATGATAATCAATTATCAATGCATCGGATTAATTTAGTACGTTGCTTTTGTTTTATATAAAAATAGTTTTAAATTATAAAATTTAGCATGTCCTAAAATATTATATTTTTTATAGCATTTTTAAGGGAAGTTTTCCAAGTTCCGATAAAACTCATAAAATCTGAGAATTTATTTATTATTTCGTTTGTTAATAGAAAAAGATAACTACAATAATTAACATTGTTAAGTTCAAATTGTAAAATCATAAAACTCAATAATGCATTAAACTATTCTTAGATGATTCCATTACTTTTAGTAAGCGTGGTTTGGTTTGAGTACTGCATCCTACTAATATTTTTAACTTTTATTTTTTTTATTTTTTATAAATTTAGTCAATGCTTTATTTGAGATTAATCACAAATCTACTCATGATTTGTGAAAATTGTAGAGTTGTTTCAGGTTTCCTTTACCTATTAATTATTTGGATTTCATCTATATAAGGATAATTTTCATTTTAACGCAGATCTAATAAAAATAATATAAAAACACAATAAGATAACATTAAAGGTTCATCAAAAAATTAATTATTTAAAAATTTGATGTATATCACTGGACTAAATTACTTCAAATTTAAATGTACTCATAAATTAAGAAGAAAAAACCATTATCCAGTCAATAAATTCTTCATTTATTAAGCCTTAAGACGTTTCGACTACAAGTCATTCACAATCACAACAATTACAGGCTTTATGCATCAAAAACCATACTGCACATAAAACTAACACTGCACTATCAACACATAGCAAAAAGGAATTACATACTTTTAATTTTGAAAAACCTAAAATTTTACACAGGGAAAAACACAATATCAAAAATTCTTAGAAGCTTTATATATAAATTAAAAGATCACAACAATTTCTGGTTTTATGCATAAAAAAACATACTGTACATAACTACACAAGTTAAAAGTCAGAATTTTCTGTAAAAAAAAACAAGACAATAACAATTATATTAATTAATTCTTAATATATTTAATATAATTCTTAATATATTTATTTTAGATTAATTTATTGATATTTACAACTATAATGATATTACACCGAGTAAATCTGCTAATATGTACAAATGGCATGAAAAAAAAACACTTGTCGAGAAACTATCCATCGGTAGTACTCCAATAAAGTTCTATAGTAGTAGGTCTCGAGGCCATTTTCTTTTCAGACGCCTCGGAGGGTTATTAGGAACAATAGGGGAAGGAAGTTGAGAGACTAGTGGATTCAAGTGTGCATGGAGCTTGACATGGAAGGTTAGGTATCTAGTTTGGGCCAAATCAGCAACATATGGGATATTAAGATCATGATGGATGAGTTTGTTTGTGACATAATAAAGAGCATTGAGGATTTTACGAAGGATTTTGGAGATGATTTGGATGGTTTAGTAGAGCCCCAAAGATAAAGTCCGTTTGTCCAGATAGGTCTATTAACTGTCATGTAAATGAGTCTTTTGTAATTAATTGAAAGCTTAGAGCGTATGTCCAGTAAATGTTGAAATAGGCGAAAACGTCGAGGAGTTTCTTGTTTTTTCAGTGTTGTATGAGGATTCCAAGTGGGATGTTTGTCCAGATGGAGTCCTAGGTTCTTAATTTATAAAAATTAATTATTAAAAGTTGAGCGACAAAATTAATGATTCAAATGACTCTTGTTTAGAAAAAAAAATTATTTGAGTTAAATAATACCTTCCTTTGAATGCCTCATCGTACAGTTTACCGCAGAATATTATTTATTTTCCTTGAAACTCATTAAAAGTTTAGTAACTGTTCATGTTTAATAAGCTTAATTTGTTGGCTGTTCCTGAGTAATATTGTAACAAAGATGCGAAAGGATTTTATCTACAAAATGAAGAGTGTGTTTTAGTTTGAAAAAAAAATTGAATATTTTTTAGCAGGTTTTCCCTCGTGGATCGTGGAATCTAGTGGCATTTCAGCTGTGTTGAGAGCTCAGCTCTAAAACCCCTATATTTTAATTTTCATATTGTAATTGTCTTTTGTTTTTTTTTTCTCTTTTCGGTCCACCGAGAATACTAGTAGACTTCCATTGTTCCATCGGAGGCCATGCAGGAAGCCATGGAACTTTATTAAGCGTGCAGAGCAAAAAGTTAAAAACCTACGGCAGTCAACTCCACAGTGAAGTAGTTCTATACAATTAACATAGTAGCGTTCTCTTTGCAATATGCAACGGTTTCATTCGAGGCTGACCTACCTACGTATATGATACAGCAGGATGACTGAAAACACTGATCATCGTTGACGCAAATTGTCGGAACACTCGTGCTGCTAGTACTGCTTCCGGTACCAACCACCTACACTCGGAGCAGAGCTGTGAATATCAAGATCGTGGTAATCGCAGACTTTGCCTTAACCGGTGATCAAAGCACATAGTAACCGGCAGTTTTAAGCCTGTCATAATTCCCAACAACTGAAGTGTAGGTTTCAACTATAGTACTGTACCAGACGATGAATATTTTTATTTATTCAATACAATTGCCGGCGTTTCACTATTTACCGAGGTTTACAAAGGTATCCATAACGGTTCCTGAAATTCAAAAATGTAAAATAACTGGAAAGCACAGTTCTTTCTTGGCTCCCTTGCGATTTGGTTGATATATACCAAGGAATAAGGAATTCTCGTTTTGTGGAAATTATCTGAAGATTTAATTATAACCCTTGAAGCTACGATTCCATCAACACAAACGCTGGCTATACCACAAAAGGGTATGGACTCCAAGAGTGATGATGTGCAGGACGTTTCGGGATTTGGAAGTGGTTGTTAGCAAGGATCTGGAGAATATTAACGATTTTAAATAAATTATAAAAGATATGCATCGAGTTTAACCAAGTCGCGCCTCAAAAATTTTATCTAAGGAAAAACAGTCACTTAAACATACAATTTTTATTTCATTGATTTTAATTTATATATTAAATAATAATCTTTTACAGAAATCGTCTTGTCATAATTTACTCCACTTGTTAGTCAAAGATGTTTCTTTGACTAAAAAGTGATTATTATCAATCTTCATTGAATAGGAATTTTTAAAACGTCCTACCTACCTAAGGGGTCGGACATGAATTGAAAGAACGAAAAACGATATTTTTCAGTTTTTTATTTCCTCACTATAAATCTATTTCGGACGTACAATATGGCATACAATATAAGAACAAAAGGGGTAGAATACTTCTTTTATATTTTTCAAATCACTGGCACTCACTTGAGGAGTTGAAAATCTACCAGGCATTTGATTTACCTATTTCTAGATAAGGAACCTTGTATAATTTAATATAAATAATTTAAATGTGTATGGTTTGATCCATTTACTACAATAATGAGAATAAGGTGTAGGAGCATACTTAGATAACACAGGCCAACAAAAAAAACCTTTTTGAAAACTTTTTTAATTTTAATAGCTGATCTTGATAGATTTTTATGTGCTGAATCCAAATCTGCTCGTAGTTTTTATGTATCACCCTTAGTTTCCAAGCAAAATGTATTTTATTATATAGTCTAATACCCATTTACAGTATATAGGGAAATCAATGAAACACTGTAGAATCGTAAAAATGGTTCGTATTTACAGTAAAATACTTGGAATAGTAATTTTATGTGATGATACAAGGTTCACTTGTCAACTGGAATTGGTTTATATTTTCTTTCCCTTTTTTCCTTGAAGCTTCTTGTGTAGCTTTTCCTGCGATGAATAGCTTGCTGAACTTCCCGGTGAAGTGACCAACAGTAATCCCCCATCATGTTGGTATTCCAGCGGCCCTGGTAACGTTTTTCCATCACTTTAACGTCCTGGTGAAAACGCTCACCTTGCTCCTCACTAACATCTCCTAAATTTTCCGGGAAGTAATCGAGGTGGCTGCTCAAAAAGTGAACTTTCAGGCTCATCAAACATCCTAACTGTTCAAATTTTTTTAACATGTTAGCAACAATAGCCTTATATTCTGGGTCTTTTTCATTTCCCAAAAACTTGGTGACAACTTGCTTGAATGAAACCCATGCTTCCTTTTCATTTGAGGTCATTGTGGATTCAAAGTTAACGTCAAACATCATTTTTCTAATATCAGGCCCGGTAAAGACGCCTTCTTTCAGTTTAGCTTCTGAAAGGTGTGGAAACTTCTGACAGAGATATTTGAAACAAAGCCAATCTTTAGGCAAAGCCTTTACAAACTGTTTCATGAGACCTAACTTAATATGTAGTGGTGGTAGGAGCACGTTTTTTGGATCTACAAGGTTTTTGCGTAAAATGTTCTTCTCGCCAGGCTTTAAAGACTCCCTAGCAGGCCAGTTCTTTCTGCACCAATGTTGATTCCGAGCTCTACCGTCCCATTCACACAAGAAACATGGAAATTTGGTAAAACCCCCTTGCTGACCAAGGAGCATGCACGTAACTTTCAAATCACCACATATCATCCAACCGTGTGCAGAATAACCTATTTTATTTAACACTATTTCTAGATTTTCGTAACTCTCTTTCATATGTACAGAATGACCGACAGGTACAGAGGCATACATGTTACCGTTGTGTGCTAAAACTGCCTTCAAACTATTTTTGGATGAATCAATAAACAACCTCCAATCTTCTGTTTTGTATTCAATTCCAAACTCATTCATTAAACCATGAATGTCTGAGCAGTACACCAAATCACCCTCTTGTTCAAAATACTTCGAAAATTGTTGTTCTCTCTTCCTATACACATGAATGCTGGTTCCAGCCGCCAGCAAGTTCTTTTCTTTTAGCCTAGAGCCAAGCAGTTCAGCTTTTTCTTTTGTTAAGCCCAGATCCCTAACTAAGTCATTAAGCTCGACCTGAGTGAACAATTTAGGCTCTACATTTTCTGTAACACATTGGAATTCTTCATCGTGTTCATCTAACTCCGACTGTACATCAGAAAATACTTCTGTTTCAATAGAATTTAAGTCCTCTGGTGGTTCCGGGATTGGCAAATCTACACCGTGCCCTACTGGTCGGATGGCGGACGGAAGGTTAGGGTAGCTTATTACCTTCTTGTTCTTAGAGTTATGACCAGTAATATCTACACTGCAAAAGTAACAGTCATCGGAATGATTTTTTGGTTCCCTCCATATCATGGGAACAGCAAATTTAAAGTGTTTTTTCTCTTTTTTTGACCATTTCCTGAGGTCTTCAACACATACATAACATACCTTATGCGGTGCCCAAGGTTTATCCTGGTCTCCAAGTTTGGTTCCAAAGTATGCTAGATAAACCTTTTTCACAAAGTCTGTAATGTTTCTTTGGTGCTTTTTAATAACAAACTCACCACAAATATAACAAAAACTGTCAGCAGAGTTTTTACAGCCGCGATGAGACATTGCACTGAGCACATGTACAGGAAACGTAAAAGTGAGGTTATGTTGAAAATAAACAAAACATCAGCTGTTTAGCATGTGTTTCAGCAGTGCTGCCAACATCATCTTTGTTCATTAGACCTATTTTTTCATGTTATCTTAACTATGAAAAAGCTGTTAAATTCTAAAAATATTTCTTTATTTCATGAATTTAACTATAAAATGTGAATAAATGGTGGGTGATACAACTTTTTAAGCATCATATTTGGATTCAGCAACCTAAACAACATAAGAATAAGGTATTTTCATTAAAAAAGTTTTTTCATCGTTGGCCTGTGTAATTAGTACAATATTTAATATTATTCAACATATTTTTTGAATAGTCAGTTGTATAAGATCCAAGTTCTTTTCAAGCTCATACAAGCAAATAAAAGAGCACTAATAAGAACTGCTCCATGACTAAGTTTAGATCTCAATGAGTCATTCAACAACTAACTTTATGATTGAGCGATATCGATTCATTTAAAGTTTAATTTTGTCGATACTCCAGAGCGATACCTTCAGTCAAGTCACGGTTAACATCGACCAATTGCTTTGAGGCTACTCCCTACCTGTTATTATAAATGTTTACGGTTTTATTATTAATTTAAAATAAAATTTATGTTTTCATTAAATAATAATTGCTTAAAAAACATTTTATGTGCGGTTCTCCCATTATACTGCATTATAAACTACATACCACCAAAGAAACTCATGATTTGGAAATCGCGAAAGAATTATTTCATTAATTTTCATGTATAATATTCAATAATGTATTGTAAATTAATACTCCTAGTCTGGTTGGCACACAACTTTTAAATTTATAATGATATACCCACATAAAAATTTCAGTCGAAACTTATTATCAAAGAAATCTGGTTTCCACATCCCACACCCGCCTCTTAAAATCTGACATAAATTTAAAATCAACTTTAGATAGAAATGCATTTAATTTTCATGGAAAAAAAAAGTTCACATTAAAAAATACAACAGTTTAAACGTTCAACAATCACTTAAGGGTACGGTTTTGTGCATCTTTAATTACCTTTAACCGCTTTGTTCGTTATATAATATTTAATCTAAGATTGTAAGTTTTGCTTAAAGCTTATATTACTAAGGGTTTTTAGGATTTTGTTTTTCGATCATTGCGAATATTTCTGTATTAATCTTATTTAATTTTTATATATCAATTTTCTATTACCTACAACAACTAGAGAAAAATTGTTTATCCTAAATAAACATAATTAAATGCACTGTAAATTTTTGAAAATACTACATTTTAGCATATAAGAATAAGATCTCGAGTAAAAGTGTATTTAATTTTGCACTGTCGTAAATTTCAATAAAATTATGACAGCCATTAAAATTAGAAAGTCGATGAATTACAGTTGCACTTAAATTTGTCAATCATCTGGCAAGTTCATTTTAAAAAGAATGAATTTTTGAATGAAAATAATAAATTATTTTGATTATATACATGATTATTTAATTTTTAACTTTAAAAAAATTATGATTGAAAATAGTACTTAGAAAATTTGAAATTATGAATATTTTTAAATTCATATCGATCACATACATTTTATCGGCACATTCTAAAACGGTATGATGGAGATGGCTTGTGATTAATTTTATTTTTGTGTTCTGAGCTGAAATTGTATATATTAACTATAATATAAATACAACGTTAGTAAAGTGATCTTTAAATAAGTCAAGAAGAAAAAATGAGGATACATATTAATATTAAGGATTAAAAATGTGAAGGCAGATACTTCCTGAAATTTTATACAACACACTGTCTTGGGGTTATAAATATTTCTTTAATTGGTGTTTTACCCTCGTAATATTTTTATATTATTTTTTCTTCCTTTATAATACAATAATATTTAAACTGAATCATTAAAGTCATATCATATTATTGAAGAATCCAGCCATTTTCGTAATATATCACTCGAGTGACCTTTACTATCAAAGGGAATATAGCATTGTTATTAGGTGAGTGTAAACTTCTCCATTCAACGTGACTTAATCGTTCGGGACTTAACGAGAAATATAAACTTTGAAGGTCTTCCCCTTATTCGTTCCTTTATATTAAAGGCTCGCCTGTATATTTTTTTTCTCAATTTATTTCCCTGACATTTCCTTGAACCTGCTATAGCGGAAAATGCTATTCGGAAAATTTTTCCCAAGATTGATGGGTTTCCTCCGGTTGAATTGGCAATCGTCTCGTTTATCTTGCGGAATAACTTGTCTTCCATCTGGGAACCTCCCGAGCTGCTGTGTGCTGGATCGATCCCCGCGTATGAAGGCTTACGTCGACCAATACCCATGGTATTGGGAAAAATATTCTCAATTTCACCAAAACATTGAGTACTTTGATAAAACTTTGATATCATAACTTCTTCATAATTGTAGAAATTTTTCATTTTTAATTGTTGGAATCCAAAAATTCGGGAAGAGGGGGACAACACTGACCGAGTAAATCAATATATGTTTATTAGTGAAATATTATCTTTATTTTAAGAAAAAATTTACTTAGTTATACTTGAATGATTTTACAAGGGGAAAAGTCAATTTTTTAATTTAATTTTATTTATTGAAAATTACAACTGTATAATAATAATAATAATACATCAAGTAAATAGATTAAAAATACACACGCACACACACACGCACATATATATATATATATATATATATATATATATATATATATATATATATATATATATATATATATATAGCAGAGAAACTAGTTGCTAGGTTTAGTTAGTCTTGATAAGGTCGATACTGGGTTCGGGCCGAATTCGCAACAAATGGAACATTAAGATCATTTTGGATGACTTTGTTCGTTAGAAATTAGGGAGAGTCGAAGGCTTTATGAAGGATTTTGGATCGTAAGGATCCGATAGTAGGGGAAATCGATGAATTAGTGGAGTCCCAAAGCTCTATATCGTATGAAAAAGAGAAAATAAACATTATAATTAACAAATATATGGTGAGAAAATAAAATATAGCAGGGTTGGAAACAACTATGAGGAAAATACGACTAACTTTCTACGGACACATGATCAGGTTAGTTCCCAAAAAGCAAATAATCTGAGAACCCAGAGTGATTACGCTAAGCAGATAGAGAAGTACCTAATAGACTTGGAATTACCGATGAGGACAGCCTGGGTAGAACAAGAATTAGGAAACAACTCCAAAAACATATGGGGTCTAGTGGAGAAGAAAACGAGGCAAGTTCATGGGGGATGGGTGGAACAGAGAAGGCAACATTCGGAAATAATGAAGGATTTTAATGGTCCATTGTGTTTCGCAATCAGTAAAAACCGAGTTCTCTCAATTTCGTGTGGCAGGAGTTGTTTGCACCAGGTCGAATAAGATATCGTTTACAGTATATTTTTTTTTCAATCGAATGAGAGCACTCTCATGACGACACAGCCAGAAATGAGTACAGATGACAAGTGAAAAAAATACACTACGACAATAACAAATAAAAAATCTCCCGAAAGTCACGGTAAATATTTAAATACTGGTTAATACCAGATCTCAAGTGCGACAAAAAAGTTCTTACCTTTGATATTATTGATATATTGTTTTTAATTAGCCAAAACAAAATGCTTAATAACATGCGATCAATCAAAATCTACTCGAAGTAATTATGTCAGGTTTGCACCATTCTAAACATGACAGGTTTAGCTTTAAGAAATATAATTTCTTAGTATGGGAACCTTTAGCTTGACCTACCAATAGATAAAAATCATTCATTTTTAATTACTCTATAATTGTGAACATTTTTCTCAACCCTCTGTTGGGACTTGATCGATGTTCTTTCAGCATTAACTCGTTCAGGTACTCCTACTTCAATCTTAAAATGTTCTTGGAAGATTTTTATTCATCCAAACTAAGTGAAATTGTCGAGCTTAAGCATCCTTGTCGCTTCTAAAGTTTAGGAGTAGCAACAGTTAGACTAAATAATCTATAGGTATTTACATGCACATTCGACGAGTTTTAATACTATTGTGTGAGGTGGCATAAATCGAGGTATGTACGTTGCTTTTGTTAAATTCTACTCTTCTTAATTAGTATTTACGATTAAAATTATTAGCTGTAAACTGGATATCATTTTTAATAACTCCGTATCAACAACTCAGCGAAGTTTTAAAGGTTTTTATTTAATAAGTGGATTTTGTATATGAAAAATTTAGGGAAAATGAGGCAGCAGTATTTTATCGTCCTAATTTCTGAGATTAGAAGTTAAAACCAATTTTATCTTCCATTACAAATTTCAAAAGACGAGTTTAATAAACTTTTAGAAAAATCAAATGAATTATGGAAAAAGGGGTCAATCAATCACCAGTTAAGGAGCTGAAAATGGCCAGAATTACACCAGAAGATATTGAAAACCAGGTAACATGCACATTCAAAATACATAAGTGGCAAGTTTGACCATGAGGAAATATCGAAGAAGAGTGGAACAGCATGGTCTCAAGAGAGAAAGAAAGCTCAGAGCATAAGGATGAAAAAAGTATGGTCACAAAGAGAATCAAATTCACGCCTCTAAATATTTTGTTAATCTTATTTGGCTCATTCGCTAATAATAATAAAAAAAAACACAAATTTTATGGGTATCGTACACAGACAAACGTACTCTTCATTAGACTGCAATCAACACCTCTACAGAACTTCATTACGTTAGCATTATATAATGCTGATTGCAGAGAACCGGAGTATATAAAATTCATATTGCGCATACAAAATTGTCGGTAGGCAGGGACGAATATAAGAGAAAAGAGAGACAACTGCCATACTATTTTTGCAAATAATTAATACTCTAATTAAACACGACTGTAACGGCGACCAATTAATAAAAGCTGGGAATGAAACATCGGCCTCCAAGTGTTGCAGCGCTCGTTTACGATTCACATGGGTCGCCATTACTTCGCCATATAACATCCGGGCGAAAGCTGCATTAGGGCGGCCATATGCGGCACATGATGAATTGAAGGGTTTGTGGGGGGGAGGGGCTGGAGGGTGTCAGATGATAAATTTATCAGATTTGTGATTGTGGGAAGAGGTCCCAGTTCTATATATTTTATATCTTTCATTACAACACCAAATTAAGAAGCGTACAATTAAAATTTGAAAGTTTGTTAGAAAGCAATGTAAGCTTGCAAGATAGGCTACCTATGGACCTTCCTATGAGCACAATCGTTTGTCAATGGCTAAGGTTACCGTATCAATATATGACACCCTTCCTTCTTTATTCCTTTATTTCTCTTTATGTTTTCATATTGTAAAATGTCTAACCTTAGTTCAAGTTGTTACGACGTTAGTGAAAAAATTGCAAAGCTTAAGTCTCTAAAATAAATACAGGAAACAACAATACCTGTCATTATATTATATTGCAACTCCTGTAAAATAATCGTATGTGTTCTGGTGTGTTAGTTGACTAGCTATTTCGCTAATTAACTAACAAATGAACAATAACTACACTACACATGCACTTACTAATTTCCAACATACCTCAAAAGCATTCAGAGAACTTCAAAGAACTTACCTAAAACATACATACAAATTATTAAATATAATATTAACAGTATAAAAACTAAACAAGTAATAGATGCAACAAATAAAAATAAAAAATACCTTATAATAATAAGTTAAATTAATTGCCTGCTATTCGAAATTCTGGATTTATTTTACAGACCAATTCACCTGTTTCGTTCCTATAGGAACATAATAGGAATATATAACCGTTGATTTATAAACTGACTTTACTGGATCACTAAACTCGAGATCATTCATGTACTATAATACAGGCTTCTCCAGCCATTTCAAACTGGAGTGTTAACTGGTATGTTGATCTAATTAATTAATTAATTGTATTGCCAAAACTCTAAGATAGCTCATTATTTCCTAAAATATCTAAGCTAATTAAATCAAATAGTTAATAATAATTTAATAACTTAGATAAACCATCCTTGTTAAGCTAAATTAAAATGAAATACAAATTAAGAAGGATAATCAGTAAAAGACAAATTTCCTAGCAAACTTTATATTTTAGCAAAACAGATCAGTATCATTAGGAACAAAAAGTGTGAAAAAATATAAGATTTAACTTATAGTATTGGTCTAAACGGGGAACGGTTCTGTGGTAGAGCACTGAGTTGCCATGGCAAAAATCCAGGTTCAAATCACGTTGCAGGCAAGACTTTTATTTAGTCTGGTAGCAGCCGGAGATGGATCATATAGGATCTAGGATGCTCTTGGGACTCACCCAGCCTCTAAAAGTGGGTACCCAAAACAAGGGAGAAAATCTGGCGGTCGAGCGTGATCTAGGACAAATCACCTCCCTGCACAACCGTTGGCCATGAAACAGTACTGACTCTACCATGTACTGAACCCCAAATCCTTCACGGGTTGTAGTGGTACAGGTCTTTTTTTATTTGTCTAAATAATACGATAGATAAATAGATATAAAATACTGTTAAATATAACAACATATATTAAATATTATATTTATATATTATGACCTTTCCATGTTTATTTTCTTTTTCTTTTATTCTGTTGATAAATCTAAATAGAACAGGGAACTAACTACTGATTAAAGAAATAAGTATTTTCTGGCTATAGAATAACAACTTAATAAAGAACTTAAGGACGAAGCATGAACCTCATTTTTTTTCTTTACTTTCCCTTCATTCGTTTCAAAAGGAAGGAAAGAAAATTTACCACCTCAATTTTTTGTAAACATTTTGATTTTTCTTTACATCCTTTCTCGTGCCCTAATTCACACGTTTATCATTACTTGAATAAGAAAACATTCTTACTTCAAGAGTACCAATACTCGAAACACACCTGTCAAAAAATTTAAATATCTTTTGATGTAATTGAGTAATGATACCAAAGGCCAAACAGGAGCAGCCCAACAATTCAAATGTTGAGATAAAGACACTCTGATTATGAAATTATTTCTGTTTCCTGTGTAAAGAGGCTATTGTTAGCCATTACTATAAAAATGAAACGTTTATTTTTCAGTATATATGTATATATATATATATATATATATATATATATATATATATATATATATATATATATATATATATATATATATATGACAAAACGTTCATATTTTAATAAATAGCATTATTAAAGGCTAAGATCTGCCAAAAGTTTCACCTGCTTTCGTATTCTCAATACTCAGTACACATTTTATTCACAATTTTAAAGTTGAACATATCGTCCTTGGAATATACTTTTGGTCTTTTTTTCAAATACTAATATTTCAATAAGGACATTCTGAAAGATTAGTTTTTAAATTGAGAGTGAATACATGAGGAAGGAATCAACGAAAAGACAACAAATCTGTATTGTCAGCGGAATTAACGATAATTATCGTTATAACTTGTTAAGGTAATAACCTGTGGGACAGTTCAGAAATGGCAAAAGGTTCGTGGTTCAAATCCAGCAATGGCAGATAAATTATTTAATTTGTTAACAGCCACGAATGGACCCTATGGAATCTACAGACCTTTCCTGGTCTAACGAACAGTGGGTTTCTTCAATTGTAGAAAAAATGAAGCATTGCACAACTGTTGACTAAGAAACAGTACAGGTGTTTTTTTGGTCCTTGAATCCGGGTTTTTTCATAAATTTAGTAATGCTTTTATACCCAATTTATAAAAAAAATATGTATAGAAATTTATTTTATGTAGCGCCTCCTTAGTTAACCTACTCTCAGTTTGGTAGCAATAAATTTTTATGTGACTTATTTTTCTGAGGAATTGAATAAGGAAAAGACAATGCATTGTGAAAGTGTAATTGCAAGTGTTTTCGTACGGGTTATCAGGTAAAATAATAATTAAAAAATGGTGTGAATACGCAAGGAAGGAATCAACGAAAATACAACAAATCTATATTGTCAGCGGAATTAACGATAACCTGTGTGACAGTTTAGAAATTGCAAAAGGTCCGTGGTTCAAATCCAGCAGTGGCAGATAAATTATTTAATTTGTGAACAGCCAGGAATGGACCCTATGGAATCTACAGACCTTTCCGGATCTAATGAAAAGTGGGTTTCTTGAATTGTAGAAAAAATGAGGCATTTGACCGTGATCTCCTGCACAACTGTTGACTAAAAACCAATACAGGGGTTTTTTTGGTCCTCGCATCCGTTTTTTTCATAAATTTAGTAATACTTTAAAGATTGTAAATTACTTGTAACCCAATTTATAAAATATATGTGTAGAAATTTATCAATTTAATTTTATGTAGCACCTCCTTAGTTAACCTACTCTCAGCTTGGTAGCAATAAATTTTTATGTGAATTATTTTTCTGAGGAATTGAATAAGGAAAAGACAATGCATTGTGAAAGTGTAATTGCAAGTGTTTTCGTATGGGTTATCAGGTAAAATAATAATTAAAAAATGGTATGGAATAAGAAATGGCTGGATAGTGTGAGATACAAAGCAGAACTTAAGGTCCTGGGGGTGTGCACATGGAGAAGAACCGAGGAATCGGTCAGGGTGGAGGAGAATTGTCGAGGAAACAAGGTTTTCCCTCCATGTGTCATAGCGCCTTGCGATGAAGAAGAAGGTATAAAAAAATCATAATTAAATAAAAATTAAATTTCAGGAGGAAAATCTCCTTGATCTGTCCCACTGGTTGGAATAATACTCGGAATCAATCTGGTACCCGGGGAAATATACCCAGAAAGTACTCACTGTTGTAAGATTGACCCATATACCTACTCTGTGCAAGTCCGATTTTAAATGTCAATTTTGTTTTTCAAACAAAAACAATTAATTTTTATTTTTTAAAGAGAAAAGATAGGCCCTCGACCGGGATCTGAACCCGGAACCTCTGTCTCACCGTGACATCGCTCTGCCAATTGAGCTATCCAAGGCACTTCTCGGTCGAGGACAAAGCTTCTCTCTTTTAGATCCTAAAGCCCCAGTGTGCTCCCGCCATTTTTGCGATGAACACACTAGAACGAAGTTCTTTGAACATTAATTTTAATTTAGGATCTTATTGACTTTCGTCATATTATTATTTATAATTTTTTATAATTATTGGTCATTTTTTATGAGTTATAAATATTTTTATTTTTTAAAGAGAAAAGATAGGCCCTCGACCGGGATCTGAACCCGGAACCTCTGTCTCACCGTGACATCGCTCTGCCAATTGAGCTATCCAAGGCACTTCTCGGTCGAGGACAAAGCTTCTCTCTTTTAGATCCTAAAGCCCCAGTGTGCTCCCGCCATTTTTGCGATGAACACACTAGAACGAAGTTCTTTGAACATTAATTTTAATTTAGGATCTTATTGACTTTCGTCATATTATTATTTATAATTTTTTATAATTATTGGTCATTTTTTATGAGTTATAAATATTTTTATTTTTTAAAAAGAGAAAAGATAGGCCCTCGACCGGGATCTGAACCCGGAACCTCTGTCTCACCGTGACATCGCTCTGCCAATTGAGCTATCCAAGGCACTTCTCGGTCGAGGACAAAGCTTCTCTCTTTTAGATCCTAAAGCCCCAGTGTGCTCCCGCCATTTTTGCGATGAACACACTAGAACGAAGTTCTTTGAACATTAATTTTAATTTAGGATCTTATTGACTTTCGTCATATTATTATTTATAATTTTTTATAATTATTGGTCATTTTTTATGAGTTATAAATATTTTTATTTTTTAAAGAGAAAAGATAGGCCCTCGACCGGGATCTGAACCCGGAACCTCTGTCTCACCGTGACATCGCTCTGCCAATTGAGCTATCCAAGGCACTTCTCGGTCGAGGACAAAGCTTCTCTCTTTTAGATCCTAAAGCCCCAGTGTGCTCCCGCCATTTTTGCGATGAACACACTAGAACGAAGTTCTTTGAACATTAATTTTAATTTAGGATCTTATTGACTTTCGTCATATTATTATTTATAATTTTTTATAATTATTGGTCATTTTTTATGAGTTATAAATATTTTTATTTTTTAAAGAGAAAAGATAGGCCCTCGACCGGGATCTGAACCCGGAACCTCTGTCTCACCGTGACATCGCTCTGCCAATTGAGCTATCCAAGGCACTTCTCGGTCGAGGACAAAGCTTCTCTCTTTTAGATCCTAAAGCCCCAGTGTGCTCCCGCCATTTTTGCGATGAACACACTAGAACGAAGTTCTTTGAACATTAATTTTAATTTAGGATCTTATTGACTTTCGTCATATTATTATTTATAATTATCTTTAAAAAATAAAAATATTTATAACTCATAAAAAATGACCAATAATTATAAAAAATTATAAATAATAATATGACGAAAGTCAATAAGATCCTAAATTAAAATTAATGTTCAAAGAACTTCGTTCTAGTGTGTTCATCGCAAAAATGGCGGGAGCACACTGGGGCTTTAGGATCTAAAAGAGAGAAGCTTTGTCCTCGACCGAGAAGTGCCTTGGATAGCTCAATTGGCAGAGCGATGTCACGGTGAGACAGAGGTTCCGGGTTCAGATCCCGGTCGAGGGCCTATCTTTTCTCTTTAAAAAATAAAAATATTTATAACTCATAAAAAATGACCAATAATTATAAAAAATTATAAATAATAATATGACGAAAGTCAATAAGATCCTAAATTAAAATTAATGTTCAAAGAACTTCGTTCTAGTGTGTTCATCGCAAAAATGGCGGGAGCACACTGGGGCTTTAGGATCTAAAAGAGAGAAGCTTTGTCCTCGACCGAGAAGTGCCTTGGATAGCTCAATTGGCAGAGCGATGTCACGGTGAGACAGAGGTTCCGGGTTCAGATCCCGGTCGAGGGCCTATCTTTTCTCTTTAAAAAATAAAAATATTTATAACTCATAAAAAATGACCAATAATTATAAAAAAATTATAAATAATAATATGACGAAAGTCAATAAGATCCTAAATTAAAATTAATGTTCAAAGAACTTCGTTCTAGTGTGTTCATCGCAAAAATGGCGGGAGCACACTGGGGCTTTAGGATCTAAAAGAGAGAAGCTTTGTCCTCGACCGAGAAGTGCCTTGGATAGCTCAATTGGCAGAGCGATGTCACGGTGAGACAGAGGTTCCGGGTTCAGATCCCGGTCGAGGGCCTATCTTTTCTCTTTTAAAAAATAAAAATATTTATAACTCATAAAAAATGACCAATAATTATAAAAAATTAAAAACAATTAATGAGTCCTACATTAACCCACTTAATAAGATATGTTCTTTCGCTCTCGAAATCGTAATCGACACAAAGATAGGTAGGGCCAGAGAGCCTCTTCCCTGTAGAATTTCATTAAATCTCGACTCGAACAACAAATTAAACATTATCTTATCAAGATAACTCTCGATCATTCGTTGACGTCATGTATTTTCAAAATATATTACATGATCAAAAAAAAAGGGATTTGTAATTTACAAGTTCTGTACTCTTAAGGACCAAGTTCAACCAAGGAATGTAAAATGACTTCAACGAAAGTCTTTTTGGGATACATTTTCGATGAAATTCCAATGTTCCAATGTTTTTTAGTTGCTCATTTTTTCTTAATCTTTAATTCTTAAACGGTGCATTTAATCGAAGATGTTATAGATAAAGATCAGGTAACAGGTAACAGGTATGGTCCATAAGTTGTTCCATAACCGGTAAGGTGGGGTCACCGGGAACCCAATATTTGTTAACTCAAAATCTTCCCTGTTAATCTTCAATTAAATTCAACAAAACAATTTTTTTTACAACCATACATCATATCTAAATGTATCTGAATGGGATTGAACACAATAAATGTTAATTTTTGTTTTATATAAAAGTTTATTTAACAAAACGCAAAACTGTAAAATTGAAAATTACAAAATATTAAACATTAGTATCAAGACATGAGTACATGAAAAATGATAAAAAGTAGTGATTGATTTCTATCATTTACTATATAAGTAACATTAAAAAAATGGTATATTGTGGTAATAAAAAAAATATATAAATCACAAGCACTATTATAGGCAGTCTTCATAGACACTCTTGGCACAATCCGTGCATATTGGTGTACTGCAATGAGTACATAAACACAGTAAACCTTTGTTTTTTTTATCCTAACTCCTTGGGCACTTCCCACACCTTATTCTTTTACCAGGTACAGCTGAGGGCTTTGGAATTTGGTAATTTATCAACCTAGCAATCAATTGCCTAGGATCACGCGGGATGTGCAAGTTAGTTCTCTCCTCTGAAGTTGTGGTTCAACCAGCTGCCTCGCCAGATTTTTAATAAAATCAATTCTTGATATTTGTTTGTTCTCCGGCAATGATGAATAAATTATATATGAGTTAATATTATATTGTGGGAACGGGTTCGTACGTTTACCGCAGGTGGAGTAGAACACCACTTGATCCTATTTTTACCAAAATAATTCTGAGCTGTCTTGCCATGAGATGCAACTTCCCCCTCTAATTCATGAATCTAATTCTGAATTAGAATCATGGTCACTTCCACAATCGCTTTTAGCACCTTCCAGCCATTCCAGAAAATTTGGATCATTAACATTTATCGACTTTCGCTGTGAATACGCCATTTTTGACTGAAATAATATCAATTATTTTTTATAAAAAAGTTTCACTGGGGTCATACGGACCCCACGCTCCACTAATAATCGAATAAAACTCAGAAATCACTTACCGCAAAGCAACCACTTCTGTCAACAGCTCAGAAGCTATTGCCTGAAAGGTACTGTGGACCACGGCTCCTCATATCAGCCCTTATGGGAATTATAGAATAAACAAAACTGGCTGGGGCTCCCAGGGTAACCTTACTAGTTACGGGTTAAATATGTGTCTAATCAGTACACTAATACCTTGGTTACTTACCTGTTGGGGGCATGAATATATTCATATTGATATATTATTATTGAATTTGATTCATAAATTCTATATATTTATAAAAAAAATAGTATAGCGATATTTTAATAACATTTGGAAATATTTGACGACGCAGAAAATAAAAAATTAATACAGAAGTACAAAAATTACAGGGCGCAAAAAGATTATAAAATGTTTAGGAGGTGCAGCCAATAAATTACACAAAAGAAGTTGGACTTTTTTTGTGCATACGTTTGGCCTAATTTTTAGGCCATCTTCAGGGACGAGAATAAAAGATAAAACAGAAAAACAATGCAGTACCAATGAAGATATAAACAGAAATGATAGAATTGACTAGAAATGCAAAGAGTAAAAGATAAATTCTGAAATAACCGATGAGATGTAATAAGAACAGAAAGATATTTATTGGATAATAAAATATAGGTAATGAAAATCATAAAACATAAATTACATTAACAAGAGAATCATTTTGTTACGAAATATAATGATAACCCTGTTGTCAGTTAAAGACAAAATGAGTTTGAGATAGTTACTAAAATAGTACAAATTACAATTAATATTTCTTTCTATTTTTATTTATACTCCCTGTAACCTGGACTTGATAAAAAAAGGTTAAAAAGACATTGGCCAAGAGACCTACTCAACAATTGATATATATATATTTTGTTTATGGTTCTTTTTAATTATTTAAATATTTTTTTTTAATTTTGAAGAGAAAAGATTATGTCTTGGCCGGGATTCGAACCCGGGTTGCCCGCGTTTCGGTTAGAGGGTTCGAATCCCGGCCAAGACATAATCTTTTCTCTTCAAAATTAAAAAAAATATATATATATATATATATATATATATATATATATATATATATATATTTCCAATATAACTGGATGATCAGGTAGAAAAGCGAAGAGAATGAGACACTTCAATCAAATGTGCAAATGCAAATTAAATAATAATAATAATAATAATTTCTATTATTTCATCAGTTATTTTATAATTTATCTTTCACTCTTTGTATTTCTTGTCCATCCTATCATTTCTGTTTGTATAGCCTGTTGTATCTTCTTTGTTACTGCATTTTTGTATAGTTTTTCTCATTTCTTTTACCCTCAGCTCTGAAGATGGCCTCAAAATTAAGCCACAACTTAGGGACAAATCAAATAAGTCTGATTTATTTTGTGTAATTTATTGACTGCAACCTTCTGACTATTTTACACTCTTTTAAGATATATCCAGTCAACCACTCCCACATAAATATAAAAAATACAGTTCACGAAACGTAAAAAAAAAACCTGTACCACTACAACCCATGAAGGGTCAGGGGTTCAGTACATGGTAGAGACTGTACTGTTTCATGGACAACAGTTCTGCAAGGAGGTAACTTGTCCTAGATCACGCTCAACCGCCAGATTTTTCTCCCTTATTTGGGTACCCTATTTTTATAATATTTTATAGAGGATGGGTGAAACCAGGAGGGTCCTAGTCCCATATGATCCGTTTCCCGCTGCAAACAGACTAAATAAAAATCATGGCCTCCAGCGGTATTCGAACCAGGATTTACGGCATGGCAACACAGTGCTCTACCACTGAGCCACTCCGCTCCCACGAAACGTGAAAGTAGTGTAAAATAGATGATTAATTATAAAATGTAATTACAGAATCAACTAAGGTTAAAATAGTTTATATTCTTAGTTCATGATAAAAACCCTCCTAGCATTATTTAAAATATGTGGAACCAATAAGCTCACAACCATCCGTACCTAAAATTCTCTACAAGCCGCATTCTTCCGCTACCTTCACCATCTGCTTTATTGGTACATTCCTAAAATTGTAATCCCTTTGCTACATTTCAAGAATTTTTGAAATGTGGTTAGTTCGGCCGTACTTCAAACACTGGGTGTACTTTCTCAGATCTTTTGAAACACTCACTGACTTTCCGTCACGATCTTTCCTTTCCTCCCACCATTTTATGATTAGCAAACCATTTTATAGGAAGCGGCTAGTGAAATAATGTTTAAGGGCGAAGTGAAAAATGATTTGGCATTTTACCATTGGAAGAAGAAGGCTAATGGTTAACTTTAGGTTTGGAAAAGTCAAGAGGAAAAACAAAATCTTAATTATTTTTAAAAACATTAGAATTTTGAGAAAAAAATTACTCCCTTAAAAAAACAAAACATAAACGCTACAATCTATGATGTCTTGAATCGAGTACGAGGTAGGGAATGTACTGTTTCTAAGACAACGGTTGTGCAGTTAGGTGATTTGCCCGAAATAACGCTCAACCGCCAGGGTTATCCTTTAATCCTTAAAGAGCTGAGCCCTAGGAGGTTCTATAGATTCCGCTTGGTTCATCTGTGGCTGTTATCTGTTTAAAAATGTATATCCTACAGCAAGGCCGTGGCCAAGGGGGGAGTTAGGGGGTTCTCCCCCCCCCCCCGAAATCCCGAAATTTAGTTAGTATTAAAAATTAATACTAGGTTAAAAAAGTGCAAATTAAATTAAAAACAACACACACAACAGAGGATCCAACACATTTTACATCATTGTGCATTGCAACAAGCATACTTATATTTATATTTGCTTGAAAGTGTCCTCCAACAAATTCACAATAATTAACAATCCTATCGAAAATCAAGAATTAAAGTATTGTCGTTGTTGCTTATTGCATTTTAATCATTCATCCTCCAATAATATTTTATATGGGCAAATTTAACCAAATTTTAAAAATTATCATGAATAATGGTATTAAAATCCTCGATCCTGACATGACCCCCCGAAAGGTTTTCCTGGCTACGGCCTTGTCCTTCAGTCTGATTTAAACCCGGGAACCTTCGGCACAGCAACTCAGCGCTCTACGCCCCGCTCCCTTTACTCATTTATTTCAATGCAGAGGAAAAACAAAATCTTAATTAATTAAACATTAGAATTTTGAGAAAAAAATTACTCCCTTAAAAAAACAAAACATTAACGCTACAACCTATGATGTCTTGAATCGAGTACGAGGTAGGGAATGTACTGTTTCTAAGACAACGGTTGTGCAGTTAGGTGATTTGCCCGAAATAACGCTCAACCGCCAGGGTTATCCTTTAATCCTTAAAGAGCTGAGCCCTAGGAGGTTCTATAGATTCCGCTTGGTTCATCTGTGGCTGTTATCTGTTTAAAAATGTATATCCTACTTACAAATTACCAAGTAAAGGTGGGAGAAAAAAAAATGAACCTGAACAATGTTTTCGAACGCCCCAATTTGTTATTTTTAGTTCTAAAATATCTAATCCATTAAGCAAAGTAAAGAACAATAGTTTTTAAATTTATGTAAGTGGTAATATTTATTTATCAGTATTTTAAATTAATAAACCTATGTTTGATTTTATATCCTTGGGGTAAATGAGTTGTATCACGGTCAAATTTATGTTTTGAAGTCAATTTAACATAATTTACCCCAAATAGATATAATAAAAATATATTAAGATTAAAAATGATTTAGTGATTATATTTAGTGGTCTTAATGCAAATGAATATTCGACTTTCATATACTATAAACTGACACAGACACACATATATATAAACCCAACTGATGAAGTGTAATGCGTGTACTGTTTCTATAACGATTGTGCAGGTAAAGTGGCCTAGATGACGCTACACGTCCAGGTTTTCCCATATTTAAGGGTATCCATCTTGTAGAGATCTGGTGAGTACCAAGAGAATCTACAGGAAAATGCCAGCTCATTTAGAGTTTAAAATAAATAAGACATATTTATTGAGGCAAATAAAAATTGTTAATTCGGTAATTTTTTTTGGAAAACATTAATTCACAACTCTGCTGACTCCTGCCGGAAATTCGCCTATGATTTGATGTTCAATGACGTAACTGATAACAGAATAGGACAGCTGACGCGAAACTTTAGACACTAGCGTTTACCGATAGTTTCAACTAAACTTTGTCGATTAAAAAAAAATAGTAATTCTAGATAGTAAATTCGATCGTAATTTAATCCACCAATGGTTTAAAAGAAGAAAGGTTTTATTAATCAGTAATTATATTAAATATTTCTTTATTGCTTTCGGAATGGATATTGTTCCATAATTTCGCTGGCGAAGATAGGGAATTAAAGATAGAAAAAATAATAAAAGTTAATATTTTTACAATTGAACAGAAAATAAGATCTTAATACTTTTACCTCATACAATTTTTTATATTAATAAATAGTGGAAATAAAATATTTTTGAAAATTCTAATAGATGAATTCGGAAGAATTGTACAATACTCCCGGACTGTGTGATTCGCATCCAGTAGTCTGATGTGTCTCAAGTGACAGGGAGTTGCTGTACAAGCAAACATGAATATTAAACATACTTAAGATAGTTTTAATTTGATTATCCTTACGAAATTCCTGATAGTATGAAAATTTCATGAATCTTTTAAGCAATTAATATAATTGACGTCATAGAGCAACTTAGGATTACCAATCACCTCAATAAGCTCCTGTGATGTTACAAACATGACAAAATTTATATTAATAGCTCATACGTCATACAATTCTTTTCACGTGTTGAAATTAATATATCTCGGTGTACAATATTTCATTGTGCCGAATTCTCAAAAATACTTAATGAAATCGATTAATTATTTTTATCAATTAGTTCAATTGTTATATCACGATGGTATTCAATATCGATAAGGTTATCCATCGGGAGATAAGATTCGATTTGCACTTCCACATTACTGTTTCTTATCAATCTCTTATCAGTGCTGACAACAGGTGTTCAAGTTACAGATTACGAGATTAAACTATTATTGTATAATTGGTAATTACTTCATTAACAGAGGAAATTAATTAGTTTTATAACTAGTTACATTTAATCTGTATATGAAGTAGTCACTTAATATTTGATATGACGTGCTGGAATATTTTAAGCCGTTGGTATCTGTTCATAGTAAAATGATTAATATGAAATCGAACTGAAATAAAATATATTAAAAACAGGCTAACCTTCAATACAATCAAGTCCTTGAGAAAATGGATACAACAATTTTCAAAAAAATTCCAAATTAATCATTTTTGCCTTTACGAATGGTATTCCTTGTGTTATTCTTTCCATTTGATTAGTTCTGTTAATAGGGTGCTGAGTTGCTGTACTGAAGGTACAATACCCAAATACAGCTATGACAGATAAAGTACTATATTTAGTCTTTTAACAGCACGAGGATTTGCAGCCCAGCGCCTATAGAGTTGGTATCCTTAATTACTGGGAAAAACTGGCGTTTGAGTGTGTTCCCGCAAAAACCACCTTCCTGCACAACCGTTGGCTTAGAAACAGTACTGTACGGTCCTGTACAACCGTACACTGAACCCCATACCGCTCATGGGTCGTTGTTATTCCTTCACTGGTTGTGCTGCATGAGTTGGTTTATTTTTTGTTTTTTTATTTAACGTCAGTTTATGCAGCTATGGATAATCGGACGACGCTACAGTGGGTGCTCTAAATTTTGCCTATCAGGTTTAATTAGGATAGGGATTTTCAACGAGTGCCTGAACTCGTACAGGCTCGGTACCCCGTTTAACGTCCCTTACGAAGTACGCCATAAGCAAAGATTTTTTACTCCCTACAAGATTTTTTTAAAATCTTAAACTAACCTGCCGGGCTACAAACCCGCTATTTTTGGGTTTAGTATATTGATTAAATTGGTTTATAATAAATAGTTTATTAAATTGGTTTATTTATTGGTGTTTTTAACTTCTTTGCTTACATTAACACCTTATTGGAATGCATAACCTATAGGACAAGCTACCCAACTAAACATACAAGCAAATAAAATAAATAAACATAATACACTTTTTTCAGATTTTTTTTTAAGTAACCATATTTCGATACAAAGAGATTGGAAGAAAAAAAAATATTAAATTTTTATTTTCGGTAATGTTAGCCATGTTATAGGCTATATCCTTTAAGGAAACTGATCTGTTTAAACATAATGCCGAGATAAAATATACAGTATATGCGATGACTAAGGTGTCTGTAATATTGAAGGAACACGAGAACCAAATTTAGTTTTTCCTTTTAAGTTAAAGTTAACTCTACCCCAGAGCTCATTACGGTCCACTCCACATTGTCATTCAACCAGTAATCTCCAGCGACTATAATTATTTTAACATCCAGTTATGTTTCCTGGTAATAATATACTGTCAGCTGTCAGATTGCTGGTCGAGAACTGCTGTTTGATGGGGAAGTGAAGGGAAACTACAGAAAATAATGAAAGAGGCCATGAGTTGGTGAATCATCCAATAATTTTGGCCTGATTTGAATTAATTATCAACTATTTAATTTATGAAAGTAAACCTATGAAGAAAGCAAAATAAACCAGTTGCCATATCTGGGAACTGATCTAGATGGAGGGGATGACAGTTCTTAACTAATTGTTCGAAAGTGATTATAATTTTACACCATATTTTGAAAAAGTATATTTATATACATATACATATATATGTTGTATATTTAACATATTCATATACATATATATGTTTTATATATTCATGTATATAAATGTACTTATATCTATTAAAATATATTGCCCGACTCTTGCTTTGCCCCCATTCCTGGGGAAGAAGCTTAGTTCGGGGACCCTAGGCAAATTGTAAATAGTGTAATTATGTTATGAATGTGAGAAATTATTTTATTTTTATTGTAATTTTTGCAAGTATTTATTTCGTTTTTACTATCAGCATGTATACATTTTTATTTTTTTTTATTTTTTATTATTATTATTTATTTATAATTTTTTAATTTTATTTTTAATGAATGATTGTATTACTATTTGGCTCTATTACTTATTGCCTAAAAATGGCTTCGATTCAAGTCACAACTTTTCATTAATTTATTTTTTAATATTCTCTAAAATAATTGTATAATAATAATTTTATTGTTGGATGTATATAAATTAAAGAACATACTTATACACACTGTTTAGATTATACCATCATCTATATTTGAAATGTTTCTAATGAAATGATTACCGAATTATATACAGATTCCCCACAAATACACTATTTTTTTCCGACTTAAACTCACAATTATTTTTATTTTCGAGAATATTAATAATAAATAAATTCGAGAATAAAAGGAAAGAAATTAAAACTAGTAGTGATTTGGCACGTAGGGTCAACCTGTGGGACTGATACGAAATATATAAATAAAATTAAAAGTAGAAATTTAAGATACTTCATTCTTAAAGAATCTTTAAAATAAATAAGCTTTTAATATAAAATAAGTACTTAAAATAAAATTTGAGAAAAAAACCGATACATTTTATTTTAAAAAATCACCAAAAATTAAATCTAAATTATACTTTTTACAATTGGTATTTTATCGCAGTTTCTTACTATGATATAGAGTTATTTTTTTTAATCACTTGAAAATGGTTATATGGATATGGGTATGATTATATATTGTAGTATTTATTGTTTTCAATATTTTGAAAATGACCGCGTATTGTCAATAACAATTATTTATTGACCCATACAGGTAAATTGTTGTTACATAGGTATATATATTTCCATCATATGCCCTTTTGATTCATGGCAAAGATCTCTTACAAATATATAGTTTTTTAAATCATTGCTAAAAAATTATTGGTATTATATTGTTTTAAAGCTCACCCATTATTATTATTATTATATAAAACTATTATTAAAAATTATTTTTTTAAACATTTATGCTATTAAAATTCATGTTATTACTTACGACCGTTACGACGAAAAAATAAGTATAAATATAAAAAAATACGATGTACTTTATTTTCGTTAAAAGTTCTTGAATTTGGGACTGGCACCGGTGCCCCGTTTCGTTTTTTGCTGCGGTAACTTACGAACTGGCACCCAAACATAGCATCAGCTTTTTCTTTTTTTTTTGTTTAATTGGGCAATAGGTCATTGAACAGATGCTTCGAGTGCTATTATCTTTATAAAAAAAATCGCTTCTACCAAATAAGTCTTAGCGATTAATTAAGAGAATTGCGGAAATTATAAATCTCGGAAAAAAAAATTTTCGTTCAAGATTTTAAACCATACTAAAAAAATATTAATGATAGTAGAAGTTATATGCTACTTTAATATTTGGTTAAATCAACATGTATATCAAAAATTACGAGTATGATCGTACATGAACGATCAAATTTAAATTTATTAATATTTCAGTTATCGTGTTAATAATTATTGAGTTAAATAAAAAAAAAAATGACGTTAATGCCAATATTTTATTATGAATCACGATAAATTTCATATTCATCACGTATAATCCAAAATTTAAAAAATTATGACCACGAAAAAATATTTTCAATTTTAAACATTTGTGCTAATGCGATGGAATTAACATTAACAATTTATTACTTCATTAACATTCATGAATGTGAAAAATACAGAATTACTCTTTCATGGTCAGTCATGTTCTTTCTTAGAAGTGAATGTAAGCAACGCAGGCAGGTATTTTTTTCGCCGTGAATACGCATTTCCTTATTCCATTGCAAAATTTTACAGACAGTAATAATAATTAAATCGTTAAAAAAGCTACTCAAGCATTTTTATGGAAATCATTAAGAAGATATATGAACCCTTGATCACAGTTGATGGGAAATATAGAATTATAAGCACCAACGTGATTTATGAGCATTTAGATAAAATAAAGGAAACAATAAAAACGAGAAGCTTCAGATTTTCCAATCATATTTATTTTATTATATTTATTTATGGACTGAAATTATGTGATTTAATTTAAAACTGCGTTTAAAAATTCTCAAAAAATATAATTTAAATAATTTCCAGCACACGCAAATACATTAAAATAAACAAATAACAATCTTTACAAACCAGAATGGAATACAATTATTAAATATCAAGTATAATTTAAGCATGATACTTAGATGGTTAGAAGAAAAAAAACTTATTGAAACAATAAATAATATTAATCAGTTACGTGTAAGATATAATTCTTACAATTAATCTAATGAAAATACGAATAATACATGAGACAAAGACGTAAAAACGTCTTTGAAGAACGCAGATTTTCAATTTTAGAACTATGAGGGCTATAGGAGTTGATGATACTTCAATATGATTGTACTGTATTGACCTACTACGTCGGATAATTTAAATTAAATAAATATAATAAATTTTAACAAAAAAAAATTATACTGCTACAGTCGTTGAGTTTATATCGCCTTCCTTGAATCCTGTTGTATAAGAAAGGGTGTAATTGAAGTAGAATGCAATATTAATAAGACATTTAGCATAAGTGAAGGATCGTGTTTAGCAATGAACCCGATTCCGATGAATCAACTGCTTTTCTGCTTATGATAAATTATGGATAAGGATGATAATGATATACGGGTACGTAACTATCATGCTTATTTATGAGAATATAATGGTCTATAGACGAAGGTGAGTGTTTAACATTGTATAGACATATTAAAATAAATTAGTTAAAATATATGTAAATATTGGAATATCTAAATTGTATTATTTTTAATTTAATTTTCTAAAATACCATTACAACCCATAAAGGGTCTTAGGTTCAGTCGAGATCACGCTATAATCGTCAGGATATTTCGTCAATTAATTGTGTCCACGTCAATTAATGAGGCTGGGTGAGCCCCAGTATGGTAAGTAGACCTCACAGGTTCCATTTGTCACTGTTAGCAGATTAAATAATTTACTTACCACTGTACGAACCTCCTACCTAGAAACAGCGCTCAAAACAATGAGCTAGCCACGCCCATTTACTTTCAAGAAATAAATTAAACATTAAAAATATTTTTTGTAAAAACTAAAATTTAATTGGTAATATTCCAATTTAACGAGTTACGTCATAACTAAATTTAAGAGTGTTAAGGAAATGACCAGGGGGTGGAGCACCCCTGACATCGACTGCAACCTCTGATCATATCATACAACTCATAAAATTCTCTAGTGAACTATTTTCCACTTAAATATAAATATATTTATGACCTAACTTGTCGATTTCAATATCAATAATCGATATTATATTATTTTAGTAAGATTTATGGTTGTGAAGACTATTAGATTTTTAATTTTTTTTTTTTATAACGATTAGTCATGTCCAATGAAGATCAATAAAAAATGCCATATTCGCATAAATACACATAAATAAATCAATAGAAATAAGAGAAAACTCCAAAATATACATCAATTATAAATTAGAATACAATAGTCTTTAATATAATAATTATGACCGGTAATTTTTTCGAGTATTTTGAGAGCTAAGGCTTAGCTTTTTGCATATTTATCCTGCTGCATTCAAATACATAATTTAGCTTTAATTTAAGATACATACAACATACTGTTAATTAATTAAGATACAAAAAGTTATACAATAAATGTTCGTTGCATTATGTTTTTACATCATAGTACATATCGCTCCTTCAAAAGAACAATGTCATAACTCAAAAGAGCTAATTTTTCATTAGCTATTTGAAAGTTTCATCTGAGTTAAAAAATAAAAATTCAGGTATTGATAAAGCAGTGCATTCCTATTATAATGATTGTATTAAAATTCTTTTATTAAGAATTAGAAAATTGTTAAAAGCTTAGAACTTTAGATTTTAACATATGCCGTTGTCCCTATAAAACTTCATGCTCAAACATAATACAACTCGAAATATGACTTTATTAAAACAAAAAATCTTCAACCAATACAATTGCCACTGATGGCTTAAATTAAAACTGCCAATATTTGAGGTAAGTCATTATCTTGAAGCAGCGATACAGAATTGTAACGGTATTTCTTAATATCTAAAAATAAAGCAAAACAACTTCATTTGTTACATGGCGTTTAGGCGTCGTTTTTTTCTCCGGTAGCTAATAGTCCACGTGGGCATATATTTCCAGGAAATATAAAACAATGGGGTCGAAGACGGTAGTTTTCCATTCCGTGGGGTGAATCATTTTCCGCAGCACACGAGCCATGACTCTGACTGCTATGACTAAACCACAACGACCTAGATGCAAGCGTGAAGGCGCGTGCAACCCTTCGAGGCAAGGCTGATGTAGATGTCATACCGACACATTTCTTTCGAGTTGCACCGACACATCTCGAGATAGGAAGTAGCTAAGTCGGAGGAGGCGTTGTGCGAGCGAGGGATCGCGTGTTTTGGGCCGCTTAGCGATAAGCTGCTCGCCTGCTCTTTGATAAATTTTAAATTTAATGCCCGTTTCTTGTTGGCACGATAGCAATAAGGAAGGTTCTAGACCGGTATACATTTCTTTATAAGCTATTTACGTTTTATTTTAGGACCAATCAATGTTGTAAACAAAAGAAAATAGTCAAAAAAAACTTTAAAAAATATTTTTCATTTATTTTATTTGATGGTGATTATTTAAATATTTTTTAAAAATTGAGGTACGTCAACGAGATCCTAATTAAAAAGTAATGTTCAGTGAACATTCGTTCCCATATATTCATCGCATAAATTGCGAGAACTGGGGATATGGGATCTCTGAAGAGAAGGGATTTGTCTACCTCGAAGGCCCGGGTTCGAATCCCGGCCAGAACAAATCTTATCTCTTCAAAATAAAAATATATAAAAAAAATTAAGTATGAGTGGAAAATAGCTGGTTGGATAATTCAATACATCATACAAAATTAAGCTAATATGGATATGACTGATTGGATATATCTTAGAAGAGTGTAAAATGACCAGGGATGCACTCGATAAGTATTACAAAGGAAGTTGGACTATTTCCTTTAGTCTCTACATTTCTGATTCTTCCTGTGCCCTAATATTTCGTCTAACCAACAAATCACTTACAAATAATTGGATTTTTTTTTAAATTGTTCCTTGTCACAATAAAAGATTAAAAATTGTGTGAATGTTGAAGTGGAAAATAAGCGACTTAACACATTTTTAAAACATGGACCCATATGGAGGAAGAGAGGAGACAAAGATGAACCAATCGACTGGGAGACTTGGGTGATCTTTGGAGCACCGTCGACTTTATTCTTTACCAAGCACCCATAGTGTAGTTGATTCTCGCCTCTAATGAGTATTAAACCTTGTACTCCTTTATTCCTTTTGAATGAGAGTGGCTGTAGCCAAAGGAAAAATGTAATTTTATACATGCATAGTTTATTAATTCTTTTAACGTAATTTTATGATGCTAAGGCGAGTCGGACGATGGAGGAAGGGATCTTTAATGAGTACCTGACACCGTATCCAATTTATCAGAGAAACGTAACATCGTTACGTCAACTTAAATAATGAAGTAAAAAACAAAGATTCTTTACAATACTATTTACAAATTATTATAGGATGCTTACCGCTGAGCTGCCAAGTAACGTTAAGGTAAATCAAAATTTTGGCAATTACTTGGCCAAATAAAACAATGATACACATCCACATGTGACAATGAGCTTACAGACACGTAGAAACACCTGACGGGCGAAATTAGTGAGAAAAAAACCCGTTACAATAGAATAAATAATATGCAATAGTCGGTTGGGATCTCAACCCCTCCCTCAAAATTAAAAAATCGGTAATACATTAGAGACATGAGAATTACCTCTTGACTAATTGCCACAAATCGATTACGTTAGTTGACTAAAATCTCGGCTAAACGTCCCAACAAAGGTTACCAACAAGGTACAATTGGTTATTTCAATCACAACCTTCAAGCCTTCAAGGGGATTTACAGCGGCTTCGGGGCAACTTGTAGAAACTTTGGGCAACGGGAAAGCCGAGAAGTTTAACCGTACAACTTAGAGCCCATCAAACCAGATCCGAGCCAGGGCTTAACTTGTTTCTTCCGAGTTGTGGCGGCAACTCCTCCTCCAAGAGGATTCCAGGTCTTATCGATTGTTTCCGACCATTAATTCTTGATTGCTCCGCCATTTGCTCACTAATCACTAATGGGAGCGTAGGAAGCCCTACCAGGTTCCTCGCTGCTAATATGGGCTTATTCGCAGAGAGTTTGGGAAGAGATTGAGCTTTGATATATAATGCAGGGTGCTTAGCCGAGTCAATGGAGACGCCTATGTGAGGCTACGCTAAGCTAATCTACCGATGAGGCGGCTACTCAGTTATTTATACGGTGAGTCGGCCGGCTGACCAACCACACTATCCTATTCCATCGGTTACCAACATCACCACGTGTCAATGGTCAAAAAACAGTGCAAAATACCTATTGATTTACCTAAAAAATTCACTTGACACTCCATTATTAAACAACTTATTTTTTAAATATAAATAATAGTTTCTCTCTTAACAAGAAAGTCTTAACAAGAAAAGAATATTTGAGGAGTTTTATAAATATAGTCTAGAAAAACATCCTGGTCATAAAAAAAAACATAGACGACTTCTCATCGATATTTATAGAACCATGATTATTTCTAATCATCATTTTATCCATGGATCATTATGACCCCCTATTCTCCAGTCATGCCTGGCTAAAGATCGGTTAAGGAGTTTTCTTAAAATTATTAATCTAGAAAAACCATTGAGGTTGCGAAGAAGACAAACGTTTGTCAAAACTCAAAAAATGGCCTTTAATTCCAATTTTTTTTGCATCTCAAATGATTATCACGCCTATAGTCCAACTATATATGATGTTACATGTCATCGACATTTTCATGTTCACAGTATTGATAACATTTCCAATTATCGTTTTTATTGTTAATATTTATCCTTTATCTTGATAAATATCGTTTAAAAAAATAATGATTTCCGAATAAAAAAATAAATAGAAAAAATAATCAGTTCCGATACATAAAAAAAAACAAACAGCAACTATATAAAATAAATTGACGACCACTAATTCTCAGGTATTTCAGTCTAAAATCAAATATTTTTTGAAAAATCAAGTGCTTCTAATATTCTAATAGACTGTCTACATTTAAGCCAGCAATAAAATTTCAAATTGAAATTTCGAAAGAGCTTGGTCAACATAAAGAAAAAAGTGCTTATTTCCAAATGAAAAATTTACAAGTACCTATTTTGGTATAAAATTAAATTTGTTTCAATTGGAAATCTGAGTTAAACTCAATAAGTAGTTTATTATGATCTTATAGTATATGTTTTATTCCATGGGGTTGTAACATATGAAATGTCAGTGAAGGTGTAAGTTTAAATTATTAGCAAAAAAATTATTAAACAATACTTGTATTAATCAAAATAGGATCCTTCACTTTCAATACACTTCTCCCAAAGTGAAACAAGCACTTCTAACCCCGCTCTGTAGAAATTAGGTTTCAAGGAAGAAGCGAAGTCTTAGAAGGCCGAGTACAGAGCATTTTCGTTGTAATTTTTTTTTATTTCTTAAAAAATTATCCAAACAACGGAAAAAGTAAAAATCAGTTGGAGAAAGTCCGGAGAACATGGTGAGTGAGGAAGGACCTCTATATTCAGCTGAAATAAAAAAAAATCAGGTGAGCTGCTGGGCCTCGGGCCTCGGTTAATTCATGAGGTACCCATATTTCCAGTTTTTTTGTCTTACCAAGCTGGTAAGGTCATAATCCCCAGACCGAAATTTTTCAAGCCAACGGAAGATTGTTCTTTCGCTCACTGTATCTTCACCGTAAACAATATTAATGTTTCGGAACGCCTCCGTGACGCTATGGCCAAGTTTAAATTCGTGGAGAAAAAATATATGTACTAATTTCCACGAAAGACATGATTTTGTTCTTAATTATTTTTAAAACGTTCCTTCACTTTCAAAAGGAAAAGTAATACTGATTCTGAAAAAGGATTAAATGATCTCTCAAACGCTATATATAACATAATTGTTTTTGTACAAATAATCTAATCCCTAATGAAAAGAAAACTGTAAGCAAACGAAACTGACATTTCATCCGTTACGACCCAATTGATTTGTAGAAAGAAAGATTGTCAAAAATAATTCCCAGGAGGAAAGTCATTAGAAATTTTTGTTTATTATCTTATCTCATTTGGAAGTCAATCATGAAATAAAAGCTGTACTTACATGGCCACATCATTTTTTTATTTACCCAGACAGGTCAAAAATTAATAGTGTCTGAGACATTGCAAGTGCAATAAACTTACCAAAGGGTAAATAATAAAGACACATAAAGGTACATTATCTATAGTATAATATAGTGAGAAATTTACAATAATACTAATATAAGTTTGCAAAAGCTCGAAGAGAGGCAGAAAATAATTATTAGAACGCTTATTGGAAAAATCCATAAAAAACATTGAGACTCTACAATATTGGAAAATAAATGCATCTAAATCATCAGTAGATATATCGAAAATTTCATGCCTATGAAGATCAAATATAGCACACCTGGGATCAACAGTCCTAACAGACTCATTAATCAACTTAACTAACCTCACGCCAAGATGTTCAATCAAATGCTAAATAATTTTTATTAACTGGTTAGTTATTTTCATGTATTTTAAAGATTTAAGACTTTATTTTTGGATGGAGTTTTCGCATTTAATAAATACATATAATTTTTTTTTTTTAATACTTTATTGAATTATTACAATCTGCCACTTTATTCTGCCAGAAGGCAGACACTTCAAGAAATGTTCCTGTGAAGTATTCTCCCTCCGGTTGGGGCATTGGATCATAAACATTCGATTTCCAAAATTTAACAACACGCTTGTATACTCAGTCAATTATCTAGTGCTTATTAATATTGTATCCAGTGGGCCCGACACACTGTTAAATGTATCATTAGATAAACATGGCCTCTGACTCCGAAATAACAGATGACCGGGGACTCACCGAGGTTGAGGAGAGAATCCCAAAATAAATGCCAAGTACGGGCACAGTTTACTGTTGCAATTAATTAACGCTGGGACAAGGTGGATATAGCAATTAAGTACGCGGCAGTTGGCTGTGTTAACTAATTAATAACTTGGTTGGCCCAATTACCATCTGTTGCAATCAGGATACCAGCATCTGATCCTTCGATGGCTTCAGGAACACGATGTGAGGGCCATGTGCGAAATTGGTAGTAATTGACGGAAGCTGGGGGTCTCTATGCAAATTAAATATGACAATTTGTCAATTCATATAAATAATGGAGAATACAACACAACAATGAGTTTCTTGGCATTTACAAAGAGCCGGAGGTTGTCAAATACATTAGACTGGCAAGGGTAAGAAAGGCAGTCCATGTCGTTGATCATGATGAGAATGCGGTCCTAAAAAGAGCATTTGGAATCGAACCAGCCGTCAGAATCGTATTTGGTCAGAAACGCGAAAATATACAATTTTCGGTTTTACTCCAGTAAAATTTCGAAACCAACAGACTATGGCGTGTTATGGTCGATTGCAAGAACGGAAACTCTACTTAAAAAATCTTGATACCACAGAATGCATTACTATTTAATGAGAAACGCACATTATTGTAATGGAGGCATATATTAATATTCTTGTATATTAGTACGAATTCTTTTACTTTTTATAATTAAATTTTTTGGCCTTTAGCTAAGGTTTCTGGCTTACTACAGAGTTGTAATTGTTGGCACTATGCAGCCCGGAATTTTCTTTTGTCAACATCTGATAACTTAGCTAGTGATAGTGAGAAAAGAGTGAGAGGGAGATGAATCTAATACTAATAAAATCATCCCATTATCTCCACAACGAATTATAGCTGAACAAATAAAATGTTAATAATGTTCCAAGGACTAATAAAAACTGTATTTAAGATAAAACACTCGAACCAATTTTGATCCGGAAAAATCTGGTTTGATAACTGCCTTAGAGAAATAAGCAATTAGTTATTGTAACAATAAATAAATAAACATAAAAAATAATTTTTTAAATTGTCAATTAAGTGTTTAATATATTTTACTTTTTTTTTTTTTTTAAAGCGCTCTTGTTCAGGCGCTCTTCAAAAAGGGAAAATGGCGTAATGAATACTGTGGTAATAAAGTCAGGCAATATACTTTATACTAATTGATTTTATTTTATATTTTTAATTTCGTGACCGGAAAATCGAGCAGTAAAAAGTTATTGCACATAAATATTTCTATCAATATTAAATGTCATAATTACTTTCAATAAAATTCTTGATGACTGGCATAATTTAGACTGGCCTCTTTCTCTTTTTCACTGAAAATCGTTTAACACTTTACGATTGTTTTAAAAAGTTGAATTTATATTCGTCGGAAATTGGTTTCTACTTTGAAATGAGGCTAAAACAATAATAAGAAATATTAGGTAGATTTACAGGTTGGTGTTGAGAAACGATTGATATAATTTCAAGCTTGTCAACATCGTTTTAATATTAACTGGAATCGAACTTTATTTATTATATAACATAAAATGGTTGAAACACCAATGCAAAGAAGCAAGTATTCTTTCTAACAGCATTGTCCGCAATTTATTATATTTGTCTACGTTTTGTCTTTAAGTAAAATATTTTAACAGAGATAGAGATAATAGTATTTAAAAAAATATTGTAATGATGTAAGGAGATATAAATACATTTTTAAATCAGTCATTTAAATTTAAATTATCAGTTAATTAAAATTATTAGTAGAAAATTAAATTTATTATTTATTTATTAAATTTAAATTTATTTATTTTTTATTATTAAATTTATTATTTTCAGAACACGAAATATACAGAAGTAGAGTGTATTGCGATTTGGAAAAATTTCGAATCCAAATTTTTAACGGAAATTAAAATTTTATTGTTCTCTTAGTACAATATGTGTGTAAGGACCTAATGAAATCACATACTCAAGATGGGCACCTGCCTAAGAAATTAATGCAGCTTAATCGCCAAATTGACCAAACCATAAGTACATATATGTTTTTTTACACTTTTTTTTATTATTTTTTTGTAAAAAGAATCTTCTTATTTTTACTAAACATTATGTAATGATCTTTAGTATCGCCTAACTTTTATGGAAACAATGCTAAAAAAGCGAACTTGTTAGTTAGTAGTAATAAAGAATAGAAAAGTAAAGTTAATAAATGAGAGGCAATTAGAGAGTTCTATTTTTCATCTTTTTCATTAAATCCATAAACTACCAAGTGCTTAATGTTTCGTTGTCAAAACTTATAAATTAAAGCCCCATCTCTGATATGTGCAACGGATTACTTAATTATATCTGTTTATTATAATATTTGTTTATTATAATGTTTGTACAATTTGCATTAATGATGACATTTCATTCACAAAGATTGTTTCCTAATTAAAAATCAGTAAACAATAAATCATAAAATAAAGTTATAATAATAAAACATATTCCAGCGAAGAAACAGAGCATATAAAAATCCCGTAGTAAATGTTCATGAGTTCATGATATGTTCATGAGTTATATGATAAAAAGCTACAAGAATCTCCTTTAAAAAATATGTCATTGTTAACATGTTCACAGGACGTTAACAACGCTGAAGAAATGTAGTTTAATGGGCGACCTGAAATAAGAGGAAAATCTTGGGAAAATGTTTGCGTTTTCCATGCATGAGGCCAATTCCCACCTCCCGCGAAATCTATGGGAGTCTTCTTTCTCATCCTAGGCAGTCACGCTAGTCGGGAAATTGGAAAGGATGTTTTTGTGGGTAATATCAGAGCATAGTAGGTATCTATAATAACATATTTAATACTAAGCCAAAATTGTATAGTGTTACTGGTAAAATCAACCAAACTGTATTCGTAACCGTTAATGAACAATATGGTTTGTTATTATTGTTCGTGGTTTTAGTATCTTTTGTTATATAATATTAATTATGCATAATACATGCGTGTTAAAGAGAAAATAGAAGGATTAATCATGACGAAACTTTTTGATGATTAAATGTTTATCCTCTTCACACTAAAAAAAAAGAAATCTATGATTGGTATTTCGGTCCATAAAAATATTTCTTAGCTAAATTGTACTGTTATTGGAATGGAAAGGCGGATATAGAACTATTTCATTTTATTCTGAGCCTATCGTTGAATATTGTTTCAATAGGGAAAGAATGTGAGGAAGAATAGGAAATATGATAATTACTTGTTTCTTGGTCTATTCTTGTTTCTTTATATGCCATTTATATTTGTAGCAGATATAAATAATTATTTTCTTGTTTTTTTAAAGCCAATTTATACCGTAAAATTTTGTCAATCAGCACACATGAGGAGAAATGAACGAAATCAGTATTATGGACATTTGTAAATTCTCTAATCGTTATCATTAAGACTCAACAATTTTGGATATATTGAGAAAAACTGAAAAACGAATCTTAGGACTAAATCTGAGCTTACCAAACGTAGGTGAGAGAGAGAAAGAGAGAGAGAGAGAGAGAGAGAGATTAACTCTTAAAGCTGTTTAGAATTAGATTCAATTTTTTGTAAATCGGTCATTTTCTTCAATCCTTTTCTAATAACAATAATTTTAACAGCCTCATTTACATTATTTTAGAACTAAAGCCTCTTCACTGGGAGTTGTGAATCTACCATAGTTTATATACAATTTACATATTTACACTTCAGTGACAATTATGTTTATATTATTTTACAATAAAATTATAATTTGCCTATAATTAATAAATGGTTTAGCCAATAAATTGTATTTATTGGCTTAAAATTAAATTTCATGGTTTTATCCAGCCCTTACCAATGTGATAATGTGCTCTTAGTCCTTTATTGCTCTAGTCCATTGGTCACTCATTATTGCTATTGCTGATTACAATATGATAATACAATTAGGTACATCCTAAATTATTATTGTTATTTTTTGTTTTGGAGCTGTTGATCCTCCCTTTACCTTCAACATGTGTACAGCATATAGTATGGACCTAATCTTTCAGTGAGTTTGGAAAAAGCATAGTTGTCAAGCTTAAACATAAACTTGCTTTGCTAAATTATCGCACAAAAAAGGAAGAGTTACGAATTATTGTTGTGAGCATGTCAAATTCGCTCAGTTCTTCGCTACACGTGGAAACTATTTTGTCCGGTAACCAATTTTATTTCTTGTGTACCTCCAATGATTATACGAAGCTAACACGATATCTTACGGAGGATGCGATTCCTTGTGGTTTTTTTTTGTTTGTTTTTTTAGGCTAATCTCATCCGTAACATCGCGATAACAAAAATAAATCAGGCCTGAACCGTACCGAAGTCGATTTCGGATAAAATGTACGTGAAAGTACTCCGCGGGCTGATCGAAAACGAAACTAATATAATAAGTTCTAAGAGCAAAATGAGGTTAAATCTAAATGAAATGTCAAACATATAATAATAAAATTATTCAACGGTATTTCGTTTGTTTAACTCACATTAATATTTATAAATACCTAATGTTAAATAAATATTTTAATAAACTAGCAATAATGTTACGACTAATGTATATTGGTTAATATAAGTTATTTTTAACTGCTAATTATTAGATTTTTCTAATTCTTTCACATACATATTGTCCTTAACTTATATCCTATTGTTTTAGTTGTTTTTTTTTTCAATTTTATATTTCAAAGTATATTGGTTTATAATGATTTGTTTTACAATTTAGGGCATTATTTTTTTACCTCCACCCAGACCATTTACTTTGTCTGAATAACGAATAGTTATCAATATTGAGTACTATGTATGTATATATGTACTTTGTACAGTAAAACGGGGTGAATAGATACAGTGGGGTGAATAGAAACGAAACTTCATTTTTTTATGTATAATTTATTTTCTACATAACTATGGGTAAATTGTGGCAACTATTATTTTTTTTTAGGTTGATATACTTTAGGCTGAATGGGAAATAATGGTTTGTTTGGTTAGCAGCACAGGTTCCTGTTTGTATGTCCTGTTGAATTTTACCACACGATTTTTGTGTTTTTTTATCCACTTTGATTTTTCCAGGTAAGTCATAAAACGTAGTGTTCTTCAAAGTAAATAGCTGTACAAAGCATAGTTTAATTATTCATATAAAAGATTAAGGCTTATTTTAAGCTTTAACTTTAACGATATTATTTCAAAAATTATTCATGTTTTTCAAGTTAGGTTTTCAGAATTTATGGGGTGAATAGAAACACATAATTTTTAGTGTTTCTATTAACCCCACAAGAAAAATTTAATACTAAATCACATTTATACTATATAAAATACATATTGTGTGTTTTATATTTATGTCAGACTCTTATATTTGACACAGCAGGATCCTGTAAAATGCCAAGAAAATATAAACCGGTGGTTGGAGGGTGCCACAAAAAGCATGATCCAAAAACAATCGAAAATGCACTTTCTGACATACAGAAGGGACTAAGCCTTCGGAAGTCTGCTGAGAAACATGGTTTGCATTATAGTATTATATATCGACACTTGAAAAGAGGTCTCAATATGAAGAATCATGGTGGTCAGACAGCTTTATCTCTCGATTAAAGGCAGGAAATTTTTCAAAGCTGACCTGTCCGATCTCACAATATATTAATCATAATTTAATCTTGTTAAATACGGTAATTGTCTACCTATTCAATTTCTTTACTTACAGTTATGTAACTTCTTTTGGTTATGTACTGAAATAAATCATTACGTTGAGAAATAAATTTGTATTTATCCCTTTACAAATTAAAAATACCATATTTAACTGTTTCCATTCACCCTCGATTCGTTTCAATAGAAAAAAATATGAAATGGAAGTACTGTTTCTATTCACCCCCATTTGCGGGGTGAAAAGAAACACCATGTTTTAATTTGTTTTCATTAGAATGAAATAAAATTTAAAAAATTAAATACTATAAACAAATATGTCTAACAGAGACCTGTGTTTGATCAAAAAATTGTGTATCCAGAACAACTACAAATATGGAAAATTTCAAACCAAAGTTGAAAATTGTTTCTATTCATCCCGTTTATGGTATAGTACTCTACGGCATTTTTTATGTTCGACTATAATGTTTTTATAGTCTATATATTGCTGATTATTTATTGTTGACTTATTTATTATTTATTTTATTAATATCCTCCTCTTCTCCCGCTAAGCTGTGTGAGAATCCTGATCCTGAAAATAATAAATTAAAAACGATTCAACTTTCTAAAATCTCATCTAAATATTCTTGGACTAAATTTTTTGTTGTCACGGTTTCTGTAAATATAGTATGGACAAAAAAATACATCGTTTAATAGATCAGCAAAGAGAAAAAAATCGAAATAGAATCATTTCGCTTGTAAAGCAAGTTCTTCTTAAGTGCAGTAGCTCAAAACGGTCCAAACGGGTTTGACTTCCTTACCGCTATGAAACAGATTAATTACCCTTCAAATTGCTTAATAGCAAAATAATTTTTGGGAGATGTTTTGATGGGGTGTCTGTATAGATTGGAGTCGTTAAGGACCTTAAACCTCGAATAAAAATAACTAGTACGTCAAATAGAGTTAAATTAATTTTTTTAAAACAAGCAAAACTGAATAATATATTCTGTTCAGTTTAATTATTAATAAATATATCATCAGGCTAAAATATTTTTTTTTTTGGTTGAATTTCGACCATGTGTGATCCTCATCGAATCTTCCCATCATATAAAAAAATTTTTTTTGTTTCAAATCTCTATTTATTCATATTTAAAAATATTTACAATATATAAATAAATAAATATATAAATATATATATATATATATATACACAGAAATAATTATAATACTTTTCCTACCCGGAGGTATTTCAAGTAAATGAGTCCGCTGAAGGCGGGTTCTCTAAGCCGGCACAAGACCGCTGACTCTATACATACAAAGCAGGGAGAGATTGTCTCGTCTATAGGCATGCAAATGTCGCGTAGTGTGGACACAGCTTAATACGTCAGGTACTCGTTAAAGATCCCTCTCTTAATGATACCAGCACAAGCACGGGCCAAGTTAGGACTCTCACTGTAGTAGCATCGCCCAGTTTGCCATAGCAGTATGAAGTAACGTTTAATTAATAAACAACATAAACCTTATAACGTCAAAATTAGCAATATTACCTAGGAGACGTTTCAAGAATCAAATATGCAAAATAATAAATTATGTTGCATAAGAACCATATGAACCTCCATTATCTGTAAAAAGAAGCGAATGAGAGGTCCTGGTCCATTGTTGACAATAATCGTGTACACATATCTTAAGTTATTTTGATTTTCTAACTGTTCATTACCATATACAAATTCGTGGAAGAAAATATAATTTTGATGTATATAGACACAAATCCGTAAAATAAATAAATATTACTTATAACAAAAAATAAGAGAATGAAGAATCCTGGATTGTTGTTGAAAATTCCCCGTTGCGAAAGTTCCCACATGTGTGTTTACTAGCCTCTTGATAAAAATGTGGGAATGCGCGAACAAAAAAAAATATACGGTCCATGTGAGAGGCTTATGAGTTGGCCACTTATTTGAGTTAGTAGCCGTGAGTTACTGGGACGGTTATTTTGTGAACGGCTCTATATTTGAAAATCTGGCGAAAATAGCATCCTACCGCCAGGCCGACATCTGTTTTCAACAACAATATGCCGAAGTCTTGTGTTTATTTACAATCAAATATACCTTCAGTAGTGCGAAAATATAGCGTTTTTAAACATTTTAAATAGAATTGGAAATCGGAAGAATCGTAGAAAATTAGATACAAATTATTTGTAATTTCGTTAATGGAATGGGATGAAAACTCTCCATAATATGAAACGATCGGGGTCTACTAAAGCGGATAATCCCAAAATTTCACTTTTCCAAAATTTTTCACTAAATTGATCAAGCAATTATGTCTAACACTACACTTATTTCTACGGTCATGAACCTGAAATATCGGTTCCCTAATGTAACGTATTTACGCTGAACGAAACAATTCAAGTTACATAGTTTACAGTAGTATATTGCAGTAGGTAAGTAGGACCGCCTAAACTAAAATCACATGGATAAATTGCCTACATATGTAAATTATTCTAATCCTGTCAGTTTTAATTATTTGCTGCTGCCGTACAAGTGAAACCATTTTACTGACTAATCCTTTACAATAAATTCAATAACATTACATACTAATCCTTTACTGACACGAACAACATTAAACGAAAGTAACTTCTGTCCGTCCCTTTTGTTAATCAGTGTCAATGTATTTTTCACGGCTGTGCTGATCCGTTTGTGATGAAATTTGATATGGATAATCTCAATCCTAGGGAAGGACATAGGCTACTTTTTATCAACACACCACATAGGCGAAGTTTAAATAAAATTGTAACCTGATAGACTAACACACCCAGCGGTCAACGCACCGCAGAAACCATAGAACATAGCATGTTGAAATTTGCAGATAGGTTCTTTATGTAGCTTAAATGAGCAATCTAAGAAAGAATTTGGATAACCCCCCAAGGGTTTCCCGTTAATATAATAGGGGTTCAAAGATTGTATGGAATCCCTCAGTTTTGAAGTTAGACATCTGAAATTTTGGATGTATAAGTAACTTATAGTTAAAAAAAAATTAAATTGTTTATTTAAAATGATCTGTCACGAAACTTTATGTGGCAGACCAAATTCCACGCGAGCGAAGCCGCGGGCAAAAGCTAGTAATTATACAATTTGCATAAAACATAATTTTCTAAGCAACCCATTACACAGCAATAAGCAGTAAAAAATAAAAATAACATAATATTAAATAATCGTCTTTTCAAATTTATTGTAAATTATCGTGTACTACAATGCCTTCCTCTCTAAAGTAATGAAACAGAATAAGAAGCTTGCCTCCGATCTGTTTTCCGCTGGAAACTAGTTTCACTCTTAATGGCTCTTAAATGTTTGTTTCTGGATTATGTTTTTGGTGATTCTATATCTATTAATCTGTATGTAGGACCTATAAGTTAATACATTTTTTTTTTTTTTTTTATTGATATTTATAACTGTAATAACATTACATCAAGTAAATTGGCTGTATGAACAAAGGACATGAACAAAAAAATCACTTGTGGAGAAACTATCCATTGATAGCACTCCAATGAAGTTTTATAGTAGAAGGTCTCGAGGCCATCTTCTTTTCAGACGCCTCGGAGGGTTATCAGGAATATTATAGGAAGCAAGTCGAGAGACTAGCGGATTCAAGTGCGTATGGAGCTTTTCATGAAAGGATAGGCATCTAGTTTGGGCCAAATCAGCAGCATATGGGATATTAAGATCATGACGGATGAGTTTGTTTGTGACATAATAAGGAGCATTGAGGATTTTACGAAGGATTTTGGATTGTAAGGATTGGATGCGAGATGAATTGGATGGTTTAGTAGAGCCCCAAAGCTCAACTCCGTATGTCCAAATAGGTCTGATAACTGTCATGTAAATGAGTCTTTGTAATTAATTGGTAGCTTTGAACGTTTGTCCAGTAAATGTTGAAGTAGGCGAAATCGTCCAGCAGTTTCTTGTCTTTTCATTCTTGTATGAGGATTCCAAGTGAGACGTTTGTCCAGATGGAGTCCTAGGTAACGTATCTGTTCGACAGGGATCAGTGGAATGTTATTAAAGGATACAGTAGGGCAGGAATTCGTAGGTTTACGACGAAGAGTGAAGGTAATTTGGTGGGATTTGTTAGGACTTATTTTAATTCTCCAATTTTGACACCATTCTTGAAGGCTTGAGATATGGGATTGAAGATATTGGGATGCAACAAATGGATCGTTATTTACTGACAACACACATGTGTCATCAGCGTACGTAGTGAGGAGAGTGCTTGGATGGGTTGGGATGTCAGCTGTATATATTGTGTATAGGATGGGACCCAGGATACTACCTTGAGGAACACCAGCTAACTGGGTAAAGAGGCAAGAGTAGGAAAAATGATGGTTTACTTTAAAGGTTCTATTACTGAGGTAGGAACTGATAATAAGGAAGTAAGTAGAAGGTAAGAATTTACGGAGTTTGTACAACAGTCCCGGATACCAGACTCGATCAAAAGCCTGCTCTACATCGAGAAAAGCTCCCGTGCAGTACATTCCGCGCTCTAATGCGGATTAGACAACGTCCACCACTCGATGGCATTGCTGGATTGTGGAGTGCGATGTTCTGAAACCAAATTGGTGATCTGGGATTATTTGGTTGGATTCTATTATAGGATGTAGACGTTTCAGAATGAGTTTTTCAAGCATTTTACCCATTATGGGCAGGAGAGATATAGGACGGTAAGAAGATGGAAGTTCTGGTGGTTTTTTAGGTTTTGGTATCATCTTAACTATGGATAATTTCCAGGAATCAGGAAAGTATGTGGTACGCAATACGGCATTGTATATATATGTAAGGAGTAGGATCGCTTTCCGAGGAAGGCGTTTTAGAATATAGGATGTGATTAGGTCGTACCCAGGGGCTTTGTTGGCGGGTAATCTGTGAATAATGTTTGATATTTCTGAAGGATGGAATGCTTTAGGAGGAGGAGACAACTGAAGAGGAATACTTAACTCTGCTTCAATGCATTCAGACTGGGTAGGATTAAGGATATCTGGGTGAGGGTTAAATGTGTTGAATAGGTGCTGGCCGAAAATTTGTGATTTTTCTTCATCAGATCTTGACCAGGTTTGGGATTCGGTTAAAAGTGGATGGTTGAAATTTTTATATTTTAGGAGTTTTCTAGTGGTATTCCATAAGGATTTGTCAGTAGTACTCAGATTTTTTGTACGGTAACACAAATTTTGAATTTTGAATGTTCTGATCTCTGATTTTAATTTGTTTGTCAGTTTGGTATAATGACTCTTGTCCGATGGATATCTGGTGCGGTGCCACTTCGCTCTTGCCCGTCGTTTTTCTTTTAATAACTCGAGAATATGAAGTGGCCAGTTATTCTGTTGATAATGGTTTTTCCTTGGTAAGGAGCTCTCAATTATATTGGTTTGTATTGATTCTGTAAGTTTGTCTATTGCAGAATTGATGTCTCCTTTTGTTTTAAGCGGAATTTTGAGGTTTAAATTATTTTCCAGATTAGATCGAAATTTATCCCAGTCTACTCGTCCTGTAATCAGTCTGGGATGAGAGGGCTTAGGAATGGGAACTGAATGTACTTGAAGTAGAACTGGACTGTGATCAGAGGAAAGGTCATCCAGGGATTTTATAGTTGTTTGATTGCAGGAAATCTGTGAGGAAACAAATATATCAAGAATATCTGGACGTTTTTTGAGCGATGTAGGCCAACAAGTAGGGTTTATGGGTGCGAGGATAGAGAAACTATTAGAGGTTGAAATTCGGGATAAAATGCTACCACGGGAATTGGATGTTCGACAACCCCATCGTTGATGTTTGGCGTTGTAGTCTCCTCCAGCAATAAAACGCGGTCCGAGAGATCGGAATAAGGATTCGAGGAGGTTATAAGAAAGGGAGTTACCAGGAGGACAGTATACAGCTGAGAATGTTATATGGAAAGGATTAGTTGAAATGGTTACTGAAGTTGATTGGATGACGTCAGTTGGAGTAGAAGGTATAAGATAATGAGGCATGGATTTATGGATAAGGATACAAGAACCGGCATGTGCTGTATTGTCAGGATGATCTGATCTATAAGTGATGTAGTCACGTATGTAAAAATATGATCGTTTTGTGAAGTGTGTTTCAGTCAATAGGTCTATGTGATTGTCATGAAGAAATAAGTCAAGTTCGTCTCGATGGGTAAGCAGTCCATCAGCACTCCATAGGACAATAATTAGGGGCTTTATGCTCATCGTGGGTAATTAAGAGGGACTTCGGTAAGGATTCTCGTGAGCAGGTTGATGAGGGGCTTGATAATCTCTTGGAGTTCTGTCAGGAAGGATGAGAGGATACAATTTATGTCGATTGGGTTTTGAATTTGGACTGGATATGGGTCTGGAATTTGATATTGATAATTAACGGGTAAAGGAAGGTTGGTTGAGGGTTGTACCCGAGGTGCTGGATTTGCATTCATTGTTTGATGAACTGAAGGATTCATTTGATTGTTGTGATTGGAAGACATAGGATTTGGTTGCTGTGGTGGTAGATTGACTATTGATGTTTCAGGATGGAGAGGTATATGTTGACGTGGAGTTTGGGTTTTAGTATTGAATTTCTGAGGGTTGGATCTAGGATCTCGGGATTTGGGTTGGGAGGATTGGGGCTTGTTATAGGAAATCTGGGGTTTCTGTTGGGAGGTTAGAGGCGCCTGACGTTGAGGCTGCTGCTGGTTCGTTGAGGTCAGGATTATGTTTTCCGGAGGTTGAACTCTGGTGATATGTTGACCTGAAATGCTAGCTGTTTTTGGCAATTCCGGGAATTTAGTTAAGTTTTTGACTTCAGGTGGTTGAGGAACATTCTCTATGCTTTTCCTTTGTATTTTATTTGTTCTCTGTCGCTGGAAGCTTTCATATACCGAGCAACCTTTATAATTCGCCGGGTGGTCCTCACCACAAAGAGCACATTTTGCAGGCTCATCTCTGGACTTCTGGCATACTTCAGTTGGATGTGAGCCAGCACACTTGACGCATCTGGGTTGATGGTGACAATAGGTCTTCGTGTGACCTAAGTTTTGACATCTAGAACACTGTACTATGGTGTTTTTGTGCCTTGGCTCCTCGAATTTAACAGTTGAATAAACAAGTCTAGTAACTTGAAATATTTCAACATTATTTTTGGCTGGCTCTAGTTCGACAAAAAACAGAGGAAGGGGATATTTTTCAGTTGGATGCAATACTGACGATATGTTCCTGATGTTATGGCCTATCTCTTCTAGATCTCTTTTGATAGCGTCCTTAGGCGTGGTCGAGTGAAGCCCTCTTAAAACTACTCTATATGATTTTTCTTGCTTGAGCTGATAGCAGTGGAAATCATAATTGTGGCTATAGAGGTGATTTATTAATTTTTTTGTACGATTCTTTATTAACTGTATTAATCTTTATATCATTGACACGAGAGTAGCATTTAAAATTTGGCTGCCCGATCAACTCTGCTACTTCTCTTCCAAAATTATAAAAATCGGTTATTTTTGTTATAAATATAGGAGGAGGTACCGGTTCATCGAACTTTTGACTTTCTTGATTCTCCTTAGGAGATTTAACTTTAGGGCCAGAGGTGCTGCTGGTTGAGGCTACGGGTTGTTTGACTGCAGTAGATTTACTGCGGGTTTTTGGTGGTTCTTTTGACGGATTGTTGTTAGTAACTGATGTTTTTGAACTACCCGTTTTTTTTTTTTTTTTTTGTTTGGTGAGTTACCCGCTGAGCCAGGGGCAGATTTTCTCTGATTTTTTTGTAATATTCTCCTTTTAAGGTATTGTGAGTCAGTTTCACTTATTTCAGAAAACGGAGTCTCTTCCTCCGACATTTCACTACCCGGATTGTCCACACTCATATTGAAATTATTCATTATACAATAAAAACAAATAAAATAAAGGTTAATAAATAAATAATTAATTAGATTTTTGAACAAGTCTGTACGTTGAATTATAACGAAGATAAATTAAATCCACAATATTTACAAGTTCACTGCTACGTTATATATAAATGGCGGAAAACGAAGCTAATCTGCTAGTCAGATATCTAATAAAGCATCAAGTTAATTTTAGCTCGAAACTGTCATTTTGAGAGCTTGCAATTTTCGAATTCTTAAAATCAACATACAGCTATTAAACCTACTCCCCGCGGCGTTTAAGAGGCTAAGTCGAATTTTCTCCAAAATGAGTTTCTTGTATATAATAGCGGAATCGTGTTTTTTTCTTCTTAGAGAATAAGGGGCATTGGCTTGAAAAACTCCATTTCAAGCCAATAACTACAATAATGGCACGATTTCGCTTCCTTCAATACAGTTGACACTCTCTAGAAAAAATACGACATTACTACATATTCATCGGGGCTGCAGATATAGCCTTCATATTTAAAGAGAAAAATAATGTGACACGTCGGATACGCCCTTACTTTTATTACATAAGTAGTTTTATCGAGCGCCTCATAAAAAAATAAATAATCTAAAAATGAAAAACAAGTCTAAATACATGGGGGAAATTTTCTTGAATACATTTTTTTTTTTAAACATATAGATTTATATGATAAATAAAGTTTAAAAATGGGAGTGGAGGATCTAGTGGGCATTAGCTATCAGCCGTAGATAGCAGACAGCCGCAATAATTGTGTACAAAATATACCTCCATTGTTGGAAAGCTACTTCTTTATCTCAACTACTTTATAGAAGTGTTTGTATAAATTATAAGATAGTAGGGCCTTAGAGTGCTCCACATAAAAACGGTCCAAGGGCCTAAATAAATTTCAGCTTAGATAGGAATCGGAACGGGTTGTAAGGGTTCTATCTATCCATTTATACCTTTAGTATTCCAACTTCTTCCCGGCCCTTCTTTAGGTTATATATAGCCAGCAAGTCCTATTTCTTAAGTTTATTTTTTTTTATATAAATATTTTTTTTATATAAGTATTTTATATAACTAATACCGTCGAAAATCATATATTGCTGCGACGACAGCTTCATAGCGATAAATTTAATAAGAATAAATTTTGCTAATTAGTTTATTAAGTGAAGTTCAATTAGTTTAATTGAATTGAGGTGTTGAGAAAAGTTCAAGTAATATATTATTAGAAAGATTTATGTAAACTTATTTATTTGAGACAATAATATGAATAAACAATTTAAATTGATGCTACTAATAAAGCGAATGACGAGTAAAAATCAAGTGTAGAATATGTTGGTTTCTGAACTATCATTAAACTAAAAGTAAAAATTATTTACAATATGAGAGGAATATCAAAACGACCAAAATAACATTTTTCTAATTTCGAACGTGGCGATTCTAAAACGGATTGTAATGCTTTCGAGATTTCAATCCAAGGCTTTGGAGATTTGAATCTTCTAATACATTGTGAGCATTAAAAAAAACAAACGATGTCTGTCCTTATTTTAAATATGCTGTTAACACAATCGGTAATGATTTTCTAGACTGTAAGGAGTCATAGATAGATTCTGCAGAATAGGTTGCAGTTGAACGCCATCTTGGACGAATTACCTTTTGACACAACCGCTGAATTAGTTGTACAGAGTATTTCTTATAATAATACAAAGACCTGTATCACTATGACCCATGAAGTCTTGGGATCAGTACGCGGTAGAGACTGTACTATTTCTGACCCAACAATTGAGCAGGAAAATGATTCAGCTAATTCATTGGTACTCACTCTAAAGAGGTGGAGGATTCCCAGAAGGATCTGCAGGTCCAACAGGATCCAACAATAATTGTTAAGAGTTTTAATAGTGTATCTGCCCTAGCCGGATTTTAACCTTCAGACCTTCAGTACAGCAATAAATAAAACATGCTATAAATAAAAACCTTCTTCATACTGTTTTGAATTAAATAATCCTGCAACACGTATCTTAAATTATTTTGATTTTATACCTTCTGATTACCACATACCAATGCAATCAGTGAACGGTAGTTCCATTTTGATGCATATACAGATAAATGTGTAAAAATAAATAAATAATATAATAAATCTTTAAACATATCCTTCTGATAATCATTTCTTCAGGTTGTTACATTAAGTTTCCTTTCGGAGACTTTTCTTGTATTGTTAATTTTATTCTTCAAAACATTTATAGCAAAACATATTAATTAATTACCGTCTATTCTTAAAATTATGAGAATCAAAATTACCAGAGGTATTTCTATATATCCGCCGACACTAAGCCAACTTAGGAGTTATTTAGTTCAAAGAACGCCTTGACACATCTCCCTCATGCAGCCACTGCCAAAACAAACTCAGACTTTTTATGTGACATTTTTATTCGCTACTAAATCCCACTATTTCGGGATAGGAGGAAGTAAAATGTTTTATGAAATGGTTTGTTGGTTTATAAAAATAAAATTGAAGAATTATATTTATCCTCTTGAGTTGTGGATCTGACCTGATAATTTAGATAATAATTTATAATAAATATAGATCTTTCTAAACAAAAGCCGATAAAAAAAAATTATTTTATCTTTCCACTGTTCCACTAATTCGTTTTATATTGCAAAATAATTGGTTGTCTATTCGGGGAGAGAATAAGCTTAATTTATTTTTAGACCTTACTCGGTGAATTAGAAGCGATATAATATGTATATGAAATATATGAAAAGTGATTGCATTATAACTAAAAACAAATATGATATTATAAATATTTTATGCAGTAAATAATATAAACAAAACCTCCCTAATCAGCTGAAATAATTGACCCAGGACCGTGAAGACCCTTAATTTATATCAGTATAAGTATCTGTAATTGTTTGGGAGCGCAATAGCTTAGTGTGTAGAGCGCTGAGGTGCTTTTCAAAAGGTCCTGGTGTAAACCCGGCAGTGGCATATGGCCTATTTTAATCTGGTAATTTCTCTATAGACGGTCTATCAAATCTGCTGTCCTTCCAGGACTCATCCAGCCTTTATAATATCTGAGTGTTTAGAGTGTCTGGCTTAATGGAAAAAACTGGCTTCGAGTGAGGTCCCAGCTAAATCACCTCCCTCCATAATCGTTGGCTTAGAAACACAGAATTGTATACAGAGTCAGAATTGTAGCCGTATGATGTTATACAAATCTTATTTCAACGAGATAATAAAACAAACCACTAAATTCAACCCTAAATATACCTTTTACACAGCTCTTAAATACACTCTCCGTAAGCCCATGTAATAACCCTATCTTCAGCTAATAAAAATAAAATTAAAAAAACCTGTACCACTACAACGCGTGAAGGATCTGCGGTTCAGTACATCGTAGAGACAGTACTATTTCATGGACAACGGTTATGCGGGGAGGTGATTTTTCCTAGATCAAGCTCAACCGCCAGAGTTTCCCCCTTTATTTTGGTTACCCACTTTTAGAGGCTAGGTGAGCCCCAGGAGGTTCCTAGATTCTCTATGATCCATTCCCAGCTGGTAACAGACTTAATGAAAGCCTTGCTGCAGCGGGATTTGAACCAGGATTTTCGGCATGGCAACTCAGTTCTCTACCACTGAGCCCCTCCGCTAATCCCTCAGGCACTTCAGTTAATAACCAATTATTTTAAAAACATAAAAACTTTATAATGACCCTTTTTCCGGACTAATTCAGATACTTATTTCTGAAAAGTAAAATATACTTCAAGAAAGAACGTAATGAAAAATATTTAGGTTAATTTGATTGAGATTGAACATGTCCATGATTATTGGGAAACATTTATATTATTATTTATTCTTCTCGTTACTTCCTTGAGATTTTTCTTTTTCTCGAGAAGAGTTCTCAAACCAAAAATTTTCCCTCTGTATTTTCCCCTGAAAACTTGAGCTGTTTATTTATCTGTTGTTTTTTTAGAAATCTAATTATTACATGATTCATACATTAAAATTTCTGCGAATAATTTCATGCACCCATTTTATTTTTTTTATTTTAAAATAATGTCTTTAAATATTAAATGCTTACGAGCTGGGTAATTATGTTTCTAAATGTTATTTCAATTTTTTATGTATTGTATATTGGTTTAGTGAATCGAGAATTATTTGTTTAAAAATAAAGAGCACTTTCTCTAGATGGGGAACCATTTAGGAAAACATAAAAACAGAGGGAATAATTTTAAAATATTGTCTAATAAATAATAAAGACTAGTACAAATGAATCAAACGTTGGCTTTCAAAAAAATAGCTCGTTCCTATTTAAGAAATTATTACTCTAAACTCCATCCGGACTATTTTCTTCTCCATCTAGGTATCAGGTCGACTAATATTATTCAATTTAAATATTAAATGTTCTAGAGGGTAATTATGTTAAAAATGTTTTGAAAGACAACAGGCATATTTAAGTTTTTATATTTGTTTATTGCATACTGGTTAGGTAAGTTAAACAGTATTTGTTAGTAATTAACAGTTCGCTTATCATGAATAATAAAAACAAAAAAGTTTTCAGTTGAGCAGGAAACTTAACTGATTAGTTTGCACACCCCAAACTTTTTTGTGCTGTTATGCCCCTAAATTTATTTCCCCTGCTGGAGACCTAATAGTTTATGACTAAGCATTTAGCCCTGAGAGCATACTGAGACAGGCTGGGATGAAGCCCCGTAGGACATCATTAGGTTCGCAGTGGGGGCCCTGTTTTTTCTGCGATGGAGGGCGAACATGTGTGCAGGCATCTAATGGCTTCGGTCCGGGCGGAATGGAGTAATTTTTGGAACGAGCAGGCTATATTTATGCTAACTCGGCTAATTACAGTTCTCCATGCGACGATGGACAATATTGAGAAATCGTTCAACTAGGGTTACTGAAGAGTCGATGCGTGAAAATAACTCAGTTAGGCTGGAATTGAGTTATAGATGAATCTAAATATATATGCAAATGAGAGTTCTATCACCCCTTTTAAGCCGATTTGTTTGATAACAGCTTGATATAAAGTCTTGAACCCATGATAAATAAAGCTATAAGGTAACTTTATAAGGTATTTAGTTTATTATATTTATATAAACTTAAAATAGGGCAAAACTTCAAAGTACAAAAGCAATATTAGTTGACAGTTGACAGTTGGACGCGTCACCTCAGAGTCGACACCCGAAGTGTTGGCACGATCCTCCTCATTCTGGCCTCATGACCGGCCCATCTTAATCTATTAATTTTCATCCAGGTAATGATACAGCGCTCCCCAAACATCTCGTATACTTCTCGGTTGGTTCGTCATCGCCATTGACCATTCACATAAATAGCTCCGAAAAATCTGCGGAGCAGCATTCTTCCGAAAACACACAGCTCTTTTTCCTTAACCTTAGATAAAATCCATGTTTCAGGTCAGGACTGGCCTAATCAGGGTCTTATAGTGAGCTCCTTAGATGCCTCCTCAGCCCAAAATAACATCTATTAGCGTTGATGGCTCTCTTTTTTATTTCTTGAGAAATATTGATTGACGAGGTAACAACACTTCCGAGATAAGTAAAGCTTATCATTAACGTAAAGTACTACATTGCTTGTAGATTCACTTGCCCTCATATATTTAGTTTTTTCTTCGTTGATACTTAGACCCATCTCTTCTGCCGGCCCCATTAGTGAAGAGAATGCTGTCTTCAGTGCTTCGAATAAGCGAGCGACAAATCTAGATCGCCCACATAGCCTAATAATTGAACTAGCCTATAATAAATTGTGTCGTTGGTCTGGATTTTTTACTTCCTAACAATCTTTTCCAAGGCTATATTAAATAATAGACATGCCAAGGCATCTCCCTGCCTTAAGCCTCTTATAGCCTTGAATTCAGGCGAGAGATCCCCCTGCATTCTGACTAAAATAAATACCCTTAATGGAAAACAAAACTAAAAGTAGAAAATGATTCTATTTTAAAATAAAAATAGAGTTAGGAGCAAAAAAATTCATTTAATCGTTTAAATCAAGGGGTGTGCTATGGTAATGGTTGTAAATAGTTAGTCAACTGATATTGGCAAATGTAGAGTCATTATGAAAATTTCTTGAAAAATACCCCATGTTTTTTACCATAAAATGATTGTTTTCTATTTATTTTTTATCTTTTATTTCGGTTAGTTACAATAGCGAGTTTTTCAAACTATTATTCATTTTTTTCAAACTATAATTTTTTATTTTTTAAAGAGAAAAGATAGGCCCTCGACCGGGATTTGAACCCGGAACCTTTGTCTCACCGTGACATCGCTCTGCCAATTGAGCTATCCAAGGCACTTCTCGGTCGAGGACAAAGCTTCTCTCTTTTAGATCCTAAAGCCCCAGTGTGCTCCTGCCATTTTTGCGATGAATACACTAGAACGAAGTTCTTTGAACATTAATTTTAATTTAGGATCTTATTGACTTTCGTCATATTATTATTTATAATTTTTTATAATTATTGGTCATTTTTTATGAGTTATAAATATTTTTATTTTTTAAAGAGAAAAGATAGGCCCTCGACCGGGATTTGAACCCGGAACCTTTGTCTCACCGTGACATCGCTCTGCCAATTGAGCTCGACCTCGTCCGAGAAGTGCCTTGGATAGCTCAATTGGCAGAGCGATGTCACGGTGAGACAAAGGTTCCGGGTTCAAATCCCGGTCGAGGGCCTATCTTTTCTCTTTAAAAAATAAAAATATTTATAACTCATAAAAAATAACCAATAATTATAAAAAATTATATATATTTTTTTTTATTTTGAAGAGAAAAGATTTGTCCAGGACCGGGGTTCGAACCCGGGTCTCCACGCATCCGTCGTGGTACTCTGACACTTACCTCAGTCAGACAAATCCTTTCACTTCACTGAACCCGTGTTCTTTTTTTGTCTTTTTTTTCTGTATTTCAGATTATATGAAACTCCCCAGTTGGCCTTAGTACACGATTTATTTCTTGGCACAATACACTACCATGTATTCGGATAATAAATATCATTTATCCTGGAGATCCTGTTCATGATACTGAGACAAACTTATTAAATTATTTTTATTTACTCTTGAAAAGTGTGCGAATTTTCAATTTAATTAGATGTTTTATTGGAATGAACTGGAAAATTATTATAAATACTCGTGTAGTAATATTAGCCAGAATGTGTTTCATAAATATATTTAAAATATTCTAATTGATTTTGGGACGCCATTATTGTTTAAGATGATTCCTCAAATTGTTATTTCTAACATTGGTCTTAATTGGATACTTTTCCAGAGGCCCTTTATATGTTTTCCAATTTACTCAGTTTTTTTTAGAGAGAATTGAATAATTTATTGATATTTACAACTGTAGTTATATTACATCAAGTAAATCTGCTGTATGAACCAAGGACATGAAAAAAAAACCACTTGTGGGGAAACTACCCATTGATAGCACTCCAACAAAGTTCTATAGTAGAATGTCTCGAGGCCATCTTCTTTTCAGACGCCTCGGAGGGGTTATCAGGAATATGGGAAGCAAGTTGAGATACTAGCGGATTCAAGTGTGTATGGAGCTTTTCATGGAAGGATAGGTATCTAGTTTGGGCCAAATCAGCAAACATGTGGGATATTAAGATCATGATGGGTGAGTTTGTTTGTGACATAGTAAGGAGCACAGAGGATTTTACGAAGGAATTTGGATTGCAAGGATTGGATACGAGATGAATTGGATGGTTTAGTAGAGCCCCAAAGCTCAACTCCGTATGTCCAAATAGGTCTTATAACTGTCATGCAAATGAGTCTTTTGTAATTAATTGGGAGCTTTGAACGTTTGTCCAGTAAATGTTGAAGTAGGCGAAAACGTCGAGCAGTTTCTTCTCTTTTCAGTCTTGTATACTCAGTATTTAAACCTTAAACATATCATAAATATACATGAAGAAGTACACTTGATGATTCAGATATTCATATATAAAGGTGATTGCCATATAATACATAACAGAACTTAAGTTACGACTTATCTGTGAAATATCTAGAGTTCTTCTTAGTCTTCTCCGGGTCTCGCTGTCTTCGGATATTCCTTCGCCCGCATCCATCGCCAGCTCCGTCTCCAACGTCTTCCTCGCTCCTTCCTCTTCGGGATTTCTTGAAAGAGTCCTTCTAAAAGTGGAGTCCTTGAACCCCGTCTTTGCTTATCTTCTCTTTGCTTACCCTTCTTACTTGACCGACCTATTTCTTTTCATTCCTCTTTCATTTCATCCAAGCATTCCTCTTTGTGTAAAAAACATATTTATTTTTGTAATGCCGCCCGTACTATATAGCATGTCTTTGTCCCTGATCTCCCCGCTCAACTACCAGATTTGTCTCCTAATTAAGTGTACCAACATATTGACTGGATGAGCCACAAAAAGGTCAGTAGATCCCACAGGGTCACCCCGTGGCTGTTAACAGATTGAATAATTTATTTGACAAAGCCGGATTTGAACCCAGAGCATTCATCATAGCAACTCAACACTCTACACATTTAGCTACCCTGTTCCCCTATCCAGTAACTACTATATAGCTTAATTTTACAATTGCCTATTTGCCAAGCTAACTACCAAGGAAAAGAAAACATTTGTTGCTTGTTATTCAAGTGTTTTGACTCTAACCTCAACACCCTACCCTACCCAGCGAATAATTCGATATCTTGCTGAATTACATCGATGGAAGTGTTTTCTTTGTAACTAAAAATTTACGATAAAACTAGTCTTGATGTTTTTATTATTTCATATTATTACATACTTTGCCATCTAATTGTATCAATAAAGTCTTGAACCCATGATAAATAAAGCTATAAGGTAACTTTATAAGGTATTTAGTTTATTATATTTTGTCTAGACCTTTAAATTATGCAGTTGAAAAAGAATCTCTTGAGCGGTCATATGATGAACATTTTTTGTGACTCTCTTCACCATAAAAAAGTCATGGGTACACAAAAGTAGAAAGTCTACAATTTTTGAGTTATGTGGGCCGAAAAAAATTAATAGGATCAATAAAAGGGATTTTTATTAAACTTTCTATTAAAGCTATAAGGAAAATCGTTCGTTTGAATGTGGAACACCATATACATTTTTTAAAATAAATAATTATTCAGAATTTTAGTACATTTTATTCTAGTTCATCGTTGAGTACGCTTCCACATGAATACCTTATGGGAGTTTTTATCTTCATTTATTGAAAACTATACTCATGAGTATGTTACTCTTCCTTAAGAGATGGGGTTTAGACTCTCCTCTTGCGACCGATCACCCTCGACAGACTCCTGCATTAGAGACAGAAAAAAAAACAAATATTTTTAGTTAGAAGTGGGCGGAGGACTTGAGATGTGCCGCTAGGTCTGGCTCAGTCCCTTCTTGCATAACCGTCTTGGTTTATTTGTGTGTGCTCTCTGGGGACCTTGGGGAAGGCGGGCTATTAGTGATGTCGGGGAGGGCAAGGCTAATTGCCCTTCGATTTGTCACATCTTGCCCTACAAATAAACTTTTTTTTTTAATAAGAAGAAAAGTAAAACGGAAAGGAAATACACCGGTCACGTCGTCGATAAAAATGCAAAGAAAAAGAAAATACAGTCTTCAGGAGAGTGAAAAAATGTTTCAAGGTGCATTCAAAATCATTACTTAAGATCAAACTTATTTTAATTACGTCATTATACATTGTTTATAGTAATTCCTCATATAGTAATATGAATTATGCATATAGTAATTCCTCCTATGTATTTAATCTGCATGGTATATTAAGTATTGCATTATAGACGGACAACACTGTAAAGTGACCATTGATATTATGTTGGCATGTACTCTTAGATCTTGTTCGTATTCAGCCATTGTTTTAGTTAACGTCGTTCTATTGTTGTGGCTGTGGTGTGTAGTGTCTGTCTGTCTATATATGTATGTTAATATAGTTTGTATATGTTTATATAGTTTGTATCTAATAAATGTGTTCCCGTATGGTTATAACCTGTACTGTTGTTTTCCCTGCACTTTCACCTTTTTACGTACGTTTTTGTGTCTTATACTTATATGATTGTGCCTCTATATGAATTTCATATCAATTATCAATCCTAAAGCAAATCATTTAGATAGAAAACGAAAAATTTCATTTTTAAATATTTTTATTTGGAAGAGAAAAGATTTGTCTTGGCCGGGATTCGAACACGAGTCGACCGCATCTCTAGTGCGGCGCTCTAACCACTGAGCTATCATGGCTCGTATCCAAGCCAGACAAATCCATTCTCTTCACCAATCTTATACTTTTTTACGCAATTTTTGCGATACATAGGAAAAATTGCCGGAACACGGTGAAGAGATTGGATTTGTCTGTCTTGGATACGAGCCTTGGTAGCTCAGTGGTTAGAGCGCCGCACTAGAGATGCCACCGGGGTTCGAATCCCAGCCAAGAAAATTCTTTTCTCTTCGAAATAAAAATATTTAAAAATAATAACCATCAAAAGGCAACAAATAAAAAAAAGAAAAATTAAATTTTTTTTTCGCATTCGAAACTTTGTATTACACAATTATATCGACGATGTTTAATCTTTTGACGTGCTTTTATATAAAGTAATAAAAAAAAAATTATCATTTAACATTGAGAAAGCAATTGGACAACTATATTATGAAAATTGCCAATAAATAAATAACTATTCAACATCTGTTCAATTAATATTTCATTAAAAAAATGATGGCACCAAATAAATTCACACCAGCTTAAACATCTCACATCAACAGTTTTAGGGTTAAGTAGCCAAACCGAAAATTTGAACTAAGTAAAAATAAAACAAGAAAAAAAATCCTATGTAAGACCAGTCAATTGCATTTATTCTTTACAAAGAAGGATAATTGAATCTTTTCTTAATTGAAACATTAACACACATCCAGTGCCGTTCTGTCACTGCTGCTGTTGAAGAAAGATGTCGAGCCTGTCTTAATGCTCAAGGAAATCACTTTGAACAAGATTTAACATGAATGTTAATGTTTACATTTAATGAATAAAGTAGTTGGAACAAATATAATAAGTTTTATTTATTTATAATGCCTAAATAATGTTATGAATTATTTCTTGTTATGAAAATCTTTAGGTGTAGTATCTCTTTAATAAAGCGTTTGTGGACATACCTCCATAGGAAATTCTTTTCCTGTTTTGAGGTCAGTTCAAATTTTCAGTTCAGCTAATTAACCCTGAAACACCTTGTATGGAAAATACATCAATCTAAAACATTTCCGTGAATACTGGATTAAATAATCATTAATGCTATGAAGATAAGATGGTTCAGGTGGAGATCAACGAAATAATTCCTTAAATAGTGACAAGTTAATTATTAGAAACCGACATTTCGACCCACATTGCAAGTCTTCTTCAGGGAATAAAACTTAAAAATATAACTAATAAACACAAACACAGGATACCTTACTTGTAAGTTTATATCTGATAAGAGCTGCTATTTTTTAAAGTGGTACAGGTCAATTTGAACCTTAAAAGATCTTTAATTCTTTTAAGCGGTTTTAATGATTATTATTTCATAATATAATTTGAAAGTTGTTTTTTTTTAAAGGTTCAACTTATTTGCATAATACATGTAGATGGTACTTAAGGATTCCTGGTATGCCGAATTCGAATCACTCATTCAAGCGATATAGCGAAGATATAGCGAATGAGGGGGCGGATGTGAATAAAAAATTCATGAGGGAAATTGTGACTAATTATAATTATGTTTCGGGAATACGATATACTTTTTATTTAATCATAAAGAGATACGAAGGTATCAGATCCTACGAAACCCAACGGGAGCGAAACGATTTGAGCGAGACAAGAGAATCTTTATACAAAGGTTTTTCGCCCGGTGAAAGCTAATGAATTTTTGAAACATCTCATGCATTATTCCAGATGAGGCCTTGTTGAAGTTGATGTTGAATTTTAAATACGCTCTATATGTTGCTTCATTATCTAGGGACTCGGCTCTTCCACGCATAGCAACAACAAATCTTCAAGATGTGATCTGCGCTCAAATTTACATACTGGACAATTAATGGATAAAGAATGGGGATGTTATCTTTTAGAAACTGGAACTGAAGGAGAAGGAAAAAATTACATGACAATGTATTAGCATTATTTCCGAAAGCAAGCTAACGAGGGCTAACATTTTTTTATTTTTTTTTCAAAATAATCCTGGACAATTAAGTCAAGCAAATTGAAAAATAAAGATATCCAATTACAACGGATGGATTTATATATCTGCAGACTCGGTGAATAAGTTGTTAAGCTAAGCGGTTAAGTCGAACATTGTTCCAAATAAGTTTTATTTACTAAGG